>CM039675.1:368756408-369356408 GCA_022496015.1 Hordeum marinum | reverse complement strand
AACTATTGCTACTATTGTTACCACTATTGTTACTGTTACCACTGCTATCAAACTATCATATTACTATACTATTGATCACTTTTTTGCAGATATTTATCTCCAGGTGTGGTTGAATTGACAACTCAACTGCTGATACTCTCAAATATTCTTTGGCTCCCCTTGTGTCAAATCTATCTATTTGGGTTGAATACTCTACCCTCGAAAACTGTTGTGATCCCCTATACTTGTGGGTTATCAAGACCTTTTTCTGGCGCCGTTGTTGGGGAGCATAGCTATATTTGCTGAGTCACTTGGGATTTATATCTATTGATAACTATGAAGAATCTCAAGTATACTAAAACCAAGATTTTTCCCTCTAAGACGAGGGAAGGTAAGGAACTGCCATCACACTCTGCATTTGATTCACCTTCTGTTGTGAGTAAGCTTGCAACACCACCACAAAGTACAGGAATCAGCTAATTTCCCATATGCCAGATGGAAAAGGACCAGAAAGCGGACGGCAAAGGTCTTTGCCCTCGGCCACAGACGACAAACTCATCCGGCACTGAAAGCTACATCAATGAGCTAATTTGCCGTCAGCTTTCTGTCGAGTGACGGCAAAGCCTTTGCCATCAGCCAACCACTTCTTTGTTGTCATTCAGACTGTCACGGATGGCAAAGAAAGGAAACCTTTGCCTACTGTTGTTTTTACACAAACGGCAAAGAGGGTGGTATAGGTTAAAAAAGCGGTCGTCATTTAGATAGTGGCCGTCCTTGCTCAAGGACGAATGTGGTGTTGGTGCGGCGGCGGTTGCCAACTCCGGCAGGGCGTTGGTGGTGGTGGGGGAGGGTCTTCGGTGGTTGCGGTGGCAGCTGCTCCTTCCTGTCACTGCAGTCGTTGCTCGAGCTCCGAAAGTAGGGAAGCAGAGACACCGTGGAGAGAAGCAGCAACGTCCGTGGCTCACTCCGGTGACTGTTGCCACATCCGAGGAGCTCCAAGAAGAACGCGCGGCCGACCTCTTCCTTGAGAACCTGGCGAGGTATAAAGAAGGAGAGGAGAGAGGGTCTGGTTTGGGGTGGCACGGGAACAGGCAGATGTGACCGGCAGGGTGCCGAATCGGGTCGGGAACGGCGGTGATGTCCGTGGGAGGATACGGCTGGCAGGGTGCCGGATCGAGGATGGGGAGGCTCAGGCGCTCGGGAAAGGATGAGGCCTCGAGGCCTCCAGATCGGGCGGCTGCAAGAGGCCTGTTAGTGCATCTAGTGCCCCTTAGTGATTTTGGTGTATTGAAGACTTATAGGTTAAGGCACTAATGAGTTTGTGAGTGTACACAGGCTCTATAAGTCGATGAGGAGTTTGATATATTCGGAGATTATCGACCCCTAAAAATGAATGTCTTCAAGTGAAGACTTTGCTGAAGACTTTCTGAAGACTTTGGCGAAGACTTTGTGAAGACTTTGAAAATGAAGAAGTTGGTGTGAGCTTGAAGATATGAATGAGGAATATGAAGTGTGAAGACTTTTGTTTTCGTAGTTTCATTTCCTTTATTTGAGTCATAGGAAACACCGTACTGTTAAAGGGGGTCGAGGTAATACTAAGGAAAATTTCCAACTGATGCTCAACTCCTGTGTGGAACCAACGCTTGTTACCTTTGAGGACTGTGCATCCTCCAGATGGTTAGGCGTCATGGTCTAGTGCTCCTGCAGTCAATTGGGGACCACGAAGTGACCTTGGTCTAGAGCACCCAACAGTAAATTGTGGATCGCCGGGTGACCAGTTTGTGAGGGTTTTGGAAGTCTACCCTGAAGACTTACCACGAGTGTTGGGCGAGGACTGTGTGACCTTAGCTCAAGGAGAATACGGTAAGGACTGTGTGTCCTGGGACTGTGTGTCCTCTGGTTTAAATACCAGGCCGCTCCAAACCAGACGTACGACTGTCACAGAGTTGGAACTGGGTCATCAAACCATTGTCTTCATCAAGCTATCTGGTTCTATTTCCTCAACCCCTCTATTCCTCATATATCTTTTGATGAAATCGATTGTTACAGTTGGAAGAATTTGACTGAAGACTTTCACAAATTCCTCACCTCAAATTCTTCAAGTTACCTTGTTCATCACTGCTTATCCTATATCACGCTACTCTCTATTTGTGCATGTTTCATTTAATCATGAAGACTATGATGTCACTATGTTCCTCATGCACTTGAGTACTTATTCCGCTGCTAGTTATTCATCACATTTCAAATTTCTCAAAGTTGAAATTCCTCAAGTGATGAATTTGTAAAAATTGCCTATTCACCCCCCTCTAGCCGATATAACGCACTTTCAATTGGTATCAGAGCAGGCACTCCCTCGCTCTGTGTGATTTTGGTTTAGCCACCTAGAGTTCTAGTTATGTCGACTGCAGGTACGATCAAGGTTTCGCGGGATGTCCTACTTTCGATGGGACAGACTACCCCTACTCGAAGAACAAGATGCGTATGCACCTTGAAGCTATTGACAACGATCTCTGGTACGTTGTGGAAAATGGTGTGCCCTCTGTCGCTCCCAAAGTTACAGCTGCTGATGTGAAGAGATTCAAGCAACTCGATTCTCAAGCGAAGAATATCATCTGTGGTCATCTGAGATAAGGACAGTATGGCAGAGTGAGTGCTTTGGAATCTGCTAAGCTTATCTCGGATAGGCTGTCCAAAGTCAACGAAGGTGTTTCCACTCAACGTGACTCTCGTGTTGATATTCTTTGCAATCTCTTCAACCGCTTCAAGAGGCTTGACAATGAAAATGTTCAGCAAACATTTGATCGCCTCACTGATATATCAAATGAACTTCAAGCAGTGGGTGCCACTAATATCACTGATCATGAAGTGGTGAAGAAACTGCTACAATCTCTCGATTCCTCATTTGATACTCTAGTTTTGATGATTCAAGAACATGGAGACTACAAAGCTCTTGATCCTGCTGATATTCTTGAGACACTCAATACTCATGAATTCCAACAAGCTGAGAAAAGAGACCTCTACGGGCCAAGCTATGGAAGATCTCGTGCTCTGAAGGCAAAAGCAATTTCCTCATCTGAAGAAGAAGATTCTGACAGCAGCCTTGGTGATCCTGAAGAACTAAGTCAGGAACTAGCGATGCTTGTGAAGAAATTCCAGAAGTTCTCAAGACGAGGTGGATTTGGAAAGTCATCAAAAAGTGGCTTGAGGAAATTTGATTCCTCAGAAGATTACAAAAGGACAACATGTCATCGTTGCAAGAAGCTTGGCCACTTTATCTCTGATTGTCCTCTCTGGGAAAAAGACTCAAAGAAGAAGAAGAAATACAAAGATGATAGTTCTGATGACTCAAAGAAAAAGAAGAAATCTTCAAAGTCCTCATCTGCAAAATCCTCATCTTCAAAGTCCTCAAAGCACAAGAAGAATGGTTCCAGAAAGGCTCGAGCATTCATCGGCAAGGAAATGGATTCTGAGGAAGAATCTGAAGAATATGAAGAAGAGGAAGAATCTGAGGAGGAATCAGAATCTGGTATCGCTAGCCTTGCTTTCGCTACTGCGTTCGTCAGCAAGCCCATCTTCAGCAATGAAGAATATGACCACTCCAACAACTCTGACGTCAGCAATGATGATTATGCTCCCACCTATAGCTTTATGGCAAAAGGCTCAAAGGTACACAAACATCATTCTTCATCTGAATCAAGTGAACGGGAATCTGATGAATATGTGAAACCTAGCTATGCTAAAATTGTTAAAATTGCCACTAAGCAACAAAGTGCACTTGAAAAGCTTCAAAAATGCTAGACAAAAGCGATGATCTGTTAAACTGTGAAGTGGATCGGACTCAAACTCTGTCTGTTGATCTTAAAAGTCTTCAGACAAAGTATGATAACCTTCAGAGTCATCATAAGGACCTCTTAGCCGATCATGAGAAGCTTTCCTATGAATTTCTTCAAAGAAAGCAAGATCTTGAAAAGCTGAGGGTGTCAAATGAGGATATCCAAAGGGAAAACGATTCCTTACTGGCTCAACAGATTAGTACCACTCAGGAAGAATTTGTTCCACCTTGTTTGAAATGCATTGAACGTGAAACTGCTAATTCTTCACCTGAATGTTCAAATGCTTCTATTGCTGCAATTTCTTCAACTATTCCCGTGGTCTTAAATTCCTCATCTGAGGATACCACTAGTATCACTGATGACAATGCAGGGTTGAAGGAATTGTATGTGACAGGCATATACAAAAGTCTCAAAGGGCATCAAACCCTTTGTGATGTCCTCAAAAAGAAGATTCTGAACAGGAACCCTAGGAAAGAGGGTATTGCCTTTGTGAGGAAACACAACGCTGATGGATCCTACTGGACACCTGAGCAGTACCCCAAAACCTCATGGGTTGCTGCAAAAGGATCTCCCGTGGATCCATCCACTTTATCTGGCTTTACTTGTGAAACTTCATATTCCTCTGTTGAGTCACTTGACTCCAATTACAGATTCTTCAAAAATAAGTCAAGTGAAGTATTTGCTAGATATGTTGGAACTAACTGCAGGAACGGTTCTCCTATGAAGAAAATCTGGGTTCCCAAGAGCTACCTACAAAATCTTCAAGTGAATGTCCTTACGACACCACTCATGAAGAATCGGAACCCCAAACCAAATTCCTCAAATTGTCAAAATCATCATTCTCGTGCTAATGCATTTGTTTCGTAGGGAAAACGTAAGAGTTATGAATATGTGCATTATTCTTCAAACCATTATGTTCATAAGTCCTCGAAGAATTTCTCTGCTTATTCATTTGAATACTCTAACCCTCACCCTGTGAAACGAAGCGCCCTTGCTTCAATGCCTCCCTTCTCACATGGTGCTCGTAGAATGATGAATTATTTGCCACCCCTCCAAATGTGGGTGGTGAAGAAAACAAACTGACATCTTATGTAGGGTCAGGTCTCCAGATAAATTTGAACATCTGATGAATTTGCTGGAGACCTGAGGAAATGCTTGAAAGGACACAAGTTAACCATGATGAAATGAATTCTTCATTTCTCATGTCCTCACTCTACTTGCTTACTATCTTATGTGATGAAATTCTTTTTGATGAAATTGATATCATATTCTTCACTCTGAAGCATATGAGTTCGTAAGTTGTACTAATTCATCTGCAGGATGATAATTTAAAAGCTACTGAGTGGGTTCTCGATAGTGGATGCACAAACCACATGACGGGTGACAAGAATCTACTGATGAATTTGCCACTCACTCCATCTCCTCTGAAGCATATCACCTATGTAGACAAAGGAAAAAGCAAGGTATTGGGACTTGGTAAGGTTGCTATCTCAAAGGACCGAACCATGGACAAGGTGATGCTTGTTGAATCCCTCGGGTTCAACCTTACGTCTGTCTCAATGCTTTGTGATCTTGATATGGTTGTCATATTTGGAAAATATCGTTTTGTTGTCATCATGGAATCTGACAATTCCAAAGTATTCGAAGGCTTTAGGAGAGGAGACCTGTATATTGTTGATTTCTCTACAGGTCCTCAACCTGCCACTTGCTTACTTGCAAAGTCTTCACAAGGCTGGCTGTGGCATTGATGACTTGGACATGCTGGTATGAGGAATCTGCACACACTCGTGAAGAAAAAGCACGTCATTGGCATCGAGGGTGTCAAATTCCTCAAGGACCACCTTTGTGGTGCATGTGAATCTGGGAAAATGACCAGATCCAAGCATCCCTCGAAGACAATCATGACCACTACGCGACCTTTTGAATTGCTTCATATGGATCTCTTTGGTCCCACTCACTACTCCGTACTAACAAATTCTTCAAGTTTGTATGGATTTGTCATTGTTGATGATTACTCTCATTATACATGCGTGCATATCATTCTGTACAAAAATAAAGTACAGGATGTCTTCAGACGATTTGCTTCAAGGGTCTCCACCAACTTTGGCGTCAAGATCAAGCATATCAGGAGTGATAATGGGACTGAATTCAAGAACACTAACCTTGATGAGTATCTTGATGAACTTGGTATTACTCATGAGTTATCTGCTCCTTACACTCCTCAGCAGAATGGCATCATGGAGCGCAAGAACAAGACTCTTGTTGAGATGGCTCGAACCATGCTTGATGAATACAAAACCCCTCGTCGCTTTTGGCCTGAAGCAATTGATACTGCATGCCACATCATCAACAGGGTATATCTTCACAAATTCCTAAAGCAGACTTCATATGGGCTCATGACAGGCAAGAACCCAATGTAAGTTGTCTCAAAGTCTTCGGTGCAAAATGCTGGATCAGAGATCCTCACCACAACTCTAAGTTTGCACCGAAAGCACATGAAGGTTTTATGCTTGGTTATGGAAAGGACTCGCACACCTACAAAGTCTTCAACACCTACCATCACAAGGTGGTTGAAACTGTAGATGTGCGGTTCGATGAAACTAATGGCTCGCAAAGAGAGCACATGCCTTCTGTGTTAGGTGAACAATCTCCCGAGGAATCCATCAAGCTAAAGGTAACAGAAGATGTCATACCCACTGAGGAAATCATTCCAACAAATGAAGACTCTCATGCTGATATACCTGAAGAAAATGGTGCTGATGAAACTCCTCAGCCTCGTCAACCTGCTCATCCAAGAGTAGCAAATGAAGTGCAGATTGACAAAATCATCGATGACATCAATGCACCAGGTCCTCTCACACGCTCAAAAGCTTCACATCTAACTAACTTTTGTGGGCACTTTGCCTTATTCTCTATCTTAGAGCCCACCAAAGTTGATGAAGCATTCAAGGAGCCCGAATGGATTCAAGCTATGCAAGAGGAATTGCATCAGTTCAAGCTCAACAACGTGTGGGAACTTGTCAAGCGGCCAGATCCTCGCAAGCATAACATCATAGGTACCAAGTGGATCTACCGCAACAAGCAAGATGAAAATGGTCTTGTGGTGAGGAATAAGGCTCGACTTGTAGCTCAAGGCTATACACAGGTTGAGGGAATTGACTTTGATGAAACTTTTGCACCTGCTGCTAGACTTGAAGCTATTCGCATATTATTGGCTTATGCTAACCATCATAATATCATGTTATATCAAATGGATGTGAAAAGTGCATTCCTCAATGGTAAGCTTGAGGAAGAAGTATATGTTGCTCAACCCCCAGGTTTTGAAGATCCTAAGCATCCAGACAAAGTCTTCAGACTAAACAAGGCCCTCTATGGCCTCAAGCGGGCCCCTCGGGCGTGGTACGACACTCTGAAGGAATTCCTCATGAAGAAAGGCTTCAAACCCAGTTCACTCGACCCTACTCTTTTCACGAAATCCTATGACAATGAAATGTTCATATGCCAAATATATGTTGATGATATTATATTTGGATGTACTGACAAACATTACAGTGATGAATTTGCCTATATGATGAGTGCAGAATATCAAATGTATATGATGGGAGTGTTTAAATTCTTCTTAGGTCTTCAAATTCGTCAGCAGGATAATGGCATCTTCATCTCACAAGAGAAATACCTCAAAGATGTTCTGAGGAAATTCGACATGCAAGATTGCAAAGGCGTCAAAACTCCAATGCCTTCAAAAGGCCATCTCTGCACTGATGGAAATGGTAAAGATTTCAATCAGAATGTATACCGCTCCATGATTGGCTCCTTAGTGTATCTATGTGCTTCTAGGCCTGATATAATGCTAAGTGTCTGCATGTGTGCTCGATTCCAAGCAACTCCGAAAGGCTGTGAAACACATTCTTCAATACTTACCTCACACACCAACACTTGGATTGTGGTATCCCAAGGGCTCAAATCTTCATCTCGTCGGATACTCTGATGCTGACTATGCTGGAGATCGCGTGGACCGCAAGTCAACCTCAGGCACATGTCATTTCCTCGGACGATCCTTAGTCCGTTGGTCCTCGAAGAAGCAGAACTGCGTTTCACTCTCTACTGCAGAAGCTGAGTATATTGCTGTTGGCTCGCGTTGTGCTCAGTTACTATGGATGAAGCAAACCCTCAAGGACTACGACATCATGCTGAAGAATGTGCCTCTTTTCTGCGACAACAAAAGTGCCATCAAGATTGCGTACAACCCTGTTCAGCACTCCAAGACCAAGCACATCCAGATTTGTCATCACTTTCTTCGACATCATGTACTCAAGGGCGACATCTCCATCAACCACATTCCCACTAAAGAACAACTGGCCGATATCTTGACAAAGCCCTTGGATGAAAAGAGATTTTGCAAGTTGCGATGTGAGCTAAATATCTTAGAATCTTCGAATGTTCTTTGAAGAAGAACACACATCCTAAGACTTATGAAAAATTGATGACTTAGATGTGCAACACATGAAGTAACGTTTTTCTTCAATCAATGAAGAATAACTCTCTAAGTTTGAAGAAATTAACGAAGAATTTGATTCTCAGAACTCTACGACAATTGTAAGTGGTGTCTGAAATCATCATTCTTATACGGTGGGTTATGCCACCAACCAAAAGTTGAAGTTCTTCAAAATTGAGCACTGTTGCAAATTCTTCAAATTATCAAATTCCTCAAATTTGCAAATTCCTCAAGTTTTTCAAATTCATCAACTTTTCAATTTCTTCAAAACTTTTGAGACACATATTCTTCATTGACTATATATATATCTATATATATATATACTTTTGAGTTTTTTTTAATGTCCTCAACAGGATTCACTTATTGCTAATTCTTCAAGTTGATTTTCATCTGAGTGAATGTGATCGGACCCTTCCCCCGTCTATGCTAAACTCAACCCAGTCTGTTCACAAATTCCTCATATGTGTTCTACTTGAAACTTGTTCAAAGTCTTCACTGTGTCCTTGACAGCTGAAGAATTTGCGAACAAAAACGTTGAAATCTTCAACTACCAAAATTTTCGGCGGTTCCCGCTCAAACTGTTCCGATTCCCGCGCCTGGATAACCCACGATCCTCCACTATCTTCACTACCCAGATCATGGGTGACACCTGTCGCATGGAGAGCAAGGGGCAGGGGCAATCTTGTCCAAAATCTTTGGGAGGATCCGTTTTTGCTTCCTCTATAAATGCCCCCTTCCCATCTACTGTGCTCGGTTACTCCGCATCCTATCTCTCTCCCGAGCTCCATCCAAGCGCCACCGCTAAAGTCATCGTCGCCGTTGAGGAAGAGCTTCGCTGCCTCAACCTCGTCGTCGCCGTACTCGCATCGGCCGCGCAAATCTTCATCCCGCCACCACTGTAGTTGTCTCCTTCTGCCAAGCTAAGGCGTGGGAGATCTGAACAGACGAACCTCCTCATTTCATCTCCGTGTTCGTCATGTTCTTCACCAGGGTAATTAAAATTTATTTTACTGCCCCTGTTTGATCCTCAACTACAACTACTATTCCTCAAATATGTGTTTAAACATTATAAATCAAATACACAAGCACCTTCATCTCCTCATACTTGACACTTGATGATTTTCCCTAAGTAATGACTTTCTTCAAGATTCCTCAATTGTGCGAATTCTCAAATTTGCACAACTCTGGAACGTGAGGCTAAGAACACTTAGTAAAAATCCTCAAGACATCCATGGTCAAATTCCTCACACCTATCTCTCTTAAAATTTCTGAGAACGCATATGACCTCTTCAAATTCTTCGCACCTATACTCTATTCACAGGTACAACATGTCCGCTGATGAATCACTAGGTTCTCATCAACCTAACTCATTTGCAGCGCTATTTGAAGAAAAACTGTGTACCTCTTCAGAATCTTCAAGAGTTCATATTCCTCAAGTGAAGAAAATGTCTGATGGAAAGAAACCTCAGAAAGGAGGGAAAAATCCAGATGTGCACACTGCATTTGAGATCCCTGAGGATCTGTATGATAAATATTGCACACCTGACGAAGAAACTCATGGAAAGGAGACGACCAAGCAAAGGAAGATTCGTCTACAAAAGATTGAGAGGAGATGGGCCAAAGAATGGAGAGAATATATTCATGTAACTCCAAAATACATGATGAAATTCGCTGTGAAACCACCTTGCAGCAGGCCTCCTCTAGCTCCTAACCAAATTGCTGATCCTTCTAGCATCAAAACTAGTGAGGACTTTCCTGCCATGTGGGAAAAGCAACAAGCCAAATTGGCAAGGAAAGCCAAAGAGGCCGTGAAGAAATTCAACGAGGATTCTGCTGCTGCAGCCTCTATCGGAGCTTCTACTAGTGCTCCGAAGAAGATGGTAAAGAAATCTGCTCTGAAAATTGACTCTTCAAAATCTTCAGTGCAAATTCCTTAAGGTCAAAGGCCACAACCCAGAAAACCAGCAGCTCCTCGAACTGTTGCTGCTCAGTCATCTGCAACAGTCAAAAAGTCCTCAACACCAGTGCATCTGGCAACATGTAAAAGGACTGAGGGTTTCACGTTAGTGCCTAAGCTCACTGCATGCCCCTCCACTACTGCAAAGTGTTCAACCAGTCCCTCTGCACTTAAACTGAAGAAGACAGCTGGACGTAATCAAAAACCAAGCTCTCACACCAGCAAGGCTCTGGTGACAATCCCCTCAGATTCTTCAGATGATGATGATGAGGAGGAGGAGGAGGAGGAGGAATTGGTAGAAATCATCAGATAGAGTCAGCATAGGGATACTAAAGCAAAGGGAAGCTCTGTTCCTCTCATGTTGAATCCCAAGTTGATCCTCAACTTCATTGATATATGGCATGAGGACCCAAGTACTCCACTTTCCTCACTAAATCTTCCTCCTGAAGTGGATCATGTCGTCACCCACTTCATCTCTAAAGAACAATGGAAAAGAGAGCAAGCTCAGAGGGCTAAGAGGAACAATATTCGCAAAGAAAAGTTTCTGCGTGAAAATGTGACGAACTTGACCCCAAATCAACTGGTCACAGTTCAGTCTGAGATTCGCACCCTCTCCTTGGATCAACAAAGATATGATGCTGAATGGAAGGGCACCAAGGTCAGACTCGTCAAGGCTGCTAATGCAGCTATAAAGGATCACAACACCAGGGTTGCAGCTCGATCGCAACCACAAAAGACTCAGTCTGAAGAAAATGCTCAGACTGAATATGAAATTCCTCAGGCTGCTGATGAAAATGCTCAGCCTGAAGAAACTGCTGAAGAAAGAGCTTTTGCATCAAAAGCAATTGCCAGTGCTGCTGAGGAAACTCAAACCACTGATGAACATGCCAGGACAACCCCCAATGTTCTGCCTGAAGAATCTGATAGGCCAGCTGAAGAATCCACTGTGCCTCAAGAAACTGAACCACCCAGGGCGGCCGCATCAGTCGTTTCTGAAGAAACTGCTCATGCTGAGGAAAATCCCCTCAAAAGAAAAGCATCAACTTCTGGAGCCCCTGTGTTGAAGAAGTTGAAAACTTTGAAAAGTTCCTCAGCTACACCACTTGATGCAACTCCAATTTCCTCAGCACCAGCCTATGCTATTGTGCCAATTGGAGAAGCATATGACATTCCTCACGAAGAAGAGAATCATTCGGCTACTTCCTCAGAGCCTCTTGATGAGGAAATTGTCATTGATGACATTGCATCAACTCCCAAGGTATCATCGGCCCAGCTTCTGCTAACTGCTGGCGCTGATGAAATTGATGAAGAAGTTGACATTGGGGACACTACTCCAGTCATCAATGATGAATATTGGGAATCTACACATCCCAACTCACCTGTGGAAACTCCTTTGATGTTGATTCCTCAGTCACCTGCACAAACTGAGGAAATACCTAAAGATTCTGAACACCTGTATCTTCCAGACCCTGAAGAAATTCCAGCTGCAACAGCTGAGGAAATTGATGCTCCGGCCACTACTGAGGATCCTGTTGTACAAATCACTCAGTCTGTAGTTCCTCCCATGCCAACTGAGATCAAAGGGCGCAATCGACCAAATCTTCAACCTAAGCAAAGAATGCCATTCAAAGGTTCGGTCTGCCCAAAATTCCTCAAGACAAATTTCTTCAATGAACACATGTTCTTCACAGGACCAAATCCATATGATTCTGCTCGGACTGGTCGCACAAGGTTCTGGACTCCTACGCAAATGAACTACTATGCCTCTGTTCTATGTGACAAGAAGAAAATCTTCGAGCACCATAATATTCCTCATGTGGACATGGAATCTATTCCATCATTCACGCCGGTGCTCTAGGTTCTTCATGATGCTGGGCTTCTTCCCTTCTATGTAGATGTCTGTGACTGGAACAAGGAGTTGATTCTTCAATTCTATGTCACTCTATACATTAGTGGAAATTCCTCAGACATCAACTCCTGGGTCTTGGACTGGATGACCGGAACAACTCATTTCACTGCAAGCTCTTCTGAATTGCTTCAGTCTGTCCCAGTTCCAATTCCTTCAGATGAAGCCCGCTGCCTGTTCAATGATCCACCACTACCGAATCAGATGAAGAATGTGATGATGAATAAATTAGCGCCTGGAAAGCCTCAAAGGACAACCTTTCTTGTGAAGGATTTGCTGTATGTACCAAGAACAGTCTATCGCATACTCACTCATACCCTATGTCCTCAGAAGGGCCACAACTCTAAAGAAGAAGAAGTTGAAGGAATCATGAAAAATATGCTTTTCAACATCATTCATGGGATTCCCATCAACTTTCACAATTTCTTCATGAGGACTCTGGCCGATGTTGCTATGTCACCATTTGAGTTGAAGCCCTTTGCTCCTTGGATTATGCATTTCCTCAGAACAAAGTCTTCAATGCACTTTGAGGCTGACTTCCAAAATCATTTGAGTTTTCTGCCCCCGATTGAAGTCCTCAAAAGCACAATTGATGAAGGAAAAGCAAGGATGTCATTGATCAAGGCACTCGTCCATTGGATGGTCAGTTTCGTCAAGCAGCATCCTACTCCACCAATGATGACTCTTCCACACAGGACTCCTCTGCCAAAACCTCTGCACAAAAGCCTCATGTAACTGCCCCTCGTGTGATGACTGATCGTAAGCTTCTCTTAAGTCTTCATCAGAAGGTCGATCGAAATCACAAGTGGGTCAAGCATCAACTTGGGTATATTGTGCAGAATATGACTATGACGCAGAACACTGTCAAGAGGAACCACTACTATGCTCATGAAAACCTCAAGCGCTCTTGGGCTGTGCTAAATCACATCATGTCTTCAGAAGAATTGGATGAGCTGAACTTTGAAGAATATCCTGACTTTGGTCGCTGTACTCAGAAGAAGTTCAAGAAAGTCCAAGTTCCTCTGATGGTCACCAGTTCCTATTCTTCATCTCGCGAGCGCGATGAAGATGAAGACATTGATGATACTGCTGCTGGACCTGCATCATCAATCGACCCCGACAACGCTGGTGCTCCTTCTTCACCAACAAGATGAAATTTCTCATGGGGCGTTAGTCATCACTTTTTCTTCCCTTTTGGTCCTCGATGACAAAGGGGGAGAAAATTTGAATTAGTCTTCAAGCGGGTCTACATATATATGGGCTATTTTTGTTTAAGTTACAACTCTCGCTCTTCTGAAGTTTTTGGTTATTGAGTTGTAAACTTAAGTCCGATGGTGGTCTGACACTTCTGAACTATTTCCTCGCATGTTTATTACCTTAATGCATGCATGCTGAATTTCGTCAGACACCATTTTCCTCACGCATTTCAAATTCTTCATTTCATATATTCAAATGCGTGTATGAATTACAAGATATAGGGGGAGCTCTCCATGTTCTAAACCTGTCATGTGCATTTGCATCCCAAAGCAAATTCCTCAAATATGCACATCTTCAGGGGGAGTTCTTCTATATCTTGCAATCAAATTCCTCAAAATCTGTACTTTCACTTCATATGTTTATCCCCGTTGAAAACTTAACCTATTTGTCATCAATCACCAAAAAGGCAGAGATTGTTAGTGCATCTAGTGCCCCTTAGTGATTTTGGTGTATTGAAGACTTATAGGTTAAGGCACTAATGAGTTTGTGAGTGTACACAGGCTCTATAAGTCGATGAGGAGTTTGATATATTCGGAGACTATCGACCCCTAAAAATGAATGTCTTCAAGTGAAGACTTTGCTGAAGACTTTCTGAAGACTTTGGTGAAGACTTTGTGAAGACTTTGAAAATGAAGAAGTTGGTGTGAGCTTGAAGATATGAATGAGGAATATGAAGTGTGAAGACTTTTGTTTTCGTAGTTTCATTTCCTTTATTTGAGTCATAGGAAACACCGTACTGTTAAAGGGGGTCGAGGTAATACTAAGGAAAATTTCCAACTGATGCTCAACTCCAAAATCCTCAACCCATACAATCCTTCGAGTGAAGCCTTTGGAAATCTCTTACAATTCAGACACATTTTTCAGAGACAGAGACGAAGTTCTTCTGGTCTCTAAGGAAATTGATCTGATTGAGGAGTTAGGATTTCGCTAGTGTGAATTGCCTACAAGTGAGGATTATGATAAGCTGAGGACTTTCATAGTTCGAAATTCCGACCGTTGCTGTGCTTAGCGCCAGCTGTCACCAATCGTTCTTATCCACATAACGGTCATATCATTGGGGGCATTTATGACTTATCATGTCAGGTTGCACCCTGGCTATAAATAGCCAACCCCCACAACCACTAGCTGGTTGGCTGCTCTGAGAGAGAACTGACACTTGTCATTTGAGAGCAACCCATCCTCTGAGGACTTTGAGAGAAAATCATCAGTGAGGAAAAACCCACAAACCAAACCACAAAACCCATAGTGATTGAGCATCACTAAAGAAATTCCTGTGTGGAACCGACGCTTGTTACCTTTGAGGACTGTGCATCCTCCAGATGGTTAGGCGTCATGGTCTAGTGCTCCTGTAGTCAATTGGGGACCACGAAGTGACCTTGGTCTAGAGCATCCAACAGTAAATTGTGGATCATCGGGTGACCAGTTTGTGAGGGTTTTGGAAGTCTACCCTGAGGACTTACCACGAGTGTTGGGCGAGGACTGTGTGACCTTAGCTCAAGGAGAATACGGTAAGGACTGTGTGTCCTGGGACTGTGTGCCCTCTGGTTTAAATACCAGGCCACTCCAAACCAGACGTACGACTGTCATAGCAGTTGGAACTGGGTCATCAAACCATTGTCTTCATCAAGCTATCTGGCTCTATTTCCTCAACCCCTCTATTCCTCATATATCTGTTGATGAAATTGATTGTTATAGTTGGAAGAATTTGACTGAAGACTTTCACAAATTCCTCACCTCAAATTCTTCAAGTTACCTTGTTCATCACTGCTTATCCTGTATCATGCTACTCTCTATTTGTGCATGTTTCATTTAATCATGAAGATTATGTTGTCACTATGTTCCTCATGCACTTGAGTACTTATTCCGCTGCTAGTTATTCATCAC
The DNA here is from genome assembly GCA_022496015.1 of Hordeum marinum. NCBI lineage: Eukaryota > Viridiplantae > Streptophyta > Magnoliopsida > Poales > Poaceae > Hordeum > Hordeum marinum. Next base: position 369,341,097 of record CM039675.1, on the reverse strand, counting down.
AATTCAAATTCCTCAAAGTTGAAATTCCTCAAATGATGAATTTGTAAAAATCGCCTATTCACCCCCCTCTAGCCGATATAACACACTTTCAAGGCCGGGCCAAGGGCACGCTACGGTTGGGGCACTACTGCTGCGCTCCGGCGGTCGCCAGACCTGGCGATGTACAAATTTCAGGGAGGAGGACAAGAGAAGGAGAGGAGGGATATGTGTACATGCGTGTGTGGGGTGGGCATGTACGTGCGCGTGGGGTGGTGGGTTCTGGTTGCTGCATGCGATGCGTGGTGGGGTGGCTGCCCCTGCCACATCATCGATCCAGGGGAAGTTGGTTTCATCCTATAGGAAACCGGCAAAAAAATTGTGTTTGTTTACCCAATTAATATTGACAAAAATAAACAAGTAAAATTTAGTAATTTTTCTTTAACTTTTTGTACACCTTCTAGGAATCATAAAGTAATACCACGCAAAATTTCAAATAATTTAGACCATGTTTGCAATTTCACGGAAAGAGAGAGGGGTGGGGGCGGGCACGTATGTTAGATAGTTTAAGTCAAATCTTTGCCGTGTGCCCATCTTTGTCATCTGCTTTTAGGCTCTTTGCCGTCTTCTAGGAGACGGCAAAGATTGGACTCATGGCTAATAATATCTTTGCCGTGTGCCCTTCTTTGCCGTCTGCTTTTAGGTTCTTTGTTGTCTGCTAGCAGATGACAAAGATTGGGCTGATGGGAAATAATATCTTTGCCATGAGTCCCTTTTTTCCCATCTGCTTTTGGAAAGCTGACGGCAAAGACCATCTTTGTAGTCCGCTAGCAGACGACAAAGATCTGGCAGACAGCAAATAACTGAATTCCAGTAGTGACATGCTATTAATCCTGATATTGATGATGCTACTTCTTCTATGAATGATGCTTATGATGATGCTAGTACCATGCCTGATGATACTGTGCCATTAGGTGAATTTCTTTATGAACAAATTGCTAGAGCTAAAGAGAATGAAATTATTGAAACTGCTGAATCTACTGAAACTGATGAGAACTTTGAAACTGATGATTATGAAACAACCTAATAGGCCTAGCTCTCCTAGATTTGAAATGCCTAAGATACCTGAAGGTTATGCTTTGGATGTAGAAATAGCTAGAGACATTCTCTCTTGTAAGGATAGGAATGATGTTAAGAAACTACTCCCTCCATCCCATAATGTAAGACGTTTTTGACACTATACTAGAGTCAAAAAATGTCTTACATTATGGGACAGAGGGAGTACTATGCAAGTATAAATAAAAGACTATGAATGCTAAAATGAAATGTGATCCTAAGTTTGCTACTTCACCTATCTCTGTTACCGATAAGGATTACGAGTTCTCTGTCGACCTAGAGTTAATTACTTTGGTTGAATCCGATCCTTTTCATGGCTATGGAACTGAAACTATGGTAGCACACCTTACAAAGCTGACTGATATAGCCACCCTATTTGCTCATGATGAGAAGATTTGCTACTATTATATTCTCAAATTATTTCAGTTCTCATTAAAGGGTGATGCTAATATATGGTACAATACCCTTACTCCTGGTTGTGTGCGTAGTTCCCAGGATATGATTTACTACTTCTCTGAAAAATATGTTCCTCCTCATAAGAAACAAGCTGCCTTTCAGGAAATATTTATCTTTGTGCAAATTGAAGAAGACAGTTTCCCACAAGCTTGGGGGAGGATTCTCCAATTGCTTAGTGCTTTGCCTGATCATCCTCTTAAGAAATATGAAATATTTGATATCTTTTATAATGGACTAACTGATGCTTCTAGGGACTTCCTAAATCATTGTGCTGGTTGTGTTTCATGGAACGAACTATTGAACAAGTTGAGGAACTATTGAATAATATATTGAAGAACTATGATGGTTGGACTCTCCCTGAACCACCAATTGAACCCACTCCGAAGAAGAGGGGTATCTTATTTCTTAGTCCTGAAGATATGCAAGAGGCATAGAAATGTATGAAGGAAAAATGTATTAAAGTTGAGGATGTCAAGAATTTACCACCTATTGGAGAGGTTCATGGACTCAACACACCCTCGCCACCACAAGTGGTAGAGGTAAATTCTTTATTAAAGTTTGATGAATGTGATATCCCTTACAATAAACATCCTAGTCAATGCTTATATGAGTTTGACAACTACATTATGAAGCAAGAGCACTTAAATGCAAATGTTCTGAAACACTTGAAATATAATTCTGATATGATTGCTTGCTTGAGTGACTTGCTATTTAGAATCAGTAATGATGTTAGAGGTGTAGGAAAACAAGCCTCTATGGTTCAAACCCAGTTAGAACAAGATGCTAAATCTCAAAGAGAATTGCTTGATGAAATGAATAATAATATGAATGATCATGTTGTTAGAGTAGTGACGAGAGGAGGTAGAATGACCCAAGAACCTCTTTATCTTGAGGGTCATCCTAAAAGAAATGAACAAGAATCTAAAGGAATTAATGCTGATACACCTAGTCCTTCTAAGAAGAAAAAGAAAAAGAAAAATGATAGGACTATGCATGCTCCTAGTGAACCTGAGATAGAAAAACATGCTGATGATACTAATGATGTTTCTATTTCTGATGCCGAAACTCAATCTGGTAATGAACATCCACCTAGTGATAATGATAATGATAGTGATGCTCATGAGGATACTCAACCTAGTAAAGATAAAGAACCAGATAATGATGTAGAAATAGAACCTGCTGCTGATCTTGATAACCCACAACCTAAAAATAAATGATATGATAAAAAAGACTTTGTGGCTAGAAAACATGGTAAAGAAAGGGAACCATGGGTTTAGAAACCCATGCCTTTCCACCTAAACCACCTAAGAAAAAGGATGTTGAAGAATTTGAACGCTTTTCTGAAATGATTAGGCCATTCTTTTTGCATACCCGTTTAATGGAGATCTTAAAGACGCCTCCTTATGCTAAGTACATGGAAGACATCATCACTAATAAAAGAAATATACCTGAAGTAGAAATCTCCATCATGCTTGCTAAATATTCTTTTAAGGATGGAGTGCCGAAAAAACTTGGAGATCCTGGAATACCAACTATACCTTGCTCCATGAAAAGAAATTATGTCAAAACTGCTTTGTGTGATTTAGGAGTTGGTGTTAGTGTTATGCATTTCTCCTTACATAAAAGACTTGATTTGAATAAACTTGCACCTACTGAAATATCATTGCAAATGGCTGACAAATCAACTACCATACCTATCTGTATTTGTGAGGATGTGCCCATTGTTGTTGCAAATGTTACTATCCTAACGGACTTTGTTATTCTTGAGATGCCCGAGGACGACAATAGGTTGATTATCATTGGTAAACCCTTTTTGAATTCTGCAGGGGCTGTTATTGATTGCAATAAAAGCAAGGTCACTTTTCATATCAATGGTAATGAGCATACGGTATACTTTCCAAAGAAAAAATACAAGTGAATGTTATTGAAAATTCTTCGACACTCATTATTGGAAGCTTTTAATTACCTCTACCTACTGTCATAAAGAGATATGATATTATAGTGGTTGGGGATATGCCTATTCCCATTGAAGTAGTCTAGTGCTTTACGAAAGTTCTTCGGTTTCATGGTAATTGAAAGTAGTTGTTAATAAGACTTGATCAACCTCATTAATGAATCCTTTTCGAGAGGTATGAAGTTGATGAATTTAGTAGACACAACCCTCTGTATCTACTTTAGTTTTTTGTTTTTCTTAGTTAAGTAAACTAAATTGCTATGTTTTTCCCATGCAATGATAAAAATGACCCATAAATAAAAGTTCTCAGAATGCCCTGAAAATTTAACATGTTTTTTCTATTTATTTATGAATTTCTGGGACAAATAACACTAGAGAGGGGTGCACGAGGTGGCCACGCTCCACCAGGGCGCGCCAGACCCCCCTATCGCGGCCTGGAAGAGTGTGCCCCCTCGTGGGTGCCCTCACTTATCTCTTTAGCCCATCTCATCTCTTGCCTCCTGAAAAAATCACCATTGCTCAAGAACCCGTGGATTTTGATCTCTTTGCTAAAAGCTCTATTTCCAAAACTGTTTTAGGGGATTGCTTCTCGGTATGTAACTCCCCGATTGATCCATTTAGTTGTTGATTTAGTGGTTTATTTTTAGAATAATTAGATACTCTTGGTGCTGCTGTAGATGAGCTTGCATGTTGAATTCCTGGAGTTCGAAGTAGATTGAATGCTTGATATGGCCTCTATGCATCCCTAGGAGTAGTGGCTATCAATCTTATTTAGTTTTGTTAACCAATTTTTGTTGACTAAATTTTTTAAGAATTTTACTTCTAGAAAATAAGATGAATTTCTTTAGGAAGTACTCCTCCAAGAAGAATGCCAAGGAAGTTATTGGGGAATCGTTTGATAGTGACCTACACATTCCAAGGAAGGAAGAAGTGTGGTCGTGCAAATGGCCACATATTCCCTTTATGGAGAAAGCCGGTTTCTATCAGGAATTTTCTCAATTTATTGACAATGCTGGGCTGACCAACTTTCTCGCAAATAAGTGTGACCATTATCACATCCTCACAAATTCCTTTGTGCAAAGTTTTAATTTCCAGAGTAGGAATAACCTTCCTGAGGTGCAAGTTAATTTGTATGTTGAAAACTAAAAGATACCATTCACTGACTTTTGTGACATATGTCTGATTCCTTCTGACAAGGAATTAAGACAGCCTAGACCAGCAGAGTTTGAGGACTTTCTCCTCACTTTAACAATGGGTGACGACAGGGGCATGTCAAAAACCACTGACACTAGTTTGTAGTTTCTTTCTATGCACTAATTTGGTCTATTCATTTCTAAGTGTTTAACTGCTAAGGAAAAGGTCGGAGCACTCAGTGCTCCAGACCTCGCCGTTTTGCAAAGTGCATTATATAATGATCACACTTTTAGCCTAGGAGCTATTGTTGCTTGACGCCTGGAATTTAAGAAGAGTAAGGGCAATATACAAGGTGGCATATCCGCTACTCACCTAGCGAGTCGTTTAGGAGTTTAGATACGCCCTCATGATTATCTTTTGCCCAAGGTTTATATAGACTAATGGTCGTTGAGCAATCCCCACTTTATTAATGAGGCTGGCCAATTTCATAATATTCGTTATAATCTGGTATTTAGCATCATAACTCGTGATGTTATCCCATTGTGTGCACCTACTTTGTTTGATTTTGTTGCTAGGAACAAATACAAAATTATGCCAGATGATATCATTGTCTATCAGAACAACCAAGCTGCAGCACAAGAGGAACCCTAGGATTGGGATGCTCAGGTACCTCATCCACCTCAATTCAACATGGGACCAGACGGCTACTACGGATGGTGCTCACCAAGCTAGGCCAAAAGTCTAAGCTTGGGGGAGTACGTATTTCCACCGACATTACATTCATGTTCACACATTTCATTCCAGTTGTCGGTGTCCACACTTTTTGATTGTATTATCCATGCTAGATTTATTTTTCTTGCTTTCTTCTTGTGTGCCTGAAAAACTTTGAGAAAATCCAAAAATACTTCTTGTTTCTTTTTCGGTTTTTCATTTCATTTTTAGTTAGTTGTAGTATTAGAAGAAAACACAAAAAGATTTCTCATTTATTCTTTTTCTTGTTGGGAGTTGTCCTGTGTAAATAGTTTTTCTCGTTTTTGTTTTCCTTCTTTTATTTGCTTTATTCAAGAAAAACTAAAAAATCCAAAAATATTTTAGTGTGTTTCTTTGAAATTATATTTCTTTTATCGAGTCATACCGAGGGAAAGATAACAATGAAAATGTTGAGTGGCTCTCTTATGCATTACTGTTGATCAACATAGAGCCCATTTTATTTTGTCTTCTCCTCTTAAATAAAAGTTTTGTAGATGCCAGATTATTAGTCCATGGCACTCTTGCGCCATTATTATTTTCATATCAATTCGATTGGGTAAGTGAAAGGCAATAATGACGATACTGGATGAATTTACTATGGCGGACAAAAGTGGGCATGAACTCAACTTGTTCTTGTTTTGTAAATACTAAATATGTTTAACCTGGTATCCATGATTCAACACATTATGGTTGAACATGTTTGCAATGACAATTAGATATTATAGTGATTCATGACATGCTCAAGTATCTAGGAGTGGATAATTATTTATCTTGGATGTCAACATACATTAAAATGGTTGTGATGTAGTATGATGATATGGTATCCTCCTCTGAATGTTTCAAGCAGCTTGACTTGGTACATGTTCACGCATGTAGTTGAATCAAGACCAACATAGCCTTCATGATATTTATGTTCATGGTGTCCATATCCTACTCATGGTAGCATTCAATTTTTATTATTCGTAATGCATGTTTATGACGATAATTGATCTCTAGTTGTCCGCTTCTCAACCTATTTGCTAGCCTTCACCTATACTAAGTGGGAATTCTGCTTGTGCATCAAAATCCTTAAACCATAATTATTCTATATGAGTCCACCATACCTACCTATATGCGGTATTACCTTGCCGTTCCAAGTAAATTTGCATGTGTCACCTCTAAAATTTCAAATGTATATCTATTTTGTGTGCCTGGACCGCTCATGGAGCGACATGGAGTGGTCAATATCTTCCTTGTTAAGTGGGTTAATCTCATGATGAGTGTTTATTTACTCATCCTTGCACGAGAAGGGCAGTAATAGGGACTCCCAGTCCCGAAATAAAAATAAATGCAAATAATTAAACAAAAATCCCCTAGAATGTTGCTGGTTTGGATGGTACTCGTGCATTCGGCCTGTCGTGGAGTGTGTTTGTTGCTGGATGGGGAGTAAACATTTACTTTTACGGCTTGCGAACCACCACTAATTTGTTTAACTTGGAAGATATTGATAGCTCTTGGTCGTAAAGTTGACATGAAGGGTGTACCTCTCAAAATTATACTTATCTCTTATTTAATCCTTGAGCTCTGGAACCTCTGCAAACCCCTGCTTCCCTCTGCAAAGGGACTATCTATTTACTTTAATGTTGAGTCATCACCTTCTAAAATAAGTGCCAGATCTGAGAGCACTGTTGTCATCCTCATGCATTGTCTATAGTGAATGTTGGATGCTTCATGACTGGATCTTTTCTACCATGAATTACAATGTTTAGTCGCTGCTTAAACTTTGGAGGTGCTCTGCATTTACATTTTGCGGTCTCGGAAAGGGCTAGGGAGATACCACTATTTTCATATTATATCATGATTGTTTTGATAAGTTGTTTACACTTGAGATATCTTATTATTGCTTGCTAGTCGTTTGCGTCATTGATATGAGTTAATATAGTCTTTATGAGTTATAGTTGACATGGATAGTCATGATCGTTGCTCAAAACCTGGGTGCTACTTAAGGATATATATGTAAACAAGAACAAAAGAGTTCGTAAAAGTTTTTCTTTGTCACTTTCAGTTTGTCAACTGAATTGTTTGAGGACAAGCAAGGGTTTACGCTTGGGGGAGTTGATACCTCTCCAATATATCCACTTTTCCTAACACTTTTGCTCTTGTTTTGGACTCTAATTTGCATGATTTGAATGAAACTAACCCGAACTGGCACTGTTTTCAACATAATTACCATGGTGTTATTTTTGTGCAGAAATAAAAGTTCTCGGAATGGAAGGAATTTTTTTGTAGATTTATTTTAAAATATTTGAGGAATTATGGAGCCATAAGCCACCTGAGAGGGGGCCCAAGGCTCCCATGCTCCACCAGGGCGTGCCAGCCCCCCCAGCGCGGCCTGGTGGAGGGTGGACACCTTGTGGGTCCCCCGTGCATAATTCCAATGCTATAAATTCACATTTTTCTAGAAAAGAATTAGAGAGAAGGTTTTCACCTCGTTTCACGATATGGAGCCACCGCCACCTCCCATTCTTCATTGGGAGGCCATATCTGTAGTCCGTTTGGGCCTCCAGAGAGGGGAATCTTTGGTCTTCACCATCATCAACCCTTCTCCATCACCAATTCCACGATGCTGCCCACCGGGAGTGAGTAATTCCTTTGTAGGCTTGCTGGTCGGTGAGGAATTGGATGAGATTAATCATGTAATCGAGTTAGTTTTGTTAGGGCTAGATCCCTAGTATCCATTATGTTCTAAGATTGATGTTGCTATGACTTTGCCATGCTTAAAGCTTGTCACTAGGGCTCGTGTGCCATGATTTAAGATCTGAACCGTTTATGTTATCATCATTATATTTGGGTTCTTGATCCGATCTTGCCTAGTCATATGCACCTATTACATGTTATGATCCCTCAATCCAATAGTCACAATATTTGGGATACTTCACGGTGATGACCGTAGTTTGAGGAGTTCATGTATTCACTAAGTGTTAATGCTTTGTTCCAGTTCTCTACTAAAAGGTGACCGTAATATCCCTTAGTTTCCTTATGGACCCCACTGCCACGGGAGAGTAGGACAAAAGATGTCATGCAAGTTCTTTTGCATAAGCACGTATGACTATATACGGAAAACATGCCTACATTACATTGATGAACTAGAGCTAGTTTTGTGTTGCCCTTGGTTATGACTGTTATATGATGAATATCATCCAACGAATACTCCAATCAAGTGCCTACGATCTTTCCACTTATTGCTCTTGCTAAGTTACTATTACTATTGTTATTGTTGCACTTGCTACAAAAGTATTGCTACTATTGTTATCGCTACTATTACTGTTACCACTCGTATGAAACTATTATATTATTGTGCTACTGATCACTTTGCTGCAGATATTTATCTCCAGGTGTGGTTGAATTGACAACTCAATTGCTAATACACTCAAATATTCTTTGGCTCCCTTGTGTGGAATCTATAAATTTGGGTTGAATACTCTACCCTCGAAAACTGTTGCGATCCCCTATACTTGTGGGTTATCAAAGGGTTACGTCGATGCAAGCTTTGACATCAATCCGGATGACTTTGAGTAGCAATCTAGATACATATAGTGGAGTAGTTGTTTGGAATAGCTCCGTGTGGAGCATGGTACCAGCATCTATAGTATGACATAGAGATTTGCAAAGTACACACGGATCTGAATGACATGATCAAACCCCATAACTCATTGGGTGTAAATAACATGGTGATGTGCACTAGATTATTGAGTCTAGTGCAACTAGGGGACTGTTGGAAATATGCCCTAGAGGAAATAATAAATTAGTTATTATCATATTTCATTGTTCATGATAATCGATTATTATCCATGCTAGAATTGGATTGATTGGAAACTCAGATACATGTGTGGATACATAGACAACACCATGTCCCAATGAGCCTCTACTTGACTAGCTCCTTGATCAGAGATGGTCAAGATTTCCTGACTATAGACATGAGTTGTCATCTGATAACAGGATCACATCATTAGGAGAATGATGTGATGGAAAAAACCCAACCGTAAGCATAGCATTTGATCGTGTTAGTTTATTTCTTTTGCTTTATCCATGTCAAGTATCTATTCCTACGACCATGAGATCATGCAACTCCCTGAAACCGAAGGAATGCCTTCTGTGTATCAAACATCACAACGTAACTGGGTGACTATAAAGGTTCTCTACAGGTATCTCCAAAGGTGTCTGTTGGGTTGGCATGGATCGAAACTAGGATTTGTCACTCTATGACGGATAGGTATCTCTGGGCCCACTCGGTAATACATCATCACAAGAAGCTTGCAAGCAATGTGACTATGGAGTTATGCACGTGATCTTGTATTATGGAACAAGTAAAGAGACTTGCCGGTAACGAGATTGAACTAGGTATGGAGATACCGACGATTGAATCTCGGGCAAGTAACATACCTATGGACAAAGGGAACTGCATATAGGATTGATTGAATCCTTGACATCATGGTTCGAATGATAAAGATGTTTGTGGAATATGTAGGAGCCAATATGGGCATCCAAGTCTCGCTATTGGTCATTGACCGTAGAGGTGTCTTGCTCATGTTTGCATAGTTCTCGAACCCATAGGGTCTGCACACTTAACATTCGGTGACGATATAGTATTATTGGGTTATGTGAGTTGGTGACTGAATGTTGTTTGGAGTCTCGGATGAGATCCCTGACGTCACGAGGAGCTCTGGAATGGTCCGAAGGTAAACATTTATATATGGGAAGTCATATTTTGGCTACCGGAACAGTTTTGGGTTTTTCCGGTATTGTACTAAGAAGCTTCTAGAAGGTTCTGGAAACTTCCGGAGGAGTTTGAACGTCTACCAAGGGTTCCACCACGTCCCAGCGGTTTGCATGGGATGTGGGGAGGCGTCCTAGCCTTATTGGTCCAGGCGCAGAAGTCCCTCAAGGCCCATATGGCTTGGGAGAGGTGGAAAGTCTACCTGTGTGTGGAAAGGGAGGGAATTGGACTAGGAGTCCAACTCCTCCCCCTTGGCTGCGCCCTAGGGCTTGGAGGGGCTGATCTCCACGCCCCTCCACCTATATATAGAGGGGAGGGGCGCCCCAAGTGGACACACGAAGCCCTTGGCGCCCCCTCTCTCCCTAGATCGTTTTCTCCTTTGTTCACGGTTTCAGTAGTCTAGGCGTAGCCCTTCCAGGATAGAACCACCACCACCACCGCCACGCCGTCGTGTTGTCAGAGAACTCATCTACTAATCCACCCTCGCTCGCTGGATCAAGGAGGCGGAGACGTCATTGAGCCACACGTGTGCTGAACGCGGAGGTGACGTCCGTTTGGCGCTAGATCGGGATGGACTGCGATTGGATCGTGAAGACGTACAACTACATCAACCATGTTATATACGCTTCCGCTTAGCGATTTACAAGGGTATGTAGATACACTCCCCCTCTCATAGCTATGCGTCTTCATGGATAGATCTTGCGTGTGCATAGGAATTTTTTTGTTTCACATGCAACATTCCCCAACACTACGTTGATTAACACCTTGGAGTATCTCCCTTCACTTTCTAGCCGACTTTTGTTTTGATTTGACCTAATTTCGAAAATCCCCACAAAAATAGCCATACCGAAATTTCTGAGATTCGTTGGATTTGAGGAGATTTTGTTGATTTGGATCCGTGGATTTCGTTGTGGACAAGTGGATCTATTTTTCCCCCATCATTCCCATCATTTTCCACAGCCAAATTGCCCCAATTTTGACAAATTCTTTTCGTGTTCATCCTCGTGTTCATAGGGATCCTTAGATCCAATCTGGATCGGGCACCCTGGAGATCTATCCTAAAACCCCGGACATACGGCCCGCTGGACATCTGGCCATTTGGCCCGGACATCTGGACTGATGCTGACAGCAGGACATATTTTCCTTCGTTGTTGTGTTTTCTTCGTTTTCCCACTATTTCTTCAGCAACTTCCACCATTTCTTCCTCAACATATTTGCATTTGAGATTATGAGTCGCGAGCATCATGTAACATCCAAGATGTGGTACTATCCCTATTAAGTCTCGAGGACCTCGATGGGGATAGAAGCGCATCTCGGCATTTCACCAGAATAGAAATCATTGCAATACATGTAAAAGAGGAGATGTGTATAGGAGTTGTCTTACACTCGCCACAAACTATATTAAAAATCCACATATTCATTCATACAATCATTCAAAAAGATAGGGTCTGACTATGGACGAAATCAAAAAATAAAAGCAATGAACCTATCTCGCTAAGCCCGGGAAGACGACCACGTAGCTCCCGTACTCATTCGGATAGGTCACGTACATACGCCCAGGTTCTTCATCATACTCCCACTGGAGATGGAGCGTACCCACTGGATCGGTCTCATCAGTACATGTACTTGTAGTGTTGTAGTAATCTGTGAGCCACGGGGACTCAGTAATCTCATAACCCGGGTCGAAAGACTATGTAAGACAATCGTGAGGAATGGTTACGTGGTGAGGCTGCAGCAAACACTAAGCATTTATTTGAGTGGGTAATTTCCGAGAACAGGATAATATGGTAGTCTACGCATAACAGACATGCACTAGAATGATGACTAGGTGATCCTGAACACCTACTTACGTACACCATAACCCCACCATGTTCTCTCTCGGTCCATATTCAAGAGCAGAGACAGTCACGGTTACGCACATGGTTGGTGTAATTTATTTGAGTTTACTTCAAGTTTGCTATAACCTAGTGTTAAAAAAATTCCAAGTTGCCACATAACTGTGGGCACGGCTTCTCGAAAAGATTTAACCCCGCAGGGGTGCTCCAACTCATCCATCACAAACTAACCACACGTAGCGTGGAATAACCTCTACCCTGGAAAACCCGTGATCTCCTTGGAAATTCCATTGGAAAACCTCAACCTCGAGATAGCCCGAGGCATCCTTGGAATTCCGTGCACAAGACATTCAAGAAAGGTAAAATAAGTCCAGCAAGACTGCCTGAGGTGTCGACGAACCCGATAGGAGTCGCATATCTCGTTCTCAGGACATGACGGATAAGTGAAGCGTATGGTGGCGTGATAGAAATCTCTCGAGTTGCCCTGGGTTGGTCCTGCAGGGTGCTCTAGTTTGGACCAACACTCATGAGGAGCACTGGCCTGGGGTTGATTAATTATCCATGGGGTAACTAAGCCATATGCATTTTTATTAGGTTGTTAAGAAAATTGTACCAATGTTGGATCTTGTCAGACAAGCTTTATCCCTAAACCAATAGTCAAGGGGATCCCCATAACAACCCCGAGCATATTACGAGCGCTCAATATGGAACATAACACCGGTAACAAGTAACTAGGGCGGCAAAAGTGGAACAAAACACCAGGGAAAAGGCCAAACCTTCCATCTTTTACCAAGTATATAGGTGCATTAAATTAAATGGCAATAATATTGTGATATCTCGAGATATGCATGTTATCACATGGAAACCACCTACACCTGCAACTAAGAATGCTATAAGAGGGGCGAGCAGTGGTAATTTAGCCAAACAAGGGTTTGCTAGGTAGTGGAGGGGGTAGAGGCTTTCATGGAAATTTAGGAGGATTGACATTTAAGTGGTTGGTAATGAAACATAATGGTAGAAGCGGGACATCGACCATAGCAAATATAGTGTCCGGATCCGCATATGATCATCTTGCATGTAGGGTCTTCACAAGGATAAAGAGTTGGGTCCTCATAGGCATTCTCTCCGGGATCCTCGTACTCAGGCTCGTTGCCCGGGTCTACCCGAAGAGGAACATCACCTAATAAACATACAAACGAAGTGGAATGCGCAACCATAGATGATGCATGACCAGTTTGATGTATTTAACATGGCAACCGTAAGCTAGTCATGTTTCTCATAGATTTATTAAGTTCTTTAATATTCTAGACAGAACCTCAAGATTAGTTATTTGTACATGCATGGACATAGCAAATATGAATGCTCCCCATAAAAATGATGCAATGCATATGTAGAACGTTGCAAACGAAGTAACGAAACTCTTAGAACACTCACGGCAAGGTTCTAGCGGTAACAGAGAAAAAAACAAGACGAGGAAGGCCATGGGAAATTCCTTGGTAATCCAAGGGTGCCTCTGGATTGGAAATGAAAATCTAGTAGGAATAGTCCTAAAGATCATGCAAAACAATTGAGTAGAACTCTCACAAGACACAAAACAACCATACACACAATCTGTCCACAAAAAACAGCATGCCATTATGTAACACACACAACAAGAGCTACAAAACACTACAAAGCACAACAAGGGCATGAACATGAAGTATACAAGATGCTTAACAATTCATCTAACTACAACAACATGAATGGAATCAAGAATCAATGGCAATTGAGCTCACAAGATGGCATGTTGAATCAACATTGAAGGACTTAGTGAAAATTACCATTTTTACAATCAGAGTTAACAGGATGGCATTTTGGCAGCAAAAATACACATGCTACAGGAACTTTCATGGCAGGAAATTTAACATGGTTATAGAGGACAACATGCACTTCAATTCACACCATTATATTAATATCAAAATATGCATAGATCACTGGCTATCATCCTCCCAACATGGCATATTGAGATAATAAGTTTCACATACTTAAAAAAATTCAACAAGTGGCAAGCAGGGCATTTTTAATAGAATGACATGTTTGATAGAAAATTTAACCTAGATGCAATACCTCTACTTGCAAGCAATTGGTACAAGCTAACAGAGGGCAACATGTTGAACAATAAATTACATTGTGCTAACCCCAAAGGACCTACAGATTCATGGGAATCATCAAGACACCATAGCAACAAAATAAACAGATTCAACGCTTGGAAATATTCGAGCATGTGAAAACAACTTTTCGGTGGCATGTTGACAGCAAGAATTCCACACCTGAACATGGCTTAACATGCCATGCAAAAATACCAAGGGCTAGTAAACATGTCAAAGAGAATTTTTCATGTGGACAAGTTTAGCAAATAGTGCAAGCATTAAATCATGCAAAAATAACAAAACGACATATTAAAGCAAAATAGCATTCTCACAAACTTGTTCAAATGATAAAAATAATGTCACCGATGGATTACTTGGATTTTTCAAACCCAAATTCATACTCCCTCCGTCCGGAAATAATTGTCCTCAAAATGAATAAAATGGATGTATCTATAACTAAAATAAGTCTAGATACATCCACTTCTAGGACAAGTATTTCCGGACGGAGGGAGTATATCATAAGCCTATGTTCTTGTAGACAAATATCACTCAAAATCAATTTGAAATCATTAAGATCTAGTTATAACATAGTACATGCCAAATTTGACATATCCCGAATTGGAAACGGCGAGAAATGGCTATGGCTGAATCTGGCGACTTTCCAAAAATGGCATAACTTGGAAAACGAAGAATAAAACAATACTAAAATATGAAGAAAAAAAGGGGGCCATTTGGCATACACACGAGGGCCCCTAGGAGGGTGACATGTTGGCCCTTGGGCCCACTGTTAGTGGCTCTACGCGCAACAGAAAAAAATGGGTGTTTATTCATGCCCGCGGGGACTCGAACCCGGGTCTTCCCGATTAGAACCGAGGGGCGCTACCACTAGGATAAGAGGGGGGGTTCATACTAAAGGGAAACTCGGTTTCTTAGAGCTATGCCCCAGAAAAGGCTGGTTCTTCTTCTACCTTGCGCATGAGAATATCCGGTGGCGCCGACGAGCAGGCCTGCCACATCCGGTGATGCGGGGTGCCGGCGGGGGTGTGTAATCCTTTGGGGGGGGGCATCCCCACAGTTGAGGGGTCCTATGGCGCGTTTGCGAGGAGCTCGAGTACTAGGTCATGCCCGGCTCGGCATGGCAACATGCAGCAAGGCAAAGGCACGGCGGGGCCTGTGGGAGCGCGTGGGGCGGCAAGTGCGACTACGCGAGTGATCAAGGGAGTGGCTAGTGGGGCATGAAGCAGCCTAACTCCAACACGACGATAACAACATCACTAAAAAACTGCACTTTGGGACGGAGCTCAAAGAGCATGACGTTGACATGGCGATACTAGCACACACGGGACAAAATCTAGGGGTGGAAAAGGACAGGAGGGAGTCTCTGCTCACCTAGTGCCCACTAGACAAGTAGGTGTGGCGGGAGGGTGGACGGAGACGTCACGACGGTCGACGAAGAAATAGAGTTGCACCAGTCCGAGAAGATGAAGAAGAAAGGGGCAAGGGCGGCTTCGATCTAGGCCTTGGCATCACTGTTGTCATCGAGGAAGAAGAGGTGCTACAGGGACGCCCTTCCCGTGGCACCAGAGGAGCGAAAGCGCGAGGGAGATGTCACCCCGAGATCAAGCTTGTGCTCGGCCGGATCATGGCGGGCACGGTGTTGACGCGGCATGGGTGAAACTTACCGACGGCGGGGAGGGAAGGAGAAGGACAAAATGGGTCGAGGGTGACAAGGCCTAGGGTTAGGACACCTTTTATAGGGCTGTAGGGCTGCCGTCGGTCGTCAAATCATGAAGGTGGCCGATGTGGAGCTCATGGATGAGCGCCGTACAAGAGAACAAAGCTCGAGTGGCTGGCTGGACTGTGCTAGAGAGCTGGGCCAATGCTAGCTGCTAGGCCGCGAGGGGAAGAGAGTCCCAGGTAAGCCTTTCTCCGCTCGTTTCTTTCCTGCTATTTTTTAAAACAACAATAGATTGCAAAATTCGCAAAGAAAAAAGGGGGAGGTTATGGGATGAAACAAATAGTTTTGAACTCACAAAAACATGGACTAATTAACTAAATTGGTTTGTGCATTTTTAGAGAAAATGAATAGATCTCCTTTTAATCACTTTTGATGTTGTTTTGTAAAAGATACAAAAGGAAAAACACAGCACATGGCTAAGTACTAATTTTTAAACACCCTACAGAATATTAGGCAGATTTGCAACAATTATTTGAGTGGAAAATGGCAAGGAAAACATCACACCTCATAATACTTGAATAAAAGAGAGAGAGAGATGCGGGATAGTTTAGGAAATAGTTGTAGGCATCAACTAAGCACACCACATCATGCAATCACATCTCAACACATACACTCCCACAACATCACCTCCAACAAAGCATGATGCAAAATATGAGATGATGGTATGATGCCATGATGCAACAAACAATGACATGAAGCAATTTTATTAAGTCAAACCACAAGATGGAAAAACATGGAAGGTCACACATGGAATATATTACAAAGATGGCAAGAATTGCACTTGGGCTGTTTCAACTCTCCCCCACTACAAGACGATCTCATCCTGAGATCTATGAACAGAAGAATTCGGGATATTCGAAATGGAGAAGGTCCTATCGTTCCCAAGTAGCTTCTTTGTCAGAGTGATGTGACCACTTCACCTTTATAAACTTGATTGACTTGTTGCGAGTCTTATGCTCAGTATCTTCAAGGATAGCAACTAGATGCTCATGATAGGATAGGTGTGCTTGGAGATCAACGGTGCGCCCGAGAGTCTTGAAACACTTCCGGAGCTGAGAGACGTGAAACACATCATGCACATTTGAGAAATTGAAAGGAAGCTCTAGTTGGTAGCCAAGGTCTCCCCTCTTGCCCACAATCTTGAAAGGACCCACAAAGCGTGGAGCAAGCTTTCCTTTGATGCCAAAGCACCGAGTGCCCTTCATGGGAGACACTTGAAGATAGAAAAAGTAATCGATTTGAAAGGCCATGTCATGATGCTTTCTATCACAATAGCTCTGATGATGGGATTGAGCTGCTTTGAGATTTTGACGAATGACATGGCACATTTCTTCTGCTTTAGTGATCATGTCATTACCAAGGATTTGACTCTCACCGGTTCCAGACCAATTGAGCGAGGTGCGGCAATTCCTGCCATAGAGAATCTCGAATGGGGCCTTGCCCGAATTTGCTTGGAAATTGTTGTTGTATGAGAACTCAGCAAACGGGGGGCAGTCTTCCCACTTCACGCTAAAAGAAATCACACAAGCTCTGAGCATATCTTCAAGGATTTGATTGACTCTCTAAACTTGACCACTAGTCTGAGGATGTGAAGTTGTACTGAAACGGATCTTGGTACCCGTTGCAGTTTGGAAGGAATCCCAGAACTTGGAAGTGAAGATGCGTCCACGATCGGAACATATAAGCCGAGGAATACCATGAATCTGGTAACTTTCCAAAAATGGTATAACTCAGAAAACAGAGAATAAAACAATAAAAAATATGAAGAAAAAAGGCGGCCACTTGGCATACACACTAGGGCTCCTAGGAGGGTGACATGTGGGCCCTTGGGGTCACTGTTAGTGGCTCTACATGCAACAAAAAAATGGGGGGTTATTCCTGCCTGCGGGGATTTGAACCAGGGTCTTCCCGGTTGGAACTAAGGGGCGCTAGCACTAGGATAGGAGGGGGGAATCGAACTATAGGGGGCTCGGTTATTTAGAGCTATCCCCCCCAACGGAGGCTGGTTCTTCTTCTACCTTGCGCAGGAGAAGATCCGGTGATGCCAGCGAGCAAGCCTGCCACATCTAGCGAGGCGGGGTGCCGACGGGGGTGTGGAATCCTTTGGGGGGACCATCCCCATGGTTGAGGGGTCCTACGGCACACGGCTATGAGGAGCTCGAGTATGAGCTCATGCTCGGTTTGGCATGGCGACGCGCAGCGAGGCAAAGGCGCGACAGGGCCCGCTGGATCACGTGGGGCAGCAAGGGCGACTATGCGAGCAAGCCGGCGCGCGGCTAGTGAGTGAAAGCACAGATGCTCCCTTGGTGGTTTTGATAATTCATCACAACATACATTGTCTCTTGGACTAACAGTTCTACCTAGTTTATTTCAGGTTTAGTCCACACAGAGTGTTTGGAAAAAGGTTGTGAGGAGATTCCCCAACAAGGAGAAGAAAAATAAGAAGGAATAGGATTGGAAAGCTTCAAGCAAGCAGACTCTACATTTTACTTTGTGAGAAATCACTTTGAGTCTGTAGGAAAGCCAATACTACTAAAAGGGGGTGAGGTAATGTTCGTGAACAAATTGCTCCACGTCAACAAGTGCTAGCCACCAAAAACACCCACAAGCTCTCCCATAAAATACTCGATCTAAACCCTACCCTAAAAAATCAGTGCCACCAAGTTTCCCACTCGGCCCTACTGATTTTCTCCTCAGAGAGAACCCTAGCCAAACCCTAGCTTCCTGGTACAACCAAGTACTACATCGGTGCAACCGAGTTTCAGTGACCAACATTCGGATGACCAAATTTATAGAATCGAAATTTCCGAGTTTTATGGATTGGTCTCACCGAGTTTGGAAACTTCCCTCAGCCATTCATATCGATACTACCGAGAATCATATATCGGTCTCACCGAGATTCCTAAAGTTACCACATTTTGAACAAATCGGTACAACTGAGTTTTACTTTGGTTTCACCGAGTTGGTCAGTAATGGTGTAATGGTTGGGTTTTTGGAGATGCCTATATATACCCCTCCACCACATCCCACTTGCAAGAGAAGCACTCAGAACAGTTCCCCACTTTCCATATCCAAATTTCCGAGAGAGAACCGCCTACCCTTGTGTTGAGAGCAAGATCATCCACTCTAGCCATATGGATCTTGATTTCTAGCCTCCCCAAGTTTCTTTACACCCAATAAATCTCTTCTACAAGCCAAATCTAGGAGAGAGTGATTGAGTGTTGAGGAGTCTATCATGTTCAAGCACAAGAGCAAGGAGTTCATCATCACTATCAAGCCTATTACCTTTTTGAGGGTGGTGCCTCCTAGATTGGTTAGGTGTTGCTTGGGAGCCTCCTACTTCGTGTTGTGGAGTTTAACCAAGAAGTTTGTACGGGCAAGGAGATCGCCTACTTCATGAAGATCTACCCATAGTGAGGCTAGTCCTTCGTGGACGGAAGCTGTTATAGAATAGTCAAGGTTGCTACTTCGTGGACCCTTATGGGTGGAGCCCTCAGTGGACTCTCGCGACCGCTACCCTCCATGGGTTGAAGACTCCATAAACATGGATGTACGATAGCGCCACCTATCGGAACCACGTGAAAATCTTCGGGTCTACAATTGCGTTTGATCTTCCTATCTCTACCCTCTTACATATGCTTGTCTTACTTTACACTGCCATATTTGTTGACTAGCATGTGTAGGGTGCATTAGACTTGTTACAATTGCTAAAATCTGCCAACCAATTAACTTGAGAATAGGTTAGGTTTGAATTCTAGCAAGTACTCTATCCACCCCACCCCCTCTAGACGTCTCTTCTATCGATCCCCTCAATTGGTATGAGCATTGGTATCCATAGCTTCGGTTTCATCACTGTGGAGGAAGATGGATGTGTCTAGTTTGGGGAGTATTACTTGTAGAGTACCCATTCTCGATGGGGAATACTATAGTCAATGGAAATATGAGATGCTTGAGCTATTCAATGAATTCCACTTGAGCAAGTATGTTAAGAGCCCATATGTACCTCCCATTGATCCCTTACATCCCACACATGAAGAGGAAATTGACATGCTTTGCAATCTTAGAACTGTTAATCTGATTATCAAAGGATTGCCTAGATTTGTGTTTGATCATATGAAGAATTTTGAATGTTCTTATACTTTGTGTAATGATTTGGAGAAACGGTATCCAAGTTATTCATTAAGAAATCTTGATGAAATTCCTCATAAAGCTATTGCCTTTCACATTATGAAGCCTAGTGATCCTTACTTTGTTTAATGCTTAGTTGAGCTTCGAGACCTCATGCGTGCTAAAGGATATGTCACTACCATCAATAACATTATCCTTGAAGCAATTCACATTCATAAGCTTGAACATTGCCATTATCGTAATCCTAACAAGTTTCTTGTCTCTTATGACGAGGATATCACACTTGATGATGACAATGTGGAACATGGCTACTATGAAGAAGATGAGTTATTCCACATCGAGTGTGAGAAGACTATGAAGAATCTAAGTCTCATGGAAAACTTCAAAGATTACTTGGCCAGAAGAAAGGAATGGATTCTCGATTGTTGATGCATCGATCATATGATCGGAGATAGATACATGTTTCAAGAAATCACACCAAACCATGGACCACGAAGGTATGTAACTTTTGGATAAAACTCGAAGGGTAAGGTACTTAGTCTCGGTAAGGTGGCCATATCTCATGATAGCTCTATTCAAAATGTCATGCTTGTTAAATACCTTGGCTACAATCTTCTTTCAGTATCTAGACTTGCCGACTTCGGTTTTAATGTGCCATTTACCAAAGTGGATTGCCAAGTATTTCATCAAGATAACCATAGCATGGTTTTTACCATTTTTTGTAGAGTTGATCTATACATTGTTGATTTCACTAAGAGATCCAAACCTCGCCTTTGTCTTATTGCCAAATCTTCTAATGGTTGGCTTTGGCATAGAAGATTAGGACATGTTGGTATGTGTAATCTAGACAAGCTCATCAAAGGTGATCATATTCTTAGTGTTAAAGATGTTATCTTTGACAAAGATAGAATTTTTAGTGCTTGTCAAGCCAGAAAGAAAGTAGGTGGAAGTCATCATGTAAAGAATATCATGTATACTAGTAGACCACTTGAGTTGCTTCATATGGATCTTTTTGGTCCCAATGCTTACAAGAGCCTCGGTGGAAATTCCTTTGGTCTAGTTATAGTTGATGATTTTTCCAGCTTTACGTGGGTATTCTTTCTTGACGATAAGTCACAGGTGCAAAAGATCTTCAAGAACTTCACTCACAAAGCTCAAAATCAGTTTGAAGTGAATATCAAGAAAGTTCGAAGCGACAATGGATCAGAGTTCAAGAACAAAAATGTGGATACCTTTCTTGACGAAGAAGGGATTCTACATGAGTTCCCAGCTATGTACACGCCTCAACAAAATGGAGTTGTTGAGAGGAAGAACCGAACTCTTATTGAGATGGCAAGAACGATGATCGATGAATATAAGACGCCAAGACACTTTTGGGCGGAAGTCGTGGAAATAGCTTGTCATGCTATGAACCGACTCTATCTTCACAAGCTTCTCAGTAAAAGGGCATACGAGCTACTCACCGGTAAGAAGCCCCAAGTTGGCTAATTTCGGGTATTCGGCTCCAAGTGTTACATTCTTGATAAGCATCGTCGTTCTAAATTTGCTCCTAAATCTCATGAAGGTTTTCTACTCGGTTATGGATCAAATCCTCACACTTACAGTGTCGACAACAACTTCACTTGAAAAGTTGAAGAGATGGTAGATGTGAAGTTTGATGAATCTAATGGTTCGCAATTCGAACAATTACCAAATGATGTAGGAGATAAAGAACCTTCGGAAGTTATCCAATACTTTTACATTGGCAAGATTCATCCCATGGAGGTGAAGGAAAGTACCTCATCAACCCAAGTGGAAGCTCCTACTTCGTGTCTAGGCGAACCTCAACACGACATGGAAGCATCAACAAGCGGTACACAACAAGATGAGGAGGAAGAAGAAGTCCTCATGATGATCCACCTCAACCTCCTTCACCACCGCATCAAGGAGACGACACCAACAACAACAATGAAGAAGAATATGAGGAGGAGGAAGCTCCACCATCCAACAAGAAAAAGCTACCTCGAGTTCGAGAAAGAGTGAACAAGAATCATCCCTTAGAACAAATCTTTGGTGACATTCAAAACGGGAGAATCACTCGCTCTAAAACCAGCTTAGCTAACTTTTGTGAACACTACTCATAAATATCTAGTATTGATCCAATGAAGGTGGAAGAAGCGCTCGAAAATCCGGATTGGGTGAATGCAATGCATGAAGAGCTTCACAACTTCTAGAGGAATGAAGTGTGGACACTAGTGGAGAAGACCAAGGACAAGCAAAACATCATCAGAACCAAATGGGTATTTTGGAACAAGCAAGATGAAGATGGTCAAGTCGTTCACAACAAGGCATGCCGCGTGGCGCAAGGCTACATGCAAGTCGAAGGTATGGACAACGGTGATACATATGCCCACATTGCTAGATCTGAAGCTATTTGTACATTGCTTGCTTATGTGAATTATCATGACATCACTCTTTACCAACTGGACATTAAAAGTGCATTTCTAAATGGGAGATTGAGGAAGAAGTCTATGTTAAGCAACATCCTGGTTTTGTGAATCCTAAGAAACCCAACCATTTTTACAAGCTTCGTAAAGATTTTTATGGGCTTAAGCAAGCCCCTCGTGCTTGGTATAAGTGCCTGATGAAGTTTCTTCTTGCAAAGGGTTTTGAGATTGGTAAAATTGATGCAACCTTATTCACTAAAAGAGTTATTATTTGTGTGCCAAATTTATGTGGATGCTATTATCTTTGGATCTACTAACCCACAATTTAGTGAGAAATTTGGAAGGTTGATGTCTGATAAGTATGAGATGTCTATGATGTGTGAACTAAAAAATTTCCTTGGTTTGCAAATCAAGCAATGAGAGAAGGAACTTTCATCTCTCAAACCAAGTATGCCAAGGACTTGATCAAGAAGTTCAACATGCAAGAGTGTAAAGGTATGAAACTCCTATGCCTACTAGTTGACATGTTGATCTTACCAAGGAGGACAAACCGGCTGATCAAAAGGTTTATCGATCAATGATTTGTTCATTGCCATATCTATGTGCCTCCCGTCGTGATATCATGTTTAGTGTTTGCATGTGTGCTAGATATCAAGCTGCTCCTAGAGACTGTCATCTTAAGGCCATGAAAAGAATTGTGAGACACTTTATACATACACCAAACTTTGGCATTTGGTATCCCAAGGGATCTTCTTTTAACCTTGTTGGCTATTCCGACTTGGACTACACCAGAGATATGGTTGATAGAAAATCCACCTCGGGTACTTGTCAATTTCTTGGCAGATCTCTTATGTCTTGGTACTCCATGAAACAAAACTCGGTATCTCTATGTACCGCCGAAGCGGAATACATTGTCGCTGGATCATGTTGTGCTCAATTACTATGGATGACTCAAACTCTTAAGGGTTATGGCATACATGTGAGACATGTACCATTGTTATGTGACAGTGAGAGTGCAATCAAAATTGCTTATAATCATGTGGAACATTCACTAACTAAGCATATTCAAGTTCGTCATCATTTCATTCGTGATCATTTTGCCAAAGGAGATATCAACCTCAACCATGTTCGTACTGACAAACAATTGGCCGATATCTTAACTAAGCCACTTGATGAGAAAGTTTTCTATCACCTGAGGAGTGAGTTGAACATCATTAATGCTTCAAAGTTTAGCTAGACTCACTCGGTTGCATGCAAGGGCATGCTATTACATGATACTTCCACGATACCTTTGACATGCTATCATATACCTTGGAAATACATGCTCCCTTGTATTGCAACTATCCTTTTGTAGGTACTTGGAAGAATTACATTCCATGAGGTTGCCAAAAACTCATATCATAAGCAATCTTGTCATAACTAAGTATCCACAACCCCTCTAGATGATGGAAGGAAGAAGACTACAAAAACCATATCCTTGACATATATTTGATCATATCACAATTGCTAATTCACAATTGGTATCATGTCATCTGGATATATCATGATCTTCCTTGTATGACTAACCCATGTAGGTGAAAAGAGAAGCAAAATGACCAAGGATTTCTCCTAACTCAAGATGAACTTCATCAACATCGGGCATCCACAACAAGTTCTCCTACATGCTAAGTCATCAACATAACTCAAAGGTATATGCTCGTATCCTTGAAAAGGCTTTACTCCAAGTCATGATCTAAAGCGAATCAAGTGATATGAAAACATTAAAATGCTTAAACGAAAAATGGTAACCCCATTTTGAGCTTAACGATAATTATGACCTATGATTAAGTATTCTTGCTTGGATCCTAAGTCAATATACTCTAATATAGGTGACCTAGTCACCGACCATCATCTAGATGAAGTTTCTTGTGTGGTTCATCTTAAAGTTGATTGTTTTCTAGTACCACTCAATCCTCATCTAGTTGAAAATTCATTGCAATTTCTCGAATCTTTTGAGATTTTCTAAAAGTTGTCAATTTTCTATTTAGCCCTCGGAGCCTCGGATTCAAATAACTTGGTATCACCGACTATGCAGATAGGCTGCAGATAACTCTTCGATTTCACAGAATCATTTGCCTTGGAGCCATTGATTTTGCCATCTTCTATGTTCTATGTTAAACTTACCAAATCTTTATTTCATCAATGATTCCTTGGTTAAAAAAACTTGAAGGGGAGAAACTTTATTCAGGGATCCCTATGTCAAAGGGGGAGAAGAATTGCAAGCTTTCAAATCAGTGAAAGGGGAGAAGTTATACTCTATGATGCCTCTGTCTTAAATGCTCTCTATAATTCTTATCTTTCTATGATCCCTACATTTTATGAACCCTGTCCTCTAGGATCAATTCTAACTCAATGATCCCTGTGTCTGACACTGTGTATGGACCGTTTTGGAAATTAATGCCAAAGGTGGAGAAATTCCAAAGCTTCATTGCAAAGGGGGTGATACAACAAAGGGGGAGATATAAATTAAGGGGGAGAATACCAATACAGGGGGAGAATACCAAAATCTATGCCTATCCATAGGGCAAGAAATATCAGGGAGAGAGAGCATGTCCAATCTATTCTCTCATCTATGTATATCCATATGTTTATTCTATTTGCCTACTCATGTTAGACTTATCTCACCCTACCTACTCCTAAAAGCACAATGTGCTCCCTTGGTGGTTTTGATAATTCATGACAACATACAATGTCTCTTGGACTAATACTTTCATCTAGTGTAGTTCATATAAAATCCATAGAGAGAGATGGGTTGGCAAAAAGGAGTGTGGAGAGTATCCCCATGAAGGAGAAGGAGAAGGAATATCATTGGCAAAGTTAAGCAAGAGGACTCTACATTTTACCTTTTGTGAGAAATCACTTTGAGTCCATAGGAAAGCTAATACTATCAAAAGGGGGTAAGGTACTGTTGGTGAACAAGATGCTCATACATGCACAAGTGATAGTCACCACATACACCCACAAGCTCTTCCACAAAAGTTTGTCCAAAGCCAAGTATCCAAAATCGGTGCAACCAACACTTTCCACTTGGTGCCACCGATTCTCAGCCTCAGACTCAGCCAAACCCTAGCCATTCGGTGCAACCGATTCTGCTTCGGTGCCACCAAGTTTGGGTTGCCAACTTTCTATTATGCAAATTCACAAAATCGGTCCCACCGAGTTTGTTGAATCGGTGTCACCGAGTTTGGCAATCTGACTGTTGGTCACCTTATCAGTGCAACCGAGTTTTATGTATCGGTCTCACCGAGATTCAAAAATTGCTACCTTTGAGGCAACTCGGTACAACCAAGATTAACACATTGGTTCCACCGAGTCTGACTTATTAGGTGTAACGGTTGGATTTTTGGAGATGCCTATATATACCCCTCCACCACCACCTACTCACAAGAGAAGCACTCAAAACTATTCCATACTTGCCCCATCCTATTTTCTGAGAGAGAGCCAACTACTCATGTGTTGGGATCATGTCATTCCATTCCAACCATGTGAATCTTGATCTCTAGCCTCCTATATATACCCCTCCACCACCACCTACTCGCAAGAGAAGCACTCAAAACTATTCCATACTTGCCCCATCCTATTTTCTGAGAGAGAGCCAACTACTCATGTGTTGGGATCATGTCATTCCATTCCAACCATGTGAATCTTGATCTCTAGCCTCCCCAAGTTGCTTTTTACCCAATCAATCTCTTCCACAAAAGCCAAATCAGTGAGAGAGTGATTGAGTGTTGAGGAGTCTATCATCTTGAAGCACAAGAGCAAGGAGTTCATCGACATTATCAAGCCTATTACCTTTTGGAGGGTGGTGCCTCCTAGATTGGTTAGGTGTCACTTGGAAGCCTCCTACTTCGTGTTGTGGAGTGAACCAAGAAGTTTGCAAGGGCAAGTACATCGCCTACTTCGTGAAGATCTACGCATAGTGAGGCTAGTCCTTCGTGGACGGAAGCCATTATGGAATAGTCAAGGTTGCTTCTTCGTGGAACCCTCTGTGGGTAGAGCCCTCCATGGACTCTCGCGACCGTTACCCTCCGTGGGTTGAAGACTTCATAAACGTGGACGTACAATAGCTCCACCTACCGGAACCACGGGAAAAATCTCCATGTCCTTCATGCGTTTGATCTCCCTATCTCTACTATTTACTTCCATATGCAATGTCTTCACTTTCCGCTGCTATACTTGATGACTTGCATGTGTAGGGTGTGCTAGGCTTGCTAAATGCTAAAATCTGCCAATCCTTAAACTTATGCTTGAGGTAGTTTTAAATTCCCGCTAGTAGTCTATTCAACCCCCTCTAGACATACTCTTCTAGTGATCCCGCAATTGCTATCAGAGGGGGTCCCCATTGCTTCGGTTTCATCACCGTGGAGGAAGATGGATGTGTCTAGTGTGGAGAGTTTGTATTGCAGAGTGCCCATTCTTGATGGAGAGTTGTCACGCCCAAGATGCGATGATATCCTTATTTTGGCTCGAGGGCCTCAACAAGGATAGAAGCGCATCTTGTTGTTTTGCAAGAATGGATATCATTAAAAGTACATGTACAGAAGAGGTGAGTATATGGAATTGTCTTACACTCACCACAAGCTACATCAAGGTCACATCAATACAATAACATATTCAATCATCATACATAAGAGCAGGGTCCGACTACGGACGAAATCAAATGATAAAATGACATCCATCATTGCTATCCCAGGCTGCCGCCTGGAACCCATCCTAGATCCATGAAGAAGAAGAAGAACTCCAAATCTAACAAGCATCGTGCTCATGTCAAATCATCGCATTACCTGTACCTATTGTTGTTGTAATCTATGAGCCACAGGGACTCAACAATCTCATTTCCAAAAGTATCAATACTAGCAAAGCTTAATGGGTGAGGTATGGTTAAGTGGTGAGGCTGCAGCAAGCGACTAAGCATTTACTTGAGTGGCTAACTTACGAATACAGAAAGTAAAGTATGGTGGTATATGCATAAAGGATGTGAACTAGTAATGATCACTAACTGATCCTAAACACCTACTTACGTCAAACATAACCCCATCGTGTTCTCTCTCGGATAAGGACTCACGAGGAGAGATAGTCACGATTACGCACACAGTTGGTGTATTTTATTTGAGTTTACTTCAAGTTTGCTATGACCGGGTGTTAAACAAAGTTTCCAAGTTGCCACATAACCGCGGGCATGGCTTTTCGAAAGATTTAACCCTGCAGGGGTGCTCCAACTAGTCCATCACAAATTAACCACACGCTACGTTGGAATTCCTCAATTGTCGAATCACCTATAGTATTTGTGAAACTGCATTATATCGACTAGAGGGGGTGAATAGGCGATTTTTACAAATTCATCACTTGAGGAATTTCAATTTTGAGGAATTTGAAATGTGATGAATAACTAGCGGAATAATTACTCAAGTGCATGAGGACCATAGTATCAGCTTAGTCACCATGATGAAATGAAACATGCATGAACAGTGAGTAGCGTGATAAAGGATAAGAAGTGATGAAGAAGGCAACTTGAAGAATTTGAGGTGAGGAATTTGCGAAAGTCTTCAGTCAAATTCTTCAAACAGTAACAATCAATTTCATCAACAGGTTTATGAGGAATAAGGAGGTTGAGGAAATAGAACCGGGTAGCTCGATGAAGACAATGGTTTGATGACCCAGTTCCAACTGTTGTGACAGTCGTACATCTGGTTTGGAGCGGCCTGGTATTTAAACCAGAGGACACATAGTCCTTACTGTATTCTCCTTGAGCTAAGGTCACACAGTCCTTGCCCAACACTCGTGTTAAGTCTTCAGGGTAGACTTCCAAAACCCTCACAAACTGGTCACCCGGCGATCCACAATTTACTGCTGGATGCTCTAGACCAAGGTCACTTTGTAGTCCCCAATTGACTGCAGGAGCACTAGACCATGACGCCTAACCGTCTGGAGGACACACAGTCCTCAAAGGTAACAAGCGTCGGTTCCACACAGGAATTTCTTCAGTGATGCTCAATCACTATGGGTTTTGTGGTTTGGTTCTGGGTTTTTTCTCACTGGTGATTTTCTCTCAAAGTCCTCAGAGGATGGGTTGCTCTCAAATGACAAGTGTCAGTTCTCTCTCGGAGCAGCCAACCAGCTAGTGGTTGTGGGGGGTGGCTATTTATAGCCAGGATGCAACCTGACATGATAAGACATAAATGCCACCAATGATATGACCGTTATGTGGATAAGAATGATTGGGGACAGCTGGCGCTAAGCACATCAACGGTCGGAATTTCGAACTATGAAAGTCCTCAGCTTATCATGTTCCTCACTTGTAGGCAATTCGTACTGGCAAAATTCTAACTCCTCAGTCAGATCCGTTTCCTCAGAGACCAGAAGAACTTCGTCTCTGTCACCGAAGAACTTGTCTGAACCGTAAGAGATTTCCAAAGGCTGCACTCGAAGGATTGTATGGGTTGAGGATTTTGGAGTTGAGCATCAGTTGGAAATTTTCCTTAGTATTACCTCGGGCCCCTTTAATAGTACGGTGTTTCCTATGACTCAAATAAAGGAAATGAAACTATGAAAACAAAAGTCTTCACGCTTCATATTCCTTGTTCATATCTTCAAGGTCACACCAACTTCTTCATTTTCAAAGTCTTCACAAAGTCTTCACCAAAGTCTTCAGAAAGTCTTCAGCAAAGTCTTCACTTGAAGACATACATTTTTAGGGGTCGATAATCTCCGAATAGATCAAACTCCTCATCGACTTATAGAGCCTGTATACACTCACAAACGCATTAGTGCCTTAACCTATAAGTCTTCAATACACCAAAATCACTAAGGGGCACTAGATGCACTAACAATCTCCCCCTTTTTGGTGATTGATGACAAATAGGTTAAGTTTTCAATGGGGATAAACATATGAAGTGAAAGTACAAATTTTGAGGAATTTGATTGCAAGATATAGAAGAACTCCCCCTGAAGATGTGCATATTTGAGGAATTTGCTTTGGACTGCAAATGCACATGGCAGGTTTAAAACATGGAGACCTCCCCCTATATCTTGTAATTCATACACGCATTTGAATATATGAAATGAAGAATTTGAAATGCGTGAGGAAAATGGTGTCTGACGAAATTCAGCATGCATGCATTACGGTATTTGAGGAAACAAACATGCGAGGAAATAGTTCAAAAGTGTCAGACCACCATCGCACTTAAGTTTACAACTCAATAACCAAAAACTTCAGAAGAGCGAGAGTTGTAACTTAAACAAAAGAGCGAGTGTTGTAACTTAAACAAAAATAGCCCATATATATAGACCCGCTTGAAGACTAACTCAAATTTTCTCCCCCTTTGTCATCGAAGACCAAAAGGGAAGAAAAAGTGATGACTAACGCCCCATGAGGAATTTCATCTTGTTGGTGAAGAAGGAGCGCCAGCGTTGTCGGGGTCGATTGTTGATGTAGGGCCAGCAGCAGTATCTTCAATGTCTTCATCTTCATCGCGCTCGCGAGATGAAGAATATGAACTGATGACCATCAAAGGAACTTCGACTTTCTTGAACTTCTTCTGAGGACAGCAAGCGAAGTCAGGATATTCTTCAAAGTTCAGCTCATCCAATTCTTTAGAAGGCATGAGGTGAGTTAGCACAGCCCAAGAGCGCTTGAGGTTTTCATGAGCATAATAGTGGTTCCTCTTGACAGTGTTCTGCGTCATAGTCATATTCTGCACAATATACCCATGTTGACCCTTTACCCACTTATGATTGTGATCGACCTTCTGATGAAGACTTATAAGAAGTTCGCGATGAGTCATCAATTGAGGGCACACTCTTTGGGAGCTGAGGCCTTTGCATCAGAGTCTTGTGTGGCAGTGTCATCGTTTGTGGAGAAGGAAGCGGCTTTGCGAAACTGTCCATCCAGGGGACGTGTTCCTTCATCAATAACAGACTTGCCTTTCCCTTCAACTCATGAAATTGTAATCATGATGACTTCAACGGGTGGCAGGAAACTGAAGTGATTCTGGAAATCAGCTTTGTAGTGCACTGAGGACTTATCCCTGATGAATTTCATAATCCATGGTGCATATGGCTTCTGCTCAAATGGAGCCACAGCTGCACTGGCCAAAGTCCTCATGAAGAAGTCATGTAAGTTAATGGGAATACCTTGTATGATATTGAAGAGTAGATTCTTCATGATTCCTTCAACTTCTTCTTCCTCAAAGTTATGGCCTTTCTGAGGACACAGTGTTTTTGTCAGGATGCGATAGACTGTGTGAGGCACATAGAGCAGATCCTTCACTAAGAAGACTTGGCGTTCAGGCTTTCCAGGTGGCACTGTCTTCAATAGCACATTCATCAGTTCATTGGGTAGAGGAGATTCATCAAACAACTTGCGGGCTTCATCTGAGGGAATTTGGACTGGGACACACTGAAGCAATTCAGAGGCTTGAGCAGTGAAGTGTGTTGTGCCAGTCATCCAGTCCAATATCCAAGAGTTGATGTCTGAGGAATCTCCGCTGATATGCAACGTGGCGTAGAATTGAAGGATAATTTCCTCATTCCAATCGCAGATGTCGACACAAAATGGAAGAAGTCCAGCATCATATAGAACTTGGAGCACAGGAGTAAATGATGGAAGACTTTCCATGTCAGTGTGAGGAATCTGATGGTGCTCGAAGACTTTCTTCTTCTCATAGAGGACTGAAGCATAGTAATTCAGTTGAGTGGCAGTCCAGAACCTGTTGCGACCAGCCCTTGTAGAGTCATAGGGGTTTGGTCCAGAGAAGAACATGTGTTCATCGAAGAAATTGGTCTTGAGGAATTTGGGACGAATAGAGCCTTTGAGAGGTAGTCTTGGCTTGGGTTGAAGATTTGTTCGTGTACGCCCCTTGATCTCCATTGGCATGGAAGGAACAGCAGACTGAGTGATTTGAAGAGTTGGTTCCTCAGCAATGGCGAGAGCATCAATTTCCTCAGCTGTTGCAGCTGGAATTTCTTCACTGTCTGGAAGGTACAGATGTTCAGAGTCTTCTGGGTTTTCTTCAGTCTGTGCAGGTGACTGAGGAATCAACATCAGAGGAGTTGCCATTGGTGAATTGGGATATGCAGATTCCCAATATTCATCATTGACGACCGGAGTGGTGTCACCAATGTCAACGTCTTCATCAATGTCTTCGCCAGCTTCCTCAGCAGTTACCAGAAGCTAGAGCGATGATACCTTGGGGGTTGATGCAGTGTCATCGATGACAATTTCCTCATCAAGAGGCTCTAAGGAAGCAGCCGAATGATTCTCTTCTTCTTGAGGAATGTCATATGCTTCCCCGATTGGCACAATAGCATAGGCTGGTGCCGAGGAAATTGGAGTTGCATCAATTGATGTTGCTGAGGAACTTGTCAAAGTTTTAAACTTCTTCAACACAGGGGCTTCAGAAGTTGATGCTTTTCTTTTGAGGGGATTTTCCTCAGCAGTAGTAGTTTCTTCAGGAACGACTGATGCAGCCGCCCTGGGTGGTTCAGTTTCTTCAGGTACAGCAGATTCTTCAGCTGGCCTATCAGATTCTTCAGGTACATCAGAAGTACCTATTGGCATAGCAGTTTCCTCAGGCACAACATTGGAGGTTGCCCTGGCATGTTCGTCAGTGGTCTGAGTTTCCTCAGCAGCACTGGCAGTTGCTTCTGGTGCAGAAGCATTTCCTACAGCAGTTTCATTAGGCTAAGCATTTTCATCAGCTGCCTGAGGAGTTTCATGTGCAGTCCGAGCAATTTCTTCAGACTGAGGCATTTGTGGTTGCGATCGAGCTGCAACCCTGGTGTTGTGATCCTTTACAGCTGCTTGAGCAGCCCTGACGAGTCTGACCTTGGTGCCCTTCCATTCAGCATCATATTTCTGTTGATCCAAAGAGAGAGAGCGAATCTCGGACTAAACCGTGACGAGTTGATTTGGGGTCAAATTCATCACATTTTCGTGCAAAACTTTTCTTTGCGAGTCTTGTTCCTCTTAGCTCTCTGAGCTTGCTCTCTCTTCCATTGTTCTTCAGAGATGAAGTGGGTGAGGACATGATCCACTTCAGGAGGCAGATTTAGTGAAGAAAGTGGGGTACTTGGATCTTCATGCCATATATCGATGAAGTTAAGGATCATCTTTGGATCCAACATGAGAGGAACAGAGCTGCCCTTTGCTCTAGCAGCCCTGTGCTGACTTTGCCGGATTATTTCTACCAATTCCTCATCATCAGCATCAGCATCATCACTATCATTATCCTCTGAAGAACCTGAGGGGACTGTAACCAGAGCCTTGCTGGTGTGAGGACTTGGTCTTTGACCACGTCCGGCTGTCTTCTTCAGTTTAAGCGCAGAGGGACTGGTTGAAGACTTTGCAGTTGTGGAGGGGCTTGCTATGAGCTTCGGAACATTGGTGAAACCCTCAGTCCTTTTGCATGTTGACAGATGCATTGGGGTTGAGGACTTTGTAGTTGTTGCAGATGACTGAGCAGCAACAGTTCCAGGTGCAGAAGGTTTTCTGGGCTGAGGCCTTTGACCTTGAGGAATTTGTACTGAGGATTTTGCTGTTGAAGAACCAATCTTCAGAGCATATTTCTTTACCATTTTCTTTGGAGAACTAACAGAAGCTCCAGCAGAGGCAGCAACAGCAGAATCCTTGTTGAATTTCTTCACTGCCTCTTTGGCTTTCCTCACCAACTTGGCTTGTTGCTTCTTCCACATGTCAGGAAAGTCCTCACCAGTTTTGAGGCTAGTAGGATCAGCAATTTGGTTTGGAGCAAGAGGAGGCCTGCTGCAAGGTGGTTTCATAGTGAATTTCATCATGTATTTTGGAGTTACATAACGATATTCTCTCCATTCTTTGGCCCATCTCCTCTCAATCTTTTGCAGACGGATCTTCCTCTGCTTGGTTCTCTCCTTTTTATGTGTTTCTTTGTCAGGTGTGCAATATTCATCATATAGATCCTCAGGGATCTCAAATGCAGTGTGCACATCTGGCTTCTTCCCACCTTTCTGAGGTTTCTTTCCATCAGACATTTTCTTCACTTGAGGAATATGAACTCTTGAAGATTCTGAAGAGGTACACAGTTTTTCTTCAAGTAGCGCTGCAAATGAGTTAAGTTGATGAGAACCTAGTGATTCATCAACGGACATGTTGTACCTGTGAATAGAGTATAGGTGCGAGGAATTTGAAGAGGTCATATGCGTTCTCAGAAATTTTGAAGAAAAATTACGTGAGAGGAATTTGACCATGGATGTCTTGAGGAATTTTACTAAGAGTTCTTTGTCTCAGGTTCCTGAGTTTTACAAATTTTGAGGATTTGCACAATTGAGGAATCTTGAAGAAAATCATTACTTAGAGAAAATCATCAAATATGAGGTGATGTAAGGTGCTTTAAAATAGGGTTCATGAAGAACAAACAACTTTTGAGGAATATAAAAAGCATTTGAGGATCAAACAAGGCCAGTAAAAGTAAATTTTATTTACCCTGGTGAAGAACACGACGAACTCAGAGATGAGATTGGGAAGTTCGTGCGTTCAGATCTCCCACACCCTAGCTTGGTAGAGGGAGACAGCTACAGCAGCGGCGGGATGAGGATTTGCACGGCCGGTGCGAGTACGGCGACGACGAGGTTGAGGCAGTGAAGCTCTTCCTCACCGGCGACGATGACTTTAGCGGGGGCGCTAGGTTGGAGCTCGGGAGAGGGATGAGATGCGGAGTAACCGAGCACAGTTGATGGGAAGGGGGCATTTATAGAGGAAGTGAAAACCGATCTGCCCGAAGATTTTGGACAGGATTTCCCCTGACCCTTGCTCTCCACGCGACAGGTGTCACCCACGTACTTAGCGGTGGCGATAGTGGGGGTCGTGGATTATCTAGGCGCGGGAATAGGAATAGTTTGAGCGGGAACCGCCGAAAATTTTGGTAGAGAAGATTTCAAAGTTTTCGTTCGCAAATTCTTCAGCTGTCAAGGACACAGTGAAGACTTTGAACGAGTTTCAAAGTAGAACGCATATGAAGAATTTGTGAACAGACTTGGTTGAGTTTAGCATAGAGGGGAAAAGGGGTCCGATCACATTCACTTAGATGAAAATCAACTTGAAGAATTAGCAATAAGTGAATGTTGTTGAGGACATTGAAAACTCAAATATAAAAAAAATAATATATATATATATATATATATATATATAGTCAATGAAGAACATGAGTTTCAAAGTTTGAAGAATTTTAAAAGTTGAGGAATTTGATAGTTTGAAGAATTTGCAAAAACAACGAAATGCTCGATTTTGAAGAATTTCAACTTTTGTTTGGTGGCATAACCCACCGTATAGGAATGATGATTTCAGACACCGCGTACAATTGTCATAGAGTTCTGAGAATCAAATTCTTCGTTAATTTCTTCAAACTTAGAGAGTTATTCTTCATTGATTGAAGAAAAACGTTACTTCGTGTGTTGCACATCTAAGTCGTCAATTTTGCATAAGTCTTAGGATGTGTGTTCTTCTTCAAAGAACATTCGAAGATTCTAAGATATTTAGCTCACATCCAACTTGCAAAATCTCTTTTCATCCAAGGGCTTTGTGAAGATATCGGCCAGTTGTTCTTCAGTGGGAATATGGTTGATGGAGATGTCGCCCTTGAGTACATGATCTCGAAGAAAGTGATGACGAATCTGGATGTGCTTGGTCTTGGAATGCTGAACTAGGTTATAGGCAATCTTGATGGCACTCTCGTTGTCGCAGTAAAGAGGCACATTCTTAAGCTTGATGCCGTAGTCCTTGAGGGTTTGCTTCATCCATAGTAACTGAACACAACACGAGCCAGCAGCAATGTACTCGGCTTCTGCAGTAGAGAGTGAAACGCAGTTCTGCTTCTTCGAGGACCAACAGACTAAGGATCATCCAAGGAAATGACATGTGCCTGAGGTTGACTTGTGATCCACATGATCTCCAGCATAGTCAGCATCAGAGTATCCAGCGAGATGAAGATTTGAGCCCTTGGGATACCACAATCCAAGTGTTGGTGTGTGAGCTAAGTATCGAAGAATATGTTTCACAGCCTTATGGTGTGATTCCTTCGGTGTTGCTTGAAATTGAGCACACATGCAAACACTTAGCATTATATCAGGCCTAGATGCACATAGGTACAATAAGGAGCCAATCATGGAGCGGTATACCTTCTGATCGAAATCTTTACCATTTTCATCACTGCAGAGGTGGCCTTTTGAAGGCATTGGTGTTTTGACGCCTTTGCAATCTTGCATGTCGAATTTCCTCGGAACATCTTTGAGGTATTTCTCTTGTGAGATGAAGATACCATTGTATTGCTGACGAACTTGAAGACCTAGGAAGAATTTCAACTCTCCCACCATAGACATTTGATATTCTTCACTCATCATATAGGCAAATTCATCACTGTGATGTTTGTTAGTACAGCCAAAGATAATATCATCAACATATATTTGGCATATGAACAGTTCATTGTCATAGGATTTTGTGAAAAGAGTAGGGTCGAGTGAACCGGGTTTGAAGCCTTTCTTCATGAGGAATTCCTTCAGAGTGTCGTACCACGCCCGAGGGGCCTGCTTGAGGCCATAGAGGGCCTTGTTTAGTCTGAAGACTTTGTCAGGATGCTTAGGGTCTTCAAAACCTGGGGATTGAGCAACATATACTTCTTCCTCAAGCTTACCATTGAGGAATGCACTTTTCACATCCATTTGATATAAGATGATATTATGATGGTTAGCGTAAGCTAGTAATATGCGAATAGCCTCAAGTCTAGCAACAGGTGCAAACGTTTCATCAAAGTCAATTCCTTCAACCTGTGTATAGCCTTGGGCTACAAGGCGAGCCTTATTCCTCACCACGAGGCCATTTTCATCTTGCTTGTTGCGATAGATCCACTTGGTACCTATGATGTTATGTTTGCGAGGATCTGGTCGCTTGACAAGTTCCCACATGTTGTTGAGCTTGAACTGATGGAATTCCTCTTGCATAGCTTGAATCCACTCAGGCTCCTTGAATGCTTCATAAACTTTGGTGGGCTCTATGATAGAGACAAAGGCAAAGTGCCCACAAAAGTTAGTTAGATGTGAAGCTTTTGAGCGTGTGAGAGGACCTGGTGCATTGATGTCATCAATGATTTTGTCAATCTGCACTTCATTTGCTACTCTTGGATGAGCAGGTTGACGAGGCTGAGGATTTTCATCAGCACCATTTTCTTCAGGTATATCAGCATGAGAGTTTTCATTTGTTGGAATGATTTCCTCACTGGGTATGACATCTTCTGTTACCTTTAGCTTGATGGATTCCTCGGGAGATTGTTCACCTAACACAGAAGGCATGTTCTCTCTTTGCAAGCCATTAGTTTCATCGAACCGCACATCTACAGTTTCAACCACCTTGTGATGGTAGGTGTTGAAGACTTTGTAGGTGTGCGAGTCCTTTCCATAACCAAGCATAAAACCTTCATGTGCTTTCGGTGCAAACTTAGAGTTGTGGTGAGGATCTCTGATCCAGCATTTTGCACTGAAGACTTTGAGATAACTTACATTGGGTTTCTTGCCTGTCATGAGCTCATATGAAGTCTACTTGAGGAATTTGTGAAGATATACCCTGTTGATGATGTGGCATGCAGTATCAATTGCTTCAGGCCAAAAGCGACGAGGGGTTTTGTATTCGTCAAGCATGGTGCGAGCCATCTCAACAAGTGTCTTGTTTTTGCGCTCCACGATGCCATTCTACTGAGGAGTATAAGGGGCAGATAGCTCATGAGTAATACCAAGTTCATCAAGATATTCATCAAGATTAGTGTTCTTGAACTCAGTCCCATTATCACTCCTGATATGCTTGATCTTGACGCCGAAGTTGGTGGAGGCCCTTGAAGCAAATCATCTGAAGACGTCCTGCACTTCATTTGTGTACAAAATAACATGCACCCATGTGTAACGAGAGTAATCATCAACAATGACAAAGCCATACAAACTTGATGCATTTGTTAGTATGGAGTAATGAGTTGGGCCAAATAGATCCATGTGAAGCAATTCAAAGGGTCGAGTCGTGGTCATGATCGTCTTCGAGGGATGCTTGGATCTGGTCATCTTCCTAGATTCACATGCACCGCAGAGGTGGTCCTTGAGGAATTTGACACCCTCGATGCCAATGACGTGCTTTTTCTTCATGAGTGTGTGCAGGTTCCTCATACCAGCATGTCCAAGTCATCGATGCCACAGCCAGCCTTCTAAGGACTTAGCAAGTAAGCATGTGGCAGGCT
Source organism: Hordeum marinum (assembly GCA_022496015.1). Lineage (NCBI taxonomy): Eukaryota > Viridiplantae > Streptophyta > Magnoliopsida > Poales > Poaceae > Hordeum > Hordeum marinum. The sequence continues at coordinate 369,303,415 of CM039675.1, read as the reverse complement.
GAGGACCTATAGAGAAATCAACAATATACAAGTCTCCTCTCCTAAAGCCTTCGAAGACTTAGGAATTGTCATATTCCATGATGACAACACAACGATATTTTCCAAATATGACAACCATATCAAGATCACAAAGCATTGAGACAGACATAAGGTTGAACCCAAGGGATTCAACAAGCATCACCTTATCCATGGTTCGGTCCTTTGAGATAGCAACCTTACCAAGTCCCAATACCTTGCTTTTTCCTTTGTCTGCATAGGTGATATGCTTCAGAGGAGATGGAGTGAGTGGCGAATTCATCAGTAGATTCTTGTCACCCGTCATGTGGTTTGTGCATCCACTATCGAGAACCCACTCAGTAGCTTTTAGAGTATCATCCTGCAGATCAATAGTACAACTTACGAACTCATATGCTTCAGAGTGAAGAATATGACATTAATTTCATCAGACAGAATTTCATCACATAAGATAGTAAGCAAGTAGAGTGAGGACGTGAGAAATGAAGAATTCATTTCATCATGGTTAGCTTGCGTCCTTTCAAGCATTTCTTCAGGTCTCCAGCAAATTCATCAGATGTTCAAATTCATCTGGGGACCTGACCCTGCATAAGATGTCAGTTTGATTTCTTCACCACCCACATTTGGAGGGGTGGCAAAGAGTTCATCATTCTGCGAGCACCATATGAGAAGGGAGGCATTGAAGCAAGTGTGCTTCGTTTCACAGGGCGAGGGTTAGAGTACTCATATGAATAAGATGAGAAAATCTTTGAGGACTTATGAAAAATAATGGTTTGAAGAATAATGCACATATTCATAACTCTTAGGTTTTCCCTGCAAAACAGAGCCATTAGCATAAGAACGATGATTTTGACCATTTGAGGAATTTGTTCCAAGTGAGGACTTTGATCCACTTGAGGAATTTGATTTGGGGTTCCTTTTCTTCAAGAGTGGTGTCGTGAGGACATTCACTTGAAGATTTTGTAGGTAGCTCTTGGGAACCCAGATTTTCTTCAATGGAGAGCCATTCCTATAGTTAGTTCCAACAAATCTAGCAAATACTTCACCTTTCTGATTTTTGAAGAATTTGAAGTTGGAGTCAAGAGACTCATCAGAGGAATGTGAAGTTTCACATGTAAAGCCAGATAAAGTAGATGGTTCTATAGGAGATCCTTTTGCAGCAACCCATGAGGTTTTGGGGTACTGCTCAGGTGTCCAGTAGGATCCATCAGTGTTGAGTTTCCTCACAAAGGCAATACCCTCTTTCCTAGGGTTCCTGTTCAGAATCTGCTTCTTGAGGACATCACAAAGGGTTTGATGCCCTTTGAGACTTTTGTACATGCCTGTCACATACAATTCCTTCAACCCTGCATTGTCATCAGTGATACTTGTGGTATCCTCAGATGAGGAATTTGAAACCACTGGAATAGTTGAAGAATTTGCAGGAGTAGAAGCATTTGAACATTCAGGTGAAGAATTAGCAGTTTCACGTTCGATGCATTTCAAACAAGGTGGAACAAATTCTTCCTGAGCGATACTGATCTGTTGAGCCAGTAAGGAATCGTTTTCCCTTTGGAGATCCTCATGTGACACCCTCAGCTTTTCAAGATCTTGCTTTTTTGAAGAAATTCATATGAAAGCTTCTCATGATCGGCTAAGAGGTCGTTATGATGACTCTGAAGGTTATCATACTTTGTCTGAAGACTTCTGAGATCGACAGACAGAGTTTGAGTCTGATCCACTTCATGGTTTAACAGATCATCGCTTTTTTCTAGCATTTTCTGAAGCTTTTCAAGTGCACTTTGTTGCTTAGTGGAAATTTTAACAAGTTTAGCATAGCTAGGTTTCACATATTCATCAGATTCACCTTCACTTGATTCAGAAGAGGAATGATGTTTTTGTACCTTTGAGCCTTTTGCCATAAAGCAATAGGTGGGAGCATAATCATCATTGCTGACGTCAGAGTCGTTGGAGTAGTCGTATTCTTCATCGTTGAAGATAGACTTGCTGATGAAAGCGGTAGCGAGAGCAAGGCTAGTGACACCAAATTCTGATTCCTCCTCAGATTCTTCATCTTCTTCATATTCTTCAGACTCTTCCTCAGAATCCATTTCCTTGCCGATGAATGCTCGAGCCTTTCTGGAACCATTCTTCTTGTGATTTGAGAACTTTGAAGATGAGGACTTTGCAGACGACGACTTTGAAGATTTCTTCTTTTTCTTCGAGTCATCAGAACTATCATCCTTGTATTTCTTCTTCTTCTTTGAGTCTTTTTCCCAGAGAGGACAATCAGAGATAAAGTGGCCAGGCTTCTTGCAACGATGACATGTTCTCTTTTTGTAATCTTCTAAGGAATCTGATTTCCTCAAGCCACTTTTCGATGACTTTCCAAATCCACCTCTTCTTGAGAACTTTTGGAATTTCCTCACAAGCATAGCTAGTTCCTGACTTAGTTCTTCAGGATCACCAAGGCTGCTGTCAGAATCTTCTCCTTCAGATGAGGAAATTGCTTTTGCCTTCAGAGCACGAGATCTTCCGTAGCTTGGCCCGTAGAGGTCTCTTTTCTCAGCTTGTTGGAATTCATGAGTATTGAGTCTCTCAAGAATATCAGTAGGATCAAGAGCTTTGTAGTCTCCACATTCTTGAATCATCAAAGCCAGAGTATCAAATGAGGAATCGAGTGATCTCAGCAGTTTCTTCACTACTTCATGGTCAGTGATATCAGTGGCACCTAGTGCTTGAAGTTCATTGGAGATATCAGTGAGGCGATCAAAGGTTTGCTGAACATTTTCATTGTCAAGCCTCTTGAAGCAGTTGAAGAGATTGCGAAGAACATCAACACGAGAGTCATGTTGAGTGGAAACACCTTCATTGACTTTGGACAGTCTATCCCAGATAAGCTTAGCAGATTCCAAAGCACTCACTCTGCCATACTGACCTTTGCTCAAATGACCACAGATGATATTCTTTGTTTGAGAATCGAGTTGCTTGAATCTCTTCACATCAGCAGCTGTAACAGCAGGAGTGACAGAGGGCACACCATTTTCCACAACGTACCAAAGATCGTTGTCAATAGCTTCAAGGTGCATACGCATCTTGTTCTTCCAGTAGGGGTAGTCTGTCCCATCGAAGGTAGGACATCCCGCGGAAACCTTGATCATACCTGCAGTCGACATAACTAGAACTCCAGGTGGTTAAACCAAAATCACATAGAGCAAGGGAGTACCTGCTCTGATACCAGTTGAAAGTGCGTTATATCGACTAGAGGGGGTGAATAGGCGATTTTTACAAATTCATCACTTGAGGAATTTCAATTTTGAGGAATTTGAAATGTGATGAATAACTAGCAGCGAAATAAGTACTCAGATGCATGAGGAGCATAGTATCAGCTTAGTCATCATGATGAAATGAAACATGCACGAACAGTGAGTAGCGTGATAAAGGATAAGAAGTGATGAACAAGGCAACTTGAAGAATTTGAGGTGAGGAATTTGCGAAAGTCTTCAGTCAAATTCTTCAAACAGTAACAATCAATTTCATAAACAGGTTTATGAGGAATAAGGAGGTTGAGGAAATAGAACCAGGTAGCTCGATGAAGACAATGGTTTGATAGCCCAGTTCCAACTGTTGTGACAGTCGTACGCCTGGTTTGGAGTGGCCTGGTATTTAAACCAGAGGACACACAGTCCCAAGACACAGAGTCCTTACCGTATTCTCCTTGAGCTAAGGTCACACAGTCCTCGCCCAACACTCGTGTTAAGTCTTCAGGGTAGACTTCCAAAACCCTCACAAACTGGTCACCCAGCGATCCACAATTTATTGTTGGATGCTCTAGACCAAGCTCACTTCGTGGTCCCCAATTGACCGTAGGAGCACTAGACCATGACGCCTAACTGTCTGGAGGATGCACAGTCCTCAAAGGTAACAAGGGTCGGTTCCACACAGGAATTTCTTCAGTGATGCTCAATCACAATGGGTTTTGTGGTTTGGTTGTGGTTTTTTTCTCACTGATGATTTTCTCTCAAAGTCCTCAGAGGATGGGTTGCTCTCAAATGACAAGTGTCAGTTCTCTCTCTGAGTAGCCAACCAGCTAGTGGTTGTGGGGGTGGCTATTTATAGCCAGGATGCAACCTGACATGATAAGACATAAATGCCCCCAATTATATGACCGTTATGTGGATAAAAATGATTGGGGACAGCTGGCGCTAAGCACAGCAACGGTCGGAATTTTGAACTATAAAAGTCCTCAGCTTATCATGTTCCTCACTTGTAGGCAATTCGTACTGGCGAAATACTAACTCCTCAGTCAGATCAGTTTCCTCAGAGACCAGAAGAACTTCGTCTCTGTCACTGAAGAACTTGTTTGAGACGTAAGAGATTTCCAAAGGCTTCACTCGAAGGATTTTATGGGTTGAGGATTTTGGAGTTGAGAATCAGTTGGAAATTTTCCTTAGTATTACCTCGGCCCCATTTAACAGTATGGTGTTTCCTATGACTCAAATAAAGGAAATGAAACTACGAAAACAAAAGTCTGTATGCTTCATATTCCTCGTTCATATCTTCAAGGTCACACCAACTTCTTCATTTTCAAAGTCTTCACAAAGTCTTCACCAAAGTCTTCAGAAAGTCTTCAGCAAAGTCTTCACTTGAAGACATACATTTTTAGGGGTCAATAATCTCCCAATATATTAAACTCCTCATCGACTTATAGAGCATGTGTACACTCACAAACACATTACTTCCTTAACCTATAAGTCTTCAATACACCAAAATCACTAAGGAGCACTAGATGCACTAACAATTTGCGGAATCCCGATGGAAAATCTCAACTTCGAGATAGCACGAAGTGTCGTCAAAATCCCAAGCGCAAGACATTCGAGAAAGGTAAAAACAAGTCCAGCAAAACCTCCCAACGTGTTGACAAACCCGATAAGATCCGCGTATCTCGTTCTCACGACATGACCGGATAAGCACAGCGTACAGTGGCCTGATAGAAAGCTCCCGAGTTGCCCCGGGTTGGCCCCGCACACGGCTTTGTTTTGGACCAGTACCAGCAGCACTCGTCCCCCTGTATTATGTTAAATTAATCCACCAGGGGGCGACTCTCTATGCTTTAATAAGGTGATCATTAATATTATGTTGGGAAAATGTAGTACCAAAGTTGCGCCTTGCCAGAAAAGTTTTATCCTAAAACTAAAATCAAGGGGGTCCCCATAACAACCCCGAGCATGTTAGTAGCGCTCAATTATGGAACATAACACCGGTTCACAAGTAACTAGGGCGGTAAGAGTGGAAGAAAACACCGAGCAAAAGGCCAAGCCTTCCACCCTTTACCAAGTATATATGTGCATTAAATTAAATAGCAATAATATTGCGATAACAAGAGAATGTCCATGTGTGACACATGGAAGCAATTGCACCTTTAGCTAGAAACACTATAAGAAGGGTTGAGCAAGCGGTAACATAGCCAAACAAAGGTTTGCTGGGATGTGAAGGGGTTAGAGGCTAATCATGGAAATGTTGGGAGGCTTAACAAACAAGTGGTAGGTAGCGATACATAATGATAAAAACGAGACTACTAGCATGCAAATGATAGTAGTGGTATCGAGGGAAATGTTTCATCTTGCGTGAGATCCCGCTTGGAAGAAGAATGAGTCCATGAAGAAGACAGGCCAACGTAGTCGAACGAATCCTCACACTCCAAATGCTTTTGGAACTCTATCGAGAAGAAACAATCCGAAACAAACAATCAACACATGGTATACCACAACATATTAATGACGTGTTTCGCAAACAAATATGATGCATGTTATGCATGACATGGCAAAACATCACAATCAACTTCTACACATTAAGTGAAGCTCAATACGCAACGGGTTGCATATTGACGAAACTCCACATTCGAATATTTAGTTCACTCTCGTTTAGGCACATGACAATATTAAATGTTGTTAAACATGGCAATAGGTGAAGCATAAGTAAACTATCTATCTAGGCATCTTAAATGAGGTCGGAAACAACTTATAGTATTTTCGATACGACCCCATATGTAAATTATGAATTTGGTCCAGATCTGAACTAACCATATTTTACATTTTCTAAACAGAAAAATAACACATCCCACGTGATTCTATATGTCATTATAGTCAATTTACATATATAGAATGTCTCAAACGGAGCTACAATCTAAAAGATATGACAATCACAAGTTTATATGCCATGAATCTAAAATGCATGAAAATGACAACCACAAATGTCTCAAATCATGAATGCATCAAGATATTATGATACTAAATGAAATTCTAAACAAGTTTCATATATGGCATGCCCCAAACGGAGCTACGGTTCAACCACAACAACCAACACAAGTTTTATATGAAATCTATCCAAAGCAGCAAACTAGCAATTTGCACACTTGAAAACAACAAGCTACAAGATCCTAAAATTCACAAAACTAATCATGGGGAGGTAGTATATAACACACACTTTATTTCATCTTCACCTATCATACTCAAAATACTCATGGATCACATGGTAGGAAGCTCACAACATGGCTAATTGGAAACAGTTTCAAACTTAGTCAAAATAGCAGTTCTTGATAGTGCAGTTTTTAGCATGAAGGCATGTTGACAGCACTAAAACAAAATGCTACAGGTCATATTATGGCATGAAACTTAACAGCATGCTAGAGGACATTATAAGGTACAAATAACTCCATTGCACCAACCACTAAAGGGTTCTAGATCATTAGCAAAACACGTGGCAAGACAGCTACACAATATTACAGATTTCAGACTTAGAATATTTAGACCTCTCAAATCAGCACATTGGTTAACCATGTTGGCAGCAAGAAAACAACACTTAAACATGGATTATCATGGAAAAAAATGCCCAGGTTCTAGTGCCCATGTCAAAGGGCATATCTCATGTTCAAAATTATTTCATATCATGCATGGATTTAATCACAGAAAATGACAAAAGGGCATCATGGCAAAAATGACATGCACACAAACTTGCTCAAATGACAAAACTAAAGGCATAGATAAATTCCATGGATTTGTCTACCCCGAAAACATATATAATATGCATGTGTTCATGAAGGAAAATATATCACAAATAATTATGCAAGTCATGACATAAATCTATTAGCAAGTTATTTATGTAATTAAATACAAACAGCAAATTAATTGTTTTTAAACATTTATAAAAATGAGTTATACTTAATCTGCACAAAATTCTACACAATTTACATATATAAAACATTTCGATCCGGCGCACGTTTATTTAAATATGAGCATTCTTAAAACATGGTTTTTTCTGTAATTAAATGTCCTGGTTAAATAGAGAAACTCGCAGGCACTAAAAAAACAATTAGGAGCCGAAACTGGAATCTGTCTTGGGTCCGGACTGAGTGCAATATAGTAAAAATTGCCCTGGGCGAAGCATTGGCGAAGCTCACCAGCGGGCCTTAGGAGGCCGGTTGGTGGAGAGGCCCACCAGGGCAAGGCAGAGCTGGGCCAGCGGGGCTGCTAGGCCGGAGGGAACGCGAGGCCCATGCGGGCCCGCATGGTCAACACGAGCGGAGGCTTCATCCTCCCCCACGAACCAAAGGAGGTGGCGGCACTGGGGCAAACTCCGGTGACGGCGCAGCGGCCTAGAGGCGAGGTCGAGGCGGGGCGAGGCCGGGAACGGGCAGATCGGAGGCAAGGCGACCGGATCTGACAGTTGGCGGAGCTTGTGACCATCGGAGACGGTGGGACCTGGAGCTTGTCATGCCCAAGATGTGATCCTATCCTTATTTCAGCACGAGGGCCTCGACAGGGATAGAAGCGCATCTCGTCGGGTTGCAAGAATGGATATCATTACAAGTACACGTACAGAACAGATGAGTATATGGAATTGGCTTACACTCGCCACAAGCTACATCAAGGTCACATCAATACAACAACATATTCAAATATCATACAGAAGAGCAGGGTCCGACTACAAACGAAAACAAACGACAAAATGACATCCATCCTTGCTATCCCAGGCTGCCGCCTGGAACCCATCCTAGATCGAAGAAGAAGAAGAAGAACTCCAAATCAAACAAGCATCGCTCTCACATTCAAGCATCGCATTACCTGTACCTACAACTGTTGTTGTAGTTTTCTGTGAGCCACAGGGACTCAGCAATCTCATTTCCAAGGGTATCAAGACTATTAAAGCTTAATGGGTGAGGTATGGTTAAGTGGTGAGGCTACAGCAAGAGACTAAGCATTTATTTGAGTGGCTAACTTACGAGTACAGAAAGTAAAGTATGGTGGTCTACGCATAACGGATGTGAACTTGTAATGATCACTAACTGATCCTGAACACCTACTTACTTCAAACATAACCCCACCATGTTCTCTCCCGGATAAGGACTCACGAGAAGAGACAGTCACGGTTACGCACAGAGTTGGTGTATTTTATTTGAGTTTACTTCAAGTTTACTATGGCCGGGTGTTAAACAAAGTTTCCAAGTTTGCCACATAACCGCAGGCACGGCTTTCCGAAAGATTTAACCATGTAGGGGTGCTCCAACTAATCCATCAGAAATTAACCACACGCCGCGGGAATAACCTCGACCACGGATCTCGTGATCATCCTAGGCAACTCCAAAGGAAATCCAACACCTCAAGATAGCCCAAAGAAGATTAGAGTTCCTCATGCAAGACATTCAAGAAAGGTAAAACAAATCCATCAAGACCACCCAACGTGCCGACAATCCCGATAGGAGCCGCGTATCTCGTTCTCAAGGCACGGCAAATGAGCGACGCGTACAGTGGCCTAATAGAAATCTCCCGAGTTGCCCCGGGTTGGCCCCGCATAGTGCTCTATTTAGGACCATCACTCGTGAGGAGCACTGGTCCCAGACAAGTTTTATCCTAAAACGAAGATCAAGGGGGTCCCCATAACAACCCCAAGCATGTTAGGAGCGCTCAATTATGGAACATAACACCGGTTCACAAGTAACTAGGGGCAGCAAGAGTGGAACAAAAAACTAAGCAAAAGGCCAACCTTCCATCTTTTACCAAGTATATATGTGCATTAAATCAAATAGCAATAATATTGTGATAACAAAAGAATGTCCATGTTGACACATAGAAGCTATTGCACCTGCAGCTAGAACGCTATAAGAAGGGCTGAGCAAGCGGTAACATAGCAAAACATGGTTTGCTGGGATGTCGAGGGGTTAGAGGTTTATCATGGCAATGTTGGGAGGCTTGACAAACAAGTAGTAGGTAGCGAGACATAACAATAAAAGCAGGACAACTAGCATAGCAATGATAGTAATGGTATCCAGAGAAATATGTCATCTTGCCTGAGATCCCTCTTGGAAGAAGCATGAGTCCATGAAGAAGACGAGCCAACATAGTCAAACGAATCCTCACACTCCGAACGCTTTCGGAACTCTATCGAGAAGAAGCAATCCGAAACAAACAATCAACACACGAGAAACACCACAACATATACATGACATGATGCGCAAACAAATATGATGCATATCCGGTTTAGTTATGCAAGGCATGACATGGCAAATCATATCGATCAAATAATACACATTAAGTGAAGCTCAATATGCAACGAGTTGCATATTGACGAAACTCCACGATGAAATATTTAGTTGAGTCTTGTTTATTTGCTCAGCAACATTAAATGTTGTTAAACATGGCAAGAGGTGAAGCAATAACATCATCTAGGCATTTTAAATGAGGACGGAAGCATCATATAGCATTTCCGAAACAACCCCATATGCATATTACGATTTTGGTCCAGATCTGTCCTAACACAATTTTATATTTATTAAACATGGAAATAAAGTGTGGCATGAGATTCTACACGTTTTTCTAGTCAAGTTACATATATAAAAATTTGCATCGGAGCTATGGTTTAAAAGTTATTAAACAATTCATTTAGATGGCATTTATGCAAATCAATGGAAACAACAAGTTAATCATTTTTATCACATGTGAGAGTTGGTTATTGTGAATCTACATGAAATTCTAAGCATTTTACATATATAAAGTTTTTACATGCGATGCATGGTTGAAAAGTTATTAAATGTATGAACTAGTTTTTTTGTAAATCTTCAATTCAGTGGATAATAGCAAAAATCGTAACAGGAAAAAAACTATGCGGGCCGAATATACACAAAGGCCCAAAAGGAAACATGGGCGCAAAATAATTATACTGCGCACGGGCGCTGGATAGGGCGACTGGGGGTTCACCTAGTGGGCTTCGGCCAAGGTTGGTGCGGCTAGGCCAGCGGGGAGACGCGACTAGGCCTGGGCGGAGTGCGGCCCACGCAAGGGGGCAAGGCAGCCCAAGTGGGCGAAGCGGCCAACGGGGATCGACCGCATCGTCTCCCTCGCGCAGGAGACGAACTCTGGCGGCGGCGGCCGGTGGGAGGCGAGGCGGAGGCGGGGATGGCCTGGGACGGGCGGAACGGAGGCGGGGCGATCGGATCCGGTGATCCCCGACCAGACCTGGGCGGCGGCGAGCTGAGCTTGAGACCACGGTCATGGCGGCTTGGGTCCCTACAGAAGCAGTGAGAGGGAGAGATGACAGAGGGATGGAGGATGACGGAGGAAGCAGAGGGAAGGGAGCGGGCTCCGGCCTCGTGGCTCGCCGGTGACAGGGCTCCGGTGGCCAGCGGCGCGGTCAAGTCGACGGTGGGGTTGGATCGAGGGGCTCCTCCCCTCGAGTGGCTACGGGCATAGGTGAGATCGGGCGACAGCAGAGCGGCTTGTCCGGGCGGCGGCGATGGTTCGGCCCGGGCGGGCCACCAGATGGGTTTTGGTAGGCCCATTGGGAGATGGGAGGCTGTTGGCGGCGGCTGGGGGCACGAATTTTGAGGCAGGGAGGGAGGAAGGTCAAATTAGGCAGGGGCTGCCTTAAATAGGAAAGGGGGTTAGGGTTAGCTGAATGGCTTCGTTTTTGGACCTTCTGATCTCGATACGACGGTCCGGAAGCGGAGGGGGAACTAGGGGGTCTAGTGGGCTGTGTAGAGGAGCTTGGTGGGGATGAGAGGGGAAGTTGCGACCCGTGACACAAGGTTTTAAACATCAAAAAACGTCCGATAATTTGACCGGATAGTGCCGCTATATATTTAACCGTTGGGGTACCAAACGACCTCTGATTGCGACGAAATTTGACAGGCAGTCTACCTACGCTATAACAAGACCGCACGCCAATTTCCGACCCAATCCAAGATAGTTTTATATGCACTTTAAAACGGTTTTTAAACGATGCCGCGGGTGCGGGCGTGTGTGGTTGGTCTCGAAATGGGCAATGGCAAGAACGGAGAGAACCGGCGACTACAAACGGATGCAAGTTTGAAAACTCATGTTGAAAAAAAATGACGATGCTATGCAACTGATGTGAATGATACAATGATGAATGCAACAACCAGACGAATCACATGACGAGAATGGAAATAAAAGGGGAATCTTCTGGAGCATCGGTCCTGGGCTGTTATAGAGCTTCATCGGGGCGGCCATGGCGGGCAGATGAGGCGGCGACCGTTGGCCTATGGCCGACACGAGATGGTGACGTGGGGATCCGGTGAGGTGGTGCGACGTCTAGACGGTCGGGCTCCGACGAAGGGAGCGCATGGGCAGCTTGCGGGCGGCTGCGGGCTTGCCGTGGCTGCTGGTTCGCGGGTGCGGCGGTGGTTCGATCCGGGCCTGGGGTAGGCCGGATCTGGGTTTCGGTGGGCCTGCATGGCTGGGAGGCTGCGGCGGCTATATGAGAGAGCAGGTGGGAGCCTGGCAGCAGCACAGATTCCGAGGAGGGCTAGGGTTTCCCGATTTGGACGCCTAGGGGTCTATTTATAGCAAAATGGGGCTAGGTTAGGGGGGTTTCATCCGTTTTCGGACCGTGCGATCTCGATCGGACGGTCCGGAAGTGGAGGGGGGTTAGCTGGGATGTGTAGTTGGGCTTGGTGGGGATGAGAGAAACAATTGTGGCCCGTGACATGGGTTTAAAACTTCGAAAAACGTCTGACGAATAAACTGATGACCGCACTGCTACGACTGACCGTCGGGGTATCAAACGACCTCTGATTGCCATGAAATTTGGCAGGCGGTCTACCGTCAATAAAACAAGACTGCACGCCAAGTTTTGACCCAATCCAAGAATATTTTCCGTGCACTTTTAAAACAATATCTTACCGATGCCGCGGGCGCGTGCATGTGTGGTTGGCCTCGAAACGGGCAACAGCAAGAACAGAGAGAACGGATGCAAGTTTTAAAAAATGAGTGACGATGCTATGCAGATTATGCGAATGATGTAGTGATGAATGCGGCAACCAAACGAAACATAGGACGACAATGGAATAAAAGGGGAATCTTCTCGAGAGTCGGTCCCGGGCTATTACAACTCTCCCACACTACAAAAGGATCTCGTCCCTAGATCTAAGAATGAGAAGGGGAAGAGAAAGGGCAAGAGGTAAACTTAGTTGCTTCTTTGACCAACAAGTGAACCCACATGAAGTTGAAGGATTGGAAGAGATGAAGAATTATATGAGAAACAAGCAAGACTCGAAAAGAAATTTCGGCAGCACTTCGGTAGGATAGAGGTGCAAAATTTGATAAGATGGCAAGAAATTAAAAGAGAGACGCCAAACTTCGGTTGGATTAGAATCAAAACTTCATAAGATGGAAGGATCATGAAAAGATTTCACAGCACTCCAATTAAATGGACAAGCAAGGAAAGAACAAGATCTTGAGAAAACAAGATGCTAGATTGAAGAGAGCAACAACATAAAGGCTCCGGAACGAAGGAATATATGCTAGATCATTGGAAAGAAATGAACGGAGAAGAAAATGCAAATAACTACCACAATTGAATTTGAGAAGTATGGGTTGAACGGAGTTGTTGAGAAATCAACAATGAAAATTATTAGCTTGTTGTGGGCTTATAGACAAAATCTCAAAATAATGAGGTGATAACCAGCCACTGACAAAACAGGATTGCTTGGGAGCAAAATAGATGAAAAAAATTCTTTCACGAAGAAGAGGAGGCGAAAACTTGAATCATTTATGACACCATGATAGCAACCATCCTCAAGAAATGCTTTTAGGTGAAATCCAACCCAAGATAACTCCGAGAAGACATGATGGGTTTACTTATCTCATTCTTGACAATTTTCCTTAGAGACTCCTCATAATCAAGAATTTAATAACACCATCTCAAAAGACAATGGAGAAGGAATTGAACTTATAAATCCAAGATAAAGAACACTTGAGCACCTCCAACAAGAATCTTGAAGAACACTTCGAGAAGAATTACATCCTTAACAACCCACCATGAAGAACCATCAGGAAAAGACAGGATGATAGAAAAGAATTGAAGGTTGAAAAAAGAACAAGATTTAGGCCTTGCAAAGATTTAGATGAAGTTTTGCTATGAGATACTCGAGAAAGCATGGAACTCCGGAAAAGATGAACAACTTGGGATAAGGAATTTGATATCATGAACAACTCCGGAAGAAGGATTGAAATCACCTTGATGAAACTAGAATAAGAATTATGTCATGCCTATCCTTCATCTAGTTAAATTTATGACTAGCAACATATTTCACACACCACTTATTCTTCTTGCAAGAATTGAAGAGAGAGAGATAGATCACAAACTTGAAGAAGTCTTGAACGAGAACACCAGCAAGAATTGAAACGAATGAAGATACTACGAATGAATGAAGATACATGAGGAAAAAAACATCATGATCCTCCTAATAGAAATCTTGAACGAATCACCAGAATAATTGAGATATGAACGAAGGGACAACAATTGAGAAGAATTTGAGAACGAAAGCTAAAAGCTGAGAACAAAGAAATCTTTCGAAATGATGGCCTTCGGGATCGAGAAATGAAAACAATTCTGAATGCACCAGATAGATATAGGAGAAATTTCTCATGAATGGAAACAATTTGAGATGATAGCAACAACCTGAAACCATGAATCTTTGGAAGAACGAACAAAGATTAAAGGGAAACTCTCCTTCGGTCTTCAATGCTAAGAACGATGACGAGAATCAACACCATGAATACGGAGACACTACGGAATGAAGAAAGAAAGATTGAGCCAACGATGAAAATAATTTGAAGTGACCTTACAAAAGGAACTATGACTAATGGAAATCATTCTTACGTCATATTGAGAAGAACTTGAGGACATCTCCAGAAATATTAGAAGAGCCAAGTAAGATCCTGGGGAAAACCTGTGGGTTATGAGCCCTCTCAAAGAGATCACCGTTGAAACAATTGCTTGGAAAAGACAGATTGCACTGGTTGAAATGAAAACTTGAAGAGGTGAGAACCTCAAAATAATTTGAAATGATTATTGAATGAATACACAAAACTTCTGAGATATCTTCAGTACTCGGGTAGAATAGGGAGATATGAAAACCAAGAGACGCTTGGATAAGAACTTCCAACACGACAAAGCATTAGAGAATGAAAAGGATATGATGAGCACCGAAGCTTGAATTGGATCCACCAGAGAAAAATAACAACAAGACAAGAATATGAGGATAGATCTTGAAACTAAAACTCCTGAGAAACTCCACAAGAACTCACTGGATACAATACGAAAGAAATGATAGTGAAGCATCACATGAATAGATAAGGCACTTGGATGATAATTTAATCACTAAAGAAAAAGGGCAGGAGGGTGGGGAAAACAAAGAAATGTTGGGACAGATGAGATGAACTCCAGAAAGAAATATGAGGATTTACCTTGCAAATATTGGAGATGATTGAATATCTTGAAGAGGTGCGCACCGGTTTAAAAGAATTTCATGACAACTCCAATTGAACAAAAGGATTAGCATTCTCGTAAAAATATGAGAACACTACTTAGAAAAGGTATGAAATCACCACTTGACATCGAAGCAACTTGAATTATCATATTCAAAAACAAAACAAAGGATGATGCTTACGAAACAAGCCAGAACAAACACATACCCATTATGCACTTGTTGGAAAGATAATCCTAGGTACCTACTTGAATTCCCACCTAAGAATTTTCGAAGTCTTTCTTGTTTATGCGATTTGGGTTGCAGACCCAGGAACCTACCCTAGGTAATCAGCTGCAACTGCACTCGCAACCTTCCACACCATAATTCAAGAAACTCTGCAAACTCGTCTACCTCGGACGCTCGTAATCACAACGATACTAAACATGGCAGTACCCTGGACGCCTCCCCAGTACTGGGCGACTCCAGCCTTATCTTGCCACGAAAAATATTGAAGTAATTTCGAACATCCTCCGTCCTGAGATACTAAGGAAACTGAATGATAACAATGTGTAGAAATCCCTTAGAGATATACTCCTCGATAACAGGAGTCACTAAATACAGAAGTCCGTCATATCGCCATCATATAGATTCCAAAATATCCGCGTGATCCTAAAAAAATTGAGTGAGAAGAGGGTAGAATCAAAATTCCTAAGTCGTAATTCCTGACCAGAGCATAGAAGAGGAGTAAAAAGAATCCTACTCTCCGATATAACTAGACTCAAAATAGTTTTTTCTCTAGACTCGACTCGCCCAAGTTCGATCAATCAAGGGGGCTCCTAGGTCGGTACAGGCTCTGATACCAACTTGTCATGCCCAAGATGCGATCCTATCCTTATTTTGACTCGAGGGACTCGACGGGGATAGAAGCGCATCTCGTCGTTTTGCAAGAATGGATATCTTAACAAGTACATGTACAGAAGAGGTGAGTATATGGAATTGTATTACACTCACCACAAGCTACATCAAGGTCACATCAATACAATAACATATTCAATCATCATACATAAGAGCAGGGTCCAACTACGGGCGAACTCAAACGATAAAATGACATCCATCCTTGCTATCCCAGTCTGCCACCTGGAACCCATCCTAGATCGATGATGAAGAAGAAGAACTCCAAATCTAACAAGCATCGCGCTCACATCAACTCATCACATTTTCTGTACCTGCAACTGTTGTTGTAGTAATCTGTGAGCCATAAGGACTCATCAATCTCATTTCCAAGGGTATCAAGACTAGCAAAGCTTAATGGATGAGGTATGGTTAAGTGGTGAGGCTGCAACAAGCGACTAAGCATTTATTTGAGTGGCTAACTTACGAATACAGAAAGTAAAGTATGGTAGTCTACGCATAATGGACGTGAACTAGTAATGATCACTAACTGATCCTGAACACCTACTTACGTCAAACATAACCCCATCGTGTTTTCTCTCGGATAAGGACTCACGAGGAGAAACAGTCATGGTTACACACACAGTTGGTGTATTTTATTTGAGTTTACTTCAAGTTTACTATGACGGGGTGTTAAACAAAGTTTCCAAGTTGCCACATAACCGCAGACATGGCTTTCCGAAAGATTTAACCCTACAGGGGTGCTCCAACTAGTCCATCACAAGTTAACCACACGCCACGTTGGAATTCCTCAACCGCAGAATCACCCATAGTATTTGCAGAATCCCATTGGAAAATCTCAACTTCGAGATAGCCCGAAGTGTCGTCAAAATCCCACGTGTAAGACGAGTTCAAGAAAGGTAAAAAGAAGTCCATCAAGACCGCCCGATGTGTCGACGAACCCGATAAGAGCCGTGTATCTCGTTCTCAGGACATGACCAGATAAGCACAGTATACAGTGGCCTGATAGAAATCTCCCAAGTTTCCCTGGGTTGGCCCCGCACATGGCTCTGTTTTGGACCAGCACCAGCAGCACTGCCCCCTTGTATGATGTTAAATTAATCCATGAGGGGGCGACCCTCTATGCTTTAATAAGGTGATAAGTATTATTCTGTTGGGCAAATGTAGTACCAAAGTTGCGACTTGCCAGGCAAGTTTTATCCTAAAACGAAAATCAAGGGGGTACCCATAACAATCCCGAGCATGTTAGGAGCGCTCAATTATGGAACATAACACTGGTTCACAAGTAACTAGGGTGGCAAGAGTGGACCAAAATACCGAGCAAAAGTCCAAGCCTTCCACCCTTTACCAAGTATATATGTGCATTAAATTAAATAGCAATAATATTGCGATAAAAAAAGAATGTCCATGTTAACACATGGAAGCAATTGCACCTGCAGCTAGAAACACTATAAGAAGGGCTGAGCAAGCGGTAACATAGCCAAACAAAGGTTTGCTAGGATGTGAAGGGGTTAGAGGCTTATCATGGCAATGTTGGGAGGCTTGACAAACAAGTGGTAGGTAGCGAGACATAACGATAAAAACGAGACAACTAGCATGGCAATGATAGTAGTGGTATCCAGGGAAATGTGTCATCTTGCATGAGATCCCGCTTGGAAGAAGAACGAGTCCATGAAGAAGACGGGCCAACGTAGTCGAACAAATCCTCACACTCCGAACACTTTCGGAACTCTATCGAGGAGAAACAATCCGGAACAAACAATCAACACACGGTACACCACAACATGTTCATGACATGATGCGCAAACAAATATGATGCATGTTATACATGACATGGCAAAACACAACAATCAACTTCTACACATTAAGTGAAGCTCAATACGCAATGGGTTGCATATTGACGATACTCCACATTTGAATATTTGGTTCACTCTTGTTTAGGTGCACGACAATATTAAATGTCGATAAATATGGCAAGAGGTGAAGCATAAGTAAACTAGCTATCTAGGCATCTTAAATCAAGTCGGAAACAACTTATAGTATTTCTGAAACGACCCCATATGTAAATTATGAATTTGGTCCAGATCTGAACTAACCATATTTTATATTTGTTAAACAGAAAAATAACACATCCCACGTGATTATATACATCATTCTAGTCGATTTACATATATAGAATGTCTCAAATGGAGCTACGGTCTAAAAGATATGACAATCACAAGTTTATATGCCATGAATCTAAAATGCATGAAAATGATAATCACAAACGTCTCAAATCATGAATGCAGCAAGATATTATGATACTACATGAAATTCTAGCAAGTTTCATGTATGACATGCCCAAAACGGACCTAAGGTTCAACCACAACAACCAACACAAGTTTTATATAAAATCTGCCCAAAGCAGCAACATATCATTTTGCACACTTGAAAACAACAAGCTACAAGATCCTAAAATTCACGAAACTAAGCATGGAGAAGTAGTATGTAACACACACTTCATTTCATCTTCACCTATCATACTCAAAAGAGTCACGGATCACATGGTAGGAAGCTCACAACATGACTAATTTGAAACAGTTTCACACTTAGTGAAAATAGCAGTTTTTGACAGTGCAGTTTTTATCACGAAGGCATGTTGACAGCAGTAAAACTACATGCTAGAGGTCATATTACGGCATGAAACTTAACAACATGCTAGAGGACATTATAAGCTACAAATAACTCCATTGCACCAACCACAAAAGGGTTCTAGATCACTAGCAAAACACATGGCAAGACAGCTACACAATATTACAGATTTCAGACTTAAAAAATTTAGACCCCTCAAATCAGCACATTGGTTAAGCATGTTGGCAGCAAGAAAACAACACCTAAACATGGATTATCATGGAAAACAAAATGCCCAGGTTCTAGCGCACATGTCAAAGGGCATATCCCATGTTCAAAATTATTTCATATAATGCATGAATTTAATCACCCGAAAATGACAAAAGGGCAACATGCAAAAAATGACATGCACACAAACTTGCTTAAATGACAAAACTAAATGCACGGATAAATTTCACGAATTTTTTACCCCGAAAACATATATAATATGCATGTGTTCATGAAGGAAAATATATCACAAATAATTATGCAAGTCATGACATAAATCTATTAGCAAGTTATTTATGTAATTAAATACAAACATCAAGTTAATTCTTTTTAAACATTTATAAATATGAGTTATACTTAATCTACACAAAATTCTACAAAATTTACATACATAAAACATTTCGATCCGGTGCACGTTTATTTAAATATGAGCATTTTTAAAGCATGCTTTTTTCTGTAATTAAATGTCGTAGTTAAATAGAGAAAATCGCAGACACTAAAAAACAATTAGGGGTCGGAACTGGAATCTGTCTCGGGTCTGGACTGAGCGCAACATAGTAAAAATCGCTTGGGGCGAAGCATACGCGAAGGTCACCAGCAGGCCTTAGGAGGCCGGTTTGTGGGGAGGCCCGTCACGGCGAGGCAGAGCTGGGCCAGCGGGGCTGCTGGGGCGGAGGGGACGTGAGCCCCATGCGGGCGGGCGCGGTGAACGCGAGCGGAGGCTTCGTCCCACCCCACGAACCAGAGGAGGTGGCGGCGCTGGGGCAAACTCCGGCGGTGGCGCAGCGGCCTAGAGGCGAGGACGAGGCGGGGCGAGGCCGAGAATGGGCAGATCGGAGGCAGGGCGACCGGATCCGGCAGTTGGCGGAGCTTGCGACCATCGGAGGCGGCGGAACCTGGAGCTTCATCGGGGCGGCCATGGCGGGCAGATGAGGCAGATGTCGTGGGCCTGTGGCCGACGCGGGACGGCAACGTGGGGATCCGGCGAGGCGGCGCGACGGCTGGGCGGTGGGGCTCCAACGAAGGGAGAGCACGGGCAACTTGTGGGCGGCTGCGGGCTCGCCGTGGCTGCTGGTTCGCGGGCGCGGCGGTAGTTCGATACGGGCCTGGGGCAGGCCGGATCAGGGTTTCGGCAGGCCCGCGTGGCTGGGAGGCTACGGCGGCTGGAGGAGAGAGGAGGTGGGAGGCTAGCGGCGGCACAGATTCTGATAAGGGTCATGGTTGCCCGATTTGGACGCCTAGGGGTCTATTTATAACAAAATGGGGCTAAGTTAGGGGGTTTTCATCTGTTTTCGAACCGTGTGATCTCGATTAGACGGTCCGAAAGCGGAGGGGAGATTAGCTGGGCTGTGTAGTTGGACTAGGTGGGGATGAGAGAAAGAATTGTGGATCGTGATATGGGTTTAGAACACCGAAAAACTTCTGATGAATAAACAGATGACCGCACTGCTAGGACTGACCTTGGGGTATCAAACGACCTCTAATTGCGATGAAATTTACAGGCGGTCTACCATCAATAAAACAAGACCGCACACCAAGTTTCGACCCAATCCGAGAATATTTTCCGCACACTTTTAAAATAATATCTTATCGACGCCGCGGGCATGTGCATGTGTGGTTGGCATTGAAACGGGCAACGGCAAGAACGGAGAGAACTGGCGACTACGAACGGATGCAAGTTTTCGAAAACGAGTGATGATGCTATGCAGATGATGTGAATGATGCAATGATGAATGCGACAACCAAACAAAACACATGACGACAATGGAATAAAAGGGGAATCTTCTGGAGCGTCGGTCCCGGCTGTTACAAGAGTACTATATTCGATGGAAGAATGCCATGATTGATCTATTTGACAAATTCCATTTGAGAAGACATATTGAAAATCCCTATGTGCTCACCATTGATGAATTACATCCCACACATGAAGAGGAAATTGACATGCTTGGTAACCTTAGAACTGTCAATCTTATTGTTAGAGGTTTACCAAGGTTTGTGCTTTCTCAATTGAAGAACTTTGCATGTGATTATACTTTGTGGACTGATTTGGAGAAACGATATCCAAATCTTTCATTAAGTAATCTTGATGAAATTCTTCATAAAACTGTTGCTTTTCACAAAATGAAGCCTAGTGATCCAAACTTTTGTAAATTCCTATTTGAGCTCAGTGGTCTTATGCGTGCTAAAGAAGATGTCACAACTATCAACTACATTATTATTCAAGCCATTCACATTCATAAACTTGAACATTGTCATAGTTACCATTCTAATGAGTCTCTTGGTTTCTATGACGAGGAGAATCCACCAAATGATGACAATGAAGAACATGGCTACTATGATGAAGACGAGTTGTTTGACATCAATCATGAAAAGATCATGAAGAATCTAAGTCTAATGGCAAACTTCAAGGATTACATGTCCGATGGAAAGGAGTGGATTCTCGACATGGGATGCACGAATCACATAACTAGTGATAAAGACATCCTCCAAGATATCATGCCTAATCAAGGTCCTCGGAGGTACGTGACCTTTGGAGACAACTCTAAGGGTAAGGTACTTGGCCTTGGTAAGGTGGCCATATCTCATGATAGCTCCATTCAAAAGGTGATGCTTGTTGAATCCCTTGGCTACAATCTTCTTTCCGTATCTAGACTAGCAGACTTCGATTTCAATGTGCTATTTACTAAAGTAGATTGCCAAGTGTTTTGATTTGATAATCATAAAAATTTCTTTAACGATGTTCATAGAGGTGATCTATACATTGTCAATTTCACTAAAAAGGCCCAACCTTTTACTTGTCTCATTGCAAAATCTTCTAAAGGTTGGATATGACATAGAAGGTTGGGAGATGTTGGCATGCGCAATCTAGATAAGCTTATCAAGGGCGATCACATTCTTGGTGTTAAAGATGTTATTTTTGACAAAGATAGACTTTGTGGCGCTTGTCAAGCAGGAAAGAAAGTAGGTGGAAGTCATTTGGTCAAGAACATCATGACTACTAGGAGACCACTCGAGTTACTTCATATGGATCTTTTTGGTCCCAATGCTTACAAGAGTCTCGGTGGAAACTCTTATGGTCTAGTTGTAGTTGATGATTTTTTTAGATTTACGTGGGTATTATTTCTCGATGATAAGTCATAGGTACAAAAGATCTTCAAGAACTTCGCACGCAAAGCGCAAACTCAATTTGAAGTGAAGATCAAGAAGATTCAAAGCGATAACGGATCGGAGTTCAAGAACACCCATGTGGATACCTTTCTTGACAAAGAGGGTATTTCACATGAGTTCTCGGCTACGTACACGCCTCAACAAAATGGAGTTGTTGAGATAAAGAACCGAACCCTCATTAATATGGCAAGAATGATGCTTGACGAATACAAGACGCCAAGACAATTTTGGGCAGAAGCCGTGGAAACAACATGTCATGCCACAAACCGACTCTACTTGCACAAGCTTCTCGGTAAAACGGCATACGAGATTCTCACCGGTAACAAACCCCAAGTTGGATATTTTTGGCTATTCTGATCTAAGTGTTACATTCTTGATAAGCATCGTCGTGCTAAATTTTCTCCCAAGTCTCATGAAGTTTTCCTACTTGGTTATGGATCAAACTCTCACACCTACCGTGTCTACAACAACTTCACTTGAAAAGTTGAAGAGACGGTAGATGTGAAGTTTGATGAGTCTAATGGTTCGCAAGTCGAACAATTGCCAAATGATGTAGGTGATAAAGATCCTTCGGAAGCTATCCAAGATTTGCCCATCGACAAGATTCGTCCCATGAAGGTGAAGGAAAGTACTTCATCAACCCAAATGGAAGCTCCTACTTTGGATCAAGGCTACTGACAAAATGACATGGAAGCATCCACAAGTGGTACACGACAAGATGAAGAGGAGGAGGAAGTACATCATGAAGATCCACCACAACCTCCTTCACCATCACCTCAAGGAGAGGACCACCTCGACAACAATGTAGATGAAGGAGATGATGAAGAAGAACAAGCTCCTCCAACTAACAAGCCAAAGCTACCCCGAGTTCTAGCACAAGTGACCAAGAATCATCTCCTAAATCAAATCTTTGGTGACATACAAACAGGGAGGATCACTCGCTCTAAAAATCGCTTGGCTAACTTTTGTGAGCATTATTCTTTCATCTCTAGCATTGAACCCTTGAAGATTGAACAAGCTCTTGAAGACGCGGATTGGGTGAATGTTATGCATGAAGAGATTCACAACTTTCAAAGGAACGAAGTGTGGACACTCGTGGAGAAGCCCAAGGACGAGCGAAACATCATCAGCACGAAATGGATATTTCGGAACAAGCAAGATGAAGATGGTCAAGTGGTTTGCAAAAACGCTCACCTCATAGCTCAAGGATATACGCAAGTCGAAGGTATGGACTACGGTGAGATCTACACCCCCATTCCTAGACTAGGAGCCATTCGAATTCTTCTTGCTTATGCTAATCACCATGATATCACGCTTTACCAAATGGATATTAAAAATGCATTTTTAAATGGTGAGATTGAAGAAGAGGTCTATGTTAAGCAACCACCTGGTTTTGTAAATCCTAAGAAATATGACCATGTTTACAAACTTCGCAAAGCTTTATATGGTCTTAAGCAAGCTCCTCGTGCTTGGTATAAATGCCTAACGAAGTTTCTCATTGAAAAAGGTTTTGAAATTGGCAAAATTGATGCAACCTTATTCACAAAGAGAGTTAATGGTGAACTATTTTTGTGCCAAATTTATGTGGATGATATTATCTTTGGATCTACTAACCCACAATTTAGTGAGAAATTTGGAAGGTGGATGTCAAAGAAGTATGAGATGTCCATGATGTGTGAGCTTAAATTCTTTCTTGGTCTACAAAACAAGCAAACGAGAGGAGGTACATTCATCTCTAAAACAAAGTACACCAAGGACTTGTTCAAGAAGTTCAACATGCAGGAGTGCAAAGGTATGAAAACTCCCATGCCCACTAGCGGACATGATGATCTTACTAAGGACGGTGAACCGGTTGATCAAAAGGTTTATCGATCAATGATTGGATCATTACTATATCTATGTGCCTCTCGTCCCGATATTATGCTTAGTGTGTGCATGTGTGCTAGATATCAAGCTGCACCTAAAGAATGTCATCTTAAGGATGTGAAACGCATTGTAAGATACTTGATTCATACACCAAACTTTGGCATTTGGTATCCCAGGGGATCTTCTTTTAATCTTGTTGGCTACTCCGACTCGGGCTATGCCGGTGACAAGGTTGATAGAAAATCCACCTCGGGTACATGTCAATTTCTTGGTAGATCTCTTGTGTGTTGGTCCTCCAAGAAACAAAACTCGGTATCTCTATCTATTGCCGAAGCAGAATACATTGTCGCTGGATCATGTTGTTTGCAATTATTATGGATGACACAAATGCTTAAAGATTATGGAATCTACGTTAAAAATGTGCCATTACTTTGTGACAATGAAAGTGCTATTAAGATTGGTCATGATCATGTGCAACACTCTCGAACCAAGCATATTCAAGTTCAACATCATTTCATTCGTGATCATGTTGCCAAAGGAGATATTAATCTTAAGCATGTTCGTACTAACAAGCAATTGGTCGATATCTTTACTGAACCACTTGATGAAAAAGTGTTTTGTCACTTGAGGAGTGAGTTGAACATCATTGATGCTTCAAACTTGAGCTAATCTCACTCGGATGCATGCAAGGGGGATGAGCTTTATTGTCTATTCCGTGATATTACCTTTAATATCATATCTTAGAATTCTATGCTCCCTTGTCTTGCATCTAACCCTTTTGTAGGTACTTGGAAGAACAACACTCCACAAGTTTGCCATCGACTCATATCTTAAGAAATCTTGTCATGACCAAGTATCCCAATCTCTATTTGATGATGAAAGGAAGAAGACAACAAAACATATCCCTGAAATATATTTCTCAATTGGTATCAACTCACAATTGGTATCTCGTCATTTGGATATATCATGTTCTTCCTTGTGTGACTAACCTATGTAGGTGAAAATTGAACGAAAATGACAAGGATTGCTCCCAACACAAGATGATCTTCATCAACCTCGAGAATCCTCATCAAGTTCACCTACAAGCTACGACATCAACATCACTCAAAGATATGTACTCATATCCTTGATATAGCTTTACTCCATGACATGAGATAAAGAAAATCAAGTGATAAGAAGACATTAAAATGCTTAATTGAAAATTGGTAACCCCATTTTGAGCTTAACGATGAGTATGACCTATGATCAAGTATTCTTGCTTGGCTCCTAAGTCAATATACTCTAATATAGGTGACCTAGTCACCGCCCATCATCTAGTTAATATTTTGGTTGGTTCATTCTCTATTGCAAGTCTTCTAGGAACCATTCAAATCTTCTCCATTTGATATCTGTTTGTACAAATCTTTTGACGCTTCTTTACTTTTGTTCAAATAAATTGGCAAACATTGTTTCATTTGGGATCTTCAAGTTTCTGTTTTATGCCCCGGAGCCTCCGAGAATTTGCTGTTGATTTGGGAGATGGCCAAGTTGGAGTCTCCCTATACTTCCAGTCGTTGTATGCCCATTGAAGCTGCCATCCGAAGACCGTGCAAAAGTGCTTCGTATTCGGCTGCATTGTTGGAATCGGCATACATGATCTGCAACATGCATTGGACGTTGTCGCCTGTGGGGGATGTGAGAATAACTCCAGCCCCCAGTCCGGCTAATGTTTTCGATCCATCGAAGTACATCGTCCAATGGGAGTATGTACTATATTCCCTTGGGAGCTTGGCCTCTATCCATTTGGCGAGGAAATCTACCAACCCCTGAGATTTAATATCTCGTCGTGGCTTATAGAAGATTTCGAAAGGAAGGAGTTGAATGGCCCATTTGGCTATGTGGCTGGTGGCGTCCCTGTTGTTGATTATATCGTTTAGGGGTATTTCATATGCCATCGTGACCAAACACTCTTGAAAGTAGTGTATTAGTTTCCATGATGCCATAAATACTGTATAGGCTATCTTCTGGTAATGCGGTTATCTAGACTTGCATTCGTTAGCACTTCTGACACATAATAGACCGGCTTCTATATCCGGAATTTGTGACCCTCCTCCTCTCGTTTGACAAGCACTACGCTAACCACTTGGTCGGTGGCCGATATATACAATAACATTGGTTCACCGGTCCCTAGTGTTGTTTGTATGGGGTTGCTTGCCAGTAGTGTTTTAATTTCTTCTAACGCAACCACTGCTTCATCGGTCCATTCGAAAATATTGGTCCGTTTCAGCAACCTGTAGAGCGGTAAAGCCTTTTCACCGAGACAGGAAATAAAGCGACTTAACGCCGCCATGCAACCCACCAACTTTTGTATATGCTTTAGCTCTGTGGGAATTGCAAGTTCCGATAGGGCGCGGATCTTAGTCAGATTCGCTTCTATTCCTCTATGGGAACCAATGAATCCGAGCAGTTTACTAGCGGGAACTCCAAAGACACATTTCTTCGGATTGAGTCATATATCGTACTAACGTAAGCTGGCAAAGGTTTGCCTTAGGTCGTCAATCAACTAGCTGACGTGTTTGGTTTTAATGACCACGTCGTCCATGTATGCCACAACTATTTTACCGACCTATTTTTCGAGACAAGTCTGGATCATGCGCTAGTATGTAGTCCCAATGTTTTTTAGCCTGCAGGCATTGTGTTGAAGCAGAATGGGCCATAGGGGTGATGAATGCGGTTGCAGCTTGATCGGATTCCTTCATTTTGATCTGATGGTATCCGGAATAAGCGTCGAGGAAACACAATGAGTCGCGTCTGGCTGTGGCATCAATAATCTGGTCTATGCGTGGTAAGGGGAAAGGCTCCTTAGGGCAGGCCTTGTTGAGGTCTTTAAAGTCGACGCACGGCCGCCAGGATTTATCTTTCTTCGGTACCATCACCAGGTTTGCCAACCATTCGGAGTGCTTGATCTACCGTATGAATCCGGCCTCTAGCAATTTGGCTAATTCTTCACCCATAGCTTGTCGTTTGGGATCGTAAAAGCGGGATAGAGTCTGTTTGACGGGCTTGAAGTCTGTGATTATATTCAGACTATGTTCTGCTAGACGCCGTGGGATTCCTGGCATATCAGAAGGATGTCAGGCGAAGATGCCCCAGTTTTCTCGTAAGAATGCTCGCAGCGCCTCGTCGACCATGGGGTCCAGCTGAGCTCCGATGGACACTGTCTTATTGGGGTGCGTTGGGTGTACCTAAAATTTAACGATTTCTTCTGCAGGTTTAAAGGACGTTGGTTTGGGCCTTTTGCTAAGGATCACATCATCCTTGTCCACTGTTGACCAGAGTGCGGTCAATTTCTCTATAGCAAAGGTCTCAGCTAGTGCCTCAAGGGAGAGTGATGTTGTTTTGTTCTCAGCTCGAAGGTCTATATTCGGATCACTAGCGATTGTGATTACCCCGTTTGGGCCTGGCATCTTGATCTTCATATACCCGTAATGTGGTATAGCCTAAAATTTTGTGAAGGCGTCACGCCCCAACAAGGCGTGGTAGCCACTGGGGAAGGGCACGATATGGAAGAGAAGTTCTTCAGATCGGTAGTTTTCGGGCGTGCTGAACACTACGTCCAGGGTGATACGTCCTGAACAATGTGCCTCTTTCCCAGGGTGATCCCCCGAAAGGTTGTGTTGCTATGCTCGATGCGAGATCGGTCGAACTGCATTTTTCCAGGGTATCTTCGTAGATGAGGTTTAAACCACTACCACCGTCCATTAGCACCTTTTGTAGCCTGTGCGGCCGGTGTTCGGCCGAGACAGATGGTAGGTCGGTCGGTATCTCCGAAGGTGATGGGCATGTCTGTCCATGAACTTGTTGCCACCACATGGTAGACATGTTCGAGTTCTCTAAGAGCTCTTTTCCTCCTGTTCCTAGAGGGGAACGTTTCGTAGATTGTAAGGACTTCAGCGTTGTATGTTGGTGGTGGTGTGGAGCGCATGTTCAGCGGTGTTGCCTCAAGGATGGCCTCTCTGCTTTTTGCGACCTTCCTGACGACCCGGCAAACTCTGAGGCTGTGAGTCGGGCTTGTGTTCAGCAAACCAGAATGTATAGGGCATGGCTTGTCCAATAGTCTATCAAGGACAGTTCTGACCCTCGTAGGGGGGCTATTTATATTCTCGGCGGGTTCGTGTTTGGCTAGCCGCTTCGGAGGTATCCGCTTTTCCTGATCTCCTCTGGGGTATTTGGTAAAGACTGGTTTTGAAAGTAACCGTTCGGCTTGCCAGGTGCTCTCCATGGCATAGTATTTTTGTACCACGTCCGATAGCTCGGTGAAGTTGCGAATGTGTCGACGGGATAGGGCATTGATGATCCCTTCGTCCTGATAATTGCGACTGAAGGTTGTCATTATCTCCTGGTCACTAGAGCATGGTACTTTGTCTCTAACGAGGAGGATTCTAGCCCAAAAATGATGAACCGGCTCTCCTGGTAATTGTTTAACATCCCGTAAGTCTGAAGACTTGGACTCTCCTGTGATGCTTGAGTGCTCGACTTGGGGTGGGTGGGAAAATTTTTGGTTCCGCGCCACGATGCGAGTCCGAAATCACGCGGTACGAGTTGCGCGCTACTGATTCAGACGGGTTGCACGCTAGATCAGGGATTGACTCCGAACTATTTTCGGAGCGAACTCCAGAGTCTGGGTTACAAAAGAGATCTTGATGATCGGAAATTGGGATATAAACCGTCTTTAACTCTGGTTGTTGGGGGGACGAGCCTCCGGCCAGACAATCGACTATGGCGACTAAGTGAGTGACCGAGGGGGTGCGAATCTCCCTATCATCGGGTTTAAGCCCAATCGGTCATGGACCGGGGTCTGGTCGTTGGTCATGCCCATGGTTTGAATCCGATCAAGTAGCTTGTTTAAGGACGAGACATCGGTGGGGCGCGTGTCGCCTAAGCGCACGGGGTCGATCCGTAGCGTCGTGGTTTCGGAGTCGCTTGACAGCGAACCCAGGTTATGTTCGACCATGGCAGATCCGGGCACAACGACTGGGTTAGGCGTTTTGGACAGCCCGAGGGCAAAGGCCACCTCAGAGGTGGGGCCCGATGCTCCTGGCGTCGAGGCGTCGGGATCTGCGGGCTTCTCCATGAGAGCTGAGGGTTCCATCAAGACAAGCTCTCCCCATGAATCGGCGACGAACTCTAGGGTTTCGAATTTGATTTCTTGATTGGGGTAGAAGCTTACGATCTGGCCAAGATGGCCGGTCGGGTCGGCACGCGACAAGATGTTGCCGCATGTGAAGATCTGACAAGGTATGGGGACATCCTGGCTATAGATCTCATTGCTTATGACAAGGCGAGCCATTGATTCCTTTGGCGATCACAGCGGAACTCTCAATGAAAGCACCAATGTCGGTGTCAAAAACGGTGGATCTCGGGTAGGGGGTCTCGAGCTATGAGACTAGGATCGATGGTAACAAGGGACGAAGGATACGATGTTTACCCAGGTTCGGGCCCTCCTATGGAGGTAAAACCCTACGCCATGCTCGGTTATATTGATGGTATGAAGGTTACATAGTTGATCTACCACGAGATCGAATAGCTAAAACCCTAGATCAGTTTCTCTGCCCTACAATTTAAAACCCTCCGGCTTATATAGATGCCGTGGGTCCCTAGGGTTACACATAGTTAGTTGCACATCGAAGGGAAAAACATGCCTATCTACTACCTCAAGCTTGAAAGACACACCACGGCTCCTTAGGTATCCTTCCTAGCGACGGGGCCTTCGATCAGTCCAATCCTCAGCGAGCGTCCCATGAGCCCCGTGAGGGAGTTCTGGATTAGGGGGTCCTCGGATAGCCGACCTATTGTTTATGGGCCGGACTGTATGGGCCGCAAGACAAGCATCGGACGATGAAAGATTACCCACGCCAGGTGGAAGCTATGAGGAGTTGTGGCGTATTCTCCAACTTATTAGCAATAATTAGGCATGTTTATCTCTTCATCATGTAACCAACCATGTGTAAACCTAGGGCACCCTCGGCGTCTATATAAGCCGGAGGGTTTAGGGGTGTTGGACAGAACAACTCATCTAATGTTATCTATACGATCTCGAGGTATATCAACTATGTAACCCCCCATACTATCAATACAACCAAGCAAGACGTAGGGTATTACCTCCATAGGAGGGCCCGAACCTGGGTAAACTCGTGTCCCCTTCGTCTCCTGTTAATGTCGATCCTAGTCTCATAGTTCGGGACCCCCTACCGGAGATCCGCCGGTTTTGATACCGACATTGGTGCTTTCATTGAGAGTTCCTCTGTGAGCGCCGAAGGAATCGATGGCTCACCTCGTCACAAATAGCGAGATCTGCATCAAGGGGACTCTCGCCCCCAATCAGAGTTTCATCAGCAACGACATCTTGTCGCATGCCAGCCTGGTCAGCCGAAATGGCCAGACCGGAAGGTTTCCCCCCAATCAGAGTATCAAGTTCGGAACCCTAGAGTTCGTGGCTGATTCACGGGGAACACTCGTTCCAATGGAACCCTCAACCTTCGAACAAAAACCTGCAAATCCAGATGCTTTGATGTCCAAGACATCAGGTCCCATGGTGGAACGAAACACAGATCCGCTTTGGCATAACCCTAGAACCGTCACACTGCTTGACGAATCCACTCGTATCAGCGACACGCACCCTGCCATCGCCTCGTTCTTAAATGAGTTGTTCGATCAGATCGAAGTTATGCGTATATCGAATGACCAGGTCCCGATCTATGATTAGATTGGTATCAAACCCGATGATAGGGAGATTCATATCCCTCCAATCACCCACCTTGTCGCTACCATCGAGTGTCCGGCTACGGATTCTGCCTGACAGCCGGAATTAAAAACCGTCTATACTTTAGTCCTCGATCTCCAAGACCCTGTCGGTGAATCAGAGGCAAGGAATCGCTCTACAGTCACACCGTCACCGGTCCAGGATCTGGCGCACGATTTGGAAATTGCAGTTCCGAACACTCGTTGCGACAGCGAACCAAATTTTTCCCACCCACCGCCCAAGACGATCATCCAAGTATCGCACCAAAGCCCATGTCTTCGGACTTTTAGGATATCAAGCAACTACAAGGAGAATCAGTCCACCACTTTTGGGCAAGATTCCTACTCGCTAGGAGCAGAGTAAAAGGTCTTAGTGACCAAGATGTAACGGCAATTTTGATTCGCAATTGCCATGATGAAGGGATTCTTAATGCCCTGGCCCACCGACGCATAAGTGACTTTTCGGAGTTATCCGAATTGGTACAGAAGTATTGTGCCATGAAGAGTGTCTGGCAATCCAAGCGGTTGTTCTTGGAACCAATTTTCTCCAAACACACTTGAGGAGCTCGGAAAAAGAGGATACCTCCAAATCGGCCAGCCAGGTATGAACCCGTCGAAAAAAGAAACAAACCCCTTTCAGGGACCGGCACTGTCCTCGACGGACTTTTGGATAAACCTTGCCCCATACATTCCGTGTTGTTAAACATGAACCCAACACACAGCCTTCAAGCTTACTAGGTCGTCAGGCAAGTCACAAAAAGCGGCGAGGCCATCCTCGACACACCTCCGTCGAGTAGGCGCTCTCCTTCGCCACCCGAATTTAATGCCAAAGTCCTGATGGTCTATGAGATCTTCCCCTCGAGGAACGGGCCTAAAAGAGCTCTTAGGGAGCCGAGAAAGTCTACCACATGGCAGCCACTAGCCCATGGGCAGACGTACCGATTACTTTTGGGGACACTTACCAGCCATCCATTCTTCCCGGTCATTCACCGGCCGCTCTAGTCTTGAGTCCCACCATTGATGGATACAGGATACATAAAGTGCTAATAGACGGCGGCAGTGGTCTTAATCTCATATACGAGGCCACTCTAGAAAAAATGCAGTTCAACTGATCCCGCATCAAACATAGCAACACAACTTTCTAGGGAATTATCCCAGGGAAAGAGGCACATTGTTCCGGATGTATCATCCTAGACGTTGTGTTCGGCACACCCGAAAACTACTGATCGGAAGAACTTATCTTCCACATCGTCCCCTTCCCAAGTGGCTATCACACCCTATTGGGACGCGGTGCCTTTACAAAGTTCCAAGCTATACCCTATTACGGGTACATGAAACTCAAAATGCCAGGACCAAATGGAGTGATCACAATCGCCAGTGGTCCGAACATAGCCCTTCGGGCCGAAAACAAAATGGCAGTGCTTGCCCTTGAGGCATTAGCAGAAACTTTTGCCGCCGAAGAGTTGACCGCCCTACGGTCGACAGTTAACAGGGACGATGTGATCCTTAGCAAAAGGCCCAAGTCCACATCCTTTAAACCCGCAGAGGAAATCGTTAAATTTCAGGTACATCCAACGAACCCCAATAAGACAGCGTCCATCGGAGCCCAGCTCGATCCCCTCATGGATGAGGCATTGCGGAATTTCCTCCGCGATAACTGGGACATTTTCGCCTGACATCCTTCCGATATGCCTGGAATCCCACGTCGGCTCGCCAAACATGGCTTAAACATTATTCCAGGCTTTAAGCCCGTGAAACAGACTCTGCGCCGCTTTTGCGAGCCCAAATAGCAAGCCATGGGTGAAGAATTAGCTAAACTGCTTGAGGCTGGATTTATTCGGGACATTAAACACCCCGAGTGGCAAGCAAACCTGGTGATGGTACCTAAGAAAGACAAGTCCTGGCGGTTGTGTGTCGATTTCAAAGACCTTAACAAAGCATGCCCCAAGGACCCTTTCCCCTTACAACGCATAGACCAGATCATCAATGCCACAGTCGGACACGATTTTTTGTGTTTCCTCAATGCTTACTCCGGATACCATGAAATTAAAATGAAGGACTCCGATCAAGCCGCTACTGCATTCATCACCCCCTACGGGCCATTCTGCTTCAACACGATGCCTTTCGAGCTAAAAAACGCTGGGGCCACATACCAGCGCATGATCCAAACCTGTCTCATGACACAGGTCGGTAAGACTGTCGAGGCATATGTGGATGATGTGGTAATCAAAACCAAACTTGCCGGCTAGTTGATCGACGACTTACGGCAAACCTTCGCTAGCCTACGCGAATATGACATACGGCTCAATCCAGAAAAATGTGTTGTGATAGCCTGGCATATTAGGGATGATAGATTACTCATATCAATAAGGAATTCCTTCTTTTCCGGGAGCCCATTTGAACAGAACTCCCAGGTTAAGCATGCTTGGCTTGGAGTAGTTCTAGGATGGGTGATAGACCGAGAAGTTGGTCCCGGGTGCGCATGAGTGAGGACAAAGTGCGCAGAAAAGACTAGTATTGATCTGTGAGGCCAGTCTAGATCCCGCCAGGAGTAATGACTACCGGCGGGTGTGTCCGGAGCGTTACAAGTTGGTATCAAAGCCGACCCTCGCGGTTACACGGATGTTTGTCGATAGGTGCGCGGTCATGTTGTTCACGAAGTTGGTGACCCGTCATGGCACACGGAATGACACATGTATTGGACTGGAAGCACAGACGTTTGTGCCAAGAGGGAACGTTCCTGTGGCCCAACGAGGACGTCGGTTCCTCTTAGTGGTGGTGTATGTGATAGCCTGGAATATTAGGGATGATAAACTACTCATATCAATAAGGAATTCCTTCTTTTCCGGGAGCCCATTTGAACAGAACTCCCAGGTTAAGCGTGCTTGGCTTGGAGTAGTTCTAGGATGGGTGACCGACAACTCCCAGGTTAAGCGTGCTTGGCTTGGAGTAGTTCTAGGATGGGTGACCGACAACTCCCAGGTTAAGCGTGCTTGGCTTGGAGTAGTTCTAGGATAGTTGACCGACCGGGAAGTTGGTCCCGAGTGCGCATGAGTGAGGACAAAGTGCGCAGAAAAGACTAGTATTGATCTGTGAGACCAGTCTAGATCCCGCCAGGAGTAACGACTACCGGGGGGTGTGTCCGGGGCATTACATGTGTATTTGGAGTTCCCTCTGGTAAGCTGCTTGGATTCATCATCTCCCATAGAGGAATAGAGGCAAATCCATCCAAAATCCATGCTCTACCAGAACTTGCAATCCCCACAGAGCTGAAGCATGTCCAGAGGATAGCCGGGTGCATAGCGGCATTAAGCCGCTTCATCTCCCGCCTCGGAGAAAAGGCTTTGCCGCTCTATAAGCTGCTAAAATGGACCAACAATTTCGAATGGACTGATGAGGCAGCAGTTGCGTTAGAAGAAATCAAAACACTACTGGCAACCAATCCCATACTCACGGCACCACGCGCCGGTGAGCCCATGTTGTTATACATATCGGCCACCAACAAAGTCATCAGTGTGGTGCTCGTCGTCGAACGAGATGAGGAGGGACATAAATTTCGGACTCAGAAACCGGTATATTACGTGTCAGAGGTGCTAATGCAGTGCAAGTCCAGATACCCACATTACCAAAAAATAGCTATACAGTATTCATGGCATCGAGGAAACTCAGAAACTACTTCCAAGAGTGTGCGGTAACAGTGGCATCGGAAGTCCCCCTGAACGATATAATCAACGACAGGGACGCCACCGGCCGCATAGCCAAGTGGGCCATTGAGCTCCTTCCCTTTGAAATAACCTACAAGTCGCGCCATTAAATCTCACGTACTGGCGGACTTCCTGGCTGAATGGGTAGAGGTCGAGCTCCCCAAGGAGTATAGTACATACTCCCATTGGACAATGTACTTTGATGGATCCAAGACCTTCGTCGGTTTGGGGGCTAGAGTTATTCTCACATCCCCCATAAGCGACAACATGCGATACGTGTTGCAAATCATGTATGTCGACTCCAACAATGCCGCCGAATATGAAGCTGTTCTTCATGGTCTTTGAATGGCAGTATCAATGGGCATACGACGGCTAGAGGTACAGGGAGACACAAATTTGGCCATATCCAAAAATTAACGGCGAGTTCGATGCCAAAAATCCGAAGATGGCGGCATATAGAAACGTCGTTCTCAAGATATCTGCTCGGTTCGAGGGATTGGAATTCCACCACATCGCTCGAGACAACAACCAAGCCGCCGACATACTGGCCCGTATGGGAGCAAAGCGCGATCCTGTCCCGAGAAACACCTTCTTGGAG
Organism: Hordeum marinum; assembly: GCA_022496015.1. NCBI lineage: Eukaryota > Viridiplantae > Streptophyta > Magnoliopsida > Poales > Poaceae > Hordeum > Hordeum marinum. Next base: position 369,268,749 of record CM039675.1, on the reverse strand, counting down.
CAGCTCTTTAAGCCCTCCGTAGTGTGGCAGGACGATGACAATGGTGCCAGTCCGAATACGGCGGACGAAGTTGTTCCCCCTATAAACAAGCTAGATGATGGTACTATCGGTGGCTCCACGATTAATGAGACACCCTCGGCTCATGAGGTAATGGAAGTAATTGTGCCATGGACATAGCCCTTCCTCGCTTACCTTCTTCACAAGGAACTCCCCGACGATCAAATTGAGACACAACACATAGTTCGGAGATCTAAGGCCTACAAAGTACACGAGGGTGAGTTATACAAGAAAAGCACCACCGAAATATTACAGAGGTGTATATCCGAGGAAGAAGGACGGGAGCTCCTCACTGAAATCCATGCAGGCACGGGCGGGCATCACGGCGCGGCAAAATCTCTTGTTAGCAAGGCCTTCTGAGCCGGTTTCTTTTGGCCTACAGCTCGGACGGACGCCCAGTCACTTGTTCAACATTGCGTTGGGTGTCAACTCTTTGCAAATAAAAGTCACATGCCCCCAACAGCTCTTCGAACTATTCTGATCACCTGGCCTTTTGCGCTCTAGGGGCTGGACATGGTCGGACCCCTTAAAGGGGGAACCAAGAAAAATAAATACCTACTGGTCATGGTGGACAAGTTCACCAAATGGATAGAAGCAAAGCCCGTTAAGTCAGCTAAATCCGGACCAGTGATCGACTTTATATCTAGCATAGTACACCGTTACGGTGTCCTGCATAGTATAATAACGGATAATGGATCCAACTTCATGGCCCAAGAGGTCAAGGACTGGTGCACAAAAATGGGGCATAAATCTTGATTATGCATCGGTCTATCATCCGCAGACCAATGGACAGGTTGAGCAAGCAAACGGTCTCATTATGAGCGGCATTAAGCCACTTTTGGTCCGATCTCTTCACGAGTCCGACTGCCATTGGGTGGAGGAACTCGACTCCGTTCTATGGGGCTTGCGTACCACCCCAAACATATCAACGGGTTACACAATGTTCTTTATGGTATATGGGGCAGAGGCAGTTATCCCTTGCGATATTATCCATGATGCACCAAGAGTGCACATGTACGAGGAAAAGGAGGCCGAGTTGGATCGGCAGGACGACTTAGGCGCCTTGGAAGGGGAGTGGGACATAGCTCTAGCTCGTTCCACTCTTTACCAACAGCAAGCTCGACGGTACCAAAGTGGGGAGGTTAGGGCAAAAGCATACAACGTAGGAGAACTCGGCCTACGGCTCCCAGAGAAACAGAAGCACAAACTCAACCCCAAATGGGAGGGTCCTTTCATCATTGACGAAGTGCTCATGGGAGGGGCTTATCGTTTGCGGAATCCATCCGATAACCGCCTTGAACCAAACCCATGAAACGCAACTCATCTTCGGCACTTCTACGGATAAACCGGTGTCGTCTAAACTCCCCCACTTTTTCCTTTTTCCTTTTGTTATTTTTTGTCCTTTTTCCTTTTCCCTTCCCACGCTGATGTTCGACGGGGCCAATGTCTTTTCTCACCCTATGTTCGGCTGAACCAATCTTGTATTAAAGAAGATCGGCATACACCATAAACTGTTAAATCCGAACACAGTACGTGGGGGCTTCTTCTAATAGCAAAACTTTTTATTTGCTCATACTTACCGGGCGCACATGTTTCTTTTTTCATGTTCTAGCCATCATATGCATCAATTCGAACTAAGACTTTGTCAAGCTGGGTTGCCTCGCTCCTGTGATTACTCTCTACGTTCTCGATTGTTCAGCTAGGGAATAAAGGGAGCACCTCTCCGATTGTTACGACCAGGTCATTCGGACACGTACCTCAGACGGGTGATGCCTAAAGCTAGCTATCTTACGTAGACAATTGGTTGGCTATGACGGAAACACCTTATACGGATCTGATCATTATTACCGTTGTTTGGGTCTTTTCTTCCCAAAGGACACTTAGTCGCATACTGCAAGTATGCGTACTTAAATCTATGTTCTTCGTAGAGCCCCGACGAAAGGTATCGATAGAGGTACTATTTTCCTCGGTAGATATTTCTTACGCTACCTCATAATATAACATATCTTTCTGTGTGCTTTCTATCTGTTCGCACCACATGGCCGGATTGCCTGGTTCCCCGAATAGAGTTTGCTCTTTTGCGAGGGGAAAATTAGGAGGAACACTCCCGAGCTCTTCGCACTGGAGGGAGAAGCCGATGGCCAGTTAATCCAAAGTTTACAACACGGTTTGTTTTACGACATGTACATATAAATTACATGTGCAATTGCTGATCGATATCATCAATTATTGTGTTCAGGGGGCAGTCTGCTTGCGAAAGACAGGCGATAGGTATCACCTGGTCATACACCAGGTGGAGTGACACTTCTTTTCCATCCGATCCCACGGGACCAACCCGCGCCATATGCTCGGGGTTAAGTCCGGTCAAACAAGTCTTGATCATTGCCCACGCTTCTCGTGCTCCCTCATGGCATGCCAAAGTCTTCCATAGCTCGAACCTATTTCGAGCCCCCTTGAATCGATCCACGAGTGCGGCTAGCCCTTCAAGTGGTTGTTCGGCAGGCCATAGTGCCTTCGCCATTCCTCCCATTGCTTTCTGCACGCGCTTGTGGAGAGAGGTCAGCTCCTTCAGCGGGTCCCCCCGGTATGATTCGATCTCCTCTTCAGGATGCCCGGACATGAGGCATGTACATAATACAACAACACGCTTACCATTATTCCCTACATCAGAAATAGTTGCTGATAATGGAATTGTACTTACCGAACACACCCCTCTGAAGCTTTCGGTTCTCTTCTTGAGCTTGGGCCAATTGAATCTTCAAACTCTTTATTTCTTCGGCATGCTTTTGTATAATAAGGCAGCCAGCCTGGTGTTGGGACTCCGCATACCTCTAAGAGTCTCGAGCTTCTTCCAACTGCCTTTCCATGTGCCCTATTGATTCGGCTGCTACACGAAATCCGTGTGTCAGGCACGATGATATATAAAGATTAGCATTAAATGCATACTCACCATGGGCCTCTCGCGTGAAGCTATTTACTTGTGCTAGTTTGGCCTTCATGGATTGTACTACCGTGCGGCTCTCCTCGAGATCCTTGGCCAATTGCTCAGACTGTTGCTTCGAGGCCTGCGTCAGCAGTCAAATAGTGCGGATATCCTTAATTCATTTGTTCCAAAACAAATTAAGGCTCTGGGGCTACTAGTCTTGCACAAGTATTCGGATTCTATAAAATCCGATCCTTACCTGTATGGTGGTTGCTATCTACTTCACAGCTTCGTCGAACCCAGCTCGGGTGGCGCCAAGGTGCGCATTCGCCGAGCGTAGGGTGTCGAACTCTTGATCGGAGAAAATTGGGTGTCGCATGGCTTCCCATCATTGACGATGATGCATGGCACTCTCCACCTCCGATTTGGTGATGGAGACACCATCACCAGAATGGGCGGGCACCGGATTGGCCACGAGGGCTTTTGTAGCAGAAGCCGCATGGGTCATGGCTCGGGAGCTTCAAGCATCTCCAGACACCCTGGTAACCCCTTCGGTAGGAGAGGATTGGGTGTTTCGCCTAAGTATTTCAATAAAACGATCTGTTATGAGACTCTACTAATTACAATGATAAATGGATAACCGAACAATGTACCTTCGGGATGAGCGGGCAGGTGGATTCGTCCCCATGTCCGGCTCCTTCATAGGGTCCCGGTTGGCCTTTGATTCGGCTGCAGCTTCGGCTGTCGGCGTATGGCGCGCAGATCGATGGCGCTTGGGGGACGGGACCGGCACGTCCGGGGCGCTCTTGGTAGCTGGCCTCTTGCGGGATGAGTTTTTCTTCTTGCCCGCGGCAGGGATGGAGAATGACCCAGGGTAATCAACTATGATAGCCACCAGGGTCTGGATGATGTTGTCTTGGAAATAGACTTCGTTTTCGAAGTCAAGGAGAAGATCCGGGTCCTCGTTGAAACCCGGATCGTTGTCGCATGAATGGTTCTCGGGCTGAGGAGCCGGACAGTTGACTGTCTCGATGAAACTCCTCCATTCCAGTTCACACCAGACCTCGATCAAGTAGAGTACGGAATGGAAACCTTGAACTATTTCATGATTAAAAAATAAAGTCTTACCCGTTCGATGGGATTGTGGGCCGAATACCCTGCCTTGGTTGACCGCCCAACGAAGTCTTCTTGCTCTCCTTTGTACAGATCGGCAAGCGCGGCGGCCAACGCCGTTGGATTGGCGGGACCTTGCTTTCGGGAGTGCGTGGCGTCGCTTGTCTCATTGTACCGCCACAAGGGGTGTACCCTCTGTTGGAGGGGATGCACACACCGGGAGATAGCGGCGGCCATGACGTCAATCATGGTTAGTTGGTGGTGGACAAGCATCCGCACCTGTGCGGCCAGGCGTCGCACTTCGACACTCTCCTCCTAGGATGAGCTCCTGGGCCGCCAGTTGTACCTCTTCTTTGGAAGGAGGTCGGAGTATTTGGGAAGACTTTTCCGAGTTGGTTCGAACAAGGGGACATCTTCAACATAAAACCACTCTGAGGTCCATTCTTCAGACTTCTTCGGTGTGCCTATCGGATACCCCATCCCCGCTATGCGGCAGACTTCGGCTCGGCCGACCTCCAAAATTGTCTTGTCCCGAGTTTGGGGGACGAGACAAAAATACTTCCTCCACAAATCGAAGTGTGCTTCGCACCCCAAGAACATCTCGCAAAGGGCGATGAAGCCCGAGATGTGTAAAATGGACCCTGGAGTAAGATGGTGGAGTTGGATCACATAGAACTCCAACAACCCCCTCGGGAAAGGGTGGATTGGAAACCCAAGGCCCCGGAGGAGGAAGGGGACAAAGCATACGCGCTCCCCCTTGTTAGGATTGGGGAAACACTCGTCGAAAACCTCGTCACCATAAAAAAGCATACCTGCGCGGGTCGCTGCCAGATCTGATGATGGGAGATACCCCTAGGTCTCTAGGTTACAGAGCCGCAGGAGCGTGACAGAACACCTGGTCCAGTCCCCTGGGCGCTGGCCGTAGGGACGTGCGGGTGAGCTGGGGACGTTAGACATGTTTTGTGTGGAGCTTCTACTAGGAGTTTCTTTCGACAAGAGGGAAGAGGATGTGGTCCGGGCCATGATTTTGTTTGATTAAATGGGTCGGTGCCTCCGTTGCGGAGGGGTAAGATTGTAAAAATCGCTGACCACTCGTCTCCCCACGACGCGTGAAAGTCCAGGAACATGTGTAGTTATTATAATGAACCCGCGCCCGCGACGCTTGGGGTCTTACCAAAGACTGGTCGGTTGCCGAACGAAGAAGGATGATGGACTCACCTCGCAAGCCGAAGACGATGACATGAGGAGATCGACCGGATACATATCGGCGTTGAAGGCTAGTCCGAGGGCTACTAAGGGAGTCCTGAATTAGGGGGTCCTTGGATAGCCGACCTATTGTTTATGGGCCGGACTGTATGGGCCACAAGACAAGCATCGGACGATGAAAGATTACCCACGCCAGGTGGAAGCTATGAGGAGCTTTGGCGTATTCTCCAAGTTATTAGTTGTAGTTAGGCATGTTTATCTCTTTGGCATGTAACCGACCATGTGTAAACCTAGGGCACCCTCGACGTCTATATAAGCCGGAGGGTTTAGGGGTGTTGGACAGAACAACTCATCTAGTGTTATCTATACGATCTTGAGGTAGATCAACTCTGTAACCCCCCATACTATCAATACAACCAAGCAAGGCATAGGGTATTACCTCCATAGGAGGGCCCGAACCTGGGTAAACTCGTGTCCCCTTCGTCTCCTGTTAATGTCGATCCTAGTCTCATAGTTCGGGACCCCCTACCGGAGATCCACCGGTTTTGACACCGACACCCGGCCCATAAGAAATAGGCCGGCAGTCTAAGGACCCCTTAATCTCGGACTCCCTCACCTCTCTTCGCCCCTTTTTCCCCTAGCACTATATAAGAGACTCCCCCTCCTCATTTTAGGGTTAGCTTATGTTTAGCACTTGACATTGTTGAGCATAGATCCATCTACTTCCTTCTCCCACGGAGTTAATTACCTCTTTGAGAGATGATTCAAAGTGGATGCCAAGGCCCCTATCAAGGGAAGATCCCACGGGATATCAAGGCCCCTCCTTTGGAGTGGGAGACTATCGGTGACTTGTATCCTTTTGTTGATCGTGGATCTATGTATCTCATGTGTTTGTGTGGTTCTAGTGGATATGTGATCGGAGATCATTTTTGAGTTCGTGTTTTCTCTCGTGATTTCTCCCTTTTCCCCCTCCAAGTGTGAAAAGATCGACGCTCACGGGCTTGCCCCGTATCACACCCTCGACTCGCAACTTAAGTCTAACAAGTTTTATGAACATTTGTCAATTTCATGAACATTTTTTTTACATTGCATAAACATTTTTTCTTGAAAATGTCATGATTTTTTTTAAATGCGTGAAGATTCTATAGAAAATTGGCACGAACATTTCTTTGGGTGTTAGGAAACTTTTTTTCATTGTATACTACATTTTTTTAAACATGACAAACATTATTTTGAAATGCATGAACATTTTTTAAATGTTGCAAACACATTTTTACTAAGAATTTATGATTAAAATAATAGTACACTCAATCTATTCGTATTTTTAAAAATGTTTGGAATTTTAAAAAGTGCCCACGCTTTATAAACTTTTCAGGGATTTAAAAAAAATGTTCACGTCTTTCAAATTTTGTTCGTGAATACATTCTTTGGAATACCAAATCTTGTTCTTTAAAAGAATGTTTGGAACTACAAAGTTTATTCACATTCTAAAAAGACTGTTCAAAATTTTAATTTTTTTGTGTTTTAGAAAATATTCGACATTATAAAATTATTCATAATTTGCAAACAAGGTTTCAATAGATTGCAAGATTGTCTTCTAATCTCGACGCTTTTATATGTTCTCATACATCCCCTCTTCCGAAATATCTGTTACAGCTATTGGTTGGAGTGGCAGAAGCGTGTGCAGACTCGTGTTTGGTCCTGAGTTTGAATCCTGTACGACGCACTGCATCAGTTTCATTTTCTGTTGCCCGAATGAAAAAGACAAATAAGAAAATGACGCAAAAATAAAATAAATAGAAACTTTTGCTGATGTCATAATTTTATAATGGGATATAGTCAGACCTAAAAAAGACAAACAAGGTTCCAATAGATGTGATATAGTCAGACCTAAAAAAGAACTGAGCACTGCAGCCCAACATGCAAAAAAAATAGCAACCCAAAAAATGAACGTAACCAAAACTACAACGGGCCAATAAATTACACAGGAAACGGACAAGTTGGAAGAAGCGTAACAACCGCTCAACACAAGCCTTTTTTTTTTCTAGAACCGCTCCACACGAGCCTGTGCGCACACAAATGTGGATCATAAAACATTCGATCAAACGGTCCTAGATTTAGATGTAAGATAACTATTTTATATCTAGATATGAAATAGCAAATCCGATGTCTTAATTATTTTGGCTGCAGTTCTAGTCGCATGCAACAGCAACGGCGATTGACTACTAGTCAGTCCCAATTAAATGGCATGTCAATCGATCGCCAGGGAGGAGATATGAGCCAAAATACCGAGAACGAGAAGGGGTGACAAAGGAAAAAACATGTACCGCTACACATGCCCGAAGACAACACACACTACATAACTTATAGGGTATGGGCATATGGCCGGGCGTATGGCAGGCTCGACTCGTCTCGACGTCATGGTGCACCAAGTGGTCGATCGGATCCAGCGAGAGAGCGCGGGGTGGGGGCAGCCATTGTGCAGTGCCACTGCCATGTCATGCAGCCAAAACTTGAGGTCGGACCCCTGTTCACGATCGCCGGCGGTGATCGAGTGACCGACTAACGGGTACACAGCCGCCTACCTAACGGAAAAGCGGGAAACGGCTATACACACTAGTGCTCCATGCACATGCCACGAACGGCTAGCTGCCGTACATGATGACGAAGCACGGGAGCACGGCCCGGGGGTTGAACACCAGCAGCTCGCCGTCGTCCTCTCCCCCTCGCCCGCCGCCGCCCGGCGGCACGGGCACCATGGAATCGTAGGCCACCTTGTCGCCGTCGCCGTCGCCGCCGCGAACGACGCGTCCCGCCACGACGCGGCACACCAGCATGGCGCGGCGCACCTGCAGGAACGCGAACTCGCGCTCCACCTCCTCTGGCAGCGACGCGTGCGCGGCCCGCCCGGAGGAGTACGTGGCGATGCCGTCCACGTCCGCCTGCTTCCCCGCGAACCCGTGCCGGAGGATGGTACAGGTGCAGCAGTAGGGGCTCCCGCACACGCCGGCGCCCAGGGAGCAGAGCATGGTGGCGCAGTGGAACCGCAGCCGCTCGTTGCCGTCCGCGATGCACCGCTCCTCCACCACCGCGCCGCTGGCGCCCGCGCAGCGGCGGGCGGCGCGGGCGCGGACGAGGTCCCGATACTCCTCGAAGCGGGAGAGCGCGCGCGGGTTGTGGTGGATCCTGAGGATGCGCCTGACGGCCGGGGGTCCGCCGCCGGCGGCGCCTGACGCGGGCAGCCCCCACCCGGCGAGGAAGATCATGCGGATGATGTTCATGCTGGAGTCGAGGTGGGTGAGCTCCGACAGGGAGTGCTTCATCGCCTAGTGGAGCTCCAGCTGCTGCGGCTTGCTCAGCACCTCGCCGCACACCTTGCAAGGGAACAGGTCCGCGCGGGCGGCGAACGACCTGGACAGCTGCCTGGTCGCCAGCGGCGAGCAGGGCACGAGCGGGGTGACGCTGAGGGACTGCGGCGACATCGGGGACAGGAACGGCGACGCGCAGGGCGAGGACGGCGTGGACAGAACCACCGACGCCTGACGCCGCGTCACGGACTGAGCCAGCGGCGAAGACGACACGGTGGTCGTGACGGCCTCCTCCTCCTCCTCTCCGCCCGGAACAGCATTCCTTGGTCCACCGGACGAGAAGATGCGGTGTATGTAGCACCGGAGGCTGGTGGCGAGAGACGAGACGTGCCTGGCCCTGCGCCTGGCCCCGACCCTCTCTTCAACACCGGTGGAGGACGACACGGCCGGCGAGAAGGCGAGCGGCGATATCTTCCTCCTCTTGCTGCTGCTGCCAGCGCCAGCGCCGGCGTCGTCCTCCTCGTGCTGCTGCGAGGCAGAGCCCGGCGAGAAGCAGCAGCCAGCGTGGCCAATGTGGATGAACATGACAAAGAAGAGCGACAGGAACCCGCGCAGCAGCGCGCTGCACCTAGCACCGCCCGCCATTCCCGATCGCCGGCAGCTCAGGCTCCAAGCTGAAGAAGTGCGACGAGGCAGACCATGATCGCGCAACCAGAAGGCTCGGGCTCGAGGATGGAGGGAAGGAATACTCCGATGGGTTGGACGGGGTGGAAAGGGGAGGGAAAAGCATGGGGGCTTAAAAGAGGAGAGCGGAACGTGGGCGCTGTGTGTGTGTGTGTGTGTGGCTGTGTTGGCAAAGGACGGGAGGAAGGAGAAAGGCGATGGATCCGGGGACAACAACAGGGTGTCTGTGCGGGTACGCGCGCGCACGAATCAGTTGATTACTGGAGTACCTAGGATGCAGATGCACCGGGTGCGGCTAAGCTGCGCAATTATGGATCTCGTAAAGTGTACGGTGCTGCATTGCACTGAGCTGGTACTAGTGATGGTGCTTGCACACTGTACTGTACTGTTCTCTTCCCAGCATAGCAGCCAGGGCCGTGCCTTGTTACGAGTCACCGGAGAGATGGGGGATAGGGATGCAGGAATCGCAGGGACAAGGATGGACGTGCTACCGATCGAAGATCAGCTCGAGCCCGATCAGATCAGATCAGATCAGATCAGGCGCGTCGGTGCACCGGACTCGACCGGAGATGTGTAGTGTAGGTTCGGGGGGAGCTATCATTGTTCATCGGCCTGATTTGGGCTCCTGTCCCCGGCGTCTCCTCTGTCTCCATCTCCATAATGCATCATCGCGTCTCGTCCCGTCTCGATCCCCTATTATAGTATTATTATTGCTCGTCTACAGGGGCCGAGATTAGAATAACACTGTAACACCCAACGGCAACGGGCGCGTCGTCAGCGGCGGTCCTGCCCCTGCCGACTGCCGCGCTGCAGCTAAACCCCAAACAAAGCATATATACGGGGCAACGGACGGCAGATACAGAGTACAGAGGACCGGACAAGATACGCCCTGTTCCTCCTGCCTCGCTCCGGAACAAACGGCAAAACGTGCATCGCCAGAGCCTGGCCGTGCAGATCCTCTGCTCCACCGCGGCTCCATGTCCCCTTCATCGCCGAACGAAGCTCTGCAGTCCACCAACGACACAACCAGCTGGATTTCTGGAGTTAAAATACGTACTGGTACGTGCGTATTGTATTGATGTGTGTGTTCCTGAGGCCAGGAAGATAAGATAGACGTTACTGCCAGTTACCACGCCCCTTGTGGGCATAATGGCGGCTCCACGCGTGTGTACCGGAGGCCCCAAACGCGGCCAAAACAGCGAGGCCACGGCCAGGGTTGCATAATCATCTGCTTCCAGGTTCAGCCTACTCGAGTGAATGGAATCCGAGACGTTGCAACCTGCAAAGCAATGCGAACACCTCAAACCTGCGTCTAACACAAGAAACGAATGATGCCGGGCGCAAAGACATCAGTCAGTCAGACAGACCGGAGGTCTTGAGATTCGACGCCATCACGGTGTCCTGGTGGGGGCTATCAAGTGCCGTTAACATACTATATACGTAATATTATATAGAGATCTTTTACAGTACATCAGATCAATATTGGCCGTTCATTTTACTGTTTAGACGGGTCAATATGAAAATACTACTATAGATTTTCGATAGTATATATTTCAATCAGGGATAGTTTCGGTAATTCCTTGTTCCCTAAAAAACAGGCGAATGGCATTACTGGAGTTTAACGTATTCCTAGTTTTTTCCAGTAGCCATCAGCGTCCACACCACACCCTGACGATCCTAGCACACAACCTGAATCTCTCAAATGAAAGAAAAAGGGCGACCGCTGCCAACACGCAACTGGAATTTCAAGTAATTTAACCCGTCGTTTTCATGTTTATTGTTCTAAATAGCTTCCGTTCACATAGCATAGCATGAACATGCAGGCTGTACATGCACTTTCATTCCTGTGTGATATGCTTGTAAATCACAGCTTCCACGGCGACGATCGCAGGACGGAAGAAGGAGCGGCCACGTCTGTGCAACTCAGGCGACGGCGCGACGAAGAGAGGGCCACCGGACGACTGCGCCGCAAAAGATCTTGCGGCGGCGACCGCGGGACGGGAGAAGGAGCGGCCGCCTCTATGTGACTCAGGTGACGGCCGCCAGGCAGCTAGGTGACGGTAGAAATACGAAGAACTCTGTGATAGTGAGAAGGAAAACCTATGAACTAAGATACTAGGAACGTTTCTTTTTGCACCAGGTGCAATTACTCAAATTATTAATCACCACAATTATCATTAAGAAATGACTAATCTACCTTAACAGCCAATTACCAAAATGTCTTCAAGAAAAAAATCAGGAATCAATAATAACCATTGGATCAATTATATACTCCTTAAAAAGTCTCATTATATAACTGATGAATGAGATTTTTGTTAAACAAGAGGAAAGAACACTTGAGCACATGCATAACAGTCCAAGGAAGAGACCAATCGACTGTGATCCCAGGACCGGATCGACACAAAAGTTAGCAGGCAAACCAAGAATCCAAGAATTTTATCTATCATCTTGAAAATCGCAGCAACTTATTAAATGAATAATTGTTCAACTCCAGCTCCAAGCTAGCATCCACCAAGATGATAAGGATCAAAGTACATGACGGTATTGTTGAATATATAAGCAAGTTACTATAAAGTTTAATCCGAATAAACAGAAAGTAGATCTCGACAGCAAAAGTATAAACTGAACTTATCATGCAGACCAGCGTAATAATCGCATAAAACGAATCTACGATACAGAGTAGACAAAGAAATTGCAACATGATTTGAAACAGAGAGGGCAAGGTTGCGTACGGTGCAGCGGGAACAGGACCACCAGCGTTGCCGTTGTTGTCCATGTCGTCGATGAAGAGGTTAGCGAAGTTGGGAAAAAAGTCGTCGTCCGGGAAGGCGTCGCTGCCAGCAGTCGCGCAAACGCGCTCCCCAAAAACCTGATCGCCCCTCTCCCGTACAGGATCACAAGAGGCGGGGTTCCGGAGGCCTGCTGTCCCTTCTCACGGTGCACGCCGAAAGGAGGGATGGAGAAGACCTAGATGGCGGCGCAATGTTCTGGAACGATGCGAAACCATATGTTGTGGTGACGGCTAGGGTTGACAGGGACCTCACGTATATATATGCGCGGCGGTGGAGAGACGTGGTCTAGACCCACGTCCGAGTCGGTTACAGCCCACGATCCGACGTCTCAGATCGTGTCGTGTCTGTTAAGGACTCTCCGTTCCTGACCGGCAAAAATAAGCGCGTAGGTATGAGCTCGGCTCGGCTCAATCCCGCAACCCGCGGCGCGGCGTGGCGAGGCGAGCGAGGAGGAGGAGTGTGCGAGGGCCTCTTCTCTTCTCAGTCTCTTACAAGTGCTAGAAAAGCTCACCTTATAAAGAGGTGTTGCTCTCCCTCCACTAGCAATGTGGGACTAAACTTTAGTCCCAACCACACCACACACATGGGCCATGAGAATTTCAGATTTTAGGATGGGCTTTGGGCCAAAGGCCTTAGCAAAATCCAGCAATCCCCCACAAAGTCTCATTGGCACATCTCATCATTTCTTAGTTCCAAAACATTGTTTATATACCGGTCCTTGACGGAGACTGTTAAGTTGAACTTCCATCTAGAGATTTATGCTAAATTAGATCACAACTTGAATAGTGGACTATGCCTTGAACTACAAGTTTTCTGTGAGTCTAGTTTTACACAAATCCTTGACCGATACTAGGCTACCGCAAGGCTTCCCCGTGGGTGGAGCATATACGTCATACTCCAAGGCCTTTCATGAATTTATTAGAGAACACCCAATTCTCATAGACTGTGACGTTTATAGTCAAATTCATATAGGTGTGTTCCTCAGGAGATGTCCTGCAGGACAACATCTCTGCCTACCCAAATAAGCCACTTGGAACACATTAAGATAGGTATCAACCTGCCATGCAGATTACGAGAGTATTGCATCTTCGCGGAGTGGGATATCAAGTATAGGGATACTCTCCTTCTAGCTGTCCAACAGCTTGTCTCCCACTTCTACTTCACGGGATCTCCGATCACATAGAGTAGGTTACCACTATGGACAACTCATACAGTGGGTCTCAAACCCATCTCCATCGATGCATTATCTATCACATTACGTGATAAACTCTTTGTGAAGGGATCTGCCAAGTTTTTAGACGTTTGAATATAATCCAACGCAATAACTCCGGAGTTCTTCATTTTTCTAACAGATTTCAATCTCCTCTTCACATGCCTTGAGGACTTCATATTATCCTTAGAACTGTTTATCTTTATGATCACAGTTTGATTATCACAGTTCATCAGGATAGCGGGTATTGGTTTTTCAACCACAGGTAGGTCCATCAAGAGCTGGCAAAGCCAATCTGCTTCAACAGTAGCTGTGTCTAACGCTGTGAGTTCTGCTTCCATAGTTGACCTCGTTAAGATGGTCTGCTTGCAAGACTTCCAGGAAACATCACCACCACCAAGTGTAAAGACATAACCACTTGTGGCTTTAATCTCATCGGCATCAGATATCCAGTTTGAGTCACTATAACCCTCCAGTACCCTTGGGTACCCGGTGTAGTGAATCCCATAGCTCGCGGTGCCTTTCAAATAGCGCATAACTCTCTCAAGCGCATTCCAATGATCATCTCCTGGTTTTGAAACGAACCTGCTTAGTTTGCTCACAACAAACGAGATGTCAGGCCTCGTGGCATTCGCCAAGTACATAAGCGAGCCAATAATCTGAGAATATCTCAGTTGATCTCTAGCAATCCGTCGATTCTTTCGAAGCAACACACTAGCATCATAAGGAGTAGGAGAGGGCTTGCAGTCGCTATACCCAAAACGACTCAAAACCTTTTCCACATAGTGAGACCGGAGAAGTGTAATCCCACCATTCTCATCTCTCAGTAGCTTGATGTTTAGTATAACGTCAGCCACACCAAGGTCCTTCATCTCAAAACAGTGAGATAAGAAATCCTTAACTTCCTTGATTAAATCAAGGTTGGTTCCAAAGATCAGTATGTCGTCGACATACAAACAGAGAATAACTCCTTCGCCCCCACCATGGCGATAGTATACACACTTGTCAGCTTCATTAACGACAAAACCTGTAGCAGTTAATGTTCTTTCGAACTTCTCATGCCACTGCTTAGGAGCTTGTTTAAGGCCATATAAAGACTTCAATAACTTGCACACCTTTCCTTCATGACCAGGTACTACATACCCATCGGGTTGATCCATGTAAATTTCCTCGTCCAACTCTCCATTGAGGAAAGCCGTCTTGACGTCCATTTGATGAACGAGAAGACCATGTGAGGCAGCCAACGACAGTAGCACTCGAATAGTGGTAAGTCTAGCCATGGGTGAGTAAGTATCAAAGAAGTCTTCACCTTCTTTCTGGGTATAACCCTTGGCCACAAGCCGCGCCTTGTACTTTTCAATTGTACCATCAGGCCTAAGCTTTTTCTTGAACACCCACTTACATCCTACAGGTTTACACCCATAAGGACGATCAGTGATTTCCCAAGTTCCATTAGCTAAGATGGAATCCATCTCGCTACAGACAGCTTCCTTCCAGTAGTCAGCATCAGAAGATGCATAAGCTTCTGAAAGGGTCTTGGGTGTGTCATCCACGAGGTACACAATGAAATCATCACCAAAGGACTTTGTAGTCCTTCGTCTCTTACTCCGTATAGGAGTTTCATTGTCATCCTCCTCAGGATTCTCAACATGTTCCATCGCAATGGTGGGTTCAGGAATCATAGAAACTTCCTCAGTAGATAGATCAGGTATCTCCTGATTTGATGAGTTAGGCATATCCTTCATAGGAAATATGTTCTCAAAGAAAGTCGCATCATTCGACTCCATAATCGTACCAACATGCATGTCAGATACCTCAGATTTTATTATCAAAAATCTATAGCCCATGCTATGAAAAGCATAGCCCAAAAGAACACAATCCACGGTTTTTGGTCCAAGCTTGTGCTTCTTGGGAATTGGTATATTGAACTTTGCCAAACAACCCCAAGTACGTAGATAGGAGAGTTTCAGCCTTTTCCTTTCCCATTCCTCAAATGGAGTAATGGTTTTATCCTTTGTGGGAACTCGGTTTAGGACATGACAAGCAGTCATTAGCGCCTCCCCCCACCATGCCTTGGAGAGACCCGATGTGTCTAACATGGCGTTAACCAGATCAGTTAGAGTTCGGTTCTTTCTTTCGGCCACCCCATTTGACTGAGGTGAATAGGGAGGCGTCCTCTCATGAATTATACCATGTTCCCCACAAAAAGAATCAAATTCATTGGAAAAATACTCTCCACCACGATCGGACCTAAGCCGTTTAATTTTCCGATCAAGTTGGTTCTCTGCTTCAGCTTTATAGTTTTTGAAAAAGTTTAAAGCCTCATCTTTCGATTTCAGAAGATACACATAACAATATCTAGTGGAGTCATCAATTAACGTCATGAAATATTTCTTTCCACCTTTTGTCAACACGCCATTCATCTCACAAAGATCAGAATGTATAAGCTCTAGTGGTGCCAAGTATCTCGCCTCTGCAGTCTTGTGGGACTTGCGAGGTTGCTTAGCCTGCACACACACTTGGCACTTGGAGCCCTTGACAGTAGTGAATTTCGGAATTAAACTCATATTTGCTAGCCGCGTCATGCAACCAAAGTTAATATGACAAAGTCGCGAATGCCAAATATTGGACTCATTATCATGGCAAACATTATTAATAACTTTAGTGCAAATATCTGACAAAGATAGGCGGAACAAGCCTCCGCACTCATAGCCTTTTCCAACAAATTGTCCACACTTAGAAATAACAACTTTATTGGACTCGAAAACCAACTTAAAACCATCTCGACACAAACGGGAACCACTGACGAGATTTTTATTGATAGAGGGCACATGATGAACGTTCTTCAGACGCACGATCTTTCCCGAAGTAAACTTCAGATCGACCGTACCGATCCCTCGAACGGTAGCATGTGACCCGTTCCCCATCAGCACGGGGGAAGTCCCTGTGACCTGATAAGAAGAAAACATAGAGGCGTCAGCACAAACATGTACATTGGCCCCGGTGTCAATTAACCAATCTGGAGAATGACAAACTGAAAAGATGGTAGGGAAAATACCGTACCCAGAATCTTTCATATCAGTATCACCGATGACCACATTAGCAGACTTGTCGCTCTTCTCATGTTCGTGCTCCTCATAGCGGTTAGGACATCTCGGAGCCCAGTGATTTGGATCACCGCAGACATGGCATAGTCCCTTCCCCTTCTTATGAGAGTTCTTCTTGAAGTTGGTAGATTGAAACGGCTTGTTCTTTGCAACAAACTTGCCTTTGCCCTGAGTTTTGTTCTTGTTGTTCTGGGGCTTGTTGAGATGGAAGTTCTTCTTCTGCACCACATGGGCACTAGAAGCTCCCTCAACCACTCGAGCACGTGTGTCTTTTGCTCTCGCCTTTTCTTCAACATCAAGAGTCCCAATGAGATCCGAAACGAAAAACTCCTGTCTCTTGTGTTTCAGAGAAGTAGCAAAATTGTTCCACGAAGGTGGAAGCTTGGCAATGATACCTCCGGCCACAAACTTGTCCGGTAACACACACTTGAAGTACTCAAGTTCCTTCGCGAGCGACTGTATCTCATGAGCTTGTTGAACCACAGGGCGCTCATCAGTCATCTTGTAATCATAGAATTGCTCCATGACGTACAACTCGCTGCCAGCGTCCGAGGCTCCAAACTTGGCCTCGAGCGCAGCCCACATGTCCTTGCCGTTGTCAAACGACATATACGTGTTGGAAATATGCCCTAGAGGCAATAATAAAATGGTTATTATTGTATTTCCTTGTTCATTATAATTGTCTATTGTTCATGCTATAATTGTGTTAACCGGAAACCATAATACATGTGTGAATACACAGACCACAACATGTCCCTAGTGAGCCTCTAGTTGACTAGCTCGTTGATCAATAGATGGTCACGGTTTCATGGCCATGGACATTGGATGTCGTTGATAACGGGATCACATCATTAGGAGAATGATGTGATGGACAAGACCCAATCCTAAGCATAGCACAAGATCGTGTAGTTCGTTTGCTAAAGCTTTTCAATGTCAAGTATCGTTTCCTTAGACCATGAGATTGTGCAACTCCCGGATACCGTAGGAATGCTTTGGGTGTGCCAAACGTCACAACGTAACTGGGTGGCTATAAAGGTGCACTACGGGTATCTCTGAAAGTATCTGTTGGGTTGGCACGAATCGAGACTGGGATTTGTCACTCCGTGTGACGGAGAGGTATCTCTGGGCCCACTCGGTAAGACATCATCATAATGAGCTCAATGTGACTAAGGAGTTAGCCACGGGATGATGTATTACGGAACGAGTAAAGAGACTTGCCAGTAACGAGATTGAACAAGGTATGGGGATACCGACGATCGAATCTCGGGCAAGTACCATACCGATAGACAAAGGGAATTGTATACGGGATTGATTGAATCCCCGACATCGTGGTTCATCCGATGAGATCATCGTGGAGTACGTGGGAGCCAACATGGGTATCCAGATCCCGCTGTTGGTTATTGGCCGGAGAGGTGTCTCGGTCATGTCTACGTGTCTCCCGAACCCGTAGGGTCTACACACTTAAGGTTCGATGACGCTAGGGTTATAGGAAAATGGTATACGTGATTACCGAAGGTTGTTCGGAGTCCCGGATGAGATCCCGGACGTCACGAGGAGCTCCGGAATGGTCCGGAGGTAAAGATTGATATATAGGAAGTCCAGTTTTGGTCACCGGAAAGTTTTCGGGCTCATCGGTAGTGTACCGGGAGTGCCGGGAGGGTGCCGGAGGACCCCCGAGAGGGGTGTGACGACCAAAGGACCTCATGGGCCCTTAGAGGAGGTGTGCCAGCCCATATTGGGTCGTCCAAGACCATCTATGTGGGCCCATGTGGCTGGAGATAAGGAGATAAGGCAAAAGGGATTTAAAAGGAGGAGATCCACCTCCCTTGTGGGAGGTGGACTCTCCCTTTAATTCGGCCGGCCCTCTCCTCTTTGGAGTAGAGTCCAAGCCAGCCCTCCACGTCCCTCCTCCTATATATACTTGAGGTTTTGGATGTTTTGAAACAAGATTTGATCTCTCTCTCTCACGGCAAAGCCCTACCTCTCTTCTTCCTCCTCCGCAGCGCTTAGGCGAAGCCCTGTCGGAATACCTTGCTACTCCACCACCACCACGCCGTCGTGCTGCTGTTGGAGCCCTTCCCCAACCTCTCCTTCCTCCTTGCTGGATCAAGGTGTTGGAGACGTCACCGGGCTGCACGTGTGTTGAACGCGGAGGTGCCGTCCGTTTGGCACTTGATCGGATCTACCGCGATCTGAATCGCTGCGAGTACGACTCCATCAACCGCGTTCTTGTAACGCTTCCGCTTAGCGATCTTCAAAGGTATGAAGATCCACTCTCCCCTTGCTCGTTGCTGGTTTCTCCATAGATGGATCTTGGTGAACGCGTAGGAAAATTTTTGATTTACTACTACGTCTCCCAACAGTGGCATCATGAGCTAGGTCTATGCGTAGAATCCATGCACGAGTAGAACACAAAGCAGTTGTGGGCGTCGATTTTGTTAATATGCTTGCCGTTACTAGTATTATCTTGATTAGACGGTATTGTGGGATGAAGCGGCTCGGACCAACCTTACACGTACGCTTACGTGAGACCGGTTCCACCGCCTGACATGCACCAGTTGCATAAGGTGGCTAGCGGGTGTCTGTCTCTCCCACCTTAGTCGGATTGGATTCAATGAAAAGGGTCCTTATGAAGGGTAAATAGCAATTGGCATATCACGTTGTGGTTTGGACGTAGGTAAGAAACGTTCTTGCTAGAAACCTATAGCAACCACGTAAAAACTTGCAACTACAAATTAGAGGACGTCTAACTTGTTTTTGCAGCATATGCCGTGTGATGTGATATGGCCAAAAGGATGTGATGTGATGCATTGTGATGTATGAGATTGATCATGTTCTTGTAATAGGGTTCACGACTTGCATGTCGATGACTATGACAACCGGCAGGAGCCATAGGAGTTGTCTTATATTATTGTATGACCTGCGTGTCAATCATAAACGCCATGTAATTACTTTACTTTATTGCTAAACGTTAGCTGTAGTAGTAGAAGTAATAGTTGGTGAGACAACTTCATGAAGACACAATGATGGAGATCATGATGATGGAGATCATGGTGTCGTGCCGGTGACAGTGATGATCATGGTGCCCCGAAGATGGAGATCAAAGGAGCAAGATGATATTGGCCATATCATGTCACTATATTGATTGCATGTGATGTTTATCATGTTTACATCTTATTTGCATAGAACGACGGTAGTAAATAAGATGATCTCTCAATAAAATTTCAAGAAAGGTGTTCACCCTAACTGTGCACCGTTGCTAAGGATCGTTGTTCCGAAGCACCACGTGATGATCGGGTGTGATAGGTTCTAACGTTCGCATACAACGGGTGTAAGCCAGATTTACACATGCGAAACACTTAGGTTGACTTGACGCGCCTAGCATGTACAGACATGGCCTCGGAACACGGAGGACCGAAAGGTCGAACATGAGTCATATAGAAGATACGATCAACATAGAGATGTTCACCATGGATGACTAGTCCGTCTCACGTGATGATCGGACACGGGCTAGTTGACATGGATCATGTATCACTTGGAAGACTAGAGAGATGTCTATCTAAGTGGGAGTTCATTAATAATTTGATTAAATGAACTTAATTATCATGAACTTAGTCTAAAAATGTCCTTGCAAATTATGTCGTAGATAGCTCACGCTGTAGCTCCCCAGTTTTAATGATACAATCCTAGAGAAAAGTAAGTTGAAAGTTGATGGTAGCAATAATGCGGACTGGGTCCGTGATCTGAGGATTGTCCTCATTGTTGCACAGAAAGCTTATGTTTTTTATGTACCGCTAACTGCATCACTCCCTCAAGCGTTGTCTGTAGATGTTGTGAACATATGACAGGCACTTTTTGGTGACTACGTGATAGTTCAATGCGTCATGCATTACGGCTTAGAATTGAGGCACCAAAACGTTTTGAACGTCACGGAACATATGAGATGTTCTAGGAGCTGAGATTGTGATCTCAGGCTCGTGCCTATGTTGAGAGGTATGAGACCTCCAACAAGATTCTTTGTCTGCAAGATAAAGGAGAATAGCTCAATCGCTGAGCGTGTGCTCAGATTGTCTGGGTGCTACAATCACTTGAATCAAGTGGGAGTTAATCTTCTAGATGAGATAGTGATTAATGCAGTTCTCCAAGTCACTGCCACCAAGCTACTAGAGCTTCGTGATGAACTATAACATGCCAGGGATGGATAAGATGATCCCTGAGTTGTTCGTGATGTTTGACACCACGAAGGTAGAAATCAAGAAGGAGCATCAAGTGTTGATGGTTAAGTGAAACCACTAGTTTCAAAAGGGGCAAGGGCAAGAACGGAAAACTTCAGGAATGGCAAGCCAGTTGTTGCTCTAGTGAAGAAACCCAAGGTTGAGCCCGAACCCGAGACTAAGTGCTTCTGTTATGAGGAGAATGTTCGCTGAAGCGGAAAACCCCTAGATGCTTGGTAGATAAGAAGGCTGGTAATGTCAATGGAAGTATATTTGATATACGTGTTAGTGATGTGTACCTTGCTGGTACTCCTAGTAGCACCTGGGTATTGGATACCGGTTCGGTTGCTAAGTGTTAGCAACTCGAAATAAAAGCTACGGAGTAAATGGAGACTAGCTAGGTGAAAGGTGACGATGTGTGTTGGAAGTATTTCCAAGATTGATGTGATCACCATCGCACGCTCTCTCTACCTTCAGGATTTGTGATAAACCTAAATAAATGTTATTTGGTGTTTGCGTTGAGCATGAACATGATTAGATCATGATTAGTGCGATACGGTTATTCATATAAGTTAGATAATAATGGTTATTCTGTTTACATGGATAATGCCTTCAATGGTCATGCACCCACTCGAAATGGTTTATCGAATCATGATCGTAGTAGTACACATATTCATAACATTGGTACCAAAAGATACAAAGTTAATAATGATAGTACCACATGCTTGTGGCACTGCCACGTAATGTCATATTGGTATAAATCGCATGAAGAAACTCCATGATGATGG
This sequence comes from Hordeum marinum, assembly GCA_022496015.1. NCBI lineage: Eukaryota > Viridiplantae > Streptophyta > Magnoliopsida > Poales > Poaceae > Hordeum > Hordeum marinum. The sequence goes on along the minus strand of CM039675.1, from coordinate 369,247,347 downwards.
ATTTTTTTTTGACTCACTCGATTTCGAATCGGTTGAGACATGCGAGCCATGCCTCTTGGGCAAGATGACTGAGACCCCGTCATCCAATATGATGGAGCGGGCAAGTGGCTTATTGGAATTAATACATGTTGATGTATGTGGTCCAATGAGTGTTAAAACACACAGTGAATATCGTTATTTTTCTTTACCTTCACTGATGATTTGAGTGAATATGGGGATATTTACTTAAACACGAGTCTGAAATGTTTGAAAGGTTCAAGGAGTTTCACAGTGAAGATAAAGATCATCGTGAAAAGAAGATGAAATTTCTACGATATGATCGTGGAGGTGAATATCTAAGTTACGAGTTTGGTATGCAATTTTAGACAATGTGGAAATTGTTTCACAGCTCATGCCTCCTGGAACACCATAGTGTGATGGTGTGTTCGAACGTCGTAGTCGTGCTCTATTGGATATAGTGAGTACTATGATGTCTCTTATCGTTTTACCACTATCGTTATGGGGTTATTCATTAAAGACAAATCCATTCACTTTAACAGGGCACCATCTAAGTCTGTTGAGATGACACCGTGAGAATTATGGTTTGACAGAAGCCTAAGCTGTCATTTCTGAATGTTTGGGGCTGCGACGCTTATGTGAAAATGGGTTTTTCACCTAGCGAGCTCAAACCCAAAGCAGACAAATGCATCTTCATAGAATACCCTAATGAGACATTGGGTATACCTCCTATCTCAGATCCAAGCGCAAAAGGTGTTTGTTGCTAAGAACGGGTCCTTTCTTGAGAAAGAGTTTCTCTCGAAAGAATTGAGTGGGAGGAAGATAGAACTTGATGAGGTTGTTGAACCTTTGTTTCAACCAGAGAATAGCGCAACACAGAAAGATGTTTCTGTAGAGCCTACTCAGTTGAAAAGGAAGTTAATGATGATGATCATGAAGCTTCGGATCAAGTCACTATCGAACCTCGTAGGTCGACAAGGACGCGTACTGCTCCTGAGTAGTACGACAACCCTGTCTTGGAAATCATGTTGTTGGACAACGATGAACCTACGAACTATGGAGAAGCGATGGTGGGCCCGGATTCCAACAAATGGCTAGGAGCCATGAAATCCGAGAAAGGATCCATGTATGAAAACCAAGTATGGACTTTGGTAGACTTGCCTGTTGAATGGTAGGTCGTTGAGTACAAATGGACCTTTGAGATGAACATAGACGCTAATGGTGAATTGTCACTGTTTATAAAGCTCGACTTGTCGCAAAGAAGTTTCCGCCAAGTTCAAAGAGTTGACTGCGATGAGATTGTCTCATCTGTAGCGATGCTAAAAGTCTATTAAAATTTTGTTAGCAGTTGCTGCATTTTTCGATTAGGAAATCTGGCAGATGGATGACAAAACAAGGTTTCCGTAATGGTTTCTGTGAGGAAGAGTTGTATGTGATACAACCAGAAGGTTTTGTCAATCCTAAGGATGCTAATAATATGCAAACTCCAGCGATCCTTCTATGGACTGGAGCAAGAATCTCGGAGTTGGAATATATGCTTTGATGAGGTGATCAAAGTGTTTAAGTTTATACAAAGTTTATGAGAAACTTGTATTTGCAAGAAAGTGAGTGGGAGCACTATAGAATTTCTTATAAGAATATGTAGTTGACATATTATTGATCGGAAATGATGTAGAATTTCTGGAAGAGCATGAAGGGTTGTTTGAAAAGAGTTTTTTCAAAGGAAGACCCAGATAAAGCTACTATTTTATTGAGCATCAAGATCTATAGGGATAGATCAATTCGCTTGATAAGTTTTTTCGACGAAGACATACCTTGACAAGTTTTTGAAGGAGTTCAAAATAGATGGGTCAAAGAAGGAGTTCTTGACTGTATTGTAAGGTGTGAAATTGAGTAAGACTCAATACCCGACCACGGCAGAAGATAAAGAAAAGATGAGTGTCATCTCCTATGCTTTAGCCATAGGCTCTATATAGTATGTCATGCTGTGTACCGCACCTGTGTGTGCCTTGCCATGAGTCTGTCAAGGGGTACAAGAGTAATCCAAGAGTGGATCACTGGACAATGGTCAAAGTTATCCTTAGTAACTTGAGAACTAAGGAAATATTTCTCGATTATGGAGGTGATAAAGAGTTCATCGTAAAGGGTTACGATGATGCAAGCTTTAACTCCAATCCGGATGACTCTTAGTAAAAATCTGGCTACGTATAGTGGAGCAGCCATTTGGAATAGCTCCAAGTGGAGCGTGGGAGCAGTATCTACAAATATGACATGGAAAGTTTGCAAGGTACACACGGATCTGAATGTCGCAGACCCGTTGACTAAAACCTCTTTCACGAGCAGAACATGAACGAACCCCAGAACTTATTGGGTGTTAATCACATGATGATATGATCATATGGTGATGTAAGTGTTAATCACATGGTGATGTGAACTAGATTATTGACTCTAGTGCAAGTGGGAGACTGTTGGAAATATGCCCTAGAGGCAATAATAAAATGGTTATTATTGTATTTCCTTGTTCATTATAATTGTCTATTGTTCATGCTATAATTGTGTTAACCGGAAACCATAATACATGTGTGAATACACAGACCACAACATGTCCCTAGTGAGCCTCTAGTTGACTAGCTCGTTGATCAATAGATGGTCACGGTTTCATGGCCATGGACATTGGATGTCGTTGATAACGGGATCACATCATTAGGAGAATGATGTGATGGACAAGACCCAATCCTAAGCATAGCACAAGATCGTGTAGTTCGTTTGCTAAAGCTTTTCAATGTCAAGTATCGTTTCCTTAGACCATGAGATTGTGCAACTCCCGGATACCGTAGGAATGCTTTGGGTGTGCCAAACGTCACAACGTAACTGGGTGGCTATAAAGGTGCACTACGGGTATCTCTGAAAGTATCTGTTGGGTTGGCACGAATCGAGACTGGGATTTGTCACTCCGTGTGACGGAGAGGTATCTCTGGGCCCACTCGGTAAGACATCATCATAATGAGCTCAATGTGACTAAGGAGTTAGCCACGGGATGATGTATTACGGAACGAGTAAAGAGACTTGCCAGTAACGAGATTGAACAAGGTATGGGGATACCGACGATCGAATCTCGGGCAAGTACCATACCGATAGACAAAGGGAATTGTATACGGGATTGATTGAATCCCCGACATCGTGGTTCATCCGATGAGATCATCGTGGAGTACGTGGGAGCCAACATGGGTATCCAGATCCCGCTGTTGGTTATTGGCCGGAGAGGTGTCTCGGTCATGTCTACGTGTCTCCCGAACCCGTAGGGTCTACACACTTAAGGTTCGATGACGCTAGGGTTATAGGAAAATGGTATACGTGATTACCGAAGGTTGTTCGGAGTCCCGGATGAGATCCCGGACGTCACGAGGAGCTCCGGAATGGTCTGGAGGTAAAGATTGATATATAGGAAGTCCAGTTTTGGTCACCGGAAAGTTTTCGGGCTCATCGGTAGTGTACCGGGAGTGCCGGGAGGGTGCCGGAGGACCCCCGAGAGGGGTGTGACGACCAAAGGACCTCATGGGCCCTTAGAGGAGGTGTGCCAGCCCATATTGGGTCGGCCAAGACCATCTATGTGGGCCCATGTGGCTGGAGATAAGGAGATAAGGCAAAAGGGATTTAAAAGGAGGAGATCCACCTCCCTTGTGGGAGGTGGACTCTCCCTTTAATTCGGCCGGCCCTCTCCTCTTTGGAGTAGAGTCCAAGCCAGCCCTCCACGTCCCTCCTCCTATATATACTTGAGGTTTTGGATGTTTTGAGACAAGATTTGATCTCTCTCTCTCACGGCAAAGCCCTACCTCTCTTCTTCCTCCTCCGCAGCGCTTAGGCGAAGCCCTGTCGAAATACCTTGCTACTCCACCACCACCACGCCGTCGTGCTGCTGTTGGAGCCCTTCCCCAACCTCTCCTTCCTCCTTGCTGGATCAAGGTGTTGGAGACGTCACCGGGCTGCACGTGTGTTGAACGCGGAGGTGCCGTCCGTTTGGCACTTGATCGGATCTACCGCGATCTGAATCGCTGCGAGTACGACTCCATCAACCGCGTTCTTGTAACGCTTCCGCTTAGCGATCTTCAAAGGTATGAAGATCCACTCTCCCCTTGCTCGTTGCTGGTTTCTCCATAGATGGATCTTGGTGAACGCGTAGGAAAATTTTTGATTTACTACTACGTCTCCCAACAATACGAATCCACAATGGAATCGTCAAGAATACTCAGAAGGGCAGCCTTAAAGAGGGTATTGATCTTCTCAAAAGCCTCCTGCTGTGCAGGAGTAAGATCGCCCTCGGGCTTGCCCTTGGTGGCATCATAGCAGGACATGGTCTGAAACCAGTAGACTGCTCTCGTGCGCCACCTCTTATATTGCGCCCCCTTGAAGACGGGCGGCTTTAGATGCGCAGCAAAACCACTTGGAGTAAATTGCCTACAATCAGGTTTTTGGATTGTTGAATATATAAGCAAGTTACTATAAAGTTTAATCCGAATAAACAGAAAGTAGATCTCGACAGCAAAAGTATAAACTGAACTTATCATGCAGACCAGCGTAATAACCACATAAAACGAATCTACGATACAGAGTAGACAAAGAAATTGCAACATGATTTGAAACAGAGAGGGCAAGGTTGCGTACGTGCAGCGGGAACAGGACCACTAGCGTTGCCGTTGTTGTCCATGTCGTCGATGCACAGCAAGGGTTGACAGGGACCCACGTCCGAGTCGGTTACAGCCCACGATCCGACGTCTCAGATCGTGTCGTGTCTGTTAAGGACTCTCCGTTCCTGACCGGCAAAAATAAGCGCGTAGGTATGAGCTTGGCTCGGCTCAATCCCGCGGCGCGGCGTGCGAAGAGGAGTGCACGAGGGCCTCTTCTCTTCTCACTCTCTTACAAGTGCTAGAAAAGCTCACCTTATAAAGAGGTGTTGCTCTCCCTCTACTAGCAATGTGGGACTAAACTTTAGTCCCAACCACACCACACACATGGGCCATGAGAATTTCAGATTTTAGGATGGGCTTTGGGCCAAAGGCCTTAGCAAAATCCAGCAGGTATTAAGTACACTCAACATGGGGGCCCACAACAATGCATATGCATACATACCATCAGGTAATTTATGATTCGGTGGTGGTGTGTTACACCAACCACACAAACCTATTGACAGTTCGAAGCAATATAATGTGCTATGTGCACCAGGTAAGTATACAATTGCTAAGGCCTGCGTCGAAACCCAGAAGAGCTTCCAGCTAATATAATGTGCTATGTGCACCAGGTAAGTATACAATCTGGGAGTTGTAGATGAACAACAAATTCCAGCACTAAGCAAACATTAGCATGCCATTGTATTATTCATTTTGTTCCGTATGTGGTTTCCTTGTGAAATCTCTTAAAAGACTTATATTTAGGAACGGAGGGAGTAGCTTTTAATGTGGAGAAAAGCCAAAAATGACCTGACAAACATCCAGTATATGTCCAGGACTATCATATGCTCAAACTGATCCAAAAATAACGGAAAACTAATAAGCTATCATGTGGATACAAGCTTGTGGTTTGAACTAAAACCACGACACTTTTTTTTGAACGGACGGAGTATCATTCTAAGCGCTATGGAAATTTCTTGACACATCCACTCTGCCAACTAAACTGTGCCGGCGTGCTAACAGAAATGTACTGTATACATATGCTGTCGCAAGTACTGTTTGGGTGCCATGTTTAATATATTAAATACATCATTAAATGTCACCGAAAGCTGCCTTTTGGATTCAGTGTACTTCAGTTGTGATGTTACATAATGACCAGCCCCAGTTCAACAATTCATTTGTACCAGACAACATTCCAAAAATAAGCATCCTGACAAACACCATTACCCATACTTGACTTTCAGCAAGTCAATATGAAATTCAAAAGACTATTTAGATGGTCGAGCATCCTTGACCAACTGAAGATTGTAAGTCAGTGTCCAATTTGCACTACTTGAGAGCCTACTGCAACAAAAGCTGAATTTAAGATTTATGATGCTTAGTTGATGTTTTCCTTTCACAGTAATTAGTACTCCCTCTGATCCATATTACTTGCCTTAGATTTGTCTACATACGGATGTATCACAGGCATGAAAAGATCGCAGAGTTTGAATCCAGCTTGTGATAAATATACCAACACCAAATGTCTAGTTACTCCCTCCGATCCAAATTAATTGTTGCAGCTTTAGTACAACTTTGTACAAAGTTGTACTAAAGTTGCGACAATTAATTTGGATTGGAGGGAGTAGTACTTTTTTGTTCCAATGAATATCCCCAGTTTCCCCATCGCTATATTTCCAAATGACCTTTAATGTGCCTATTCTGTAACTAACTTTTAAGAGTGCCGTGAAAAATACTCCCTAATGCTACAATTAGCTATATGTAAACGTAAAAGATAAGACAGTTCTATGGGAGTTCTATGGGAAATGCATTTGCCAGTAACATTGTCGATTTTGATTGCCTGACTAAGAGATCTCCCTAACTAATAATATTGATTCTCACCAACTAGATACAGGAGGGCATGTGCGATACAATGATTATATAGACCATTTGACTATAAGGTGGACCAAAATTGGTTACAATTTAGCACCATTAGCCTTCATGACGTCCCAAGCTTAGTTTTGTAGGTTTGCACCGGAAAAGTAAATCACTTCTTTGTAACAAAAAGGTAAATCACTTGGGCAATGCTGTAGAACAGAATAGATAATTAACAAATAGACAAGTACTACTAGTACTACTAAATAGATTTTTGCAAAGAAAGGCCGAGTATTATCTCTGATCCAAAATGTAAGTCATGTTGGCATTTTTGGCAGTCAAACATTTCCAAGTTTATCTATAAAAAGAGAGCAACAAGCATCTAAAACATCAAATTATATTACTAGCTTGATACTATGATATCGTTAGCCTACCCTACTTGTTTGGGACTAAAGGCTTTGTTGTTGTTGTTGATACTGCGATATCGTCAAATCATCCAACGGAGCATGGAAACCATCAACATATTTTTATAGATATTGGTGGTCAAGGTACCATCTCGAAGCAGTGTCAGTGTCCTAAAAGACTTGCATTTTGGATAAGGACGAGGTACATTGGAAGAGTGAATCAGTAATATTTGAAATCTCATATCAAGTTTCTGAGTTACGAACTAACAATTTTGCATAATATGAAATTTTGGAAGTCATAATCTACAAGCTCTAAAGAGAAAGAGGTGCAGAGATCATTTTGCTATCAGCAATATCTAGTTTTTTTTACCATTTTAAAAGATAAAAATGGTAACTGATAAGTTGGCCTGAACTGATGATGCCCTGGCAGGATAATCACATAGTAAGCTGAATCACAACACTGCACTATATTTAGGGTGCTAGTGTCTTATTGGATAATGATGTTGTAAAAAAAACGAAGCTCTTAGTGCTAAGGCTAAGGGGTTAGAAAAATATGCTTATGCCAGAGAAGGTTACTTCAGTCTAAGACATTTTGCTCACACTGAATGCATCTGTAGAGGCAAGAAATGTAATGTTACCACATCAAATTTTGGAAGAATGGAACACAAGATATTCCCAGAACAGAATTTATGTCTGAACTGAACAAAGAGAACATGATCGTCATCCTGTATGCAAGGGAAAAATTGCTATGCCAGAGAGATAGCACCAGCTAGGCGAGAACTCTCCCACACTTCCACAACTGGCATGTCTTCTCGGGTTACAAATAAGCGGTCTCCGCCGCCTTCCATCATCTCTATCATTCCACGATTAGAATCCTCTTCGGTGTCCACATAGCTGCTTCTGAAACTATTTTCATTAATTCCTTCTCTGTCAAGTGTCTCCTTTGCTCCTGGTTGCTCCGGCAAGTTGCATGTATCATTTCGTTGTTCTTCCAGTCTGGACCAAACCTCCAATCCATCCTTCCGGCTGACAAACACCTGGGAATTGTAGCAATGCAGAACACTGCCATGACCCCCTCCACTCCCCTTTGGTCCTGATGACATATACACCCAAGGGTCGTTATCGAGGCGCCTCAGGTCTGCAACCCCAATATCTCCTGATTTTGAGCACACCTTGTAGAGCATCAACTGCTTCACGTCCACATCTGCATCTGAAAATGGATCTCCAAACCTGCTGCTTCTTCCAGACCCCCCTGGCTCGCTGGTCTCCCAGACCACATTCCCAGATCGAATGTCCCACAGCCTCATGTACCCAGAATAGCCAAATGCGCCCGAGCTCACAGATGAAGCAAACACAAGCCCAAGCTCCTGCAGGTGCACTAGTCGATCCGGCGAAGATGACTTGGCCGCACTCCCACTTTGCCGGCCAATCTCCTGTATGGGCTTCAGAGTTACAGGGTCGATCGCCAGGATGCAGTTCTCCCGGTGTGGGCACTCGAATGTAGCGAGGATCGGTGAATTTGTGTCAGCGGCATCAGCAGGAGGACGGGCGGCGATGGCGATGACCTTCGCTTTGAGGACGCGTAGGTCGCTCGGGTCCGACCATTCAACGGAGGCGACGTGCCAGCCTTCGAGGAGGTCGTACACATGGAGCCCGGGGGAGGAGCTGGACCCGAGAACGGCGAGGCTGGAGGGCAGCAGCCTGAGGGAGGTGGCGCGGTGGAGGTGGGTTCGGAAGGTGGTGAGATGGTCCAGCGCCGGGGAGTAGTAAGTGAGCTGGCCGGCGCCGTGGGCGAGGCAGAGGGAGCCGTCGTGGTGCGCGGCGATGGCGGTGGGGAAGGGCTCGGAGGCGGGGGACAGGGCGGCCGCGAGGGACGCGGAGAAGCCGAGGAGGGGCGGAGGGGAGAGCGCGGCGAGGAGCTGGGCGTGGAGGCCGTAGAAGACGGCCTCGTCGAGGAGGACCCGGGCGGGGAACGCCGACGGGGAGGAGGAGGCGCGGATGGCGGAGAGGATCGCGGAGAGGAGCGCGGGGTCGCGGTCCACGAAAATTGGGGTTGGGGAGGGATCGAGGGACAGGGAGAGGGAGAGGGAGCTTGCCTCCAGGGCGAAGAGTTTGCCCCCCACGTTTAGCTGCTTCGCCGCGCCGCCCTTGCCTCCTCCTCCTCCTCCTCCTCCTCCCCCTCCTAGTCGGCCGGCGCCGGCGGCGCTAGTCTCCATCGATGCTGGCGCTCACCACTCTCTTCTTTCTGGATGCACTCTCGTCTGTCTTGCAGAAACCCACCTCTCTTGCTCCGGCTGCTGCGCTGTCCGACGAGCAGACGACTTTTCCATACTACTCGATAAGAGGGGATTTTTTCTAAAAGGACCCTCTCGCATTTGCTAACGTATTTTTCCGTGCAAATTTGATCCCGCGTTCATGCGCAGACAAGGGACAAGCGGATGTGTGATTTAATATTATTATGTACTCCGTATATATTTGTCAGTAAAAAATAATTTAAATTTTAATTCATAGCACCTGCCGGATCACATTCGCGCCGGATCACATGGCCAATCACAACAAAAAAAAGCAAGCATGCTTAGTTTTTCCATGACGGATCCAAAAAATATTGGCAGTCCATGAAAAAAAAATCTCCCTTGCCGGACCGGAAATCTGAGCCTTCACGTTCAAGGTGTTGTCGTCGTCGTCATGTAGGCAGCCTTCGTCTTCTTGTCTGTCACCTCCTCCTCCCTCTTCTCTGTCTCCTTCAACTCATCTTTCTGTCGTTGCAACATCTTAGGACATGGCCAATGCTCCAGCGTGGACCGCTGCCCCGCAGGTCCATGTCCGGTGAGCAGCCATCGTGGAAAGGAAAAGAGAAAAGACGGACGCTTGCAGAGCTGAACGAGCTCTTGCAGAAGAACCAGCTTCTTGGCTTCAAAGTGCTTGCAAAAGGAGAGAAAAGAAGAAAAGTAAGAAAGAGAAGGAACACTCACTGAAGAAGAGACGGGGAAAGTGCTGCGGAGAGAGAAGAAATGGAATTGCTTATGTCATGTCTGATCCTAGGCAGCTATGCATTGGGTTATTTGCTAGGCTAGGTAGTGCCTGAAGTTGTTTTTGCTTTGATGGAACCTAAGGCGCTAGGAAGGTGATGCTTCCATAGTTCATGCCCTTATAGCGGACGGCTTGCACGATCATTCTTGCATTTGTATCCAAAAAGTCCAAATTCAAGGACAACATTTTGACGTCCTCATCATATGAGTTAGAGGATCTTGGCTTGCACGATCATTCTGCTCGGTGGCATAGTAGTACGAAGCCTTGTAATGCTCCGATCATGGAAGTGTCTGGACGATGGGTGCCACCATCGAGGCTCTACGACCCTGGTCGCGGCCTCCACCGCGTCCGCGACCAACACGCCCACCGCCACGGACACCAGTGGCATGCCTTTTGCCAAACTTTCACTTCGTGAGCTTTTCCTCCTTTGTAGCCTTCATTTTGACGCGGAAATTTAGCCGTGTCACCGAGTTGATCTTTCGAACGAGGGTGATGTCCGGATCCTCCTACACCTCCACCACCTCCATCTTCGGTAGGTTCGGTTCCATGCGTTGACGACGGGAGTGAAGAAGATAGTGGGAGAAAAGGGCGAGAATTGGATGGAGAGCAGCGGGATGGAAGAAGAGAGCGAGAGATTTTGATGCGTAAACAGTGTCGGATGCTACAAAAGCGTGAGACTTCCTTTTGGGTGGGCCGTGGGTGTAAGAGTCTAATGTGTCTCGTGTCCGGACTCTAACAAAGCACCCCACGTTTGGTTTCGGTTTGCGGGGAAGACATGGTCTGGACCGCTTGGCGGATTGATACAACCCCGCTTTGGATGACTTCTAGGGTCCAGACCACGCGTTTAAACATATGCGAACGGTTTGAGGGTCGGCGTTGGAGATGTCGTGAGGGTAGCAATTTGTTCAGAACAACATGGCATTTTGGAAAACATTCAAAATGTCATGCTCTCCCAATGAAGTCACCAGAGAAGAAAAACACGACGTAACATTCATCTTATGAATATATGCATGATACTATTTTCTGTCTCTACGAACACCTTCGAGAGGCTAAGTGAGTGGATCTTAAGATTGACGAAGTCGACACAAACGTCTCGTATTGTCAGTAACACCGTATCATTAAAAGATTAGCATAGAAGAATCTAAAATAAATCCAAGAGATATGTGAGGCTAAGCCTAAAAATTAAATCCAGGTGGGTTGGTTCCACCACAACATCCCTGATGACACGAAAGAAATAACCTTTTCCGGGAGACTAAGATATCATATGTCTCTATTTTATCATCATGGTAATTAAAATAATTATATGTCAACCACACATAATTTAACATCATTTCAAATCCACAACTTTGAAATCCAAATTCAAACATAATAATCAAAATGTGTCAACTTAAACATGAAGAAGTTTAGTGTCCATGGAGCTCCCACAGATGCTCACAAGTTCTTCACAAAGTTGTTCAAGCTCTACGTGTCTTCAATTTTTCGATGCACTTTGAGAAAACATTGTTCATTCTTAAGGTTATTCTTCCCTTATTCTCATAGTGGGTATCTTCTAAGATAAGTGCGGACTCAATGCACACCTTCTTGGATTTCTTTGGGTATACATATATTTTCATCCGAGAGACCTTGAGCATGATTGGTATTTTACTAATGTTTGGCTAGCAAATGTTGGCACTGCCAACTATTGGCATACCAAGAGTTATCAAATATTGGTAACATTGTGTGAGATAGGCGCGACAACTTTGTAACCAACCAATTAGTAGCCAATATGACATGAGCGTCTTTGTGATAAACAACACCATCAACCAAGGTATATCTTGGTATACGAAAAATTTGCTAGGATAGTGCATCATCTCTCTCTCTCTCTCTCTCCCAACAAAAAGTGTTGACAAATTATGGTGACCCACCTAGAGGGTGGTGTGCCCCCACCATCTTAGATGCAAGGCAAGTCAAGCTTTCGCTTAATATCAATTGGGAGCACTTATCTACCTTTGACCCCATAGGTCACATCTAACTGTGTGAGTAATCATTGTGCCTTAAGGTCTTGTTTGCCTGCAATGGCAGATGTTCCCGAGGAAGAGTTGCCCTAGGTGGAATACTCATAAAAAGGTAAAAAACACGAGGAAAATCCACTTCACCATTTGGGAGGAGCGGGGAATAATAGCTCTTCTCTGATGAACTTCACGTACTTTTTTGATCGGGTGAACTGCTCTTGCAATCTTGCTGTCGGTTGGTGGAGCTACCATTTCCTAGAGAGATGGGTGAGAGTTGGGACTCTGTAGAGGAGGAAAATCAAGTGCAAAACACCAAGCACCAATTCCACCATATCTGCATCTTATATTCTTGTTGGCATCCAGCCCAGAATCAAAAAATAAGTCTGCAACAGATCAAAGGAACACATTGTGCACCACCTTATAGAGGCATATGTATCTCTACAATGATGCTGCCACTCGCCTTGACATGTGATGTAGTCACCAGCGTGAAGTTCTCTCTAAAACTAGCAGCAGTGGCGAAGTGTGACAAGTAACTTTGGGGGGGGGCGATTTCAAAATAGAAGCAAAATGTGCATGATTAGGAGAAGTAGGGGGTCTAGAGGTGTTTATTTTAATGAGAAGCATATATGCTAGCCATGCATGCAAGAATGACAACTAGTTATTCCAATTGCAATTCAAGAAAACAAGACAATAAAGTTGTATTGCACGTTGTCGACCAGCGTGTAAGGACATATTTCTCCCTAAGTGGTTTTGGTGATTGATGACAATGCCTTTGAGGACTAATCGTGTGCATTGAGCATTTCAGATATCTCAGGTCTAGGCTCAAGACGATTCGGTGCCCCTCGGAATCTCTCGAAGACGGTTGTTCTCTACGTTTCCTTTCGGTGGATTTGAGTCATAGGAAAGCCGTACTATTAAGAGGGGGTCCGCTTCGGAAAGGTCTGGGTGGAATCAACACGTACACATCTATTCCTTTGCACCACCTTTCCCTCTCTTCAATGGAGCCCCAACTCGTTTTCCTTCTCTATGCAAAAGGAAAGCCTGCTGGGTGTTTGTGTCCAGTGGTCTGCGGTAGTACCGCTCAAAGGAGCAGTAGTACCACAGGTGCCAGCGGTAGTACCGCTCGGTGGAGCAGTAGTACCGCTGTCTCCTGCCCTGGCCTCTACACTTGCCGTAGTAGGCGCGGATGTAATTTTACATCCGCCCTACTATGGTAGTACCATGATTCACGTCCGGTACTACCGTGCCGGGCTTTATCGCAGAGTTTTCCTCTGCGGAGGTAGGCACGGAAGTAATTTTTTACTTTCGTGCACCTCCAGTAGCTGCCTCTACCGACCGTGCGGTAGTACCGCACGGGCTCGCGGTAGTACCGCTCCGGCGGTTCTACCGCTTGTTGTCCTGTGCAAATGGCTAGAGCCAATTACTCCTGCACGAGCGGTAGTACCGCAAGCCGTCACGGTAGTACCATGGTTGTTGCGGTAGTACCGCGACGCGCGGGGCTGAGGGAGTTGATAATGGTTGGATCTTGTCCCCCACTATAAAAGGGAGGTCTTCTTCCCCAAGAAGACTACCTCTTCCTTCCCAAACTCCATTGTTGCTCCAAGCTCCATTTTAGCCCGATATCTCTCCCTAGCCAATGAATCTTGTTGATTTCCTAGGGATAGGTTGAGAAGGCCCCGATCTACACTTCCACCAAGATAAATTCGATTCCCCCCACTAATCCCTTGCGGATCTTGTTACTCTTGGGTGTTTGAGGACCCTAGATGGTTCAGGTCACCTTGGAGCCACATTCCATTGTGGTGAAGCTTCATGGTGTCGTTGGGAGCCTCCAATTCAGTTGTGGAGATTGCCCCAACCTTGTTTGTAAAGGTTCGGTCGCCGCCTTCAAGGGCACCAATAGTGGAATCACGGCATCTCGCATTGTGTGACGGCATGAGGAGAATACGGTGGCCCTAGTGGCTTCTTGGGGAGTATTGTGCCTCCACACCGCTCCAACGGAGACGTACTTCCCCACAAGGGAAGGAACTTCGGTAACACATCCTCGTCTCCATCGGCTCCACTTTTGCTTATCTCGCATCTTTACTTCTTGCAAGCTTTTATTGTGTTATATCCCTTGCTTGCTTGTACTCTTGTAGTGATTAGCATCATATAGGTTATTCACCTAGTTGCACATCTAGCTAACTCATTTGATGCTAAACCTTAATTGTTAAGGAAAATTTAAAAAGTGTTAGTTGCCTATTCACCCCCCCCCCCCTCTAGTCAACCATATCGATCCTTTCAATTGGTATCAGAGCCACGTCTCTTTATTAAGGGTTTCACCACCTGAAGAGTATGGCTGGCAAAGAGGTGCGTGTGGTAGAACTTTCCGAGGCCAGGGTGTGAAAACGGTCTCACGCGAGGATTTGAACGAGGCTTTGTCCTTACTCAAATCCTCCATGGCGACCGAGGTTCAATCCATGCTTAAAGATTTCCTTAATACTCTTAAAATGTCTACCGATGCGGGGCAAGTGGTCAAACCCACTAACTCGTCATCGGATGTCAACTCCAGTAAGGAGGGGGCTGGTGCTGACAAAGATAATCATTCTCAAAGAGTTAACGGGTCGGGGAGCTTTGCCTATATTCCCCTCCTGTGGTCTATGGAGGACCGGTGCACCCACCTCATATAGTTAATCTCAGTCCTCCTCCTAAACTTGTTAAGAATGATTTTTGCTAACTGGGTTTTAGTATCAAGTCTCATTTAGATCACAGCTCAATTCATCTCATGAGAGTCATTGAAGAAGGATACTATCCTCATGATCCACACAATCTTACTCCAAGAGAACAAGCGGATAAACAGCTGAATTCTTCCGCCTTGTTCATACTCCAAGCTGCTATTCCTCCTGAAGATCTACCTCACCCGCGGCCCTTCACTGTTGCTAAAGAATGTTGGGAACACATCATCTCCATGTACAAGGGCAGCTCAAGCATTCAACGGTCAAACTATGAAGTTGTTCTTGATCAGTCAGATGAGTTTGTGATGATAGAGGATGAGGAACCGCGTGAGCTCTATAGAAGGGTGACCGCTCTTGTTGTTTCCCTCAAGGATCATGGCAGCAAGGATGTGGATGATACTTGGATCAAGCGTAAGTTCCTGAAGGCTATCATGCCCTACAACAAGGCCATGTCCGTTGTCATCCGTCAAAGGCCAGACTTTCACACCTTATCCTTTGGTGATGTGTTGGATGAATTCATTGCAATGAACATCCTGAACACGACTACCGACAATGTTCTCGCTCGTGTTCAACAGTCAAGGAAGTCCTCTCCCAATCTTGCATTGAAGGCAAAGGTCGGTCAAGAGGAAGAAGAAGAAGAAGAAGAAGAAGAGGTTTGCCCTGAGGACACCAAATATGCTTATCATGAGCACATGGCTCTTGCGTCTAGACAATTTTGGGGCAACAAGAGAAACTCAAGGCCCAACTTCTCCAAGAACAACTCAAATGGGTCAAAGGGAAAGCAACGTGTGAGAACTTGCTACAACTGTGGTAATGTAAGTCACTTTGTGGTGGATTGTCCATATGAGAAGAGGGAAGACAATGGTGGCAATCTCATTCGCAAAGATAAAGCCAAGTCTTTCCCAAACAAAACCAACTTTATCAAGAAGGCTCCTCACAAAGTATTGGTAGCTCAAGAAGAGTATGCCTCAGATGATGATGTTGATGACGAAGACACAAGCGGTGAAGGAATGGCAATGGCATTCGTGGCAATTGCCTCTTCTACCCCGACAAAGGTGTCACTCTTCGACGCCCCCAATGAGAACATCGTCGCGAGGTGCCTCATGTCTAAAGGTATCACTAAGGTAACCTCCAACATCATAACCTCAAACATTAAGACTTCCATTTCTTCCACTTCATCCTTAGATTGTGTGGATGAACTTGAGGAAGGGAAAGAGGATAAAAATGAGTTTGACAAATTCATGTGTAAACTCAAGGGAGAGTCCAAGAAGCACTTCGTTGCTCTCTTGGAACAACTTGGTGAGGCCCATGATACTATTGAGTCTCAAGAAGAGTGTCTTGAGGAACTAAGAGGTCATAGTCGTGATTATGCCAACGAGATAGCGAATCTATCTATTGCTCTTGAGGAAGAGCAAGGTCTTCGTATGACTCTTGAGTAGTCACAAAATGTTGACCTTACTAAATTATGTAAAGATTATGATCATGCTATTGTTCTTAACCGTGCTCTCATGTCTGAGAAGCTTGCACTTGGGGTGGATCATGATCGTCTCAAAGTTGAGCTTGACACACTTGACAATGCTCACAAGGTGTTGACGTGTGCTCATGCCTCTCTTAAGGAGTCACATGATCAACTCCAAGTGAAACTCACTAAGGAAATTGCCACATGTCCTCCTTTTGTCCTAATTGATAATGCATCTGCTACTAACCCATGTTGTGAGCATGCACACCTTGTGGAGGAAAATGCCAAGCTAAAAGAGCAGCTTAAAAAGGGTTTGGTGACGTGTATCCAAGGTGAGAAGACACTCAATGACCTTCTGAGTACTCAGAAGGAAGTTGTGGCAAAAGAACGAGTGGGGTTTGTACCCAAAACTAATGAGAAGAAGAAGGTAAACACCAAGGAAGCTCCATCGCTCAAGCGAACCTTTGTAAGAGCTGGATAAGGTCCTCATGAGAAGAAGAAAGACCAAGTTATGTTGGAGAATGCCAAGAAGGGCAAGAACAAGAACATCCAACCCAACAAGACCGACGACTTTAACCCCTCTTATGTTTTATGCCGTGCTAGTGATGGGCATGTTTATGCCAAATATGTTGGTTCTTCTTATGAGTACATTGAATGGTGTATTTGGGTTCCTAAGACCCTTGTTTCTAACATGAAAGGACCCATTAAAGAATGGGTACCTAAAGCCAAACATTGATCTCTTGTAGGGGTTTGCTTCCGGAGGAACATCATGGTTGCTCGATAGTAGAGCGACAAATCACATGACCGGAAGCAAGGACTTGGTGGTGGACGTTCATCCTGACACATCTATGGCCACCCAAGTATCATTTGGTGATGATGCAATTTCAAAGGTATTGGGTCTTGGCAAGGTGGTAATCTCTCCGGAATTCACCATAGAGAAGGTCATGCTTGTTGAGACCCTCGCATACAATTTACTTTCAGTTCATCAACTTGCAATCATGGGTTTTAGTACCTTCTTTGGTATTCACTCTGTGACCCTTTTGTGGAGCAAGACTCTTAAAGTAGATTTTGTTGGGCATGTAGAGAACGGTCTCTATGTGGTGAACTTCTCGGAGCAACCCACTAAGACTACAACTTGCTTAATGGCTAAAGTTGATGCGGGATGGCTCTGGCATCGCCGGCTAGCCCATGTTAATATGAGATCTTTGCAAAGTCTCCTCAAAGGGGATCACATCCTTGGACTAAAAAATGTGAGTTTTGCCAAAGATCGTGCTTGCAGTGCTTGTATCGAAGGAAAGTTACATGAGAAGGCTCATCGTCCAACCACTACAATATACTCTAAGAGGACCTTAGAGCTCCTTCACATGGATCTATTCGGTCCTCCATCTTTTGACAGTCTTGGTGGAAGAAAATATTGCTTGGTTATAGTGGATGATTACTCAAGATATACTTGGGTTTATTTCTTCAAGAAGAAGAGTGAGACCCAACAGACCGTCATCAACTTTGCAAATGAAGTCCAACGCCAACATGATGCAAAGATTTTGATGATTAGAAGTGATAACGGCACTGAGTTCAAGAATTACACCCTAAATGAATTTCTCAGTGACGAAGGGATCAAGCACCAATATTCCACACCTTACACCTGTTGGGGAACGTCGCATGGGAAACAAAAAATTTCCTACGCACACGCAAACCTATCCATGGTGATGAGCATCTACGAGAGGGAGAGTGGATCTACATACCCTTGTAGATCACTAAGCGGGAAGCGTTAAGAAACGCGGTTGGTGTAGTCGAACATCTTCGCGATCCAAATCGCCGAGCGTCCCGCGATCTCATCACGATCCGTCCCGCGATCCAATCACGATCCGTCCCGTGAACTCATCACGGCCCGTCCCGCGATCTCATCACGATCTTGATCACGATCTGTCCCGCGAACTCATCACGATCCTTTCCGCGATCTCATCACGAACTGTCTCGCGATCTCGATCACGGTCCTTCCGATCTAGCGCCGAACGAACGGCACCTCCGCGTTCAGCACACGTGCAGCTTGATGACGATCTCCACCGTCTCGATCCAGCGGGAGGAGGTGGAGAGGAGAGAGAGTTCACCGGCAGCGTGACGGCGCTCCGGTGATGGTGGTGGAGTGATTCCGGCAGGGCTTCGCCTAAGCGCTGCGGAAAATCGATATAGAGGAGAAACTGTGCACCGGTCAAACGGGTAGCACGTGGCCGAAAATTTTGTCCAAAAACCACCCAATCCACTAGTATATATAGGAGGAGAGGAGAGGAGAGGCAGCCAAGGCCTTTGGGTCGGCCAAAATAGGAGGTGGGAGCAATCCTACTTCACCTCCAATCCTAGTTGGAGTAGGATTGCCTCCTATTGGCTGATTTTCCACTTTTTGCTTTAGGACTTTCTCTCCTGCGCCATGGGCCTTTGTGGCTGTTTTCCCAGCCCACTAAGGGCTGGTTATTATTCTCCCACAGCCCATGGACCTCTTGGGGTCGAAATACCCCTCCCGGAGGTCCTCCGGTACACTACCGACACTCTCGGTACAATACCGATACTCCCGGTACAATACCGATGAGCCCGAAACTTTTCCGGAAACCAAACTGGGACTTCCTATATATGAATCTTTACCTCCGGACCATTCCGGAGCTCCTCGTGACGTCCGGGATCTCATCCGGGACTCCGAACAACCTTCGGTCACCACCATACATAACTCTACACTACCGAAACGTCACCGAACCTTAAGTGTGCAGACCCTGCGGGTTCGAGAACTATGTAGACATGACCGAGACACCTCTACGGTCAATAACCAATGGCGGGACCTGGACATCCACATTGGTTCCTACATATTCTACGAAGATCTTTATCGGTCAAACCTCTATGTCAAGGATTCAGTTAATCCCGTATATCGTTCCCTTTGTTCTTCGGTATGTTACTTGCCCGAGATTCGATCGTCGGTATCTCCATACCTAGTTCAACCTCATTACCGGCAAGTCTCTTTACTCGTTCCATAATACAAGATCCCGCAACTAACAATTAGTCACATTGCTTGCAAGGCTTATTGTGATGTTGCATTACCGAGTGGGCCCCGAGATACCTCTCCGTTACACGGAGTAACAAATCCCAGTCTCGATCCATGCCAACTCAACAGACACCATCGGAGATACCTATAGAGCACCTTTATAGTCACCCAGTTACGTTGCGACGTTTGATACACACAAGGCACTCCTCTGATATCCGTGAGTTTCATGATCTCATGGTCATAGGAACATATACTTGACATGCAGAAAACAGTAGCAATAAACTGACACGATCATATGCTATGTTTGTAGTTTGGGTCTTATCCATCACATCATTCTCCTAATGATGTGATCCCGTTATCAAATGACATCTCATGTCCATGGCTAGGAAACCTTAACCATCATTTGATCAACGAGCTAGTCCATTAGAGGCATACTAGGGACATGGTTTTGTCTAAGTATCCACACATGCATTTAAGTCTCCGATCAATACAATTATAGCATGGATAATAAACGATTATCATGAACAAGGAAATATGATAATAACTAATTTATTATTGCCTCTAGGGCATATTTCCAACAGTCTCCCACTTGCACTAGAGTCAATAATCTAGTTCACATCACCATGTGATTCGCATTGTTATGAATCTAACACCCAATGAGTTCTGGGGCTCGATCATGCTTTGCATGTGAGAGAGGTCTTATAGTCAACGGGTCTGCGATATTCAAATCCGTGTGTACTTTGCAAATCTCTATGTCAAACCGTAAACACTGCTACCACACTCCACTTGGTACTATTTCCAAATGGCTGCTCCACTATACGTATCCAGATTGCTACTACTAGTCATCCGGATAGGTGTTAAAGCTTGCATCGACGTAACTCTTTACGACGAACTCTTTATCACCTTCCATAATCAAGAAACATTTCCTTAGTCCTCTGGTTACTAAGGATAATTCCGACCGCTGTCCAGTGATCCACTCCTGGACCACTCTTGTACCCCTTGACAGACTCATGGCAAGGCACACATAGGTGCGGTACACAGCATGGCATAATATAGAGCCTATGGCTAAGGCATAGGGGACGACGTTCGTCCTTTCTCTTTCTTCTGCCGTTGTCGAGCTTTGAGTCTCACTCAACTTCACACCTTACAAATCAGACGAGAACTATTTCTCTGGCTGATCCATTTTGAACTCTTTCAAAATCTTGTGAAGGTATGCACTCATTGAAAGTCTCATCAAGCATCTTGATCTATCTCTATAGACTTTGATGCTCAACAATTAGGTAGCTTTATCCAGGTCTTCCTTTGAAAATCACTTTCCAAATAACCGTTTTATGCTTTCCAGAAACTCTACATTATTTCTGAACAACAATATGTCATCCACATATACTTATCAGAAATTCTATAGTGCTCCCACTCACTTTATTGCAAATACAAGTTTCTCATAAACTTTGTATAAACATCAAAACTTTGATCACCTCATCAAAGCGTATATTCCAACTCCGAGATGCTTGCTTCAGTCCATGGAAGGATCACCGAAGCTTGCACACCTTTTAGCATCCTTAGGCCTGACAAAACCTTCTGGTTGTATCACATACAACCTTTCCTCAAGTAAACCATTAAGGAAACGATGTTTTGACATCCATCTGCCAGATTTCATAATTGAAAACACAACAACTGCTAACATAATTCCAACAGACTTTTAGCATCGCTACGAGTGAGAAAGTCTCATCGTAGTCAACTCCTTGAACTTGTCACAAACATCTTTGCAACAAGTCGAGCTTTACAAATAGTGACATTCACCATCAGTGTCTGTCTTCATTTTAAAGATCCATTTGTACTCAACGACCTGTCGTCCAACGAGCAAGTCTACCAAAGTCTACACTTGGTTTTCATACATGGATCCTATCTCGGATTTCATGGCCTCTAACCATTTGTCGGAATCCGGGCCCATCATCGCTTCTGCATAGCTCGTAGGTTCATCGTTGTCCAACAACATGATCTCCAAGACAGAGTTGTCGTACCGCTCAGGAGCTGTACACATCCTTGTCGACCTACGAAGTTCGATAGTAACTTGATCCTGAAGCTTCATGATCATCATCATTAACTTCCTCTTCAACTAACGTAGGCTTCACAGAAACATCTTTCTGCGTCGCGCTACTCTCTGGTTGAACAAAGGTTTAACAACCTCATCAAGTTCTATCTTCCTCCCACTCAATTCTTTCGAGAGAAACTTTTTCTCGAGAAAGGACCCAGTTCTAGCAACAAACACTTTGCACTCAGATCTGAGATAGAAGGCATACCCATCTGTTCTTAGGGTATTCTATGAAGATACATTTGTCCGCTTTGGGTTCTAGCTTATTATGTGAAAACATTTTCCACACAAGCATCGCAGCCCCAAACATTAAGAAATGACAGCTTAGGTTTCTATCAAACCATAATTCACACGGTGTCATCTCAACGGATTTAGATGATGCCCTATTTAAAGTGAATGTAGTTGTCTCTAATGCATAACCCCAAAAATTATAGTAGTAAAACGATAAGAGACATCACAGTATGCACTATATCAATAGAGCATGACTATGATGTTCGGACACACCATCACACCATGGTGTTCCAGGTGGCGTTAGCTGTGAAACAAATTTCATGTTGTCTTAAGTTGTATGCCAAACTCGTAACTCAGATATTCACCTCCACGATCATATCGCGGTCATTTTTATCTTCTTGTCACGATGATCTTTAAACTTCACTCTGAATTTGCTTGAACCTTTCAAACGATTCAGACTTGTGTTTCATTAAGTAAATATACACTATATCTACTCAAATCATCAGTGAAGGTAAGAAAATAACGATATCCACTGCACGCTACAAGACTCACTAGATTGCATACATCAACATGTATCATTTCCAATGAATCACTTGCCCGCTCCATCCAACGGGGTCCTTTAGTCATCTTGCCCAAGAGGCATGGTTCGCATGTCTCAACCGATTCGAAATCGAATGAGTCCAAATATCCATCAACATGGAGTTTCTACATGCGCTTTATACCAATATGACATTTAGCGGCAGTGCCACAAGTATGTGGTACTATCATTATTTAACTTTGTATCTTTTGACATCAATGTTATGAACATGTGTATTACTACGATCAAGATTTCAACAAACCATTCTCACTGGGTGCATGACCATTGAAGGTATTATTCATGTAAACAGAATAACTATTATTCTCTGACTTAAATGAATAACCGTATTGCAACAAACATGATCTAATCATGTTCATGCTCAACGCAAAACAACAAATAACATTTATTTAGGTTCGTCACTAATCCTGAAGGTAGAGAGAGCGTGCGATGTTGATCACATCAACCTTGGAAACATTTCCAACACACATCGTCACCTCACCCTTAGCTAGTTCTCCGTTTATTTCGTAGCTTTTATTTCGAGTTACTAACATTTAGCAACCGAACCGGTATCCAATACCCAGGTGCTACTAGGAGTACTAGCAAGGTACACATCAATAACTCGTATATCAAATATACTTCTGTCGATGTTGCCAGCCTTCTTATCTACCAAGTATCTAGGGTTGTTCCGCTTCAGCGACCTCTCACCTCATAATAGAAGCACTTAGTCTCGGGTTTGAGTTCAACTTTGGGTTGCTTCACTGGAGCAGCAACTGACTTGCTATCCATGAAGTTTCCCTCCTTGCTCTTGCCCTTTACGAAACTAGTGGTTTGATTAACCATCAACACTTGACGCTCCTTCTTGATTTCTACCTTCGCGGTGTCAAACATCGCGAACAGCTCAGGGATCAATACTTCTATCCCTGGTGTATTATAGTTCATCACTAAGTTCTAGTAGCTTTAGTGACAGTGACTTGGAGAACTATATCAATCACTATCTTATTTGGAAGATCAACTCCCACTTGATTCAAGCGATTGTAGTACCCAGACAATCTGAGTACATGCTCAACGATTGAGCTATTCTCCTTCATCTTACAAGCAAAGAATCTTGTTGGAGATCTCATATCTCGCAACAAAGGCACGAGCCTGAGATCACAATCTCTACTCCTAGAACATCTCATATGTTCCGTGACGTTCAAAACGTTTTGGAGCCTCAATTCTAAGCCGTAATGCATGACGCACTAAACTATCAAGTAGTCATCGAAACGTGCCTGTTAGATGTTCACAACATCTATAGACGACGCTAGAGGGGGCGGCGCACCGAGCGGTGCATTAAGGACATAAGCCTTCTGTGTAGCAATGAGGACAATCCTCAGATCACGGACCCAGTCCGCAATTTTGCTACCAACATCTTTCAATTCTATTTCTCTAGGAACATATAAAAATACAAGGGAGCTACATCGCGAGCTAGTAATCTACAACATAATTTGCAAAGACACTTTGACTATGTTCATGATAATGAGTTCAATTAATCATATTACTTAAGAACTCCTACTCAAATTGACATCCCTCCGATCATTCGAGTGATACATGATCCAAATTCACCAACTCAAGTCCGATCATCACGTGAGTTGAGGTGGCTGCAATGGTGAACATCATTATGTTGATCATATCTACTATATGAGTCATGTTCGACCTTTCGGTCTCTCGTGTTCCGAGGCCATGTCTGTACATGCTAGGCTCGTCAAGTTTAACCCGAGTGTTCTGCGCGTGCAAATCTGGCTTGCACCCGTTGTAAATGAACGTAGAGTCTATCACACCCGATCATCACGTGGTGTCTCAACACGACGAACTTTCGCAACGGTGCACACTCGGGGAGAACACAGTTCATCTTGAAATTCAAGTGAGGGATCACCTTATAATGCTACCGCCGTACTAAGCAAAACAAGGTGCATAAAAGGATTAACATCTCATGCAATTCATAAGTGACATGATATGGCCATGAACTTGTGTTTAAGATCTCCATCTTCGAAACACCGACATGATCTCCACCGTCACCGGCACAACACCATGATCTCCATCATCTTGATCTCCATCAATGTGTTGCCATTGGGGTTGTCACACCCTGCATGCTTCTACTACTATTGCTACCATAGCGATAAAGTAAAGCATTACATAGCGCTTAATGATTGACACGCAGGTCATACAATAATTAAAGACAACCCTATGGCTCCTGCCGGTTGCCGTACTCATCGACATGCAAGTCATGATAATCTATACATCACATGATCATCTCATACATCACATATATCTCATCATGTAATTGGCCATATCACATCACAACATACCCTGCAAAAACAAGTTAGACGTCCTCTAATTGTTGTTGCATATTTTACGTGGCTGCTATGGGTATCTAGCAAGAACGATTCTCACCTACGCATAAACCACAACGGTGATACACTAGTTTGCTTTTCAACCTTCTCAAGGACCGCCTTTGTCGAATCCGATCCAACTAAAGTGAGAGAAACTGTCACCCGCAAGCCATCTAGGCAACAAGTTGCGTCGAGGGAACCGGTCTCTCGTAAGCGTACGAGTAATGTTGGTCCGGGCCGCTTCATCTCACAATCCCGCTGAACCAAAATACGACCAAGGGAGGAAGCAATCTAAGCATCAACGCCCACAAACCTTTTGTGTTCTACTCGAGATCTCATCGAACCATCAACCTAGCTCATGATGCCACTGTTGGGGAACGTCGCATGGGAAACAAAAAAATTCCTACGCACACGCAAACCTATCCATGGTGATGAGCATCTACGAGAGGGAGAGTGGATCTACATACCCTTGTAGATCGCTAAGCGGGAAGCGTTAAGAAACGCGGTTGGTGTAGTCGAACATCTTCGCGATCCAAATCGCCGAGCGTCCCGCGATCTCATCACGATCCGTCCCGCGATCCAATCACGATCCGTCCCGTGAACTCATCACGATCCGTCCCGCGATCTCATCACGATCTTGATCACGATCTGTCCCGCGAACTCATCACGATCCGTTCCGCGATCTCATCACGAACTGTCTCGCGATCTCGATCACGGTCCTTCCGATCTAGCGCCGAACAGACGGCACCTCCGCGTTCAGCACACGTGCAGCTTGATGACGATCTCCACCGTCTCGATCCAGCGAGAGGAGGTGGAGAGGAGAGAGAGTTCACCGGCAGCGTGACGGCGCTCCGGTGATGGTGGTGGAGTGATTCCGGCAGGGCTTCGCCTAAGCGCTGTGGAAAACCGATATAGAGGAGAAACTGTGCACCGGTGAAACGGGTAGCACGTGGCCGGAAATTTTGTCCAAAAACCACCCAATCCACTAGTATATATAGGAGGAGAGGAGAGGAGAGGCAGCCAAGGCCTTTGGGTCGGCCGAAATAGGAGGTGGGAGCAATCCTACTTCACCTCCAATCCTAGTTGGAGTAGGATTGCCTCCTATTGGCTGATTTTCTACTTTTTGCTTTAGGACTTTCTCTCCTGCACCATGGTCCTTTGTGGCTATTTTCCCAGCCCACTAAGGGATGGTTATTATTCTCCCACAGCCCATGGACCTCTTGGGGTCGAAATACCCCTCCCGGAGGTCCTCCGGTACACTACCGACACTCCCGGTACAATACCGATACTCCCGGTACACTACCGATGAGCCCGAAACTTTTCCGGAAACCAAACTGGGACTTCCTATATATGAATCTTTACCTCCGGACCATTCCGGAGCTCCTCGTGACGTCCGGGATCTCATCCGGGACTCCGAACAACCTTCGGTCACCACCATACATAACTCTACACTACCGAAACGTCACCGAACCTTAAGTGTGCAGACCCTGCGGGTTCGAGAACTATGTAGACATGACCGAGACACCTCTACGGTCAATAACCAATGGCGGGACCTGGACATCCACATTGGTTCCTACATATTCTACGAAGATCTTTATCAGTCGAACCTCTATGTCAAGGATTCAGTTAATCCCGTATATCGTTCCCTTTGTTCTTCGGTATGTTACTTGCCCGAGATTCGATCGTCGGTATCTCCATACCTAGTTCAACCTCATTACCGGCAAGTCTCTTTACTCGTTCCGTAATGCAAGATCCCGCAACTAACAATTAGTCACATTGCTTGCAAGGCTTATTGTGATGTTGCATTACCGAGTGGGCCCCGAGATACCTCTCCGTTACACGGAGTAACAAATCCCAGTCTCGATCCATGCCAACTCAACAGACACCATCGGAGATACCTGTAGAGCACCTTTATAGTCACCCAGTTACGTTGCGACGTTTGATACACACAAGGCACTCCTCTGATATCCGTGAGTTGCATGATCTCATGGTCATAGGAACATATACTTGACATGCAGAAAACAGTAGCAATAAACTGACACGATCATATGCTATGTTTGTAGTTTGGGTCTTATCCATCACATCATTCTCCTAATGATGTGATCCCGTTATCAAATGACATCTCATGTCCATGGCTAGGAAACCTTAACCATCCTTTGATCAACGAGCTAGTCCATTAGAGGCATACTAGGGACATGGTTTTGTCTATGTATCCACACATGCATTTAAGTCTCCGATCAATACAATTATAGCATGGATAATAAACGATTATCATGAACAAGGAAATATGATAATAACTAATTTATTATTGCCTCTAGGGCATATTTCCAACAACACCCCTCAACAAAATGGTGTTGCTGAGAGGAAGAACCGGACGTTGATTGATGCGGCAAGAACCATGATGGCGGAGTTTAAATCTCCGTACAACTTTTGGGCCTAAGCCATCAACACAGCGTGCCATGCATCTAATCGTCTCCATCTTCGCAAAGGTTTGAACAAGACCCCTTATGAGATTCTTACCGGGAACAAGCCCAACCTCACATACTTTTGGGTGTTCGGTTGTAAGTGTTTCATTCTCAAGAACGGTGCTCGTTTGTCTAAATTTGAATCTAGAGCCCATGAGGGCATATTTGTTGGTTATGCTACAAACTCTCATGCTTACCGTGTCCTCAACAAGTCCACGGGACTCATTGAGGAGACGAGTAACATAGAGTTTGATGAAAATAATGGCTCCCAAGTGGAGCAAAGTAGTCTTTGTGATGTAGGTGATGAAATTCCTCCCCAAGCCATAAGAAGAATGGGTGTGGGATACTTCCTACCCGTTGAGGAACCCCTTGTGGCCGAAGGAGAAGGACAATGTTCCATTGTGGAACCATCACCGACGCAAGACCCACACGCTTCCGAAGAACAAACTGAAGGTCCTCTACCACATGAACAAGATCAAGGGCAAGATCAATTCACTGATGATGGTGTCTCACCAAGTGATGCCCAAGATCAAGTTCCTATCTCCGAGCAATCTCAAGATCAAGATCTTCTTCAAGATCAAGAGCAAGCTCAAGAAGGCGCTCAAGATCATCAAGATGATGAATCACAGAATGTTGTCCCTCAACCTTCCATGGAAGAAATCTTAGAGAGACAAGTCGCCAAGAAAGCCACCAAGAATGCCGCCAAGCTCAAAGTTAGACAACATCTGTTGGAGAACGTCTACGGTGACTTGCAAAAAGGGGTAACCACTCGTAAACAATTAACAAACTTTTGTGAACATCACGCGTTTGTTTCTTGCATTGAGCCCCTTAAGGTTCAAGATGCGCTCGAGGATATGGAGTGGGTTGAAGCTATGCACGATGAACTCAACAACTTCGAGCGCAACCAGGTGTGGCTACTGGTGCCAAGACCTAAGGAGAATCACAATGTCATTGGAGCGAAATGGATTTCAAAAACAAGCAAGATGTGAATGGTATTGTCATTCGCAACAAGGCAAGACTTGTGGCATAAGGATACTCCCAAGTCGAGGGTATCGACTACGGTGAAACCTTTGCTCCTGTTGCTCGCCTTGAATCTATTCGCATGTTGCTTGCATATGCCTCTCATCATAATTTCAAATTATATCAAATGGATGTCAAGAGTGCTTTTCTTAATGGCCCTCTTAAGGAGTTGGTATATTTCAAGCAACCCCCGGGGTTTGAGGATCCCAAGTTCCCCAATCATGTATACGTTCTCGATAAGGCTCTATATGGCCTTAAACAAGCCCCACGTGCGTGGTATGAGCACCTTACCGAGATGTTGCAAGACCGTGGGTTTGAAATTGGGAAATCGACCCCACTCTTTACAAAGAGGGTCAACGGGAACTTGTTCATGCCAACTATATGTTGATGATATTATTTTTGGTTCTCCTAACAAAGCTTTCAATGAAGAGTTTGCCACTTTGATGAAAAACAAGTTTGAGATGTCCATGATGGGAGAGTTGAAGTTCTTCCTTGGTTTCAAAGTCAAGCAACGAAGTCAAGGTACCTTCATCAATCAAGCCAAATACACTCAAGACATGCTCAAGAGGTTCAAGATGGATGAGCTTAATCCTCTCAAGACCAACACTCCCATGCCACTCAAATGTCATCTTGACAACGATCCCAATGGTAAAGCGGTGGATCAAAAGGTATATCGCTCCATGATTGGATCCTTGCTTTACCTTTGTGCATCTAGACCGTATATCATGTTAAGTGTGGGTATTTGTGCACGATTTCAATCCACACCTAAGGAGAGTCACCATGTGTCTGTCAAGCGAATCTTTCGATATTTGGCTCATACCCCAAACTTTGGCCTATGGTATCCCAAGGGGGCTTCGTTTGATCTCGTTGGATATACTGACTCAGATTGGGCGGGAGACCATGTGGATAGAAAGTCCACTTCCAAAGGCTGCCAATTTCTTGGTCGATCTTTGGTAAGTTGGTCTTCAAAGAAACAAAATTATGTTTCTCTCTCGTCCACCGAGGCCGAGTATGTAACTGCTGCTAGTTGTTGTGCTCAGATTATATGGATGGGGCAAACTTTAAAGGATTACGGTGTCAATTCTGACAAAGTGCCTCTTTACTATGACAATGAAAGTGCCATCATGATCTCTAGCAACCCAGTTCAACATTGCAAGACGAAGCATATTGATATTCGTCATCACTTCCTTCGGGAACACGTCAAGCGTGGAGACATCAATCTTATTCATCTGAGCACTAACGAACGACTTGCAGATATTTTTACGAAGCCATTAGATGAAGCAAGATTTCGCGAGTTAAGGCATGAGCTAAATATCATTGATTCGAGCAATGTGGATTGACTTAGTGCACACCTCCCCACACTCATTGTTATGTCTTGTCTAGGTGTAGGCATAGATTTAGGGGGAGTCTAGTTCTCTCAATGAACTATACCTCCTCCTATTATGCATAAACTAATCAAAGTCTTTCACACTTGCCATTTTTGATGGTTACTGTGCTTCAAAAGACGAGTCTTGGTCATGGGCCCAAGGATAATTCTTCGCGGTGCCATACCATCTGACTCAAACATAGGTGGCTCTAGGGCCACCGCCCTCTCTTCATGTGAAGTAGAGGCTCACTGTTTGGTCCTATTTTATTCTCTCTTCTCCGATGGACCATGCTCGTGTTTTTTGTCTTGGATCATAGTTTACCTTGTCTCTTGTTTTTGTGTGGAAATCTCTCTCTCTCTCATTCCGTTTTTCAATTTTATGCACTGAGAGGGCAGCACGGTACTACCGTGGAGGACCACGGTACTACCGCTTACCGCGCGGAAGTAAAAAATTACTTCCGCTCGTTGAGGGGTACTACCGCGATGACCGCGATACTACCGCAACAACGAGTGCGCGTGGGGGTTAAGAGCCGGCAGGGGGGTTTCCCATATTCCCCATACCCCATTTGCTCTCTTCCCCTCACGTCTCTCTCTCTCCTCCTCTCAACCGTCGCCGGAGCACCTCGCTGGATCTCCATCTCTGGCCACCCTCTTCTTATTTGCTCTGGTGGGATCGTTCCCCACCTCGTCCTCTTGCCATGGACCTCGGTATTTCCCCAATCCCTTCTTGTTTTGCTTCTCTATTTTTGAATCTAGGTTTTTGGGGAAATATGAGATGGTCTAGCTTTGTTTGATCCAATCTATGCATGAGGAGATGTTTTGAGGGTGTTATTGCGGTAGAAGTGCGTATTGATAGGATAAAACGGGGTAATTTTTGATCTAGGGCAGTACCAACACGATCTGTACATGTGTTCCCACCCTAGGGGTTGCGGCCGGCCCTAGATGGCCATCTGGCCGGTGGCCAGAGAGGGGGAGGGGAGGGCGCAGCCCTAGGTGGGCCTTAGGCCCATCTGGGTCTAGGGTTTCCCCTCCCTCCCACCTTTCCTGCGCCTTGGGCCAGGGTGGAGGGCGCACCAGCCCACTCTGGGGCTGGTCCCTTCCACTCTCGGCCCACGCAACCCTCTGGGGCTGGTGGCCCCACTTGGTGGACACCCGGAACCCTTCCGGTGGTCCCGGTACATTACCGGTGATGCCCGAAACTCTTCCGGTGACCAAAACCTCACTTCCTATATATGAATCTTCACCTTCGGACCATTCCGAAACTCCTCGTGATGTCCGAGATCTCATTCAGGACTCCGAACAACCTTCGGTAACCACGTACACTATTTCCCTATAACCCTAGCGTCATCGAACCTTAAGTGTGTAAACCCTACGGGTTCGGGAGGCACGTAGACATGACCGAGACACCTCTCCGGTCAATAACCAACAACAGGATCTGGATATCCATGTTGGCTCCCACATGCTCGAAGATGATCTCATCGGATGAACCATGATGTCGGGGATTCAATCAATCCCGTATACAATTCCATTTGTCTACCGGTATGATACTTGCCCGAGATTCGATCGTCGGTATCCCTATACCTTGTTCAATCTCGTTACCGGGAAGTCTCTTTACTCGTTCTGTAACACATCATCCCGTGGCTAACTCCTTAGTCACATTGAGCTCATTATGATGATGTCTTACCGAGTGGGCCCAGAGATACCTCTCCGTCACACGAAGTGATAAATTCCAGTCTCGATTCATGCCAACCCAACAGACACTTTCGGAGATACCCATAGTGCACCTTTATAGCCATCCAGTTACGTTGTGACGTTTGGCACACCCAAAGAATTCCTACGATATCCGGGAGTTGCACAATCTCATGGTCTAATGAAATGATACTTGACATTAGAAAAGCTTTAGCAGACGAACTACACGATCTTGTGTTATGCTTAGGATTGGGTCTTGTCCATCACATCATTCTCCTAATGATGCGATCCCGTTATCAATGACATCCAATGTCCATGGTCATGAAACCGTGACCATCTATTGATCAACGAGCTAACCAACTAGAGGCTCACTAGGGACATGTTGTGGTCTATGTATTCACACATGCATTACGGTTTCCGGTTAACACAATTATAGCATGAACAATAGACAATTATCATGAAAAAGGAAATACAATAATAACTATTTTATTATTGCCTCTAGGGCATATTTTCAACATGTTCTTCTTCTTCGGGTCATTGTAAGACCTCTGTTATCCCACATTGCCTGTGTCAACTCCATCCTTTTGTTCTTCCAGGCATCGTTGTGAAATGCATCCACACCATGGTCAAAGCTGACAGCATCTTTAGGCGTCACATCTTCCTCCTCGGGCACGAGCTCATCACAACCCCATTGAAGGATCTAGTTATGCAAAATGCAACAAGTAAGAACATGCTTAAGCTAAGTGGGGAAAATGGGGAATGGCTTCTGAAATAGGATCTTAAACCTGTAGCAAGCCCCTGCTCCTGAATGTCTGGACAAGCCTGACAAGTGGTGCTCTTTTCATTCGAAACATCCAAAGAGCCTATGTGTCGTTGCAGTTCTATATGTAGTTCAGATTCGCCATCCTCTCCTAATCCCGGATAAGCATTGGACCATAAGCGATGGCATGCCTGTCACCATGACGAACAACTCTCTTATGCATGAACATGAGACATGCCTGAATCACGGCTATCAATGCTACAGCCTAAACTGTCAGCTTCATCCGTGCGTCCATAACCTAGTCGACATCAATGGCGCATTGAGCAATGGGGAAGTCGATCATGCACCCTACCTAACAGTCTAACTTAGGGCGAAGGGGGTGTTGCTTAACAGCACGAAGACAACGACAAAAGGGAGGGGGCATGGCTGAGTCAAGGACAATCAGGCGTTAGCCAACAAGGAGGGGAATGACAGCTCCTACTCCAGGAGAGTGCTAATGTCACGTCCACCGCAACCGCCTGCGCAGATATGAGTCGCCGCCGCCCCTGATGGTGAGGCTAGAGGAAGTGCTTGTCATGGAGCTAGTGGAGACCAAGTAAATGGGGGGGGGGGAGGCTAGATTTGATGCCATCCAAGCACACCCGTTTTCCATCTTCCACCATCCCCGCTTGATTTCGCCTTGCTCTCAAGGCACAAGCTGCATCCCCTTTGAGGCGCCCTCCACCTAGCTCGCTGGAAACTGCCGATTCAAGGGTTTCTAACGAGCTAGGCTTTAGGCTGCTTTTAAGTTTCATGCCAATGAAAGTCAAGCCACCCCGTATGCAACTAAATGTGTTTTTCTTGGCCCAACTTGACCTGGTTGAAATATATGTGGGCTACCAAACACACCCTAAAATTCTTTCTTTCTCAAGATTGGGCCTAGATTTCCCTTCTTCGAGCCGCAACCAAATTGATCAATAAAATCCTTCTTTCCCAAGATTGGGCAAGGATCACGTAGTTCTTCATGTGCAAAAAACGAGCCCTAATATTTGCAAGTATTTCCTTGGCATCCACTTTACTCCTTGTGTTATTCATGTGTTCAACCACACGTCCCGCCCCTACAAAAACCTTGAGACTAGACTCATCAACAAGGGATATGGAACAACACAATAAAACAATTTAGCCTCCATCCACAGTTATGGCAAGCTCATTTAACATAACTTCCTCCATATACCATTAAATCCATCAGCTTTGTTTTTCTCAGTCTAAGTTGGACACTAAGAAACTTTTCCATCACAACTATTAGAAAAGGAGTGTCCATAGCATAATAATATTTGAACTGCCAAACAAACTGCTAGCTGTAAAGAGATAATAACAAACTAGCCCTTAAATCATATTCATGTCAGCATTTTTTTTCATACAACATTCGCAGTGTTGGTTTTGCAATTCATTTCTTTTAATAATAATTAAAAAAAGTGTGTAAGCTAGTAGGGACTTGTTTCAGTTTAGATCCACCTATTAGCTTAATATATTTAAAAATGACATAATGAATACAGAACATTACTTTACATACTTTACATAACAATGTGCAGGAAACTGAAAGGACCTAGCTAGAGCAGAAGGTCGCGAACTCTGACTGGTCTTTTAACTGCATTTGTGTAGCCCTGCAAAAAACAACATGCATGGTATAATGTCAATGCTAGAACAAGAAGCATTTAGAGTCACATGATCGTTTGGGTCAAAGAACTACAGGGTAAAGCCATAAATGTTGTCGGGTAATTTATGAGAAAAACAAAATCACATTGGCACAGTTCATAAACAAGGAATTTCCAGCGGTCAAATACCACTCTCAAGCACCATGTGACCGACTAGCCATGGCAACAGTTCTTAGTTAGTTCTATAATTCAACTTGCAAAATGGAACAAGTATGATGTTCTCTTAGCAACACTGTTCTAGCTTTTATACCAATATAAGACGTAATGTGGTACTCTGTAAACAAATGCACAAAGTTTTTGCAGTTTAAATTAAACTGCAAAAATGTCTTACATTTGTGTGCAGAGGGAATACTTCTAAAGAAAAGGACAATGTGCCAATGATAGTTTACAATATTATTGTTTGTGTAACTTTCTGCTTAATTAGTTCTATGGCCATGAAGGCTTGCAGTACAGCTATGCTAATGGCTAATGCACTGTTGATCTTAAGAAAAAGGCGATATCTTATAACTCTACAAGATTGTCACTGTTTTCCTGCTTGTGATAATGAGCGCAAAAGGATGATTGTATGTTGATCCAATTTTAGATCACAGCAGAAATCATGGTACCATAATGAAGACACACAAACCTCATTGTATTTGAATATCAGCGGGCGCAAGTCCCTCTGAACTGTTGCTCCTTGCTGTCCTGCATCAGTATGAGCCTTTGCACCCCCTGGTCTTTCTTTCCTAAAGCTGTTTTTTGTCAAGGAAAAGAGGTAGCTTCATAATCAATGCCTTGAAAATGCAGTCACGTTTGAAAATAATGATAACTGATGTGTTACCTTTGAAAGAAATCAGTTGGGCGATTTGAGGGTCTCTTTGCAGGTGCAAGACCTTTACCACTCAAACTAGAGGCTGGGTTTAGCTGCACTGGAAGTGTAGCTGGTTTGCCATTAGAGCTACCGTGGGAAGTATCACATACAGTACCAGTTGCTGTTTTCTGGTATGTAGTTGTTGGAACTTCACTCCTAACTCCTTCATTCATTTGGTTCAACAATTTTCCTGCACTATCTTTGATGATCTTTTGCTTCTCTACCTGCAGAAAAAACATGTGTTAACAATAACAATAAAATAGTCTCTTTTGCGTGCCCAGTGTGGCATTTCCAAACATGAAAGGCCCCTGATAACATAAATTATAGAGAATACATATCGGATTGTAACAAAATGGAACTGCCAACTAAAGTAAAACAATTTGAACCCTAAAATATGGTGTCTAGTCAGATTAGAACCCTGAACTATCAAACTGTTCAAATTAAACCCTTTTTCGAGAAACAGAAAAGCCATGTGTATCGATGCATTGATAGAAGAATTATGTACAAACCCTAAGAAGAACCACACCCCAAATTTACAACGCTGCACTCCTAAGTGATAGGCACCACTGTTCAAATTAAACCCTACACATTGTAAAACTATTTAACTTGAATCTTAGCTGGTTTTTGTTGGCTTTGCATTTTGGGGATTTCAGAGAATGTGAAGAGAAACACAGATGTATGATAAATATATTTTACTTGTCTATTTTTGTTAATTTTCATCACAAAATACCTGCCATGTGCATAAATGTCGAGATAAATATATTTTACTTGTCTATTTTTGTAAGCACGCTGTTTTATTTTAAACGAATTTCTGCATGCACAGCAAATTCCAATTATTTCAGAAACTTTGTGAAGACACCCGAAATAACCATGTTAAGGTTTGAAAAGTGGCTGTTTTCCAAGGTTCTCAAAAATCTAAAACAATTTGCAGGTGTGGAGTACTCTACAAACAAGAACCAGAAAAGATGATACATTTGATCACCTGTGTTGCATTAGAAACAAAAACAAAAGATAAGTAAATTCTTCTTATCAATTTTGCACAGGACATAAAATTGTCATACTTTTTATAAATTTCACCGGGTTATGATTTCATAGGATTTCCTACAAACAAGTTATTTTCATATTCTCTGAAAGCCCTGAAATACAAACGCACTTTTCAAGACCAGTCTAGGGTCCGTTTTACTGTCCTAAATTAGAAAGTTTGGGATTTAATATGGATTGTTTCTGAGTTTAGGGTTCAAGTCCAACCAGGCACAATTGTTCGGGTTTCAAAATGGAGCTTTTCCTAAATTAGATAGCTGATACTAGAAGCCCAGTCCCCAAAAAGAAAGCAAGAAATGGATCTAGATACAAACAAAAGGCTGCTGGTATTTGGAATCAGGTCCACAATATATATTTCTCTCCAGATAACTTCCTAACCTGAAGTCATATGGTCACAACCAGTTTTCAAATAATGTATAACACAATATGCTCTGGTCAGTTCATGCATACAGGTTCAAGATAGTTTTCCAGGAAAATATGGAAACGAATGATAAGCTAGAAAACATTGCATAGAAATAAAAACGTCAATATTTAGTTTCTCAGATCAAAGAAGTTACAGTCAGTGAAGGAATTGTAAAGGTGGCAAGTATTAAGCAAGAAATATAGAACTTAATGGTTCCAAACATAGAAGTTGGAACTACTACTCACCTCGTGCACCAAGACCTGTTTCATGGCCAAAGAGAGACCAATGTGCTCGGATTGATAATCCTGACATCAACAGCTTTGTTAGGAAGTGAGAAAAGAGAGAACTGTGAAATAAATAAAAGAATAAAAAAGTTGAGAATAACCTTAAAGCTTATGATATCATTGATTGGAGGATCAAAAGAAAGTGAAGGAATATCCATAGGCACAATAGATCCATTTGCCCTTTCTTGAGGTTCAAACTTTGTGTTTTTGTATGTAACCGAGTAAGCAACCATAGTATCAACTAGCTGCATAAGTTCATTTTTTTCCCTCTCTGACATCAAATTCATTGCCACCTGAACATACCATGTATAGTTAGAAATCTAACGGTGATGGAAATATACAAAGGAAACCAATATAAAAAATTGCAATGCAATGTAAAATCCGCATGTTCAAAACTAGTGAACTTGGACTATCATAGGGTCCTATCAGGAACTTTGACTCCTTATTTGGTTGCTAAATTGTTGTAAGTAGACTGATTGATGCATTAATTCCATCTTAATGTGGGCGCATCACTAGATTATAGAATGTTTTGGGGTAGGGACACGGTGCAGATAGCTTTGCCATGCAATCCTCAATTGTATTATTTATCTTAGAAACCAAGGTGCATCTGAGCACACAAATTACTGCATGCCAATGCCAATGGGCAAGTTTGAAAATCGAGCATTGGAACACGACACTAAGGTGATTGAGAGCTTACAGGTCTCAGACTCAATGGGGAAAGAATATGTAAAAAGGGGGAAGCAATGTCTCCAACAAAAGATTCCACTGACAGGTGCCTTGAAATGAGAGGTGACATTCGGTTTTGCCAGGTCTTCAATGTGTCCTTCTTTTCCAAAAGCATTGTTCGGCACCTGAAACATATCCACATTAACCCGCTGATGGATAGCTATTGGCTATAGAAGTGTAAAAAACTAAAAATACCTCTGCAGGGCTTTCGGCCACTCAATATTTGGCTTCTCAACTTGAGCAACAATACGGCTTATAGTGATAGCAATAGGAGGTTGATATGCTGAAATATAACCGTAAACTCTTTGAGTTAGTCCAACATTTATCATAGAAAAAGGTAATAAACAGCCAGATACTACCTTGGAGTGACATATGCTGAGTTCGGAACACATATTGCATCAAATAATCAGAAACTCCAAGTACATCAAGGCATTTCACCTGCAAGGTGGTTTGGTCTACAGTAAGTACAATATATTTACAGAGCAAGAAATTGATGAACTTTCCTGAGGTGCAGTGGTGAGTGCACAAGGTGGTTTGGTCTACAGTAATTACACCAGGCTCTGGCCTTTGGCTCTATTTTAATTTGAACTGTGGGTGTATGATAAATGCGAAAATCAAATACAAATTTGTGATTAGCAAGAGTTTATACCGTCTTGTGCAGCATTGGATCATGGTAAGAGAGTTTTAAGAAGTTCTCATGAATCCCATCCATAGTAACATCATAGTCACCACTGCAAATAGAACGTGACATGATAAGAAAGTGAACCAAGCCCGTATAAAAGTGAAGTGTGCAGTATACAAAACAAGTTTTACCGGTTAGATATGAGTGAGAACAGAGAGCCAATGTCCTTGTCTCCGTTCACATTACAATCTGCCATTTCCGCCCGCTTAAGTTTTTTCTTTTGAAGAACCTGGTGAAGCAAACTTGCTATGATTAAATGGTATAATGAGCAAATGTGTTGTTATTTTTTGCAGCAATGTATGATGTGGGTTGCCTTATGAACTTATGCTTGGCACACATTTCAGTACCAATATTAAAAGTTTGGGATTATACATTCATTGCTTGAACAATGAAGGCATCCGCAGAAAATAAAATAATTACAGTAAGAAAACATCAGACCTGTTTCCAAACATCAAGGATGCTTTTGGACATGTCCTTCCGTCCAACGACTTGCGAATCAAACCCTGACTGCTCAATGACACAGATCAATGAGAATCGAACACTATATCGGTTAAGTAGTAGCACCAGCCAGCAGGTGGTCATCTCAGTTAGCTCACTTACAATGTTTAGGGCCTCTCTTTTCTTGTTCAGAAATTGAAGAGTGTTCAGGCATGATCGAATGTCACATTCTGCAGGGAGGCTTTGCTCACTTAGTACAGTCTATGAGGCCAATCAGTCATCTTGTGTATAAAACAAATTTATGCATGTACTAGCAATTCTCCTTCGTCCATCTGTGTATAAATAAGTGCATGATACGGGCAAAAGTAGCACTAGATGTGGCAAAATAATAGGTTCCAGGTCCAAGACTAAAAGTTAAATTAAGACAACGATTTACAAAGAGTAAATTTGAATAAACTACAGTGAACATCCTGAGTGTTGGGAAGCATAAAACAGGTTCCCCAAAGTATGCCAGCATATAAAGATATTTTAGTTCAATGCATAGACAAGCAAGAAGGTTGAAAGTAAACAAAGCTACTATTGCAGTTATATAATACTCCCCCCGTC
This sequence comes from Hordeum marinum, assembly GCA_022496015.1. Taxonomy (NCBI): domain Eukaryota; kingdom Viridiplantae; phylum Streptophyta; class Magnoliopsida; order Poales; family Poaceae; genus Hordeum; species Hordeum marinum. The sequence goes on along the minus strand of CM039675.1, from coordinate 369,208,916 downwards.
CCAAAATAAGTGTCTTAAGCTTAGTACAACTTTGAACTAGAGCTAATACAAAGTTGAGACAGTTATTTTGGGACGGAGGGAGTATGTTTCAGCAGATGCTAAGTTTTATTACACAACTAAAATAGTTAATGACACATGTATGTGCTCAGTTGGCCAAAAATCTAGAGAATTTAGCTAAATAAATGTATGTGGGAGTAAGAACTATTGGGAGACTAGAATTCTAGAACTACAAGTATTATCACTCAAGGAGATATTGCGTGTCCATTGATCGACTACAGCATATTGGTTCTGCTATTTAAAAAAAATGGGCATATAATTATGCACCAATATTAAGCATATTTATGGTTTGCGTGGAACAAAAAAGAAAATGTACCAGTATAATCTGCTAATGCAGAAAGAGCAATCGAACTTGTCTTGAATCCTTCCTTCTTGCATATGTACTTGAGCCTAAACAAGCAAAACTTATTTATGAACAAAATGTCCATAGTAAAATAGATTGTGTTGAATGTTGTTACCTGTTCACCACACGACTAATAGTTGGCTGCACAAAAGTATGGACCCTGTAAAATTATACCAATCGTTATAAGAAAAGTTTAAACAATTTTAGGACTGTATGAACTATAAGAAAATACTGGGAAGACATTACTTGGCTACTTGGCGTAGTTTTCTCAAGGCTGGAGCATACAGGTCATTGCATATACAAATTACCTACAAATAATATCATGAGAATTAATACAATGTGAAGGCATTAAAATGAAAGTGACAGCACAGCATCGTTGCTTACAGGCCTCAGTAGTTTTGCTGTTTTATGACTTTTCCTTGACGAAGCCTTTTGGACTTGAGTTTCTTCAGCTCCGGTGCTTCTGTCCAAATTGCTGTTCTTGTCAGCATTGATCTGCACCAAAAAGAGTTAGTCATCCATGATCACAGAAATGCATTCATATGCACTATGCTGTGAAGAATAACCTATCTCGGTTCTCAACTGCACAACAATGCGAAATATTATTCGATCAACGAAAAATGAACATAAGAAAATTGTTGAAATATATTGAGCATGTGATTCAATATGGTATCATAGCTTGGAGATCTCACACTCAAAACCAGGCCAACGCACTTAAAAGAAAATAGTTGCAGCCTACATTGACCCCACATGTAAGGCCTGATGGAGCCTAGACATGAGGGGGGGGGGGGTGAAATATATTGCTTGCGATTCTCCATCGTTCAGACTTTTGGATGAACTGGCTGGAGCATGCAATTCAATAGAAATTAATGTTGAAATGTTGCCAACTTACCATCTTCAAAATAACCTCCACTGCCCCCTTTCCATCACCAAGCGCTCCATCAATTTCATCAATTACCTACACATGCTAGCAGACCTTAATAGAATGTGGGGAATGTGATTTAACAATCTGGTAGCATAACTTAACTTACCAGACACTTAGGTTTGGAATCTGACATGATAGAGTTCATCTGAACTACATCAAGTATTTTTGATTCAATGGATGAAGCCGAACGATCATCACTGGCATTTATCTGCATGTATGTAGTGCTTAAAATAAGCAGTGCATGGAATCTGTATTCAGGTAGCAATAAGCAGCTGTGTGCCGGCCCATAGACCAATAGCAAAACTAGACACCAACCGTAACTAACAAGAGGCGACATTAGAATGGAGTTTTGGAGGAAATCTTGCTAAAGAACATAACACCATAGGCTTCCAAGAGACGCAATAGACTGATACTTGCAGTTTTACAGTATATATAATACAAAAACCTATCCAGCGGTATCCAGGTGTGGCTAGATGATGTGTAACAAAACTGAAGACCATTCGGAAGGATGCGACAGATATATCTGATACACTAATCATATCTCTCCTACTTAAAAAAGACATAAGGTCCTGTCGTCCACTTGTCCTTCATCCAACCTTACTTACGTTTCCCCTCCTGTCATCTCTGGTTTTCCATCGGTTTTCCCAAAAAACGCCTTAGCTGCCCTACCTCTAATTGACTTACCAAACAAAATTATGTTTTCTTAAGCCAATAAATGCTTATCAAATAGGTGTTAACCAGATAAAATACTATTTTTTACACAATCACATTAATATGGGCAGGTAAATCACAGGCCAACATGCTACAATATTTATGTCCCCATTGCAACACACGTGCAATTATCTAGTAGCCACTAGAAGGTGTATGCTCCTATAGGAAGTAATTAAGCATCGCTCGTCACATCAAGTCACATAGAAGCTACCAAACAAGAAACAAGAAATAGTGTTCCTATGCAGACCTCCACAACATGGTAACCACAATGTTTAGCTGCCACATGAGCTAGTGTTGTCTTCCCAAGGCCAGCTGGACCACATAGTAGCAACACCTGCAACATCAGGGAGTTATTCGAATGCAGCAACTAAACAGTGACTTCTTAGCACAGCTTGTGGCCATCTTTATAAGACACAGCACACTAGTACTAACCCACCTTTTGTTCTGGTGCGTTATCAACGGACGGCTTTTTGTGAAAGGTGCTTTTCAAATCTTCTGAGTTGCTGCCAGATGCATTTTGGGGCATGCTATCTTGACCCATGACATAGCCTCCCTTGATCTTGGAAAAGAAACTTCTGCTACTTGAGTTCTTTTGAATGGTACAAGAATGCCTACGTAAGGCGGATAAAGTATCATCACTTGTACCCCGGATATGGGACCCAAACACACAGGAGTCCCATTGTTTTAACCACAGAAGTACCTGGATGAGGAACATCAAGTCCAAGCAGAGATTCTTACAGATCAGGTCTACACTTATAAACACACTTATTAAGAAAATTGAATGGCTATTTACCTCCCTGTTTGTGTGCTCATCACTTAACAGCTCTGTGAAAGAGTGTGGTGCATATTTCTCCACCCAAAGTTGTTCTGTGACTATTGGAGTCAACGGACAACCCTCGACATTCTGTGTCTCTGTGCTTTCCAGCAAGGCCTTCATACACATTAGAGACAGATTGGTAAGATTTTTTTAACTTGTTGCTTACAGCTGCAGCAATTAATATCGCACTAGGTAGAAGTGTCAGAACCCATTATCAACTTGCTTAGGCGGAAAAAGGGTATAATTGTCTCCCAGTGCAGTGCTTCATGCAGTTTTGCCATTTAAGAATGACTAGATTTTCAACTAGTATGATATCCTGGGCTGCACATGGTAACTTTTTGCTGGGAAGTTCCCAGTGGTAAAGAAGAAACTACACATTCTCCGGTGCTAATCTGTGGGATTAATATCTTCCTAAGAAAGCACTAAATTAAATACCATAGTGACTAGTGGGCACCTATTCCTAGTAGCAGACAAGCCAATTGTATTAAAGAAGTAGCACTCAATTACAACAGTTACTTATTTTCTAGTGTTGCCAATATTCCATTTAGTTCAGTGTTTGCTTCTCACAGACACTGCCTACCTGGCCAGACCGTAATGATGCAGGAAAACAATCCGATTGTGTATCTATTTACATGTTAATGATCTGCACATACATCTAACATGTGTACCTTTGCTAGAGCCTCTTGCTCCGCCTGCATAGTCAACGAATGAAATGATTCCGAGAGAAGCCCTGCAGAAGAGCAGACAACAGGGAGTAAAACAAGACAGTCTTCATTCCAGGGAGAAATGATTAAGAGCGTGGAATCGGAGCACACTACTTATAGCAGTAACTAACCATCGTGGTTGGAAATTGAAGTCCTTCGCCTGGTTCCCTCGATTACTTCGCTAACCAACTTCTCCGTCGCAAGCTTCGCATAAACTCTTTCTCCGTTGGGCGCTGTGACGGGCATAGAGTCCCCCTGGATCTCCGACGCGAACCGCGATACAATCTTCTCGGCGACAAATTCGGCTGCAGGAGGGGGCGAGTACCGCAGCCAGTCTTCGTCCACCGAATCCACCGGATCGACATTCCTCCTCTTGCTCCTTTCCTCCTCCTGCTCCGGTGGAGGCGGAGGGGGAGGCCGCTTCAGATTGGCTTCCGACACATCTTCGTACAGATTTGGTGGATTCAATCAGCGGTCGAGACAATCGAGGCCTAGATTCGTGGTCTATCGATATGGGGAGTGATGCGTACCTGCGGGCTTTGCGGGGGAGGTGGAGGTCTCCTGCGGGGGGGCGTGCGGTTTGCACGCGTCGGTGGCGGCCGGGAGGAAGCCCTCGTCGGGGTCGTCGAAGTAGGCGTACTCCTCCTCTTCCGGGAGGAGGCCGTTGCTGTCCATCCACTCGAGCTCCTCCGGATCTGGCATCTCCATGTCGGCCGCCATCTCCGTCGCCGTCGCAGCGCAGCGGAATTCCCAAGCGGCGGCGAAAAGCGAATGACTTCGATGGCGGGAAATGGCGGGGGGATGAGAGTGTGCTAGGGCGTTGCCGCCTTTTCCCGGCGAGTGGGGTTTTGTGGCGACACCAGAGCTGGCCAAACGGACCGGCCCGATGCCTGGCATGGTACGACCCACACAGGCAGGTTTACTAGACGGGCCTTGTTGGGCCGGTCCGTGTGACTCGCTTTTCGGCTAGGCACAGCACGGTTAGTAACGCGAGTGCTATGTCTGGTACTCCCTCCATTCTACTTCCTCCATTTCACGATGTAGTGCGCCCACGTTTCCTAAAATCTAAGTTTAACCATAAATTTAACCGGCGAGACCGATTGCGGTGGAAGTAAAAATTATATCATTGAATTCGTATTCAAATGAAGTTTTTGGTGGTATGATTTTTACTCCCACCACAATCGGTCTTATTGGTTAAATTTATGGTTAAACTTAAAGCTCGGAAACCGAGGACGCACTATATTATGAATGGAGGGAGTATATTATAGAAAATATGCCCGTGCGTTGTAACGGAAGAAACTAATCCTCGCACGCCCCTAGCAACCCATTCTATTATGTTTCCATTTCTCCTCTGTGTCACCATTGTCGATGGTGCTCATACTGTCTATCTATTCACGACGAACATGATCAATCTAAAGTGATGCGCTTGTCATCACACTATGGCATCACGCTTGTGTAACACTATAGAGTTAACGCTGAACAATGGGCTCTCTTCCCCATGTGATGGTGACAGGTGCCAACGGGGCTAGCACGACAGACTTCTATCGGGCACCACAAGCTTTGACAAGCATCCTGGAAATCACGAGGCCCTCCTATTTGATTTGAGGCGATTATATTGACCTTGGCATCATCATACTATAGAGGTATCGAGGCCACCATCATTCAAGTGATTTAGATCGCCCCGTCGACATGTCATGGATGCCACTGGGGCACAATTGATCTGTCAGTCGCCTCGGCACAGGAACATATTGTTGACTGGGTGCAAATAATAACAAAAAAGACATCAACCAAAGTAGCTACCTTATTACGCAATGAGCCGATCTAGTGATTAAATAGTTAATAGTGGCTAAATTAGTTACAAAGGCACATAGTGTTTTGTACACTAATTTATAGCTTATAGAATATGTATATTTATGTATCAACCCTCCTGGAAAATTAATTCCAAAATTCTACTGGCAATGAAATTTTTCTAGCACATAGTTGTACAAAATAAGAGTAAGATTTATTATACAAAATTTCATTTAACGACGTCTCTACCAAAAGTTCTGCAGTTTGAAACCCTACCCAACTGCTACAATTTTAAATTGATGAAATCTGAGGCTAATAATTATTTTAGGTGATCCCTTTTTTTTGTCATTGCGAGTTTATTTAATTTTCTAAAATAGTCTGGTTTTTTGCATGATCAACCTTGGTCATTGTACACAAAATATGACTATGTTGGTGGCAAAAAGAAGAAAACACTCAAGTGAATATATTTTTCATGTACAGTCTACATGTTTTGAATGTTCACACCAAATTTTCTTTTAAAAAGAAAACATATTTAAAGGTTAGTTAATTTTCTCACCCAAGCATGTAAGTTTGCGGTTTGTATGTTTGCAGCAATTTCCTTATAGGAAATCTTCTCGGAAAGCTCTATCAGATTGCATAATTAATTATTGAGTTGCATTATAAGTTATCCCATGTGCATGCATGATATATTTATACAAAAGAAAAAATATCTGAACACCGGCTAAAAGATGCATATAAAAGCACTTATATATGATGGGTGCTTGTATGATGCACATATACAACGAATGAGAGTGTGTGCTTTCATATAAATAATTCTTGTCTAAAAAGTAGGGAATGCCTTGTTAATAGTGCAATTTATTTTGAATATACTCAGAGAAACATAGGAACCATGATCTAACTGTTGGGGAACGTTGTATGGAAAACAAAAAATTTCCTACGCACATGCAAGATCTATCCATGGTGATGAGCATCTACGAGAGGTAGAGTGGATCTACATACCCTTATAGATCGTTAAGCAGGAAGCGTTAAGAAACGCGGTTGATGTAGTCGAACGTCTTCGCGATTCAAATCGTCGAGCGTCCCGCGATCCCATCCCGATCCGTCCCGCGATCCAATCACGACCCGTCCCGCGATCCAATCACGAATCGTCTCGCGATCTTGATCACAATCCTTCCGATCTAGCGCCGAACGGACGGCGCCTCCGCGTTCAACACACGTACAGCTCGATGACGATCTACGCCTTCTTGATCCAGTAAGAGGGAGCGGAGAGGTAGATGAGTTCTCCGGCAGTACAACTGCGTGGTGGCGGTGGTGGTGAACTAATCCTGCACGGCTTCGCCTAAGCACCGCAGAACTAATCTAGAGAAGAAACAGATCTAGAGGAAGAAGAGGGCAACACGTGGCAATTAGGGTTAGCTCTTCCCTCTAAATCCTCTAGCATATATAGGAGGGAGGGAGGGGAGGAGGCAGCCTCAAACCCTCAAGGTTTGGTCGAAATTGGAGGTCGAGGAGTCCTATTCCAATCCTATTAGCAGTAGGATTCCTCCTTTCCACTTGGAAACTCTTTCCACCTATCCACCTTTTGGTGTTTTCCCACCCCTAGCCGCATGGGCCTTAGTGGGGGCTTAGTCCAGCCCACCAGGGGCTGGTTTGACTCCTCCCACAGCCCATGAGGTCCTTTGGATCGAGACACCCCTCCCGATGGTCCCCCGGCACCCTCCCGGCACTCCCGGTACACTACCGATGAGCCCGAAACTTTTCAAGTGACCAAAACAGGACTTCCTGTTGGGGAACGTTGCATGGGAAACAAAAAAAATCCTACGCACACGCAAGATCTATCCATGGTGATGAGCATCTACGAGTGGAAGAGTGGATCTACATACCCTTGTAGATCGCTAAGCGGGAAGCGTTAAGAAACGAGGTTGATGTAGTCGAACGTCTTCGCGATCCAAATCGCCGAGCGTCCCACGATCCCATCATGATCCATCTCGCGATCCAATCATGATCTGTCCCGCGATCTCATCACGATCCGTCCCGTGATCCAATCATGAATCGTCACGCGATCTTGATCGTGGTCCTTCCGATCTAGCGTCGAACGGATGGCACCTCCGCGTTCAGCACAAGTACAGCTCGATGATGATCTCCGCCTTCTTGATCCAGCAAGAGGGAGTGGAGAGGTAGATGAGTTCTTCGGCATCGCGACGGCGTTGCGGCGATGATGGTGGAGCTATTTCAGCAGGGCTTCGCCTAAGCACCGCTGAAAACCGATCTAGAGGAGAAACTGCGATCTAGAGGAGAGGTAGCACGAGGCTGTTAGGGTTAGTTTTTTCCTCTAAATCCTCTAGTATATACAGGAGGGAGGGAGGGGAGGAGACAACCTCAAACCCTCAAGGTTTGGTCAAAATTGGAGGTGGAGGAGTCCTACTCCAATCCTATTAGGAGTAGGATTCCTCCTTTCCACTTGGAAACTCTTTTCACCTCTCCACCTTTGGATTTTTTTCTTCTCAAACTACTCCAGCCGCATGGGCCCTTAGAGGAGGCTTCGGCCAGCCCACCAGGGGCTGGTTTACCTCCTCCCACATCCCATGTAGCCTCTTGGGTCGAAATACCTCTCCCGGTGGTCCCCCGGTACACTACCGGCACTCCCGGTACACTACCGATGAGCCCAAAACTTTTCCGGTGACCAAAACAGGACTTCCTATATATCCATCTTTACCTCTAGACCATTCCGGAGCTCCTCGTGACGTCTGGGATCTCATCTGGGACTCCGAACAACCTTCGGTTACCACCATACATAACTCTATACTACCGAAACGTCATCGAACCTTAAGTGTGCAGACCCTGCGGGTTCGAGAACTATGTAGACATGACCGAGACACCTCTATGGTCAATAACCAATAGCGGGACCTGGATGCCCATATTGGTTCCTACATATTCTACGAAGATCTTTATCGGTCGAACCTCTATGTCAGGGATTCAATCAATCCCGTATGCTGTTCCCTTTGTTCTTCGGCATGTTACTTGCCCAAGATTCGATCGTCGGTATCTCCATACCTAGTTCAACCTCATTACCGGCAAGTCTCTTTACTCATTTCTGTAATACAAGATCCTGTGGCTAACACTTAGTCACATTGCTTGCAAGGCTTATTGTGATGTTGTATTACCGAGTGGGCCCTCAGATACCTCTCCGTCACACGGAGTAACAAATCCTAGTCTTGATCCATGCCAACCCAATAGACACCCTCGGAGATACCTGTAGAGTACCTTTATAGTCACCTAGTTACGTTGCGACGTTTGATACACACAAGGCACTCCTCCGGTGTCAGTGAGTTGCATGATCTCATGGTTATAGGAACAAAAACTTGACATGCAGAAAACAGTAGCAATAAACTGACACGATCATATGCTACGTTTGTAGTTTGGGTCTTGTCCATCACATCATTCTCCTAATGATGTGATCCCGTTATCAAATGACATCTCATGTCCATGGCTAGGAAACCTTAACCATCTTTGATCAACGAGCTAGTTCACTAGAGGCATACTAGGGACATGGTATTGTCTATGTATCCACACATGTATCTGAGTTTCCGATCAATACATTTCTAGCATGGATAATAAACAATTATCATGAGCAAGAAAATATGATAATAACCAATTTATTATTGTCTCTAGGGCATATTTCTAACAGTCTCCCACTTGCACTAGAGTCAATAATCTAGTTCACATCACCATGTGATTCACATTGTTATGAATCTAACACCCAATGAGTTATGGGGCTCGATCATGCCTTGCATGTGAGAGAGGTCTTTTAGTCAACGAGTCTATGACATTCAGATCCGTGTGTACTTTGCAAATCTCTATGTCAAACTATAAATACTACTACCACACTCCACTTGGAGCTATTCCAAATGGCTGCTCCACTATATGTATCCGGATTGCTACTAAGAGTCATCCGGATTGGTGTTAAAGCTTGCATCGACGTAACTCTTTATGACGAACTCTTTATCACATTCATAATCGTGAACCATTTCCTTAGTCTTTTAGTTACTAAGGATGATCTTGACCGCTGTCCAGTGATCCACTCCTGGATCACTCTTGTACCCCTTGACGGACTCATGGAAAGGCACACACATGTGTGGTACACTACATGGCATACTATACAGAGCCTATGGCTAAGGCATAGGGGACGACATTCATCCTTTCTCTTTCTTCTACCGTGGTCGAGATTTGAGTCTCACTCAACTTCACACCTTACAAAGCAGGCGAGAACACTTCTCTCTGACTGATCCATTTTGAACTCTCTCATCAAGCATCTTGATCTATCTCTATAGATCTTGATGCTCAACAATTAGGTAGCTTTATCCAGGTCTTCCTTTGAAAAACTTCTTTCAAACAACCCTTTATGCTTTCCAGAAATTCTACATCATTTCCGATCAACAATATGTCAACCACATATGCTTATCAGAAACTTTATAGTGCTCCCACTCACTTTATTGTAAATACAAGTTTCTCATAAACTTTGTATAGACTCAAAAACTTTGTTCACCTCATCAAAGTGTATATTCCAACTCCGAGATGCTTGCTTCAGTCCATAGAAGGATCACTGAAGCTTGCTCGCCTTTTAGCATCCTTAGGATTGACAAAACCTTCTGGTTGCATCACATACAACCTTTCCTCAAGTAAACCGTTAAGGAAGCGATGTTTTGACATCCATCTGCCAGATTTCATAATTGAAAAATGCACCAACTGCCAACATAATTCCAACAGACTTTAGCATCGCTACGAGTGAGAAAGTCTCATCGCAGTCAACTCCTTGAACTTGTCGTAAACTACTTTGCAACAAGTCGAGCTTTATAACTGGTGACATTTACCATCAGTGTGTGTCTTCATATTAAAGGTCCATTTGTACTTGACGACCTGTTGTCCAATGAGTAAGTCTACCAAAGTCTATACTTGGTTTTCATACATGGATCCTTTCTCGGATTACATGGCCTCTAACCATTTGTCGGAATCTGGACCCATCATTGCTTCTCCATAGCTCGTAGGTTCATCGTTGTCCAACAACATGACCTCTAAGACAGGGTTGTCATACCACTCAGGAGCAGTACACATCCTTTTCGACCTACGAGGCTCGATAGTAACTTGATCTGAAGCTTCATGATCATCATCATTAACTTCTCTTCAACTAACGTAGGCATTACAGAAACATCTTCGTGCGCTGCGCTACTCTCTCGTTGAAACAAAGGTTCAACAACCTCATCAAGTTTTATCTTCCTCCCACTCAATTCTTTCTAGAGAAACTTTTCCTCGATAAAGGACCCAATTTTAGCAACAGACATTTTATGCTTGGATCTGAGATAGAAGGTTCACCCAACTGTTCTTAGGGTATTCTATGAATATGCATTTGTCCGCTTTGGGTTCGAGCTCATTAGGTGAAAACATTTTTCCACACAAGCGTCGCAGCCCCAAACATTAAGAAATGACAGCTTAGGTTTCTATCAAACCATAATTCACACGGTGTCATCTCAACGGATTTAGATGGTGCCCTATTTAAAGTGAATGTTGTTGTCTCTAATGCATAACCCCAAAACTATAGTGGCAAATTGATAAGAGACATCGTAGTTCGCACCATATCCAATAGAGCACGACTACGACGTTCGGACACACCATCACACTATGGTGTTCCAGGTGGCGTGAGTTGTGAAACAACTTTCACATTGTCTAAAGTTGTATGCCAAACTCGTAACTCAGACATTCACCTCCACGATCACATCGTAGATATTTTTATCTTCTTGTCACGATGATCTTAAACTTCACTATGAATTTGCTTGAACTTTTCAAAAATTCAGACTTGTGTTTCATTAAGTAAATATACACTATATCTACTCAAATCACCAGTGAAGGTAAGAAAACAACGATATCCACCGCACGCTACAAGACTCATTGGATTGCATACATCAACATGTATTATTTCCAATAAATCACTTGCTCGCTCCATTAAACCGAAAACGGGGTCCTTAGTCATCTTGCCCATGAGGCATGGTTCGCATGTCTCAACCGATTCGAAATCGAATGAGTCCAAAGATCCATCAGCATGGAGTTTCTTCATGCGATTTATACCAATATGACATTTAGCGGCAGTGCCACAAGTATGTGGTACTATCATTACTAACTTTGTATCTTTTGGCATCAATGTTATGAACATGTGTATTACTACGATCAAGATTCAACAAACCATTCTCACTGGGTGCATGACCATTGAAGGTATTATTCATGTAAACAGAATAACCATTATTCTCTAACTCAAATGAATAACCGTGTTGCAATAAACACGATCTAATCACATTCATGCTCAACGCAAAACACCAAATAACATTTATTTTGGTTTGTCACTAATCCCGAAGGTAGAGAGAGCGTGCGATGTTATCGCATCAATCTTGGAAACATTTACAACACACATCGTCACCTCACCCTTAGCTAGTGCTCCGTTTATTCCGTAGCTTTTATTTCGAGTTACTAACATTTAGCAACCGAACCAGTATCCAATACCTACGTGCCACTAGGAGCACTAGCAAGGTACACATTAATAACATGTACATCGAATATACTTCTGTCGACGTTGCCAGCCTTCTTATCTACCAAGTATCTGGGGTTGTTCCGCTTCAGCGACCGTTGTCCTCATAATAGAAGCACTTAGTCTCGGGTTTGGGTTCAACTTTGGGTTTCTTCATTGGAGCAGCAACTGACTTGCCATCCATGAAGTTTCCCTCCTTGACCTTGCCCTTCTCGAAACTAGCGGTTTTACTAACCATCAACACTTGACTCTCCTTCTTGATTTCTAACTTCGCGGTGTCAAACATCGCGAACAACTCAGGGATCATTATTTCTATCCCTGGCATTTTATAGTTCATCACCAAGTTCTAGTATCTTAGTGACAGTGACTTGGAGAACTATATTAATCACTATCTTATCTAGAAGATCAACTCCCACCCGATTCAAGCGATTGTAGCACCCAGACAATCTGAACACATGCTCAACGATTGAGCTATTCTCTTTCATCTTGCAGGCAAAGAATCTTGTTGGCGATCTCATATCTCACAACACGGGCATGAGCTTGAGATCCTAATTTCAGCTCTTAGAACATCTCATATGTTCCGTGACGTTCAAAACGCTTCAGAGCCTCAATTCTAAGCTATAACGCATGACGCACTAAAATATCAAGTAGTCATCAGAACGTGCCTGTTAGATGTTCACAACATCTACAGACGACACTAGAGGGGTTGGCGCACCGAGCGGTGCATTAAGGACATAAGCCTTCTGTGCAACAACGAGGATAATCCTTAGATCACGGACCCAGTCCGCAATATTGCTACCATCATCTTTCGACTCTATTTCTCTAGGAACATACAAAAATACAAGGGAGCTACGGCGTGAGCTAGTAATCTACAACATAATTTGCAAAGACACTACTGACTTTGTTCATGATAATGAGTTCAATTAATCAAATTATCTAAGAACTCCTACTCAAATTGACATCCCTCCGGTCATTCGAGTGATACATGATCCAAATTCACCAACTCAAGTCCGATCATCACGTGAGTTGAGGTGGTTTCAATGGTGAACATCATCATGTTGATCATATCTACTATATGACAAATGTTCGACCTTTCGGTCTCTTGTGTTCCGAGGCCATGTATGTACATGCTAGGCTCGTCAAGTTTAACCCGAGTGTTCTGCATGTGCAACAATGGCTTGCACCCGTTCTATGTGAACTTAGATTCTATCACACCCGATCATCACGTGGTGTCTCGACACGATGAACTTTCGCAACGGTGCACGCTCGGGGAGAACACAATTGATCTTGACATTTCAATGAGGGATCAGCTTATAATGCTACCGTCGTCCTAAGCAAAACAAGGTGCATAAAAGGATTAACATCACATGCAAATCATAAGTGACATGATATGGTCATGAACTTGTGCTTTTGATCTCCATCTTGAAAGCACCGGCATGATCTCCATCGTCACCGGCACGACACCATGATCTTCATCATCTTGATCTCCATCAATGTGTCGCCATCGGGGTTGTCACGCCCACCATGCTTCTACTACTATTGCTACCGTTTAGCGATAAAATAAAGCATTACATAGCGCTTAATGATTGACATGCAGGTCATACAATAATTAAAGACAACCATATGGCTCCTGCTGGTTGTCGTACTCATCGACATGCAAGTCGTGATATTCTATACAACACATGATCATCTCATACATCACATATATCTCATCATGTAATTGGCCATATCACATCAAAACATACCCTGCAAAAACAAGCTAGATGTCCTTTAATTGTTGTTGCATGTTTTATGTGGCTGCTACGGGTATCTAGCAAGAACAATTCTCACCTACGCATAAACCATAACGGTGATACATAAGTTGCTTTTCAACCTTCTCAAGGACCACCTTAGTTGAATCCGATCCAACTAAAGTAGGAGAAACAGACACCCGCCAGCCATCTTTGTGCAACGAAGTTACACGTCAGTCGATGGAAACAGTCTCTCGTAAGCGTACGAGTAAGGTTGGTCCGGACCGCTTCATCCCACAATACCGCTGAACAAAAACACGACCAAGGGAGGAAGCAATCTAAGCATCAACGCCCACAAACTCTTTGTGTTCTACTCGAGATCTCATCTACACATATACCTAGCTCATGATGCCACTATTGGGGAACGTTGCATGGGAAACAAAAAAATTCCTACGCACATGCAAGATCTATCCATGGTGATGAGCATCTACGAGAGGAAGAGTGGATCTACATACCCTTGTAGATTGCTAAGCGGGAAGCGTTAAGAAACGCGGTTGATGTAGTCGAACGTCTTCGCGATCCAAATCGCCGAGCGTCCCGTGATCCCATCACGATCCATCTCGCGATCCAATCACGATCCGTCCCGCGATCTCATCATGATCCGTCCCGCGATCTTGATCATGGTCCTTCCGATCTAGCGCCGAACGGACGGCACCTCCGCGTTCAGCACACGTACAGCTCAATGACGATCTCCGCCTTCTTAACCCAACAAGAGGGAGCGGAGAGGTAGATGAATTCTCTAGCAGCGCGACAGCATTGCGGCGATGATGGTGGAGCTATTGCAACAGGGCTTCGCCTAAGCACCGCTGAAAACCGATCTTGAGGAGAAACTGCGATCTAGAGGAGAGGTAGCACGTGGCTATTAGATTTAGCTTTTTCCTCTAAGTCCTCTAGTATATATAGGAGGGAGGGAGGGGAGGAGGCAGCCTCAAACCCTCAAGGTTTGGTCGAAAATGGAGGTGGAGGAGTCCTACTCCAATCTTATTAGGAGTAGGATTCTCCTTTCCACTTGGAAACTCTTTCCACCTCTCCACCTTTGGATTTTTTCCTTCTCAAACCACTCCAGCCGCATGGGCCCTTAGAGGAGGCTTTGGCCAGCCCACCAGGGGCTGGTTTACCTCCTCCCACATCCCATGTAGCCTCTTGGGTCGAAATACCTCTCCTGATGGTCCCCCGGTATACTACCGGCACTCCCGGTACACTTCCGATGAGCCCAAAACTTTTTCGGTGACCAAAACAGGACTTCCTATATATCCATCTTTACCTCCGGACCATTCCGGAGCTCCTCGTGACGTCCGGGATATCATCCGGGACTCCGAACAACCTTCGGTTACCACCATACATAACTCTATACTACCGAAACGTCATCGAACCTTAAGTGTGCAGACCCTGCGAGTTCGAGAACTATGTAGACATGATCGAGACACCTCTATGGTCAATAACCAATAGAGGGACCTGTATGTCCATATTGGTTCCTACATATTCTACGAAGATCTTTATCGGTCGAACCTCTATGTCAAGGATTCAATTAATCTCGTATGTTGTTCCCTTTGTTCTTCGGTATGTTACTTGCCCAAGATTCGATCGTCGGTATCTCCATACCTAGTTCAACCTCGTTACCGGCAAGTCTCTTTACTCATTTCTGCAATACAAGATCCCGTGGCTAACACTTAGTCATATTGCTTGCAAGGCTTATTGTGATGTTGTATTATCGAGTGGACCCTGAGATACCTCTCCGTCACACGGAGTAACAAATCCTAGTCTTGATCCATGCCAACCCAATAGACACCCTCGGAGATACCTGTAGAGTACCTTTATAGTCACCCAGTTACGTTGCGACATTTGATACACACAAGGCACTCCTCCGGTGTCAGTGAGTTGCATGATCTCATGGTTATAGGAACAAAAACTTGACATGTAGAAAACAGTAGCAATAAACTGACACGATCATATGCTACATTTGTAGTTTGGATCTTGTCCATCACATCATTCTCCTAATGTCGTGATCCCGTTATCAAATGACATCTCATGTCCATGGCTAGAAAACCTTAACAATCATTGATCAACGAGCTAGTTCACTGGAGGCATACTAGGGACATGGTGTTGTCTATGCATCCAGACATGTATCTGAGTTTCCAATCAATACAATTGTAGCATGGATAATAAATGATTATCATGATCAAGGAAATATGATAATAACCAATTTATTGTTGCCTCTAGGGCATATTTCTAACACTTCCTATATATCAATCTTTACCTTCGGACCATTCTGGAGCTCCCCATGACGTCCGGGATCTCATCCAGGACTTCGAACAACCTTCGGTCACCATCATACATAACTCTATACTACTGAAACGTCACCGAACCTTAAGTGTGCAGACCCTGCGGGTTCGAGAACTATGTAGATATGACCGAGACACCTTTACGGTCAATAACCAATAGTGGTACTTGGATGCCCATATTGGTTCCTATATATTCTACGAAGATCTTTATCGGTTGAACCTCCATGTCAAGGATTCAGTCAATCCCGTATAACGTTCCCTTTGTTCTTCGGTATGTTACTTGCCCCGAGATTCGATCGTCGATATCTCCATACCTAGTTCAACCTCGTTACCGGCAAGTCTCTTTACTCGTTCCGTAATACAAGATCCCGTGGCTAACACTTAGTGACATTGCTTGCAAGGCTTGTTCTGATGTTGTATTACCGAGTGGGCCCTGCCTCTTCGTCACACGGAGTAACAAATTCCAGTCTTGATCCATGCCAACCCAACAGACACCCTTAGAGATACCTGTAGAGCATCTTTATAGTCACTTAGTTACGTTGCAACGTTTGATACACACAAGGTACTCCTCCGGTGTGAGTGAGTTGCATGATCTCATGGTCATAGGAAAAGATACTTGACATGCAGAAAACTGTAACAATAAACTGACACGATCATATGCTACGTTTATAGTTTGAGTCTTGTTCATTACATCATTCTCCTAATGATGTGATCGCGGTATCAAATGACATCTCATCTCCATGGCTAGGAAACCTTAACCATCTCTGATCAACGAGCTAGTCTATCAGAGGCATACTAGGGACATGGTGTTGTATATGTATTCACATATGTATCTGAGTTTTCGATCAATACAATTTTAGCATGAATATTAAACGATTATCATGAACAAGAAAATAACATAATAACTAATTTATTATTAATTCTAGGGCATGTTTCCAACACTGACACCATAGCCTTCGCTGCTCGTCTCATCTCCACAGCCATGAGCTAGAAGCCAAGGAAGCGAATTTTATTCTTTCCAGCCAAGGATACATGCACCTCCCTCTCTATTCTCCAGCCAACAAGCGTGCATGCATTTTCTTCTTTATTGGTTCCTTTTTCTTATTGTTTCTTCAGACTACTTGTGGACATATTTAAATCGGTAAGATTTAATCTAAAGCAGTCAGGTGGGACTAATCAGTACCATTAGAATTACAAAACGAATCCAATATAGTTGCATAGCAATAATCTAGCTTACTTGGTTTTGTCCCTTGAATGGTTGGGTGCCGCGCCATCTTTTTTTGTTTCCTTTCGGTGAGGCCCTATATCAGTACAACCAATACAAATTAAATTATTTCTTTCCTTTCACAAAGAATAGGTTAGCTGGGTTGGTTGGTTTGGACGTGTGGGCTAAAACCAGGCGGGCATGGTTTGACTTTCCTTGAAGCTATTTTTTAATTTTTTTCCTCTGTGGCAAAATGAACTCAAAACGCAAAAACGACGGATAAAAATAAAAGTGATGTGCAAAAAACGTCCGATGGACAAAAAAATGGAGAAACAATCCGTACTTTAATATTAGGTATAAATAGTGTGTCTTTGATTTTTGAGCTTTAAATTTGATCATAAATTTAATTAACATGATTGCGGCGAGAATAAAATATGTATCATTAAAAACTTCATTCAAATACGAGTTTAATGGTATAATTTATGTTCCCGCCGCCATCACTTACATTCGTTAATTTATGATCAAACTTAAATCTTAAAAAGTATAGACGCACTATATTATGAAACGATGAAAGTATTAAGAGAGATGCTCGGTAGCATCTCTGGCTGAAGATTTTCGTTACATATGTGTCTTATTGTACCGGTTCATTCGCGTGCGCACATTAAGTAAAAAAGAGAGCACGAGATGGGAGATCGTGGGAGCTGCTAGCCATTCCCGCAGGCCTCATTTGTGACAAGTAGTGGGGGTCATCCTACTTTAGACGATTCGACCCGGTTTTCTTTGGGATTTTTCTTTTGTTTCCTTTTCTGTTTTCTTTTCCATTTCTTTCTTTTTTTTGCATTTTGTTTCTTCATTTTCTTATTTTCTTATTTTGTTTCTTTATTGGTTTTCATTGTTATTTTGCTTATTATTCTACATTCTTTGTATATGTCAGCAATACTTTTCGAATACATGTCTAACATTTTTCCAATGCAAATCAAACATTTTGGTAATACATGGTCAACATTTCTTTACATATTTTTAACATTTTCCAAGTGCTCGATTAATAGTATTTTCCAAATATAATATTAAATTTGTTTGAAATCATGATTAACATGTTTTATGTACATTTTTTAAATTCTTCATTAACAGTTTTCACATCAAAAGTTTAACATTTTTTTAATACATGATCAATATTTTTCTATACACATTTAATATTTTCCAATCGCTTGATTAAAAAAATCAAAGTCTTGTTCAATGTTCTTCCAAATGCTTGATTAACATTTTTATATACATGATAAAACAAATTCATAATTTTTAAATACATGGTTAACATTTTTTATATACAAATTTAACATTTTTCAAATGCTCGATTAACATTTTTCAAATACTTGTTCAACAGTTTTTTTTGAAATGCCTAATTAATATTTTTATATACATGATCAAAGCATTTCAACATTTCTTCTATAGACATTTAACATTATCCAAATGCTTGACTACCATTTTTTCAAATACTTGTTCAACATTGTTTTTAAATGCTTGATTAAGATTTTTATATACATGATAAAAAATCATCATTTTTTAATACATGATCAACACTTTTTCTACACATGTTCAACATTTTTTCCGAATGCTTGATCGGCATTTTTCAAATGTTGTTTTAACATTTTCCAAATGTTTTTTGTAGGGTGTTTTTTTGTATATTAGACTATTCGTCACATGGTATCTATGAGACATGGGTGTAACTACACCCGGTACTAGGAGGTATTTTCCCTATATATATATACTCATGATGACTTGATGAGATGATTACATTTGAGTTGTTCAAACTCTGTTTATATTGATATCTGTAACCTCGTGATGCATGATTTACAAAATGATAGGACATGGTATTGCACTCAAAACCAGCCTTGAACAAAGATACCTACTTATTACTATACCATGCATTGTTTACGTTGTTCCGAACATGGGTTACCTACAAGTACATTCAAAAGTACTCAGTGACTTATCCCTGGCTATTTACTTGGCCAGGCATGAAAGAGTAGGAATTTGAAGAAGAGTTCTTTCATGACGAACATGTGAATTAGGACGTTTCCTAGTCAAAATGTGTGTAGAGTTAAGGCAAATGTAATGGGTCCAAGTTATCCTTGAAGATTTCCGATGCGAGTGTTTATTTGATGTTTGTCCTTCATGGCCCTGCCTATGTAAGACTTAACCATATAATTGTGTAAGACTCTTTGTAATGGATGTAAGACTCTCGTTATTCAGTTTATGTGTGTCCAGTGAGCATTGATCTTGGGCACATGCATTCTGAGACTTCGACTTATGAGTCGAGGTCCCCACAACTTCTCTCTATTCCCCCCATAAATGTTGCATCTTTTTTAGGGCAACGAGAGAGGAGATTTAGATCTATATTTCCACCAATCCATATCTTCACTAAGTGTGTGGGGGGGGGGGCTTGGATACAGGTCTCAGGATTCTTTTGTGTTCTTCTTGTTCTTCCTCTCATATTCGTCCATAGCTTTTGTTGCTTTGGTGAGATTTTGGAGTGAGGGACTTGACCACTTCATGTATTATTGCCATTACATTAGTTACATCGTTTTGAGTTCTTCACGGTGATACATGGAAGTAAAATTTGAAAAGTTTATTATCTTGGGTGTTTTGGCACCCTATAGCTTGTCCCTTTTTGGTGCTTGGGCGGCCTAGATGATTGATGGTGTCGCGGAGCTCAATCGGTGTGGTGTAAAGCTCCGGTCAAGTGTCGGGGTCTGCAATTAAGTTGTGGAGATTGCCTCGAGCAATTTGTATGGGTTTGGTGACCATCCCCAAGGGTCGCCATTTGTATGGGTTAGGTAGCCCCCTCAAGAGTCTCTTAGTGGAATCGCGACATCTTGCATTGTGCGAGGATGTGAGGAGAATACAGTAGCCCTAGTGGCATTTTAGGGAGAATTGTGCCTCCACGCCACTCTAACAAGGATTAGCATCCGCAGGTGTGAACTTCAGGATACATCATCATCCCCACGTGCTTCGATTATATCTTACCTGAGCCTTTTACTTATGCACTTTACTTTGTGATAACCTTCATGATTCATGTTATATATCTTGCTATCACATAGTTGTTTATCTTACTTAGCATAAGTTATTGGTGCACATAATCGAGTCTAATATATTTAGGTTTCGTGCTTGACAAATTAAACACTAGTTTTATTCCACATTTGTTCAAGCCTTAACCATAATTGTCTTAAAGCGCCTATTCACTCCCCTCTAGGCGACATCCACATCATTTCAACAAACATGACTAGCTTGAAGATGAATGGTTGCAGTGACAACAGAGATGAGATGGAAAATGATGACGTTGGGGTTGGAAGATGGTCATGTTTCTCCGTTTCGTGAATGGTGCTCTCGCTGTTGAGAATTAGGCATTGACCCTTCATAGAAAGTGGACACGTGGAACTCTTGGAGCTGACGCCAGATGGTACAAGCGTGTGCACTCGTACCAAGCGTCATCTTGCGCTCTATTGACTTTGGTGCACCTCCGACTGCCTTATCTTTTCCGCCAAACTTTATGTTTCCTCGTGTCTGATGATTTCCTTCCATGTCCAGGCCTAAACACATTAAACAACGGATTTCATATCTCTCGCATTCATTAGTCACTATTGGCAATATCATACTGATTTTCTTGGAATTTCCGGGATTGCACGGTTTAAACAACGGTGTGATGATCGTAAAAATACCACTCATCAAGGATAAATTTAGTTTTCCTCCTCTAACAACACCTAACGAAATCCCTATCATCGTTAGATGAAGATAGCTTTTACTTTGGAGGTGCCCCAACTCTCAAATATACTCGGTCGCCCACATGTGGAGTAAAAAAATTGTCATCTCCCCCAAGTCCGCGTCGTCCCCACACCGCGTCGCTTTGTAGCCGACGTTACTTCTAGCGACCACCTAGTGTCTTCGCTGACCCCCTATCTCTGTTGCCCTCCTGCCCCACTTTGATAGTGTCGCCGGTTGTTGTTGTCGCCGGAATCAAGCTCCACCGTAACCGCAGTCGCTGCATCGATCATACCGTAAGAAAGACAAGTTGAATCTTTTTTTTTGAGCCTCTCCGTCGACTGTCGACCACTAGCAGCTTTGGCATCGGCTCAACATCATCGGCCATCTGTCTGTCGTTCAAGTGTTCGACAATTTGTCTAGGTGTGTTTTTTGTGCTTTCTCAACTCTTTTTTTTCCTTTCGGCAATTGAATTGAACCAATACATTGGTGTGTGGTGTAGATGAGGAGCGTTGATAGAGATGACCTTCAAGGACTCATCGTTGTCGGAGGAGAAAGGCGATGGTGACGATTTTGAAATGTCCATTAGCATGATCTTCGACAAGGATTTTCAGCGAAAGAGAAGAGGATCACAATTTGTCCGTATAAACATCAATCGAGATAGAGTAGAGAGCCATGCCAAGATTATTAGAGATTACTTCAACCCTGATGTAACGTATACGGAGAAGTATTTTCGCCGGCAATTTCGGATGCACGCAAGTCTATTTCTCACCATTGCAAAAGATGTGGAGAAGCATGATGATTTCTTCAGACTCTGAGGAGTGCATACATAGAGGTAAGTATGAGCCATTTAATGAAGTGTATTGCAACTGTTCGAGTGCTTTCCCATGTGTGTTCGTTCAACGCCGCGTGTTAACTATGTCGTGTTGGAGAAGATACAATATTGAAGGTCATTCAAAGGTACACAAAAAACGTGATTGTGATGTTGGTTCGGAGTACTTGAGGACACCCAACAATGAAGTCACAAAAAGGCTGTTGGGATTGAGTGAACAACGAGGATGACTTTGGATACTTGAATCAATTGATTGCATGCATTGGACATGGAAGAATTGCCCCACGGGATGGAAAGGTCGGTACAAGGGCCACTGCGAAAAATCCAAAGATCATTCCTGAGGTTGTTGCATCGGAGGATCTATGAATTTAACATTCATTATTTAGATTGCCTGGCTCTCATAATAACCTAAATGTGTTGTCAAGGTCACCACTATTCACTAGGCTTTTCGCCACCTCATTGCAACTATGTTGTCGATGTCCGTGAGTACATGATGTGTTACTACCTTGCAGATGACATCTATCCTCCATGACCACATTTGTCTAAGACAACCTCGTGTCCTAAAGGTAACAAGAGATGCAATGCATCCAGAGTCGACAAGGAAGGATGTGGAGAGAGCTTTCGGTGTGTGTTGGAAGCGCTTTGGCATCGTTTGTGGCCCTTCTGAGTATAGGAACCCCAAGGTCCTATGGCAAATAAGGACACATTGTATCATCTTGCATAAGATGATCATTGAAGATGAACATGAGTAACACTTCACACTCGTTCTTTTATCATGTTCTTTACTGCATTTCAATCCTTCCGTGTGTTTGAATTTGAATAATTCGGCGTGTAACCTCTGAATTTGTAATACTCGTGAATTGTTTGAATCTTAATTATTATGTTTGGATATAACATGTGTGCAAATATGCAGTTAAAATGTGGTATCTGAACTAAAACTAGAAATGTTTGGCAAAAAAATATTTTAGGGAGTTATGTTTAAGGACCAATTAGAAACCACATTTTTTAAAGGAGCAAATGTACTTCTATAAAGGACAGTCGGCGGTTTCACTCTAAACTATAGGTGATGGGTTAGATACGCTCTTAGTAACCCAAAGTTTTTGAGCTAGTGTTTGAAACTCCGTGT
Organism: Hordeum marinum; assembly: GCA_022496015.1. Taxonomy (NCBI): domain Eukaryota; kingdom Viridiplantae; phylum Streptophyta; class Magnoliopsida; order Poales; family Poaceae; genus Hordeum; species Hordeum marinum. Next base: position 369,186,010 of record CM039675.1, on the reverse strand, counting down.
CTACCAAAACTGGTCTATGGTCTGACTGAAAGCTTCATTAACAACATCATACCTTGGAAACAAGACTGACCAACTTTCAGTGGCAACAACACGATCTAATCTCTCCCATATTCTACCCCTTCTCAATGTAAAAATATCACCTGTAAATCCAATATCTGCAAGGTCACATTCATCAAGAACATCTTTGAACAATTGCATACAACGCTGGGGTCTAATACTTCCCCAGCAGATCATAACAGTTCGAAAAAAGAGAAGGATGTTTAGTGTGGGAACGTTTTGCAGATCATAACAGTTCGAACAAAAAAAAGATGTTTGGTCATTTGAAAGAAAAGGCCCATGCTCCATGTGTGAGATAGATTGATTCGTTAATAAGGTACTCCTGGTTGTTTTAAAGCTTTTTAAGCCACTTGCTTTGTCCATGAGAGAACGTTATAATGAGATACTTCAGATTTTCATTTTCTTTTGCGGAAGAATTAGATATTTCAGATTAACTTGTCACATCTGATCGAAAAATACTACCTACTCCGTATCATATACGTATGTCACACAGTTACAGTTAAGGGAAAACTATAAGTTTGATGAGAAACTATAGTGATCCAAACTGACGACATGAACCACAAAGGCCAACTCACGATCCTAGCCGGATACATTGTCAACACAGAACAAATCAAGCAGTTCCACAGAGAAATTTCATCAAAAATAATAATTACCTAAATCTATACGGCTATAGATGGCAAAAATACCATACCTCTGTTCTTTCACACCAAACTATCCGATGGAACATAGCACCTACTGATCTTCAGCCAATAGGAATGTTGGATAAACAGCAACTACATTCACAGGAGGGCCAAAGGCCAATACATATACATGTATGGTAAAGTGCAAGAGACCCCTTATACAATTGGGATAAACTGAAAAGGGACTATACACACCTAACACCCCCCTCAAACTCATGGTGGATCAACCACACTGAGTTTGGAGAGAAAGAACCCGTGTTGCGCTCGAGTCTGTGCCTTCGTGAAGAAGTCCGCCAACTGTGACTCAGAAGGCACATAATGAAGAGCAAGAACTTGATCTTGCACAGCCGCACGAACAAAGGAGGCATCCACACCGATGTGCTTGGTGAGCTCATGCTCGACCGGGTCACGCGCAATGCTGATAGCACCTGTACTATCTGACAGGAGGGGAGTCGGTGCAGCAATAGAAACACCAAAGTCCTTGAGTAACCATCGTAACCAGATCACCTCAGCCGTCAACATAGCCATCGCTCGCAACTCAGCCTCCGTACTCGAGCGAGAAACATCTGTTTGTTTCTTCGTCTTCCAGGCAATGAGAGAGCCTCCATGAAAGGCACAGTAAGCAGACAGCGAGCGGCAATCAGTAAGATCACTAGCCCACGTAGCATCAGAGTAGGCCTGGAGTTTGAGAGAGCTGGAGCGGGGAGAGACAAGACGGTGTGAGATCGTGCCACGAAGATAGCGTAGAACACGTAGAAGGTGACCATAGTGGACAGAGGTGGGAGCTGAAACGAACTGACTGAGAATGTGAACATGATAGGATATATCAGGACGAGTAACAACGAGATAGACAAGGCTCCCAACGAGGTGGCGATATCGTGTGGGATCAGCCAGAGGATCACCATCAGTAGCACGAAGCTGAACGTTGAGCTCCATAGGAGTCACAACGGTGCGATCATCACTAAGAGCGGCCCGGAAGAGAAGATCCTGAATATACTTTTCTTGAGAGATGAAGAAGACTTCAGAGGTCGAAGAAATATCGATCCCAATAAAGTAGTAAAGAGGACCAAGATCAGACATCAAGAACTGTTCCCAGAGGCGCGCATTAACAAAGGCAATATACTCAGAATTGTCACTAGTGATGATCATGTCATCCACATATAGAAGGAGAAGAGTCCGACCACGAGGAGAGGTGTGGACAAACAATGCTGGATCATGATCACTAGGCAAGAAGCTAGCGGCAGTCACCACAGAGGCGAACCGCGAGAACCATGCACGAGGGGCTTGTTTAAGGCTATAGAGGGAGCGCCAAAGGCGGCAGACCATACCATCAGGAACAGAGTACCTCGAAGGGGGCTGCATATAGACCTCCTCACACAACTGACCATTGAGAAATGCGTTGTGAACGTCAAGCTGAGACACAAGCCAATGACAAACAGAAGCCACAACAAGGAGAGTACGAACAGTGGTCATGTGGGCCACAGGAGCGAAAGTCTCGTCATAATCACGCCCCTGTTCCTGCTGAAAGCCACGAGCCACGAGACGAGCTTTGTAACGCTCAAGAGAACCATCAAAGCGAGTCTTAATCTTATAGACCCACTTGCACATGATGGGACGAACACTAGAAGGAGGAGAAACCAGATCCCACGTGCCATTGCGCTCAAGCGCCGCAAGCTCCTTGGCCATCGCAAGCTGCCATTCAGACTGAGTCATGGCAGCCTGATAGGTGGTGGGCTCAGCAATGGAAAAAAGACCATACCGGTCAGGAGAATAGCGATAGGGTGGGGGACAAGGCCTAACACGGAGGTTATGGACCGGTGTAGGCGTGAGACGAGGTGCACCAGAATTAGAGGGCACATCAGTAGGATCATCCATAGCATGAGGATGACGAGTGTAGTGGAGAGGAAAAGGGGAGTGAGGTCAAAAAACTGGGAAGAGGGTGGGGAGGGAGATGACGAGGGAGAGGAGGGGGAGGGAGGGGATGGTGGTACCGGTGGTGTAGGAAATATCTTCCACGGAAAAGCTCGAGGAGGAGGGACGCGGATAGTAAGAGCGAGACTCATCAAAAGTCACATCACGCGAAATGCGTAGTCGGTGACCAACAGGATCCCAACAGCGATAGCCCTTGTGCTCGTCACTGTAGCCAAGGAAAACACACTCAACTGACTGAGCAGTCAACTTGGTTCGTTCTCGCGGGGCAAGAAGAACATAGCACACGCATCCAAACATACGAAGAGTGGAGTAGTCAGGAGAGCGACCAGAGAGACGCTTCATAGGAATACCACCCTTCAAGGCAGTCGATGGCTGAATGTTGATGAGGTGGGTGGATGCGGAAACGGCCTCAGTCCCAAAAATGGGGTGGAAGAGAGGCGATGATCATCATCGCCCGAGCCGTCTCAAGCAAACGGCGATGTTTGCGTCCTGCAACACCATTCTGAGCATGGGCACCAGGGCAAGAGAATTGGGCAAGAGTACCCTGCTCCGCAAGAAAACCACGCAGCATGTGAGAGATATACTCTCCACCTGAGTCAGCATGGAAGATACGGACAGGCATGGAAAATTGAGGGCGAACCATGGCAGCAAAACGCTTGTATATGGGGAGAACCTCGCTGCGAGATTTCATACAATAAAGCCAAGTGTAGCGAGAGAAATCATCAATAAACAAAACATAATAACGATGACCCCCTTTTGAGTCAAAAGGAGCAGGACCCCATACATCAGAATGAACTAAGTCAAAAGGACGCTGAGATATAGACTCACTGGTAGGATAAGGTAACTTAGTCTGTTTGCCAAGCCTACAACCATCACAATGCAACGAAACATCACCAGAGACAGACCCTAAGATGCCTTGGTGTACTAAGGAGGACAAGCGAGAGCCACAAATGTGACCAAGTCGATGATGCCACTGTTGGAAGGACGTAGAAGAGGAGGCAACAAGAGCATGCGAGCTGACGTATGTGGTAGCAGCGGAAGGAACACAAAGCCAATCAACCTCCCAAAGGCCCTCAGACTCACGGCGACGAGGGCTAGCGCCACCTAGAGCCTAAGTGCGACGATCCTAAACAGAACAAGAGTCGGTATCAAGAATGACACGACAGCCAGAATCAGTAAGTTGGGCAGTGGAAAAGAGATTCATGGTAAGACGAGGAACATGAGAAACACTAGGAACCGAAAAAAGACGGAGTGGAAAGGATGCCATGACTAGCAACAGGAAGAGGTGTGCCATCGACAATGAGACCATTAAGAGGAAAATCAAGAGGCCGAAGAGAAGATAAAGCAGAAGAATCAAAAGACATATGAAAAGAAGCTCCAGAATCCAGAACCCACGAAGATGTACCTGACTAAGTAGGCTCTGACGGGGGCGGAGTGGTGGTGGCAGTCACAGCGGCAACAGAACCCTTCGAGGAAGAACCAGAGGAAGCCAACATGCGCTTGAGCCGCACAATATCCTGGTCAGCGAGCGACGGAGTCGAGGAAGACGCATGAGTCCCACTAGAAGAAGAGCGCTTCAGGTCTTTCCACTTCTTGTGGCAATCAGACTCCAGGTGACCTGGCCTGTTGCAGTAGCCACAAAAGGTGTGTGAGCGCGACCAACCCTCTCATGAAGGAGGGTGACCCGCCCCCTGGAGGTGTGGGCAAGAGCGGTGGAGTGGTGAGGCGAGCAGACGACACATGAGCTCGGGCAGCAAGAACAGTGGGAACCACAAGCAGACCAGTAGAACAGAGGCGTTTCTCCTTAGCACGAAGCTCTGCAAGCACCTCCAAAATAGGAACACGACCACGAGCAAGCAGGTGAGCACGCCGAGGCTCAAACTCTAGACGAAGGCGAGGTAAGAACTCATGGAGGCGATGAAACTCCAAGTCTGACCGCACAGTCTGGCAACAACGGCAAGTACCACAAACAACTGTCCCGAGAGAGTCAAGCTGGCGCCATATGGCAGAGCTCTGTGAGTAGAACTCATCAACAGAAGAGTCACCCTGTTGAAGAGCGTGCTCCTGACGCACCACAGATAAGTAGAGAGCATCACCAGATGGCTGATATCGCTGACAAAGATAGGACCACATCGCAGCAACATGACCGAGACCCATGAACTCAGACGCAAACTGAGGTAAGGCACTCGTAGTGAGAACAGCAGCAGCTCGAGTATCATCATTGCACCACTGAGTGTAAGCAGACAGATCATCTTGGTAAACAGAAAGAGCATCTGAGTAGGTGGATACTTGTTGATCATAAGCATCAACCGCAGCATCATCAAGGGCCTTGGCTGTATCCCGATCAGCTTGAGAAGCATCAATAGTAAGAACAGGCGGCACCGGCGGGGTAGGAGCCACAGGAGCAACAGGGCCAGGCGGACAGGGAACCTCGCCAGAGAGAACGCCCCACAGGAGAAGACCACGCATGTGGATGCGCATGAAACCCACAAACTCAGCATAGTTGGTGCCATCGAAGATCACCGAGCACCGAGGAACATCCACATAGCTTGACGAAGACATGTCGAGCTCGTTTTTTTTCTTTTTTTGGATCGAGGTTAACTACACGGCAGCCCGAGCCCGAGCCAGGCCGAGCGAGAGCAGAAGCGCTCAGGACAAGATGTCGAGCGAGGGTCGGCCGAGCCTAGCAGTGGGCGGGCCGGGGCGACCGGATCCGTGACGGGGGCGGCCAGATCCGAGGCGAGGAAGGCTAGGCGGAGCTAGGGACGGCGGCAGGAGGCGGCGGCGGCCAGGCCAAGCCTGGCAATGGGCGGGTCGGGGCGACCGTAGGAAGGCCAGGCGGAGCTAGGGGCGGCGGCGGCCGGCCGGCATGAGGCGGCGGTGGCCGGGCCGAGCCTAGCAGTGGGCGGGCCGGGGCGGCCGGATCCGCGGCGAGGAGGGCCAGGCGGAGCTAGGGGCGGGGGCGGCCGGCCGGTCAGGAGGCGGCGGCAACCGGGCGAGAGCAGCAACAGCCGGACGGCTAGGGGACGGATCGGGGGAGGAGCTAGCACGTAGTTCCAGCGTGCGGGAGAGAGGGGAACCTAACATCTAATACCATGTTGGATAAACAACAACTACATTCACAGGAGGGCCAAAGGCCAATACATATACATGTGTGATAAAGTGCAAGAGACCCCTTATACAATGGGGATAAACCGAAAAGTGACTATACACATCTAACAAGCAACATGTGCTGAATGTTTTAGATAGAATAGATAAGAGAAGTTAAAACTATAGTATAATGTTAATTAAGGAACAACCAGCCCATGTTTTTAGTTTGGGGGCTTATAGGCGTCGGTTGGGCCGGTCGAGCCCCAGCTGTCCCATACAGGCCGATGCAGCGACCAAGGCCGTCAGATCTGAACCACGTTTTGTCCTCCTCGCAGTCGTTCCCCACACCTACTCACCCTTCCTTCCCCTCCGGGATAGAAATTGCAACGCCTCGAGCGCCGCCGACACCCCCCATGCCTCCGCGAGAAAAAGAGAGCTTGAAGCACCACCGTGGCGTGCTCGTCGCCGGTCGATGCTCTCCCCTGCCGTCCTCGTCGCCGGTCACCACCGTCAGCCCTGGCTCCACCCCATGCAACAGCTGCACCCTCTCGTTGCAGCCCCGCATGCGATGGCTGTAGCTCGGTGGCAATGCAACACCGTCATGCCATCAAAACCGCCATGCCGTGTTGAAGTTTTTTCTCCACGGCCATTGAAACTCTTTTTCAAGGTTGAAGCTTTTCACAGACGCGTTGAAGCTTTTTCACACACCGATTGAAGCATTTTCCATGCCGCTCGAAGGTATCTTTTGCGGTTGAAGCTTTAATCCATGATTTTTGCTGCAAACGGCACGAGAAAAAGCTACAACCGGTGGCCCTTTTTGCTACAACCAAGAAAGATGATGAAGTGTGGCCGGCGACGACGGATTGCAAATTTGTTGCAAACCGCGGTGAAAAAAGCTTCAACCTTGATGGAAAAAGCTTCAACCGTCAGGAACGTGAGCTGCTTCGGTAGGAGACGAATGGGAGCTGCGAATGAGGGCGATGGAGCGCGTGCATGGCGGAGGGTGCGGCGGTCGCGGCCGGAGGTGTGCCTGCTGGTGGCGCGTGCGGGGGCTGGTTTCTGGTGCCTTCTGGTGCGGAAGCCCCTACCTTCCGCGTCGTGGGGAAGAAGCAGATGAGGAAAAAACGATTCGAAAGAATGGTCCCGCTGCTCTTCTGAGGGATGCTCCCTGTCACACGATGGAACGATCGCCAGGCCCGCATGCGTCCGGCGCAACGCTTGGGCCGGCGTCCCGGCAGCAAACGTTTCCCTTTTAGTTTTTCACAAATGTAAAAAACCTGGAAAAGAAAAATGGTAGACCTCTCATAACATACATCACGTAAACTTGGGCATAATTTTTAGACTGGAGTTAAAAATGCGCTTCAATACAGATACTTGTCGTAGGGAACCATAATTTTATCCACTAGAAAGCAGAAAAGAAGTGCATACGATTCCTAAATATATTAAACCTTCAAAATACTGTTCGAATAACCAAGATTTGTCAAACAAAATTGGAACTTTCCATAGAGCCGCGGAGGACATGTAGAGCAGTATAATAGCTTGTATGAAATATCATATGGACAGTTCGTTCGTAACGAACCAAGAAACTGTTCATACGAACAGTTCCTTCAATATATGAGACACATGCTTGTGTCTATTCGAGATTTTTTTTATCATACGGACAGTGGCAACAAGCCATCTGCAATCGCAAGACAAGGAGGACTCACTTTCTATGCCCTCTCCACAAGCTCCAGGTTTCAATACCACTGCAATCCAAAAAATATCCAAATTCAGTTGAAGTACTTACCGCTCTGTACACAATACTTGTGCTGATGAATCAAATATAAGTATCAATAGGGTTGGAATAATGCTTGAACATATAGGCATACTACAAACTACATAGGGTTACATATATATGGCTCCATAAGGAACTGGAATGAGAGAACATCACCTACCATACTGAACTTGTTATGTTTCTGATGTAGATTTGGCACCATTATTTCTTCCAGCCGAACCAAATATCAGTAGCCTCTGAATGTTCGAGGAACATAAAAATATTCAGAATCCTTCCCAAGTGCTTTTATTGTTTCCTTAACAAATCAAGACCAATTGGAGCAGTAGGAAAAATTCAGTACATTCTATTGGTTGTTGTATGCAGAGCCATACATACCACATAATCTTTCCATCTAGCGTATCTGTGATCATGTCTGTTACTTCTGATTGCACGCCGTTCTCTCTCTCAAGCATTCGACACATGGATTGTGTAATTACCATTATATTTGCTCTACCTAATCAGTGACATAGCATGCAGTTCAATGGTAGGAATTGACAGGCCACATGCATTTCTTCGGGAACCAAGGAAACAAATCAGAACAGAACTTGATACCACATTGATTACCTGACACAACCAATTAATCACGATTCGTATGAACATATCACCAAAAACCAACTGGACATGAACTCCCACATTGAACAACCAAGAGGACAGACGGACCAACAACAAGAAAATGTATTTACCTGATATAGAGGCTGTCCCAATGCATTTTCTCCAAGAAAAACAGATTTGATATAATCACCAACAGAATAACCAGAGATCACAAAAATAAACCCTCCATTGATTCGATGTATTGTTAATGACACACTCAAAAATCCAATCAGAAAAGGAGGCAATAGCACATCGCCTTCGGTGTTAAGGCAATCAAATAGTGGTTATCTGGTTAGCAGCTTGGAGCGATACCATGAAGGCACTGACGGCACAACCACCACGTCAGACAACATAGGAACCATGTAAATGAAAACCCATACAACCAAAGCACTCCCTACAGCTCGCTTAATTTGTATGGATAACCATTTTAAAATCAGACCACCAGATCAACCAAGAAAACATATACTCTATTAGACATGATTTTGAGAAAGTTGGGAAGCAATATAACTTAAACTAAAATGTATAGGACAATATTCATAGTCTAGGCATTGTATACCTTTGCTTGTTGTATGGATAACCATTTCAAAGTACAAACACCATATCTACATAGAAAAGATATACCCTCTATTAGATACTCCCTCCATTCCATAATGTAGTGCATATAGATATTTTAAAAAGTCAAACTTCATCAACTTTGACCAAGTTTGTGGAAACAAACAATTACATCTAGAATGCCTAACATATATCATAGGATTCATCATAAGACGTAGTTTCATATTATATATATTTGGTATTATAGATATTAATAGTTTTGTCTATAAACTTGGTTAAAGTTGACAAAGTTTGACTTTAAAAAAAATCTATATGCACTACATTATGGAACGGAGGGAGTATGATTTTGAGAAATTTGGGAAGCTGATATAACTTGAAGCCAAATGTATAGGGAAATAACCAAAGTCCAGCATCACATACCTTTGGTTAATACTAAAATGCATAATGATTGAATATATAATCAGATATTTACCAATTACTTAAAATAACATCCAAAATCATTTACATAGAAAGATAACATATGGCAGATAGATACAGGACACAGGAAAGAGTTCGCAGGTTCCCCTCTTCGCAGAAATCTGGATTTTTGGTGCTTTGAATATCTGGAAGCTAAGAAGATCTTCGAAAATCTGGATTTCATTATCAATTGCTCAAGTTCATACATTAGAGCCAACGTAACTAAGTGGCCCAGGCAGAATCATAAATCATTTCAGTTAATATAGTCCAAGCAGAAAAAGGAAGTGCATTCAACCGGTTTACAACTAGTAAAAGGTGCCAAAATCAGTTTCTCCAAAAACAAATTACCCTAAGGGGGCGTCATGAATATCATAATATTCGCATATAACTATTTTCTCCCCAAAGGCATCAGTACAAGCTTCAATTGAAGGATTAATAAAAGTACAAATGTAGTGACTACTGAATTATTATGGAGCAAAAGAAAATCCTTCAAACTAGGATAAATAGGACTATAAATGCCATGTTTGATTTACATAAGACTCTAGATCATAGTGATGTCATGCATCTTATTCTTTCAATTATTAGGACCTGAAGTGAATCACAGCAGGTGAAGATATCCGTAACTCCTTGGTAATCTCCTCCCTCAACATATCCTTCTCCTCACTGGTCCGCGGATATCTAGAAGGACAAACCTTGATACCGGGATCCAAATCCACGCAGCTCTCACACACCTTCCTGTCGTGAAGATATATCTCTTCCATGTTCACCGCAACTTCCATGGCGCGTCTAACGTATCGCACAAAGTTTTCCTCAGGTTGGAACCCATAGATGGCGAGCTTAACCAGATTCTTGTGCTTGAAATCAACAGCAGATGGTTGCCACTCCACGTTTGCTTTCTCACAGTAACCATTTTTCCTTCGAAGATCCTTGTTAGTCACCATTTTGCATAAATTATCCCACACTGAGATGCATAGCTCCTTTAGGGCGGGTGCAGCTTCAAGAACGAACATGGTCCAAGCAATATCGCATCCTTCAGGAAGATTATCCAGATTCACAATCTGTAGCTCTCCAAGCACAGGCGCAAGCAGTTTGGGGCATTCTGGTAAAACCCAAATCTTGGACAGAAGAAACGAGTTAATAATTGTGTTCAAAACTGCAAACAAATTACACCGTCAAGAGCTAGAAAAGACTCGATTAAGTTAATTATTATTATTACAAGCATCACAGAGTAGGAATGACATGGATGGCTAGAGTGAGTACCTTTTCACTTTTAAAATCCAGACGCAGGTCTTTTATCGAGGATACATTAGCGAGGAGTTCACTTAACTGGAGATTCTTAGTTGAACTAATACCAATGTTTTCAAGGCTTAGCTTTGAAAGCTGTGGGACGAAACCAAAAGACAGGGGATCTTGGTAAGACCAACAAGTATAGTTCACACGTTGGAGTTTTGGTAGACAGTTGAGCTGCACTGTCTCAAATTTCCCAAAGCCAATATGGAGCTCAACAAGTTGAGCATGTTCTACTTGCAGCACGGAATAGACCCCTGCGTCACAGTAAGAGAGACGCAAAGACTCCAACCGCTTGCAGGTGCTGAGGATGTTGGGGATGTCTAGTTCACCAAACCTCATATTGCGCAGCCACAGTCGTGTGAGGCCGGCAAAGGCAGCTGGACAATCACCAAACCAACTATTGAACTTCTTGGCATAGCAGAGGAGATTGTTGTGAGTGCATCTTAAACAAGGCGTCTCTGTGAAAATGATAAACTCGGCATTGTCCACCTTATGAGCAGCCATTGCGCAGGAACAGCTTTGCTGATGGTACGGCATTCATCAGGCCTTAAAAAGAATTGCACCCGCAGCTTCCGTATGGGGACCTCAACATTCCTCGCGCCCAGGATCTTCTCTGTGACAGCAGCCACAACACGGTTGTACCGAACAAGACAAGGAGTGGTGTCGACACAGGCCCTGGCCTTGTGGTGACTCCAAAGAGAACCAATACTTATGTCAAACCACGAGAGCATCGTGCAGAGCTTCAGCATCCGCTTAGAGAGGATGCAAGTTCTTAATGCATCCAATGTGTCAGCCCTCTCCAAGATGTTGAGTAGAATGTCGTCAGGCAGCTTGTTAAGCCTATCTCCTCCGGCTTCACCTTCACGGTGAGCTGTGGCTTCCTGCATTGCATGTATTAATTACAGAAGAAAGAAGAAGAAAATGAGCCTCGTACCATGAGCACAACGACATGAACAAAAGAGGAAGCATGAAAAGCACTTACATTGCAGCTGCAGCTAGTCCCCTTCTTGTTCTCCATCTCCAAGTTTCCAATTGACAAGAGATCACCTTCTTCGATGAACTCGAATTATCCACCTCCTCCTACTCCGCTACATGTTCGGAGGCTGGCGCAATGGAAGGACTCAAATCCTGATTACTACTTCTCAATACAGTAATAACTTCTCTAATAAAAACAGTCCTCCCTTTCACTTTCAATTACACAAGGAGGGGCGGAGACAGGCAGGGTGGCAATAGCCCTAGGCCTAGTAACACCCCTTGTAATTCCTTACTACAAAGTACAAAAAATCGCGAAAGTTCATCGCTCAAGATAGCTCAGCCCCAAGAGTAATCCGTTAATAGCTCCACCATCGCACAAGGTGATTGATGGTTCTCCTGCGCGGCCTTTATTTATGGAAGGGCGAACGGCGCAACGCGCCGGCTCTCCTCCGCCGCAGCCCAGCGCAACAAAGCAGACAACACGCCGGATCTCCGATTCCGAGCCTGATTACAGCGTCTCAGGACCGGGACTGGATAATTTCGAGTCCGCTAGCTTGTGGGGTCTGAATCCAAACTGAAATCGATCTCCTTTGTAGCACGATTACACAAGGAAACCGACTACTCCAATGAGCTTATTATTCTGCAAAAAATAAGCGCAAAAAGACATACCCCTCGCCGGCCACAAGGGCGCGGAGGAGAGTAGTTGCCGGCGGCGGCGGGGTTGGCACCCGCCCAAGGCGCTGAGGGGGGAGTCGTTGCCACAAGGGTTTCTATTTTTTGCCAATGTAATACTAGCTTTGTTCCTAAATATTTGTTTTTTAATTCAACTATGAACTACATACAAAACAAAATGAATAAATCTACATTCTAAATTATGTCTATATATATTTGTATGTAGTTCATGATAAAATCTTTAAAAAGACAAGTATTTAGGAATTTTTAATAGGCCGTCAGTTGCAGGAAAGAAAACAATCAGTTTATGCATATGTGGTAGAGATAAAAAAAGTTTGAATCAAATGCTAGAAATCTATATCTGAATGATGTCATGATGAGAAGGGACTTTCAGAAAGTTATTTCAAAAACTAAAAATGTGATGGTCTCCTCATGACATGATTTCCTAAGGCGCCATAACAAAATATTTTTTGGCTAAGCAAACTACATTGACGGACTCTTGCCTGAGCTAGACCAATGCATGATATGTCTCGTCTTAACCTATGTATTTCACAACCGATAAAACTGTGGTACCAAAATAGCTGTGTATGAAAAAAAATAGTCATTTAGTCATTTTCATATAGCTTACAAAAACTAACCCATAAAAAGTTGTGTCAATTTTTTTGGAGCTTAACGTTGTATAAAACATGAAAACCTTTTTTTACCTCACGCATGAGGGATTAAATAAAATCACAAAACGACCTCTACATATCTCCTAACAAACCCCTACCTTAGTGATGGTTTGTTTTGTTTGTTATCTACGAATCTGTTTTATTTTTTGTGAACATTTTTTAAAATTCCATGAACATTGTTTTCAAATCCATGAATATGTTGCGAAAATAGTATCATATTTTGAAAATCATGAACATTTTTTGTTTCACGATTTTTTTGAAATCATGATTTTTTTATAATATGCGAACAATTTATTTTGAATTCACGATCTTATGATTTTCCAAATGTTTTATGATTTCTCGATATATTTTGTCAGTACTCACAACTTTTTGAAATCCCCGGTTAATTAAAAAAAACAGAAACAAAAATGTGAAAGGAAAAGGCAAAAAACAAAATAAAAGAAAGGAAGCGTCAGGACCAGTATACGGGCCGGTCCATTACTGCACGTACAACACATGCTATATATAAGAGAAAAGGGGAGAAAATGTGATAGAACCAGGGTTTGAACTATAGTCTCCCATGCATAAGGCATCCATTGCGCTGGTTCTCTGCTTGTGACATTTAAGTGTATCATTTTATAAGAACCAAATTCGGCAACGATTTTGAAGAGAAAAGTATCATTTTCTTTACTAACAGGCGGCATGCTGGGTTGCCAAGTTTGAAGGTAATTTGAATGATGGTGAACGGGAAGAAGCATTTTGTGCTTTATTATTATTAGGTTATATCATAAGGATCATGCATGATCAATCTGAAAATGCAGCAGAACATTAGCCTTTGCACAAAGGAACATCAGGAAAGAAAAATACAATCAAGACCAAAGAATCGTCTGAATTACACCAACGCCCGTCGTTTGTCTTTGGCGTCACCATAGCAGACACCAAAGGAAGAAATGACGGATGACCTTCTCACCCGAGCTCGACGCTGCTTCATCGATGATGTGTAACTTTGTGTACCTACATGGTGGCTCACCAAAGGTGAAACCATTATGGTTGAACAAATCAGACCGAGGCAACACCCCGGAAACGCCATCAAAATCTAGATCTGGCACCTCGCCACGACTAAGACGTCTAAGGAGAAAACCATACCTGTCATCTACGAACCACGAATCCAACACACAATCCACCATCTTCCAGATGTCGTCGATGAAGACCAGAATCTGCATCCGCTCTTGGAATACCTCCCAAGCTCCACGTTGACGCTGGAGCGAACGTTGTCGCAACGGTGGAGCCTGAGGACACAAATTCACCATGAGAATGTCGCCGTCGCCACGCCAACCTTGCTTGAACACACTCATTTCCAAATCCTTCCCAAACATAGGACCGATGACCTCGTCAGGAAAGGATCCTAAGAATCTTGTTTCAACATCATCATCATCGTCATCGAAGCCAAGACGATGAAGAGCCTAAAAACCTAGACTACGAGGGACTAAACACGATCCACATACGTGGATCCAACGACCCTCCTCACTACCAGTGACCCAAAGTCACCAAGAAGCCGTCGGAAAACGACGCTGAAAGATTGACCTCTCCTGACGATGGCTAGAGTTCCAGTCGCCTGGGACAAAAAGGAAAACAATAGACAACTGGCGAGTATCAAAGGTTTATATTCTGCTGAGCCTAGCATGTGCGTATGAGGCACGCCAAGCACTAGAAAGTTTCCTCGTTCGACCATGGATCTACTTTTGTGGATCTACTTATGCACCAATACCTTACGTGTGCCTAAAATTAAGAAGGGGGAGGGGGTGAGGTTACGGCATTCTGGGTTAGAGCATCTACAACCGGACTTCTCAAACCCGCCTCATACGCCCGGGCAGGCCGGCCGGTCACTTTTTTTGACCCAGACGAGCCTCTCAAATGGCCCTTAAACGCTCGGGCTGATCGGCACCCCCATATCCAGCCCAAATATGGGGCGGATATGGGGCGTCTGGGCGTGTCTGGGCACGCCCGCCACGTCGAACCGACGAACGGGCCCAACCAGGAACACCCGCCAACCCGGCGGTCCGAAGGTCGTCTCCTCCACCGGACCGGTCGCGCCGCGTGTCGCAGCTCCGGCGGGCCACGTAGTGCATTGCCTGGCTATTTAAGTGCACCGACGGACCCCAAAACCCTACATCCACATCTTCCTCCTCATCCTGTCCGCCGCCACGGCCAGTTTCCACTCCACCCATCTGCAGCCATGCCCCCACGCCGCCGGGTGAGGAACCAGGCGTTCTTGATGCCGAAGCACCGGCTAAAGCTCCTTGAGCGGATCCTGAATAGGCGCAAAGCCCGGATCGCTGCGGGGATACCTCCGGATGAAGTGGATCTGAAGGGGGAGGAGGAGTTGGAGGTGGTGGAGGAGCAGGAGTAGGAGGTGGTGGAGGAGGAGGAGGTGGGGGGGGGAGAAGGATGTGGGGGGCGCTGGCGACGGGGATCTCCGAGCAGAGCAGCAGGCCATCCTCGATTCCTTCCGGTCGGAGTCGGATGCAGATGCAAGACGCCATCGCCGGCAGGAGATGGAGGCGCAAGAAGTCGCGGAACAGGCGGATTGCGTGGCCTACATTGATGCGATGGAGCAGGAGGAGGATGAACCAGAGCCCTCCTCCCCGCCCATCCAGCTGCGCCCGGCTCCGGCGTCGTGGACATCACGGACGACGACGAATAGCCAGGGTAGTACGTAGGATTTACTTTGCATGCTTTTGTATGGATGCAGAGGATGAAATTTGAGATATGCGGATGCATATTGAACAATTTAAGGAGTGACCGGTGAGTGCCCGCGGACGCATCCGGGCGCGTCCGCTGGCGTTTGAGGGGTCGGATTTGTCATATCCGGCTGCAGATGCTCTTACATGACGAAATCTAAGGGTTGCTTCCACGACAACAGAAGAAACACTGAATCATGGAGTAGCATATTAGCATCTGCTCTAACGAGAGACACGACTAAGTAACCCCGTAAGCCTTTTGCGCGCACGCTCTACCAGCGAGCAACTCCAGTAGACATTTGTTAAACCCATAAAAAATGGGTATTTACAGTTTTGGTTGGACGGAAAAGCGGAGCCTAGCAGACCCCGTAAAACTTGTTTGACCCTTAAACTTTTTAAAGAACATTGTAAATTCATCCGCAAAAACCTTATATGTATAGTTTTAAAGACAATATACAGTTCAACCCGTAAACCGATCAAACTTCGTCGGAGGAGACGCGCCATCACGAAACTGGCCGGAATCTATCCGGAACTCATCGGAATACGCCACCACACGTTAAAATAAATAGCCGTTGTAGGATCGAAAATAGGTCTATAGGGGGGGGGTGATTAGACTACTTGACCAAATAAAAATCTACCTTTTCCCAATTTTAAGTGTTGGCAGATTTTAGCATTCATAACAAGTCAAGCACACCTACACATGCATGTTTACGAGTATAGCAGCGGAAAGTAAAGACAAGCATGAGTAGTAAAGGAAGGGTAGGAAGATCAAACGCAATTTGGAGACACGATGATTTTTCCCATGGTTCCAATAGGTGGTGCTATCATACGTCCACGTTTATGGAGTCTTCAACCCACGGAGGGTAACGGTCGCGAGAGTCCATGATACGTCCATTTTGCATCATGATTTTATATTTATATTTATTGAATTATGGGATGTTATTACACATTATGATACAATACTTATGCCTTTTCTTTCTTATTTTATAAGGTTTACATGAAGAGAGAGAATGCCGGCAGCTGGAATTCTGGACTAGAAAAGGAGAAAATATGAGAGACCTATTCTGCACAACTCCAAAAGTCCTGAAAAGGTACGGAGAATTATTTTGGAATATATAAAAAATATTGGGTGAAACAAATACCAGAGGGGACCCATTAGGAGGTCACAAGCCTGTTGGGCGCGACCTACCCCCTTAGTCACGCCCTTGTGGCTTGTGGGCCCCCTGGCAGCCCTCCGGTGCCCATCCTCTACTATATGAAGGGTTTTGACCTGAAACAGAAATCAGAGGAGAGCTTTCGGGACGAAGTGCCGTCACCTCGAGGCGGAACTTGGACAGAACCAATCTAGGGTTCCGCCGGAGCTGTTCTATCGGGGAAACTTCACTCCCAGAGGGGGAAATCGAAGCCATCATCATCACCAACGATCCTCTCATCAATAGGGGGTCAATATCCATCAACATCTTCACCTGCACCATCTCCTTTCCAAACCCTAGTTCATCTCTTGTATCTGATCTTTGTCTCAAAACCTCGGATTGGTACCTGTGGGTTGCTAGTAGTGTTGATTGCTCCTTGTAGTTGATGCTAGTTGGTTTACTTGGTGGAAGATCATATGTTCAGATCATTTATGATAATTAATACTCCTATGATTATGAACATGAACATGCTTCATGAGTAGTTACGTTTGTTCCTGAGGACATGGGATAAGTCTTGTTATAAGTAATCATGTGAATTTGGTATTCTTTCGATATTTTGATGAGGTGTATGTTGTCTATCCTCTCGTGATGTCATGTGAACATCGACTACATGACACTTCGCCATTATTTGGGCCTAGGGGAAGGCATTGGGAAGTAATAAGCAGATGATGGGTTGCTAGAGTGGCAGAAGCTTAAACCCTAGTTTATGCGTTGCTTCGTAAGGGGCTCATTTGAATCCATATGTTTCATGCTATGGTTAGATTTATCTTAATTCTTCTTTCGTAGTTGCGGGTGCTTGCAATAGAGGTTAATCATAAGTGGGAGGCTTGTCCAAGTAAGGGCATTACCCAAGCACCGGTCCACCCACATATCAAACTATCAAAGTAACGAACGCGAATCAAATGAGCATGATGAAAACTAGCTTGACAGAAATTCCCATGTGTCCTCGGGAGCGCTTTGATTTATATAAGAGTTTGTCCAGGCTTGTCCTTTGCTACAAAAAGGACTGGGACACCTTGCTGCACCTTTGCTACATTTATTACTTGCTACCCGTTACAAATTACCTTATCACAAAACTATCTGTTACTGACAATTTCAGTGCTTGCAGAGAATACCTTACTGAAAACCGCTTGTCATTTCCTTTTGCTCCTTGTTGGGTTCGACACTCTTACTTATCAAAAGGACTACGATAGATCCCCTATACTTGTGGGTCATCAGTCCACGGAGGGTTCCACGAAGAAGCAACTTTGACTATACCATGATGGCCTACGTCCACGAAGGACTAGCCTAACTCGAGGTAGATCTTCACGGAGTAGGCGATCTACTTGCCCTTACAAAATTCTTGGTTCACTCCACAACATGAACTAGGAGGCTCCCAAGCGACACCTAACCAATCTAGGAGGCACCACCCTCCAAAAGGTAATAGGCTCGATAATGTCGATGAACTCCTTGCTCTTGTGCTTCAAGATGGTAGACTCCTCAACACACAATCACTCTCTCACAGATTTGGCTTTGGTGGAAGAGATTGATTGGGTGGAAAGCAACCTGGGGAGGCTAGAGATCAAGATTCATATGGTTGGAATGGAATGGCATGATCTCAACACATGAGTAGGTGGCTCTCTCTTAGAAAATCAGTTGGTATGAGTGGGGACCTGCTCTGAGTGCTTCTCTGTCAAGTAGGTGCTGGTGGAGGGGTATATATAGGCATCTCCAAAAATCCAACCGTTACACCTTAAGTGACCAACTCGGTGACACCGATGTGTGAATCTTGATGGTATTGAGTTGCTCCAAAGGTAGGAACTTTTGAATCTCGGTGAGACCGATATATAAATCTCGGTTGCACTGATTAGGTGACCATGGTCAGATTGCGTAACTCGGTGACGTCGATCCAACAAACTTGATGGGACCGATTTTGTGAATCGAGGTAACAGGAAGTTGGCAACCCAAACTTGGTGGCCCCGAAGCAGAATCGGTTGCACTGGTGGCCCCAACATGGGTGTGTCTGAGTTTGGGAATCGGTGGCACGGAGTGGGAATTGTTGGTTGCACCGATTTTGCATATTTGGCTTTGGACAGACTTTTGTGGAAGAGCTTGTGGGTGTATTTGGTGACTATCACTTGTGCACGTATGAGCATTTTGTTCACCAACAATACCTTACCCCCTTTTAATAGTATTGGCTTTCCTATGGACTCAAAGTGATTTCTCATAAATTAAAATGTAGAGTCCTCTTGCTTGAAGCTTTGCCAATCCATTTCCTTGCATCTTGGGGTATTCCACAATCCTTTTGCCATCCCTATCATTGAACTTCTCCTGAAATATGCTTAGTGGAAACATTAGTTCAATGACATATATGTTGTTATAAATTACTAAAACCATCAAGGGGGCAAATGTGCTTTCAATCTCCCCCTTTTTGGTAACTGATGACAACATATAGATCAAAGCTTCGACATATGATATAATCAATGAATATAATCGCCGCTTTGAGAAGTATGTGATAAGCAAGAGCTCCCCCTAAATGTGTGCATTATTTTATATTTGCGTTTGAATGCAAATGCACAATCGATTATGTACATGGGGCACTTCTTCCATGTCACACACATCTTGGTGGTGTGCGAGAATAATAAGAGTGAATATCATAGCACAACACAATCAAGTAAAGTGAATGATCATCTCATAAGCATCAAAAGGATAGGAAATGGTAGCAACACACATTAAGCGTATGATCAAACACCGACAAAGTTTAACACAAGCAACCAAAAGACCAAATGTTTTTGAAACAACAATAAAAACCAACACTCTCTCACCCGAAGCCTAAAGATCTATATAAAACTTCTCCCCCTTTGGCAACAAGTTACCAAAAAGTTCAAAAAGATATAGCTAATCGTTCTTCTGGGGCTGATCTCCTCCGGTGGTCGATGTCGGAGTCGAGAGAACCGCGTCGGAGAAGACCTCTGCTGATGTCATGGATGGAGTTGGAGTAGCAACTGGAGGTACTGGAGGAGCTGATGGAGCTGAAGTGACTGTAGCAGGAGCTGATGAAGAAGGCCTCAACTCTGGAGCTGGCACTGTGGCTGATCTGGCCTGGGTAGTGAAGTGAGTGCCTGGCCTGAGAGGATAGACATCCTCCCCCCTCCTCCTCCTCCTCCTCCTCCTCCTCCTCCTCCTCATCATCATCTGTAGAATGAGGAAGAGGCACAACATCAACTTCCTTCTTGAGCTCGTTCACGGTCTTGGTCAGCCCATCCACCTTGTCATTGAGAGTTTTGATCCCGTTGTCAATGATCCTCACAAGATTATGCTGATTCTCCAATATGTCCTTGATGTCCTTCTGCATGCACTGAACGATAGTGATCAAAAGATCCATTTGCTCATTCCCGGATCTAGGGACTTGAGCACTAGTGGCTCTAGCTGCCTCTGCCTCTGCCTGTGCTTGTGCAGCAGCTGATGTGGGATGGTCTAGGTCCATCACCACAATGTTGTCCTAAAAGTCTGGCTGTAGGGGTAAATGGGTCCTATCAAGAGCAAAAATGTGCTTCTCCAGCTTGGAGTTGATGAGCATCTGAATGTAGGGTGCATAACAACATGAGCGCTTCTGATCAGCACAACCCTCTTCATAGGCTCCATAATCAGATCCATCACTCAGAATCTCTGATGCTAGTTTATACGTCTCCAACGTATCTATAGTTTATGAAGTATTCATGCCATGTTTACAATAATTCTATATGATTTTAGTATGATTTTATTAGAACTAACCCGGACTGACGATGTTTTCAGCAGAACTATTGTGGTGTCGTTTTTTGTGCAGAAATAAAATTTCTTGGAATGGGCTGAAAATTTAGTATGATTTTTTGTGGACCAAAAGAGACCCCGAAGCATTGAATCTAGGCTAGAAGAGCCATGAGGAGGCGGCAAGCCTGCCAGGCTCGGCTGTCGGTGTCAAAATCGACGGATCTCGGGTAGGGGGTCCCGAACTGTGAGACTAGAATAGACGGTAACAGGAGACCAAGGGGACAAGGATTTACCTGGGTTTGGGCCCTCCTATGGAGGCAATACCCTATGTCCTGCTTGGTTGTACTGATGATATGGGGGGTTACAGAGTTGATCTACCTCGAGATCGAATAGCTAACCCTAGATGAGTTGTTCTCTATTTATACCCTAAAACCCTCCGGCTTATATAGGTGCCGAGGATGCCTAGGGTTTACACATGGTCGGTTACATGCTGAAGAGATAAACATGCCTATTTAACACACCAAACGTGAAGCGCAAGCCATGCTTCCCGAAGCTTCCATCCTAGAGACCGGGCCTTCAAATCTTCCGGTGTTAGGTAAGTAGCCCTCATAGTCCGGCCCATAACAATAGGTCGGCTATCCGAGGACCCCCTAATCTAGGACTCCGTGAGTAGCCCCCGAACTTGCCTCCAGCGCCAAGGGTCTTTAGCTCCAATTGCTTCACGAATAGAGTCTTTGGCTTGCGAGGTGAGTTTCTTCCTGCCGAACCATAGTTCGCCTCCGATGACAAGTAGTTTCCCGCATAGTGGCACGTCCAAATACTGTAAATTGATTGGATTTGAAGGCCAAACGTTAGGGGGTAAACAATGGCCCTCTAACGACCTTTCTTACGAAAGGCTATGGCCCACCAAGACCGCTAGGCCAGTTGCATAGTCTCGATTCGCGATTCGAGGCTGTTTTAATCATCACGATCTATCAATATACCGATCGTGTCCCATTTTATACAGGATATACTTAATCACGCACATGCAACGGCTGGCGCGTCTCGGGAAGTGGAGGGATTCACGGTGCATCAAGGGGAGTCCAAATCGATAGGCCTCATAAAAAGAGAAGGAAAACCCCAAAGGCTTTTCACGCTCTGCATTCGACTTCTCCGCCTCCCATTCCCTTGCGCCTCCGAAGCACAGATCTAGGTCTTCGATCCCACCTCTGAGCTCATCAATGGTGGGCTCCAACAGCCAATCGGAAGCTTCCACAGTCACTGACTAGGACATTCTTGACCTCAAGAAGGCCCATTACCTCCCCGCCAACATCCCTCACCGCGCAGCGGAGGAGGGCCAAGTGATCCCCACCCCCAAGCCAGGCGAAAGGGTGGTGTTCATCCCCAACTTCATCTGGGGGCTGAGCTTTCCTCTTCACCCCTTCGTTAGGGGGTTGATGTTCTTCTACGACCTCGACTTCCACGACCTCCCGCCGAACTCCATCATGCACATCTCGGTGTTCATCCTCGTTTGTGAGGCCTTCCTGCGCATTGGGCCACACTTCGGGCTCTGGCTGCAGGTGTTCAACATCAAGCCCAAGTGCATCGGTGACAAGCATGCAGATTGCGGTGGGGCCATCATCGGCAAGCTCACCCGCGTCGGGTGGCCGTTGGGCACCTTCATCGACACCATCAAGGGGTGGCAAAAGGAGTGGTTCTACGTCACTGAACGACAAGAAGAGGGTCAACACCCTGCCGCCGTATTCAGATCCGGTCCCCCCACCAGACTGGCTTCATGGCTCGAAAAGGGCCTCTGGGGACCGGGCAAGGAGGTGAGCGACTTGCAGAAGCGCATCCACTCCATGGTCGTGGAGGGCACCAAGTTGACCGATGTGGTCCAGGTGACGCTTCGAAGACACATCCTCCCCTGCCAGCGCCAGGACACCCCGTGTGGGCTCGAGAACTTGAAGCTGAGACCATAGTTCGGAACCTCTTCCGCACTACGCGGGAGAAGTTGTGGAAGGCACTCTTCAAATCAATGAAGAGCTGGCCATCCGAGGAGGAGGACAAGGGTCTGCACTTCCACCAAGCCCAATTCCGAGGTACGATATACCCTAGCTTGGTCGGCTTTATTACACGGAAGGTTCATAACCCCTTACTCGATCTGTCTTTGTAGAGATGGCTGGAGAAAGCCGTCAACGTTAACAGTCCGGTGCCTTAGCCCGAAGATGAGAGGACCGGGCTGTTAGCCAAAATACTCGTGGTGAAGCCTTACGAGGCTCCCATGAAGAAAGAGAAGAAGAAGAAACCAGGCCAGGCTGGCATCCGCATCAGGAACCAGCTTGATGCCGCATCCGAGGATACCCCTGCCTCACTAGGACAGACGCGGGTGGTTCTGTTCGACGATAGTTCGGAATCGGGCACCGCGTCCAAAGACCTCGAGGAGGTTCCATGAAGGAGCCTACGGGTCAAGACCCCCGTCCAGGTTAGGATCCGAAGACCCTCCTATTCATTACGAATAGATTTAGAGTTTGCTAACACGCAGGTTATTCGCCTTGCAGCACCCCGCGCGTTATCCCCACCGATGTGATATCGGACGGGGAGACCCCACCCGCCGAACTGGCGAAGAGCGGGGATGCCTCGCATCCCACCACTCCTGGCGCCACAAAGGATGCCGTGGAGGTGTCGTCCTAGCCCACTCCTATTGAGGCGGACACCGGTGGCGAGGGAGATGGCACCTGGACGAGGCTAATGCCTCGGCCACTAAAGACCGGGGGGCAACACCCCACTCGGATACCGAGGAGGCCGGACGAGCAGGCGCTCAGTCCCCTCTGAGAACATATTCGGAGCGCACTATGCCTCCGGAGGCACCTGTCCAATCCCCGGTGGGTGATCGGGGAATCCGATTATCACCGGCACCACTGACCAATAGGTGGTCGGCCATGGAGGAGGCTCTATTGAGCGCCTCCATCCCCGAGGATCACCGCACCCTTATGGGTGCAGTACTACAAAGCGTCCAGCCCGTTGACAACGGACTGAAGGAGGCCTTCAAAGGTCTCCTTGGGGTTTTTCAAGTAAGTCACCCGATGTGTTTATTTTGCAAAGATTTTATTTATTCGCATTGTATACATGGCAGCCCCCTAGCCCTAGGTGAGGTGAAAAAAGCTCACCTAGGGGTCACATTTGAATCCAATACCGAACTAGATGCACTTTAAGTGTCTAGAATGTAAGAATAACTCGACATATGATCGGATTGTCTATAATTCGGGAATTGAGAGCCCATGTAATGTATTAACTGTGTGTGTAATGCAGGCTTCGTCATCGGCGGCGGCCATAAATGGCGCCGAGCTAGAAGAGCTAAATCGGAAGCTGAGGCGCTCCAAAGATGAAGCTGAGGCCCTTAACCGAAGGCTCGACGAGGCTCAAGGTATGTCAAAACAGAATCGGAATGCCTTTGTCTGAGCTCTATAGTCTGAATACTGTCAATGCAGCTTCTTCATATTGTATAATGCACGCGCAGCCTCGACAAAGGAGGCAGGGAGGATCTAGGCCGAGCTCCAGCGCACGAAGGACGAGACGACCGCCAAGAGGGCGGCTGCTAAGGAAACGTCTGTCACCCTTTCTGCCATGCGGGCCACTAGTGGCAAGCATGAAGCTCGCGTGGCAGAGGTCTAGCAGGAGCTCAAGGATGCTAGCGAAAGATGCGAGGCCTTGGAGCAGAATAATAAGGCGAGCTCGGCCGAACTATCCACCATGAAAACCAAACTCCAGAAGGAGTGGATGGACAGAAGGTTCTGCGAGGAGCAAGTGCGCCAGGCCAAGGAAATAGCAGATGGTAAGCTATACTCACTAAAGTGCGTATTCGGGGATAGCAGATTCACATTGCTTACCCGGGTTTCGCGATCCTCAGGCACATCCTCCGATCTCCAGAAGAGCGTAGCAGACGGCAATCAGCTGTTCGCCTCGCGGGGAAAAGGAGATGAAGCTCGACTGTTCTGGGCACAGTTCGGAGCCCTTGAGCGCCCTCCTCTTCTGGTGGAGCAGCTGAAATAGGTGATGGAGATGTACCAGATGGCGGAGCCGGCCATGAAGGACCTCTACATCCGCTTATGGCCCGGAGAGCCGCTACCAGGCAGCTATTTCGGCCTGGTGCAGAGATTGATCGCTGCTACGCCCCGCCTCGACACCGTCAAGCGCTCCTCCTGCATCGAAGGAGTCCAGATGGCCCTTGCCAAGGCCAAAGTGAACTGGCCGGGGCTAAATTCGATGAAGGTAGCCACTGACCCACCGCCACCCGGAAAGGAGCATCGATGCCCCAAGCTATACTTCGATGAAGTGATGGAGAGTGCTCGGTTGATAGCGTCGTAGTGTTCGGGTGATAAATTATTTGAATGAGCTTGTAACGTGTCCAAAGACTTGTGTTAACTTTTAATGATATTAGTATTTGCTCTTATATGGTTTTGCATTCCTTTATAACTCCTATGTGGTTGTTAATACTGAAAGATGCGAGTCGTCGGCTTCAGCCCCCAAGTAGATACTAGATGGGGTGTCTATGCCAATGCACTATGTCCCTTAGCCGTATTATCGGCACCCAAAGGCGGTACAGTGCAACAGACTAGGCAATCAAACTATAGTGCTTTATTTCTTTCACTTAGCCGTAGGGGTGCGAAAAGGACTACAGGAAGCATACGATTAGCCACCAAAGTGTTGTGATGTTCGCACAAACCATGGCCGAAGCCGGTATCACCATGTCTGCACAAAAGGCAAGTTCCTCATATAACACGGAATAACCGCTTACGAGGATTGAAGTATAACACTTCCATCTCGGGGTTCACAGATCAGATTGTGCATACTATGGCAGTCCGTTTTTGGCTTTCTCCCCTAAGGTGCTTGACCAGACTATCCGGAAGCACAATCGCAGGGGTGCTCCCTTTGCCCTTTTAGCCGAATGAGCGAAACATAAAGGGGCAAGCACAGGAGCCGAGCAACCCAACCTATTGACCAAAGACATAGTTCAGAACCGATGCATATAAAGCGAACACCAAGACGCCAAACACATGATACATACAACTGTTAGAGTATTACATATATAGCCATGTAACCTTTCATATTTACCCCATTGTATAAGGGGTTTCCTGCATATATTCCACACCTGTACATGTATATATATTGGCCTTTGGCCTTATGGAAATACAAGTTGCATCTTTCCTAACATGGTATTAGAGCTAGGTCAATTTTTTGCACGTTGCAACTCGTGCTATTGATCCGCCGCCGCCGTTGCCGCTACTTTTCTCTCCATCGTAGTTGCCGGTCTCCACGTTCTGCTCCTCTCTGCTACCGATCAACTTAGGGCCGCCCCTCTCCTACCCGTGTGTGGCTTGACTCCTGCTTGTTTCTGGATCGACGCCGTCCCTGTTGTTTCGCCCGCCGCCATCCGCCGGTCTCCGTTCCCTTACCGATCGCGGTATCCGCCAGCCGCCGTCCCACTGGTCTCCGCCAGCCGCTGTCCCCGTTACCTGCCTGCCCTGCTCGGGGGACTTGCAGCGGCTGCCAATCCCTTCGCATCCAACTCCCTGAAGCTGCGTTAACTCCAGCACGCTTTGCATCCAGCTCATGTTTCTGCCCGTGTTGGATCCAGCCGTTGGCTGTCATGTGTTGCTAGCTTGTCCAGTCTTGAGCACTTCCGTCAGCTGCCGATTTCCTACCATCGGCCGCCAGATCGATTCCTGTCCTCCATCGAGACCCTTTGGTGTCTGCTGCCTGTTGCTCTGTAAAAATAAGAAAAAAGAAGAAAAAAGAAGAAAAAAGAAGAAAAAATGGTGTCTTCCGTCCGCTCTGAGGTGATTTCTGACGGTGTTTTCGGTGTTCCTTACACTGATCCCGTCTCGCACATGTGCCTTTCGTCGGTGCATGGTGCTCGTCCGTCTATTTTATTGTCCCGTGCGGCGACTTCCATAGATGGTGATTGTCGCTCTACACCGACTCCCCTCGCGACTTTCACCGGTGAATGTCGTTCTTCCCCGACACCTCTCATGACTTTCACCGGTTGTAGTGGTGCATATGACTCCATCGACCACGCTTCGCACAAGCGTCTTGCCTCGGCACTTGGTGCCTGTCTTCATACAGTCTCATCGTCTTCATCGGCCTTTGCGGACGATACTGGTCATGCTGCACCGCCACCTTTAGCAGCTTCCATAGGTGGTGATGGCTGCTTCTCTCTTGGTGCCACTATGATGCCTACTTCAGGTGTGTCCTTTATGGAGGATGAGATTGCGCGACTTCGTGCCCTGCTGTTGGGTGCATCTACATCGAGATCTTCAGTTACGCCCCTAACCGAGCAGGAGATCGTGCGCTTTGCGACGCCTGCTAGCTCCATCTTCTAGTTCTCCATCGACAGGTTATGGTGGTTCTGCTATAGACTCTTGTGGCATTGTGAGACCACCTTCTACACAAGCAGGTACACCTCCCTGGATTCTTGATATTGGAGCATCTTTTCATATGACTCATGACTCTTCCACTCTGTCATCTACTCGACCTCTCGATTCTCCTGTTCATGTTCTTACTGCTGATGGTACCTCTCTCCTGGTTACTGGCCGAGGCACTCTTAGCACTTCATCTTTTCATGTTCCAGATGTTGCGCATGTTCCCCGGCTTACCATGCAGCTCATTTCTGGTGGTCAGATGGTTGACTCTGGTTACAGGGTCATTCTCGACTTTGACTCATGTTCCATTCTGGACCGTCACACTGGTGCTCTTCTTGGTGTTGGCCCTCGATGCCGTGACTCTCAGGGTCTCTGGGAACTTGACTGGCTTCATCTTCTATACGCTGCCACCGCCGCCAGTCTCTTCACCTCTGTTGCCTTGTCTACCAGCTCTTTTCAGCAGTGGCATCATCGCCTGGGTCACCTATGTGGCTCTCGTCTCTCATCCTTAGTTTGACGTGGTCTTCTTGGATCCGTCTCCGATGGTGTGTCTTTAGATTGTCAGGGTTGCAGGCTCGGTAAACAGGTTCAGTTACCTTATCCTCATAGCGAGACTGTGTCTCAGCGTCCTTTTGACCTTGTTCACTCTGATGTATGGGGTCCAGCTCCCTTTGCCTCGAAGGGAGGCCATCGTTACTATATTATCTTTATAGATGATTTCTCTCGACACACGTGGATATATTTCATGTCTTCTCGTAGTGAGGTCTTATCTATTTATAAGCGTTTTGCTGCCATGGTTCACACTCAGTTCTCTATGCCTATTCGTGTGTTCCGTGCTGACTCCGCTGGAGAGTATATCTCCAAGATGTTGCATGGATTTCTTGCTGAGAAGGGTACTCTTGCTCAGTTCTCTTGTCCTGGTGCTCATGCTTAGAATGGCGTGGCTGAGTGCAAGCATCGTCACCTTCTTGATACGGCTCGTGCGATGATGATCGTCGCCTCTCTTCCGCCTCATTTTTGGGCTGAGGCTGTCTCCACTTCCACCTATCTCATCAACCTTCAGTCGTCCACTACTTTGCAGGGTGGCGTTCCTTTCGAGCGTCTCTTTGATCGTTCTTGTTGGAAATATGCCCTAGAGGTAATAATAAAATGGTTATTATTGTATTTCCTAGTTCATGATAATTGTCTGTTGTTCATGCTATAATTGTGTTAACCGGAAACCATAATACATGTGTGAATACATAGACCACAACGTGTCCCTAGTGAGCCTCTAGTTGGCTAGCTCGTTGATCAATAGATGGTCACGGTTTCATGACCATGGACATTGGATGTCGTTGATAACGGGATCACATCATTAGGAGAATGATGTGATGGACAGGACCCAATCCTAAGCATAGCACAAGATCGTGTAGTTCGTTTGCTAAAGCTTTTCAATGTCAAGTGTCATTTCCTTAGACCATGAGATTGTGTAACTCCCGGATATCGTAGGAATGCTTTGGGTGTGCCAAACGTCACAACGTAACTGGGTGGCTATAAAGGTACGCTACGGGTATCTCCGAAAGTGTGTGTTGGGTTGACACGAATCGAGACTGGGATTTGTCACTCCGTGTGACGGAGAAGTATCTCTGGGCCCACTCGGTAAGACATCATCATTATGAGCTCAATGTGACTAAGGAGTTAGTCACGGGATGATGTATTACGGAACGAGTAAAGAGACTTGCCGGTAACGAGATTGAACAAGGTATGGGGATACCGACGATCGAATCTCGGGCAAGTACCATACCGATAGACAAAGGGAATTGTATACGGGATTGATTGAATCCTTGACATCGTGGTTCATCCGATGAGATCATCGTGGAGTACGTGGGAGCCAACATGGGTATCCAGATCCCGCTGTTGGTTATTGACCGGAGAGGTGTCTCGGTCATGTCTACGTGTCTCCCGAACCCGTAGGGTCTACACACTTAAGGTTCGATGACGCTAGGGTTATAGGGAAATAGTGCACGTGGTTACCGAAGGTTGTTCGGAGTCCCGGATGAGATCCCGGACGTCACGAGGAGTCCCGGAATGGTCCGGAGACGAAGATTGATATATAGGAAGTGAGGATTTGGTTACCGGAAGTGTTTCGGGTGTCTCCGGTAGTGTACCGGGACCACCGGAAGGGTTCCGGGGGTCCACCAAGTGGGCCCACCTGCCCCGGAAGGTTCCATGGGCCAAGAGTGGGAGGGAGCCAGCCCCTAGGTGGGCTGGTGCGCCTCCCACCCCAGCCCAAGGTGCAACAAGGGTGGAAGGGGGCAAACCCTAGGCTTAGATGGGCCTTAAGGCCCACCCTAGGGCGCCTCCACCTCTCCTTGCCCTGGCCGCCGGCCAGATGGGTTTCTGGAGGCTGCCGCCACCCCTAGGGTGGAACCCTAGGGCGCAGAACCTCTCGTCCCCTCCTCCTATATATAGTGGAGGTATTTGGGGCTGCACAACACACGAGTTCATCTCCTCCCGGGTGCAGCCCTATTCCTCCCTCTCCTCGTTCTCCGTAGCGCTTAGCGAAGCTCTGCCGGAGTACCACGCAGCTCCACCGCCACCACGCCGTCGTGTTGCCGGAGCTCTCCCTCAACCTCTCCTCCCTCCTTGCTGGATCAAGGCGTAGGAGACGTCACCGGGCTGCACGTGTGTTGAACATGGAGGTGCCGTCCGTTCGGCACTTGATCGGATCTACCGCGATCTGAATCGCTGCGAGTACGACTCCATCAACTGCGTTCTAGCAACGCTTCCGCTTATCGATCTTCAAAGGTATGAAGATCCAATCTCTCCCCGCTCGTTTGCTGGTTTCTCCATAGATAGATCTTGGTGACACGTAGGAAATTTTTGATTTACTACTACGTCTCCCAACAGTTCTCCCGATTACTCGGCGCTTCGTTTGTTCGGTTGTGTTTGCTATGTTCTTCTTGCCCCTCGTGAATGCACCAAACTATCTGCTCAGTTAGTTGAGTGTGTCTTCTTAGGTTATAGTGATGAGCATAATGGCAATCGTTGTTGGGATCCTATTGGTCGTCGGATGCGCATTTCTCGGGATGTGACTTTTGTTGAGTCTCGTCCCTTCTACCCACGTCCATCTTCCTCAACTTTTTCAGTGGAGGATATCTCTTTCCTCATTTTCCCAACACACCCATCACCCCCACCGAGCCTTTGCCTATTCGTCCTGCTAACTCTGCTTCCCCACCTATTGCCAATGATTTGCCGCCATCATCTCCCACGGTTTCCTCATCTAGCATGTCACCAGCTTCTGCCCCTTCATCCCCGGTGCCTTCTTCGTCTCCACCCCCTGATTATACCTCGACGATTCCTCCTCGTATTCTTCCATATTTTCCTCAGTATTATACTCGTCAATCACATCATATGGATGCATCTACTGATGTGCCCTCCTCCTCAGCTCAGCCTACCTATGGCTTGCATTCTTGTCCGCTTCCGCCTATTGATCGCTATGGTTTTTCAACCGCTGGTGCTACCGTTCTTGAGCCGACTGCTTATCGCCAGGCTGTTGTTCATCCTGAATGGCAGTTTGCGATGGCAAAGGAGATTGTTGCTCTTGAACGCATTGGTACATGGGATCTTGTTTCTCTTCCTCTAGGTGTCCGTCCCATCACTTGTAAGTGGGTTTACAAGGCTAAGACTCGCTTCGATGGTTCTCTTGAGCGTTACAAAGCTCGTCTTGTGGCTCGTGGCTTTCAGCAGGAGCATGGTCATGATTACGACGAGACATTTGCTCCCGTGGCCCATATGACCACTATTCGTACACTTCTTGCAGTGGCCTCTACACGCCACTGGTCTGTATCTTAGCTTGATATTAAGAATGCCTTTTCTTAATGGTGAGCTGCGTGAGGAGGTCTACATGCAACCACCACCTGGCTATTCTGTTCTTGATTGCATGGTCTGTCGTCTTCGTGGCTCTCTCTATGGCCTTAAGCAAGCCCCCACGCCTGGTTTGAGTGTTTTTCCTCTATGGTGACTGCTGCTGGTTTTTCAGCGAGTGCTCATGATCCAGCATTGTCTGTCCACCTTTCACCTCGTGTATGGACTCTTCTTCTTCTCTATGTCAATGACATGATCATCACAGGTGACGACCCTGAGTATATTGCCTTTGTAAAGGCCTGTCTTAGTGAGCAGTTTCTTATGTCTGCTCTTGGACCTCTTTGCTACTTTCTTGGGATTGAAGTCTCTTCTATCTCTGATGGCTTTTTTATATCCCAGGAAAAGTATATCTAGGATATTCTTGCTTGTGCTGCTATTACTGATGAGCGCACCGTTGCGACTCCCATGGAGCTCAATGTTCACCTTCGTGATACTGATGGTGACCCCTTGCCTGACCCGACGCGTTATTGTCATCTTGTTGGGAGTCTTGTCTATCTAATTGTCACTCATCTAGATATCTCTTATCCGGTTCATATTCTGAGTCATTTTGTCTCTGCTCCCACTTCAGTTCACTATAGTCACCTCCTTCGTGTTCTCCGGTATCTTTGGGGCACGATCTCTCACCGTCTATTCTTTCCTAGCTCCAGTTCTTTACAGATTCATGCCTATTCAGATGCTACGTGGGCTAGCGATCCTTCTGATCGCTGTTCACTTTCTGCTTACTGTGTTTTCTTGGTGGTTCTCTCATTCCTTGGAAGACGAAGAAAGAGACTGCAGTTTTCCGTTTGAGTGCAGAGGCTGAGTTACGAGCTATGGCTCTTTTGACGGCAAAGGTGACTTGGTTATGGTGGTTACTTCAGGATTTTGGTGTTTCTGTCACTACACCTACCCTGCTTTTATCTGATAGTACAAGTGCTATTAGCATTGCGCATGATCCTGTGAAGGATGAGCTCACCAAGCATATTGGTGTTGATGCTTTCTATGTGTGTGCTGGTGTGCAGGATCAGGTTATTGCTCTTCAGTATGTGCCTTCCGAGTTACAGTTGGCGGCTTTTCTGACGAAGGCCCAGACTCGAGCGCAATATGGCTTCTATCTCTCCAAACTCAGTGTTGTTAATTCACCATGAGTTTGAGGGGGGGGGGGTGTTAGAGTATTACATATATAGCCATGTAACCTTTCATATTTACCCCATTGTATAAGGGGTTTCCTGCATATATTCCACACCTGTACATGTACATATACTGGCCTTTGGCCTCCTGGAAATACAAGTTGCATATTTCCTAACAACAACGATTTTTTGTTTGAACTTGAGCCCCCGGGCTATTAGCCGGTTACCTTGTGTCATACCGAACAGGTTCACGAGAAGAGGGAGAAAAGAGAAAAAATAAGCGTCGAAAAAAGGACAGATGAGGCAAACTTGCGCCACACAATTTTGCATTTCTCAACAACTCTTATAACTCGGATTGCCGAAGCAACTATTTATAGGCATGTGAAAGAAAATAAAAATATACATGAGTTGTTGTACCAGGGGTCTTCGATTGGTCACCTGACGTCCTTGATATGCCCCCTTGCTAGTTGACTCCTGCTTTTAGATGCACATTGATGGGTGTTAGTGTTCCGCGGGCAGATTTTGCTAAAAAAATCTTGAGAGGCCGCTGAATTTTAGGTGATCTTTACGCTGTATGCAGGCTCTTTTAGGAGCGCCTGCGTTTTGTCCAAAGACATGCTGATGGTAGAAGTTCGGGCCAGCCAAAAACCCATCTTTATTTCCCCACCGCTACCCATGGAATCTTAAGTGCGAAGTTGTGCCTCCTTGGCGCATACTTTGCTAGTGTTGAGATTGTGCGGTGGGGGCCGAGTCCCTATAGAGGGGAGGAGGAAGGATCTGAGTTTTCGGTCTGAAGCCGAACTCGCTTCCCAGCCTTGTGTGCCTTTATGGCGGATGTCGGAACTTGCCGATCTTCTTTGTAACTAAATTAGGCCGCTAGGGCCAATGCATGTTCCTCATTTCTAAGGGAGCGCTCTGTATTGCCGTTGACAATAATGACACCCTTGGGGCCCGACATTTTGAGATTGAGGTATGCATAGTGTGGAACCGCGTTGAAACGAGCGAACGCTATCCGACCAAGCAGCGCGTGATAGCCGCTGCGGAAGGGCAAAATGTTGAAGATCAAATCTTCACTGCGAAAGTTATCGGGCGAGCCAAACACAACTTCCAGAGTTACGGAGCCCGTGCATCGGGCCCCAACACCCGGGATCACTCCTTTGAAGGTAGTACAACTGGGTTTAATCCTAGACAGATCTATGCCCATCTTTTTCACTATATCTAAGTAAATCAGGTTGAGGCTACTTCCTCCGTCCATTAGGACCTTTGTGAGGTGATACCCATCTATTATGGGGTCTAGGACGAGGGCCGCCGAACCCCCATGGCGGATACTAGTTGGATGATCATGCCGATCAAAGGTGATCGGGTATGTCGACCATGGGTTGTACTTCGGGGCTACGGGTTCCATAGCGTAGACCTCCTGAAGGGCGCGCTTCCTCTCCTTCTTGGGTATATGGGTGGCATATATCATGTTCACCGTTTTGACTTCGGGAGGGAATTTCTTCTGTCCGCCACCAATTGGACCCCGAGGCTCATCCTCGTCCTTGCTACGAGAGCTTTTACCTTGGTCTTCGGGTGGTATCTTGCCGGCCTGTTTAAACACCTAGTAGTTGCGGTGTGTGTGGTTGGCGGGCTTTTCCGAAGTCCCATGGATTTGGCAAGGCCTTTCCATGATCTTCTCAAACTGAGTGGGCCCGTCGCGATTGCCTTTAGGAGGCTTCTTCCGTTGCCCAGGTACGGAGTTGCGGAATCCGGCATTTACAGTTGTATCATCGGCATCGCTATTATTGTGCTGCTGCTTATTCTTATTGCGCTTTGGTTTTAAGTTGCCATCCTGGGCTTCAGGTGCTACGGGATCTTCGGAATTGTGGCTGCGTCTTGCCAGCCAATTGTCTTCGCCCATGCAAAAGCGGGACATGAGGGAGGCACATAGTCTGAGGCTTGTCCTGGCCTAGCTAGCGGGCTAGCCATTCATCCCGAATATTGTACCGAAAGGAGGCTATGACCTCAGCATCCGGACAGTCGATGATTTGGTTCTTCTTAGTCAAGAACAGATTCCAGAATTGCCGAGCAGACTCACCGGGCTTCTGGATGACGTTGCTAAGATCGGAGGAGTCCGGCAGGTGGACATAGGTTCCTTGGAAGTTAGGGCGGAACACATCTTCCAGGCCTTCCCAACATCTAATGGAGTTTTCGGGGAGGTTGTTTAACCAGTGTCGAGCTGGCCCCTTAAGCTTAAGAGGGAGGTATTTAATGGCATGGAGATCGTCTCCTCGCGCCATGTAGATATGGAGGAGCAAGTCCTCGATCCATACGGTTGGGTTAGTGGTCCCATCATACTATTCTATATTCACGGGTTTAAACCCTTCGGGGAACTGATGTCGCATTACCTCATCTGTGAAGCATAGTGGGTGAGCGGCGCCTATGACTCGTGCTATGTCACGCCTGTATTTGGCGTCTGTATGGGGCCAGTTGTGTTCCTGGACTCTGTTGTTTTGGTTGAACCATGGTCTGTATCTGCCCATCTATCGGGCAAGTACTCTCTGGATCCATAGATAGATCTTGTGCGGCCTGCCCTGTGATCCAGGTCATCTCGCAGGTCAAACCTGTCATTGGGCTCTAATGTCTCCTTACCCCATCTTTGGGGAACTACCGATATATAACCGATGTCGTCAGCCGTCCTATCCCGATAGCGAGGGGGGCGGTCCGGCTTGTCGTATGGAGTACGGTTTGGAGACAGAGTATCAGCGAATTCATCAACAAACTGCGGTAGCAGCCTCCTCCAAGGGTAGCTTTTGGGCTGGTTTCACAAACCGGCTCCGTATACTTCCTCGGCTGAGAGGACTTTCATCCATCGATCATTGAGGTCGTCCTGTTCGGCTTTGAGTTGCCGTTCTTTGGCCTTTAGGCTGCGAGCCGTTGCTATGAGCCGTTGCCTGATTTCTTCCTGATCTTCAAGGTTATCAGGGATGTACAAGTCATCGTCTTCCGTCATATCTTGCTCCTTGACGGGGGGAAGGTAATCATCGCCTTTGGAGTCGTTGATGTCATCGGGGTTGTTTTGGTCCTTAGGCCCTTCTGGACCCTCTAACAGGTGCTTGGGGATATTGGGATTGCCCTGATCAGCGGGTGTATTACCGTCCCCGTTGCTGATAACAAATTTTCTTCCCTTTTTGCTTTTGGACCGCTTATGCGATTTCCGGCGCCTTGATGGTGCATCGCCTGACTTGTTGCCGTCGTTGTGAGGCATGTTGTCGCCATTAGTGGCAAGAGTGTCTACCATGTAGACGTCGTATGTAGAAGTGGTGGTCCAACTCCCGGTGTTAAGGGGGGTGGGAACACAGTCCTCCTCATCCATGTATTCTGCCTCCTCGGAGGCATAATCCAGCATGTCGGTTAAATCCTCGACAGTGGCTATCAAGTGGGTGGTGGATGGGTCGAAAAATTTGTCCTGGCCCGCACCGTAACCGAACCAAGCGTAGATCAGGGGTGGATCGTCTATGATCTTCATCGACGAGAATCGATCCAGGGCCTCGCAGACCGCTGAGGGCCCGATTGGATCCAGCTGTTCGGAACTCGTGGAGTTAACCTTCATGACGTCCAGACATGGGAAGTGTTCGGCAAGAACACATCTTCGGTCATATGTCTTAATAGCCGGACCGGGATAAGAGATCAGCTCGTCGCCATGGGTGACCCCATCAGCATGTCCGAAGAAGGGGCTCGAGTTTAAGGCCTCAGAGTCCTCGGGGGCTGCAGGCGAAGCTATGAGCCCGATTAATGACAAGTCATCCTGAGAGTCGACGGAGAACTCTAAGTTTCCAAATCTGACCTCTCGATCAGGGGCGAAATTCTCAACGCGGCCTAGATGGCTAGCGGAATCAGCATGCAGCACAACGTTGCCGAAGGCGAAGATCTGTCCGGGGACAAAAACGTCCATGTTGCGGACCTCTTCGTTGATGACAAGGCAAGGCGTCGATTCCATCTTGCTCACAAAGGAACTGTCAATGAAAGCACCAATGTCGGTGTCAAAACCGGCGGATCTCGGGTAGGGGGCCCCGAACTGTGAGACTAGAATCAATGGTAACAGGAGACGAAGGGGACAAGGATTTACCCAGGTTCGGGCCCTCCTATGTAGGTAATACCCTACGTCCTGCTTGGTTGTATTGATGATATGAGGGGTTACAGAGTTGATCTACCTCGAGATCGAATGGCTAACCCTAGATGAGTTGTTCTCTATCTATACCCTAAAACCCTCCGACTTATATAGGTGTCGAGGATGCCTAGGGTTTACACATGGTCGGTTACATGCCGAAGAGATAAACATGCCTATTTACTACATCAAACGTGAAGCACAAGCCATGCTTCCCGAAGCTTCCATCCTGGAGAGTGGGCCTTCAAATCTTATGGTGTTCGGTAAGTAGACCTCATAGTCCGGGCCATAACAATGGTCGGCTATCCCAGGACCCCCTAATCCAGGACTCCCTCAGTGGCTACCCCCTGGTCGCGCCTAGTAGGCTTGCCACCGCCTCGTGCACCCCTTGATGTGAGATCTACGCCAAAAATTCCTATAAATACCCAAACCTCCAAAAAGAAACCTAGATCGGGAGTTCCGTCGTCGTAAGCCTCCAGAGACACAAAAAATCAATCGGGAGCCCATTCCGGCACCTTGCCGGAGGGGGAAACCATCACCCAAGGCCATCTTCAACATCCCGATAGTCTCCATGACGAGGAGGGAGTAGTTCACCATCGGGGCTGAGGGTATGTACCAGTAGCTATGTGTTTGATCTCTCTCTCTCTCATGTTCTTGAGATGGCACGATCTTGATGTACCACGAGCTTTATTAATATAGATTGGATCATATGGAGTTTTCCCCTCTCTATCTTCTTGTGATGAATTGAGTTTTCCCTTTGCAGTTTTCTTATTGGATTGAGTCTTTAAGGATTTTGAGAACACTTGATGTATGTCTTCCGATGGGATATCCATGGTGACAATGGGATGTTCTATTGATCCACTTGATGTATGTTTTGGTGATCAACTTGCGGGTTTCGTGACCTTGGGAATCTATGCATAGGGGTTGTCACACGTTTTTGTCTTGACACTTCGGTAGAAACTTTGGGGCACTCTTTGAAGTTCTGTGTGTTGGATTGAACATGACGAATCTGAAATTGTGTGATGCATATCGTATAATCAAGCCCACGGGTACTTGTGGTGACATTGGAGTATCTAGGTAACATTAGGGTTTTGGTTGATGTGTGTCTTAAGGTGTTATTATAGTGCAAACTCTAGGGCTGTTCGTGACACTTATAGGGATAGCTCATAAGATTGATCGGAAAAGATAACTTTGAGGTGGTTTCGTACCCTACAATGATTTCTCGTTATTTCTCCACTATTGTGACTCTGGAGTGAACTCTTTGTCGCACGAGACGTATTTACATATGATTCAACTATGTCAATAATGTTGAGAGAAATTGCACTAGTGAAAGTATGTACCCCAAGCCTTGTTTCCAAGCATTTATACAATGTTTTGCTCGCTATTTACTATTTGTTACCGTGCTGTTTTTATATTTCCTGATTACAAAAACCTATATCTACATCCATATTACACTTGTATCACCATCTCTTCGCCGAACTAGTGCACCTATACAATTTACCATTGTATTGGGTGTGTTGGGAACACAAGAGACTCTTTGTTATTTGGTTGGAGGGTTGTTTGAGAGAGACCATCTTCATCCTACACCTCCCACAGATTGATAAACCTTAGGTCATCCACTTGAGGGAAATTTTCTACTGTCCTACAAAATTCTGCGCTTGGAGGCCCAACACGAGTCTACAAGAAGAAGGTTGCATAGTAGACATCACTGGTCAATAAGAAGCATCAAGTTGATGGAGTATCCTCGGATCATCTTCTCATCTCCTGACTTAGATATTAAGGTATGCCTTAGAATGGTGTTGATGGTACGGAGACCTGCCTGGAGGTAATAGATAGATCCTAGCTTATGGGACTGAAGATGTGCGGCAGGGATAGCATTGTATATGTCCTTCATGGCATTGCGGCTTGCCTTGGACTCAGAATAGACACAAACATCTCCATCTTGCACCTTTGGGACTCCTAAGATGGCAGCCCATTCATTAACAGTGGACTCATATCTTGCTCCTTCAGTCATCCACACAATCCTACCATCTCCATAGAAGTGAGTAGTGGAGTAGAATTGCATGATAATCTCATCGTTCCATGTAGTGAATTCTTTGCCAATAAATTCATCTAGACCAATGAAGTGGAGGTTGTCTTGCACACTTGGAAAATAGTCTTGATTTGCCTTGATGTACTTCCAATCAACATACCTCATGTCACTGGCAGCTGGGCTCTTGTCAAGCAACACATTCTCATAGAAATCTTGTTGCTCCTTGGTATAAAATTTGTGTCCACAACTGTTTTCCTCCTCTGAGAGTAAGGATCAATAGCTCTCCACTCTCTCAGACCTGAATCCTTCTTCTTCTGCATGTCCTCATCAAGCAAGTGGCTGGCATTGTGCTCTGGAAGGTGTGGTCTAAGCTTCACCAATGCATACATGGCATCCTCATCTATATCTTTGGAGGTAGATCCATTATTCTTCACAGAAGGAGGAATCTCTCTTGAGAACCTCTTGGACTTCTCAGCAGCAGCCTTCTTGGGTGCAGACTTGGTGCTCTTGGGTGGAGCTTGCTTTGGCATAGCATCTGCCAAAACTTCTTGTGCTTCTTCTTGGGAGGAGCCTTAGCAGCTGGCTCTTCCTCCTCATCCTCAACAGCAGCACCAGCAGTCTCTTCTAGGTCCTCATACATGGAGGTAGCCCTGCCAATAACATAGACAATTCTCTTCCTGGCTTTCTTCTCACCAGCCTTCTTAGGCATAGAATTCCTGGGAGGCTCAACAGTCATAGTGCCTCTAGAGCTCCGAGATGCTCTCATAGTATACGAAGGTGCATACTCTTTCCTGACTGGTTTCTAGGGGCCTTCTTGATAGATTTGTCTTGCTTGGTCTTGGGAGGCACTTCATCAGGTATGAAGTCCTCATCTTCTTAATTAGAGTTAAGCTTCCTCCTTACCCTAGTAGTAGCTCTGGGTAGACCAAGAGAACTAGGAACATCATCATAGCTCCCCTCGGGACTAGTGCCTGAACTCATGTCAACATTCTGCTCTCTGCAAACATTTTGACTATCTTCTGAAGCTGACATATCTAACCCTATGAATAGAGTGTAGAATATTAGAAGAGGATAAGTCATCACAAAATGCAGATATTTTTCAAAAGTTAGAACAGAGAAATCCTTAGATATAGTCCTCAGCAAAAAGGGATTTTGGTGTCACCGGGTCAAAAAATTCGGTACTACCGAGACACACATTGCTCTTAATAGAAACTTGGCAGCAACTTTGGTCAGACCAAAAAGTGCCACTCGGTTTCACCGAGACTGTCCTCAGTAGCACAAACACAAAATCGGTAGAACCATTTTTCTGACTCGGTGTCATCGAGATTCGGTTTTGTGGACAACTAAACCTAAAAATCTTTTGTTTGCTAATCTAATGAGTTTTCCAGTGGATAGGGAGGTTTGCAACCGGTAGAATATTGATAAAAGAAATTCCAATGCACAAGAATCGGACGAGAGCGCATGGAGGGCCGGATCCATACCCTAGCTTGGTGAAGGATCCGCTACGGTGGCGACGGGAGTGAAGAATTTGTCGGCGGCGGCGATTCCCAACGGTGGAGACGCACAGGGAGGCAACGACGATGACCAGGGGCCTTGATTAGGCAGCTTAGGGTTTTCGAGGGGGCGACGGTAAAAAAATTTCAAAGGTCGGATCTGCCTCTATATATACCCACGGCTGTCAGTGACACCGATTCTAACTTTTCAGTGTCACTGAGTTCCTCAACTGTCAATTGATAGGGAAACTCGGTGTAACTGAGAAGATGGAATCAGTGGTACCGAGATTGAAAACTAGATCAACCCTAGGCATTCGGTGAGACCGATATTTTTGAGTTGGTTCCACCGAGATGCACTTGGGAGGTTTTAATGGTCAGTCCTTTGTCGATACGGAACTCCGTGTGCTCCTCACACAAAGATATCGAAAAGTACTTGTTCAAATTTTGTGATGCAGCAAGAATGGAATATGAGGTGAGAAAGCATAGATAGCTAGAAGAGTGGTCTTAGGCATTCTTGTTCATCCAATTGGCAAAAGAAAAG
Source organism: Hordeum marinum (assembly GCA_022496015.1). Taxonomy (NCBI): domain Eukaryota; kingdom Viridiplantae; phylum Streptophyta; class Magnoliopsida; order Poales; family Poaceae; genus Hordeum; species Hordeum marinum. The sequence goes on along the minus strand of CM039675.1, from coordinate 369,145,960 downwards.
ATCAAAATCCAAATAGCAACAATTGGATGTCCTTGAATGGGTAAATAAATGCATACCAACATGCTCACACTATAAGATGTCAAATCAAATCATGGCAAACATGCACAAACATACTAGCATCTATCAAGCACTTTGGCGATGACGGTGCCATCTATATATGAGTATATTGACTTATGAGCCAAGTAAGAATACTTGATCATAGGGCATACTCATCATTTAAGCACAAGTGAGGTTACCACTTTTACATAAAGCATTTAATATTGTCACATACTATGAGATGCTTTGACTCAAGTTTTAGAGTAAATCTCCCCCTTGACGTGACATCCCCCATAGGAGGGAAACACTAACCTGTGGTTTTGTCGATGAAGACTTCATGTAGGTGAAGTAGTGGTGGATGCTCAATGTTGATGAAGATCACCATGAGTTGGGAGCATCCTTGTTGTTTCCTTACTCTTCTCACCTACATGGGTTAGTCTTAACACACAAGAGACAAATACAAGGATATCTATGGACATGGAGAGCAAAGCATATATGATGATGTCCATTGATTTGTTGATTACCTTGTCCCTTGCTTATATTTGAGGGAATGTGTGACTCCTTGAACTATTGCATAATTTTTATGTTGATTGCAACTAGTTCTTGTCAATACTAAATATGAGTGAATTTCATTGGCGGAGTCACCCCTCAAAAACTTCTCTAGTTCTTGTTCTTGGGGACCCACATCAAGTTGATGGGGATCCTTGGTGGTGAAGTGGCACTTGTAGAAGTTGAGCTTGTAGTATCCTTGGGAACCCACTTCACCAAAGCTCAGGATTCATCTTCATATGAGTCAATGTCCTCTTGAAGCTTGTTCTTGCCCTTGAGCTTGGGGTCTTGTGGTGGAAGGTCATATTGAGCTTTTGTTCCCTTGGGGAGAGTATTTTCATACTTCTCCTTTTGAGGAACAAACTTGGGCTTGGGGTATTGACCTTTTTCCCATTCAACTCCATTAGCGTTGAAGTAGCCAATGCCATGGTTCTTCCGGTATCCTCCATGTTTGCGTACAATTTCCTCAAATTGCTTACATCCAGCAAGACTCTTGTAGATACCTTTCTATATAATCCCTTTCAAAAGTACATTTTGTTGCTCAAGTTTTACTTGGCTAAGAGAAGTGTTATTGGGATCAATAGAATTACTAGATGCAATATCATTGGGTTTATCATTTTTATTGCTACTAGTTGAAGAACCTTTCTTGCCCTTGTTACTAGTTTGCTTAGCCTTCAATTGTGGAATGAACGTAGACAACAGAAGTCGTTTGGCTAGATAATAGGAAGTCTTCTATCAAAGATCATCATTGATAGCTTTAAGGAACTCATGCTCTTTCTCTAAATTGAGCTTCTCGAAGCAGAGCTTATCATGTGTCCTTTCAAGCTCTCTATGATCTTCTAGAGTAGACTCATGAGCTAAATTAAGAGTGTTTAGTTCTTGAGTCAGTCGTTCTATTTCCAACCTATCATCAACGCACGACTTATCTTGACTAGAGTGATTACTAGAAAGTTCATCTTGACTAACATTACTAGATTTTTCAAATAGCAAGTCATCATCTACTAACAAGTCATCCTCATTGCTATTGAAATCAAGATACTCGGGGTGTGATACCTTGGGGCCTTTAGCCATGAAGCAACATCCACTCCCTTCATTTGGCGAATCAAATATGCCATAGGAGTCGGTTGTCACTAGTGCAAGTCCGACAACACCTTCATCTTGATTATAGTTAGAGTTGGAGTGATAGCTTATCTCGGAGTGGTTGTCGGATTCGGGGCCAGAAACCCATTCACCAACATGAGCTTGATGTCTTCTTCTTGAGTAGCTCTTGGTGTACCCGTTCTTCTTCTCCGAGTCCCTACTTCTCCTCGAGGGTCTTTGTTCATAACGATCATCCCTACTCATTCTCTCTCTTCGAGGTGACTCATCTCTTGAGCTTCATCTTCTTGGTGACTCTTCTTTCCTTTTTTAAGGAGTCATGCACTCGTTGGAGTAGTGTCTAGGCTTCCCACAATTGTAGCAGTTTCGGTCACGACTTGACGAACGCTTCTCTTCATATCTTGAGTTGGAGCTTCGATCTTTGCCTCTATTCTTGTAGAACTTGTTGAATTTCTTGACCATGAGGCTTATCTATTCATTTGTGACAAGGTTGTCATTTGAAGTTGCGGGAGCATCACTTGTGGCTTTGTAAGCACCGCTAGACTTGTTGTGAAGCTCTTCCTTGTCTTCGAGTGTCATCTCATGAGCAACAATCCTTCCAATCACTTCCGTAGGCTTGAGATCTTTGTATTTGGGCATCATTTGGATCAATGTGCATACGGTGTCATATCTATCATCCAAAGCTCGAAGTATCATCTTCATGATGAACTTGTCGGTCATTTCTTCGCTTCCTAAGCTGACAATCTCATTGGTTATGAGAGCTAGCCTAGAGTACATCTCAGCGACTCATTTGCCATCCTTCATCTTGAACTTGTCAAGCTGACTTTGAAGAACATACAACTTGGATTCTCTCACAGATTCGGTACCTTCACGCATATCAACCAAAGTATCCCAAATCTCTTTTGCATTCTCAAGATGGTTGATTTTGTTGAATTCTTCAGGGCATAGGTAGTTGAAGAGAATGTCACATGCTTGAGCATTGTATTGCAACACCTTCAATTCATCCGTAGTCCCTTCACGATCCGGTTTCCTTCCATCCGCAAAGAATTCACCTTGCAATCCAACATGAACAACAACCTGAACAACAGGGTTATAACCAAGGATATGCATTTTCATTTTGTGCTTCCAACAAGCAAAATTAGTGCCATCAAAGTACGAATCTCTAGGGTGATAATTTCCCTCACTAGACGCCATACTCTCCTAGGTTGTAAAACCAATGCAATGGAGACCAAAGCTCTAATACCACTTGTAGGATCGAAAGTAGGTCTAGAGGGGGGTGATTAGACTACTTGACCAAATAAAAATCTACTTTTTCCCAATTTTAAGTGTTGGCAGATTTTAGCATTCATTGCAAGTCAAGCACACCCTACACATGCATGTCTATGAGTATAGCAGCGGAAAGTAAAGACAAGCATGAGTAGTAAAGGAACAATAGGAAGATCAAACGCAATTTGAAGACACGATGATTTTTCCCGTGGTTCCGATAGGTGGTGCTATCGTACGTCCACGTTTATGGAGTTTTCAACCCACGGAGGGTAACAGTCGCGAGAGTCCATGAAGGGCTCTACTGTTGGGGAATGTTGCATGGGAAACAAAAAATTTCCTACGCACATGCAAGATCTATCCATGGTGATGAGCATCTACAAGAGGGAGAGTGGATCTACATACCCCTATAGATCGCTAAGCGGGAAGCGTTAAGAAACGCGGATGATGTAGTCGAACGTCTTCGCAATCCAAATCGACAAGCGTTCCGCGATCCCATCACGATCCATCTCTGGATCCATTCACGATCTGTCCTACGATCCCATCACGATTAGTCCCACAATCAAATCACGAATCGTCTCGTGATCCTGATCATGGTCCTTCCGATCTAACGCCAAACGGACAACACCTCCGCGTTCAACACACGTACAGCTCAATGACGATCTCCACCTACTTGATCCAACAAGAGGGGAGGATATGTAGATGAGTTCTCCGGCAGCGCAACGGCGCGACGACGGTGGTGGTGGAACTATTCCAGCAGGGCTTCGCCTAAGCACCGCCGAAACTAGACTAAAGGAAAAAACGATCTAGAGGAAGTAGAGGGAGCACGTGGCAATTAGGGTTAGCTTTCCCCTCTAAATCCTCTAGTATATATAGGGGGGAGGGGAGGAGGAAGCCTCAAACCCTCAAGGGTTGGCCGAAATTGGAGGTGGAGGAGTCCTACTCCAATCCTACTAGGAGTAGGATTCCTCCTCTCCACTTGGAAACCCTTTCCACCTTTCCTCCTTTGATTTTTCCCACCCCTAGCCGCATGGGCCTTAGTGGGGGTTTGTCCAGCCCACTAGGGGCTGGTTTGACTCCTCCCACAGCCCATAGGTCCTTTGGGTCGAGACACCCCTCCCGATGGCCCCCGGTACCCTCCAGGCACTCCCGATACACTATCGAAGTACCCAAAACTTTTTTGGTGACCAAAAAAGGACTTCCTATATATCAATCTTTACCTCCGGACCATTCCGGAGCTCCTTGTGACGTCCAGAATCTCATCCGGGACTCCGAACCACCTTCAGTCACCACCATACATAACTCTACTATACCGAAACGTCACCGAACCTTAAGTGTGCCGACCCTGCGGGTTCGAGAACTATGTAGATATGACCGAGACACATCCATGGTCAATAACCAATAGCAGTACCGGATGCCCATATTGGTTCCTACATATTCTACAAAGATCTTTATCGGTTGAACCTCTATGTCAAGGATTCAGTTAATCCCGTACGTTGTGCCCTTTGTTCTTCGGTATGTTACTTGCCCGAGATTCGATCGTCGATATCTCTATACCTAGTTCAATCTCGTTACTGACAAGTATATTTACTCGTTCCTAATACAATATCCCGTGGCTAACACTTAGTCACATTGCTTGCAAGGCTTATTGTGATGTTGTATTACCGAGTGGGCCCCGAGATACCTCTCCGTCACACGGAGTAACAAATCCCAGTCTTGATCCATGCCCACTCAACAGACACCCTTAGAGATAATTGTAGAGCATTAAACACAAATAGAATCTACTTAGTGATAAAGCAAACAAGCACCCACGAGAATATTCACCCCACACTATTGCTCCCCGGCAACGACGCCATAAAAAGGTCTTGATAACCCACAAGTATATATTGATAACCCACAAGTATAGGGGATCAGTTGTATCCTCTTTCGACAAGTAAGAGTGTCGAACCCAACGAGGAGCTAAAGGTAGAACAAATATTCCCTCAAGTTCTATCGACCATCGATACAACTCTATGCACGCTTAACATTCGCTTTACCTAGAACAAGTATGAAACTAGAAGTACTTTGCAGTGTAACGGGATAGGTTTGCAAAATAATAAAGAACACATAAATAAACACTAGGGTCTGCTTAGATAAAGAAACAACTAAGTTAGTCTTAGTAGAGAACTTTCTGTCAGAAGAAAGCTATTTGTCCCTAGGCAATCGATAACTAGACCGGTAATCATTATTGCAATTTTATATGAGGGAGAGGCATAAGCTAACATACTTTCTCTACTTGGATCATATGCACTTATAATTGGAACTCTAGCAAGCATACACAACTACTAAAGATCATTAAGGTAAAACCCAACCATATCATTACAAGGCATCAAGTCCTCTTTATTCCCATACACAAACAACCTACTTACTCGGGTCTGTGCTTCTGTCACTCACGCCACCCACCATAAGCAAATCATAAACATATTACAAACCCTACAGCAGGGATCCCTCACGCTTGCGCGACACGGAGAGCACCATAAGACAGCACCAATAATAAAACATGCAACTCAAACCAATCATGACCATCAATCAACCCATAGGACAAAACAGATCTACTCAAACATCATAGGATAGCCATACATCATTGGGAAATAATATATAGTGTTGAGAACCATGTTTAAGTAGAGATTACAACGGGGAGAAGAGGTGTTGAACCGCTGCATAAAGGGGGAGAGAGTTGGTGATGATGGCGGCGAATTTATTGGTGTAGATCGCCGTCACGATGATGGACCCAATGGCGTTCTGGTGCCACCGAGAGAGAGGGGGAGAGAGCCCCCTACTTCTTATTCTTCCTTGACCTCCCCCTAGATGGGAGGAGGGTTTAGCCTCTGGTCCTTGGCCTCCATGGCAGCAAAGGGGCAGGAGCCCCTCCGAGATTGGATCTCTCTCTGTTTCCTTTTGTTTCTGCGTTCCCCGATTCTGGCCTTTCACCGTTTCTTAAATTCCCGGAGAACCGTAAATCCGATTGGGATGAAATTTTAACACAATTGTTATACAGATATTAGCTTTCTTGGGCCGAAAGAAGGGCACCAACCGCCTTAAGGGGTGACCACAAGCCACCCTGGCATGACCAGGGGGTATTCCGCGCCCTGTGAGGTTGTGGGCCCCTTGGGCATCTTCTCACGTTGATTACTTTTCCCCAAAATCACATATATTCCAAAAATATCTCCATAAGTTTTATCACGTTTGGACTTCGTTTGATATGGATTTTCTGCAAAACAAAAAACATGCAACAAACAGGAACCGACACTAGGCACTGGGTCAATATGTTAGTCCCAAAAATAGTATAAAAAGTTGCCAAAAGTATATTAAAGTTGTAGAATATTGGCGTGAAACAATCAACAAATATAGATACGACAGAGACGTATCATGCATCATGCATTACGGCTTAGAACTAAGGCTCCACAGCATTTTGAAAGTCACGGAACATATGTGATGTTCTAAGAGCTGAAATTGGGATCTCCGGCTCGTGCCCGTGTTGAGAGGTATGAGACCTCCAACAAGATTCTTTGCCTGCAAGATGAAAGAGAGTAGCTCAATCGGTGAGCATGTGCTCAGATTGTCTGGGTACTACAATCGCTTGAATCGAGTGGGAGTTGATCTTCCAGATAAGATAGTGATTGATATAGTTCTCCAAGTCACTGTCACTAAGCTACTAGAGCTTCGTGATGAACTATAAAATGCCAGGGATGGAAATAATGATCCCTGAGCTATTTGCGATGTTTGACACCGCAAAGGTAGAAATCAAGAAGGAGCATCAAGTGTTGATGGTTAGTGAAACCAATAGTTTCGAGAAGGGCAAGGGCTAGGAGGGAAACTTCATGGATGGCAAGTCAGTTGCTGCTCTAGTGAAGAAACCCAAGGTTGAACCCAAACCCGAGACTAAGTGCTTATATTATGAGGAGAACGGTCGCTGAAGTGGAACAACCCTAGATACTTGGTAGATAAGAAGGCTGGCAACATTGATAGAACTATATTTGATATACGTGTTATTGATGTGTACCTTGCTAGTACTCCTAGTAGCACCTGGGTATTGGATACTGGTTCGGTTGCTAAACGTTAGTAACTCAAAATAAAAGCTATGGAATAAATGGAGGCTATCTAAGGGTGAGGTGATGATGAGTGTTGGAAGTGTTTCCAAGGTTGCTGTGATCACCATCGCACGCTCTCTCTGCCTTCCGGATTAGTCATGAACCAAAATAAATGTTATTTGGTGTTTGCATTGAGCATGAATGTGATTAGGTCATGTTTATTGCAATATAGTTATTCATTTAAGTTAGAGAGTAATGGTTATTCTATTTACATGAATAATACCTTCAATGGAGATGCACCCAATGAGAATGGTTTATTGAATCTTGATCGTAGTGATACACATGTTCATAATATTGATGCCAAAAGATACAAAGTTAATAATGATAGCAGCATACTTGTGGACCGCTGCTGAATGTCATATTGGTGTAAAACGCGTGAATAAACTCCATGCTGATGGATCTATGGACTCATTCGATTGCGATTCGGTTGAGACATGCGGAACATGTCTCATGGGCAAGATTAGTAAGACCCCGTTTTCCGGTATGGTAGAGCGGGCAAGTAACTTATTGGAAATGATATATGTTGATGTATTCAGTCCAATGAGTGTTGTACCGTGCGGTGGATATAGTTATTTTCCTACCTTCACTGATGATTTGAGTAGATATGGGTATATTTACTTAATGAAACACAAGTCTGAAACGTTTGAAAAGTTCAAACAAAATCAGAGTGAAGTTTGAGATCATCATGACAAGGAAATAAAATGTCTACGATATGATCATGGAGGTAAATGGGTGAGTTATGAGTATTGGTATACAACTTAAGACAATGTGGAATTTGTTTCACAGCTCACGCCACCTGGAACACCATAGTATGATGGTGTGTCCGAACGTCGTAGTCCTGCTATATTGGCTATGGTGCGAACTATGATGTCTCTTATCGATTTGCCACTATCGTTTTGGGGTTACACATTAGAGACAACTACATTCACTTTAAAAGGGGCACCATCTAAATCCGTTTAGATGACACCGTATGAATTTTAGTTTGGCAGAAACCTAAGCTGTCATTTCTTAATGTTTGGGGCTGCGACGCTTATGTGAAAAAGGGTTTTCACCTAATGAGTAAAGCAGGCAAATGCATCTTCATAGAATACCCTAACGTAATAGTTGGGTAAACCTTCTATCTTAGATCAATCACAAAGTGTTTGTTGCTAAAACGGGTCCTTTCTTGAGAAAGAGTTTCTCTCGAAAGAATTGAGTGGGAGGAAGATAGAACTTGATGAGGTTGTTGAACCTTTGTTTCAACCAGAGAGTAGCGCAGCGTAGAAAGTTGTTTCTATGGAGCCTACATTACTTGAAGAGGAAGTTGATGATGATGATCATGAAGCTTTGGATCAAGTAACTATCAAACCTCATAGGTCGGCAAGGACGCGTACTGCTCCTGAGTGGTACGGTAACCCTGTCTTAGAGGTCATGTTGTTGGACAACGATGAACCTATGAGCTATGGAGAAGCGATGATGGGAGCGAATTCCGAGAAATGGTTATAGGCCATGCGATTCGAGATGGGATCCATGTAAGAAAACAAAGTATGGGCGTTGGAAGTATTACCTGAAGGGCGAAAGGACGTTCAGAACAAATGGATCTTTAAAAGGTAGACAGACATGGGCGGTAATGTCACTGCCTATAAAGCTCGACTTGTTGCAAAAGTTTTTTCACAAGCTCAAGGAGTTGACTACGATGAGACTTTCTCACCCGTAGCGATGCTAAAGTCTGTTGGAATTGTGTTAGCAGTTGCTGCATTTTTCGATTATGAAATCTGGCAGATGGATGTCAAAACATCGTTACCTTAATGGTATCCATGAGGAAAGGTTGTATGTGATACAACCGAAAGGTTTTGTCAGTTCTAAGGATGCTGAAATATATGCAAGCTCCAGCGATCCTTCTATGGACTGGAGCAAGCATCTCCGAGTTGGAATATACGCTTTGATAAGGTGATCAAAGTTTTTGAGTCTATACAAAGTTTATGAGAAACTTGTATTTACAATAAAGTGAGTGGGAGCACTATAGAATTTCTGATAAGTATATGTGGATGACATATTGTTGATCGGAAATGATGTAGAATTTTTGGAAAGCATAAAGGGTTGTTTGAAAAGGAGTTTTTCAAAGGAAAACCTAGAATGAAGCTACTTAAATATTGGGCATCTTGATCTATAGAGGTAGATCAAGACGTCTGATAAAACTTTCAATGAGTACATACCTTGACAAGATTTTGAAAGAGTTCAAAATGGACCAGTCAAAGAAAGAATTCTTGCCTCATTTGTAAGGTGTGGAGTTGAGTGAGACTCAAAGCTCGACCATAGCAGAAGAAAGAAAGGACGAAGGTCGTCCCCTATCCATAGGCTTTGTATAGTATGCCATGATGTGCACCGCACCTGTGTGTGCCTTGCCATGAGTCTACCAAGGGGTACAAGAGTGATCCAGGAGTGCATCACTGGACAACATAGGATAGAACTTCTGATGAAATTCCATCTTCAATTGGCTGTAGCTCCATGATCCAATATCATCACATAGCCTATACCATGTCAATGCCTTTTCCTTCAAAGATAAAGGAAAGAACTTCTTCTTGACGTGATCCTGGGGCAGACCTACAAGCTTAAATAATCCACAAACTTCATCCACATAGATTAGATGCAAATCAGGATGTAATGTGTCATCTCCTGCATAAGGATTAGTGAGCAGTTTCTCTATCTTAACTGAAGGAATTTCATAATAAATATTTTAAGTAGGTTCAATAGGTTGAGGGACAACTCGTTGTGTTTCCAGTCGAGGTGAAGATACCTCGAACAAGCCCCTCAAAGGATTACTTCCCATAGTGACAAGTGACAATAAATTTCAGCACACTATATAATACCAAATTCCACTTACCAAAGGCGCTTCACTCCCCGGCAATGGCACCAGAAAAGAGTCTTGATGACCCACAAGTATAGGGTATCTATCATAGTCCTTTCGATAAGTAAGAGTGTCGAACCCAACGAGGAGCAGAAGGAAATGACAAGCGGTTTCCAGTAAGGTATTCTCTGCAAGCACTAAAATTATCGGTAACAGATAGTTTTGTCATAAGATAGTTCATAACAAGTCACAAGTAACAAGTGTAGCAAAGGTGCAGCAAGGTAGACCAATCCTTTTTGTAGCAAAGGACAGGTCTGGACAAACTCGTATATAAAACAAAGCGCTCCTGAGGACACATGGGAATTTTTGTCAAGCTAGTTTTCATCATGCTCATTTGATTCGCGTTCGTTACTTTGATAATTTGATGTGAGGGTGGACCGGTGCTTGGTTGCTGCCCTTACTTGGAAAAACCTCCCACTTATGGTTAACCTGCCTCGCAAGCATCCGCAACCATGAAAGAATAATTAAGGTAAACCTAACCATAGCATGAAACATATGGATTCAAATCAGCCCCTTACGAAGCAACACATAAACTAGGGTTTAAGATTCTGTCACTCTTGGAACCCATCATCTACTTATTACTTCCCAATGCCTTCCCTAGGCCCAAATAATGGTGAAGTGATATGTAGTCAATGTTCACATAACACCATTAGAGTAGAGACAACATACATCTCATCAAAATATCAAACGAATACCAAATTCACATGATTACTTATAACAAGACTTATCCCATGTCCTCAGGAACAAACGTAACTACTCATGAAACATGTTCATGTTCAATATCAGAGGAGTATTAATTATCATAAAGGATCTGAACATATGATCTTCTACCAAGTAAACCAACTAGCATCAACTACAAGGAGTAATCAACACTATTAGCAACCCACAGGTACCAATCTAAGGTTTGAGACAAAGATCGGATACAAGAGATGAACTAGGGTTTGGAGAGGAGATGGTGCTGGTGAAGATGTTGATGCAGATTGACCCCCTCTCGATGAGAGGATCGTTGGTGACGACGATGGCTTTGATTTCCCCCTCCGGGAGGGAAGTTTCCCATGCAGAATAGCCCTGCCGGAGCTCTAGATTGGTTCTACCCAAGTTCCACCTCGAGACGGCGGCACTTTGTCCCAAAATCTCTCTTGTGATTTTTTCAGGTCGAAATGCTCCATATAGCAGAAGATGGGCGTCGGGGGAGCCACAGGGGCTCCACAAGCCTGCTAGGCGCGCCTAGGAGGGGGGGCGCCTAGAAGGCTTGTGGCCTGCACGTGGCCCCCCTCTGGTTGATTCTTGTGCCAGTATTTTTTATTACATCCAAAAATATTCTCCGTAAATTTTCAATACTTTTGGAGTTGTGCAGAATAGGTATCTCAAATTTGCTCCTTTTCTAGTCCAGAATCCCAGCTGCCGGCATTCTCCCTCTTCATGTAAACCTTTTAAAATAAGAGAGAAAAGGCATAAGTATTATACCATAATGTGTAATAACAGCCCATAATGCAATAAATATCAATATAAATCATGGTGCAAAATGGACGTATCAACTCCCCCAAGCTTAGAGCTCGCTTGCCCTCAAGCGAAAGCCGAGATCGATGAATATGTCCACATGTTTAGAGATAGAGGTGTCGATAAAAATAAAACACGGACATAAGGGCATCATGATCAACTTTAGAACAGCAATACTCATTGTATGAGATTCTTTATACTAGAGTAACAATTCATTCACAAGATAAAGTATGAAACAAGAACTCTGTTGACAACCAACAAACTATGATCTTAGTCATTGAAGCAATTGACAATTTATCATAACACCGGAAAGAGTCAATATAAGAGCTTCTAAAGAAAATTAACATGCTCAATCATCTTTTAGTCTTTCACAATTTCTAGCACTCACGCGGTACCCACGAGATCAAAGCTTCAATCGAACACAGGGAAAGATAGGGGCTTATAGTTTTGCCTCCCAACTATTCACCTCAAGGGTGATGTTAACAATAATAACTCGATGACAACTTACTTGAAGGACCTTATTCAATCCATAGGTAGGTATGGTGGACTCTCATGGCAAAACTGGGTTGAGGTGTTTGGATGCAAAAGTAGTATCTCTACTTAGTGCAGAGGTTTTGGCTAATATGAGGTGGAAGCAAGCACGACATGTTGGAGGATCTAAAGCCATATAACTTATATCCAGAGGCAAGCAAACATAACCTATTATGTTATCTTCCTTGTCCAGCATCAACTTCTTGGCATGTAATATTTTAATGAGTGGTCACAATCATAAAAGATGTCCAAGATAATATATTTATATGTGAATCTCTCTTTCTTTATCACATCCTTTCAATTGCACCAATGACCAATTACTATGTTTGTTAACTCCCAACAAATTTCAATCACCATAGTTTTTATATGTGAAGTCATCACTCCCCATAAGATCACTATGTACTCTCTTTGCTTTTGTTCTATTATTCTTTATTCATTACTTTCAAGAGCATAGTAATCTAGAAAAGCCCTCTCATCAAAACTACTTTTTATTATATAACTCTCGGACTTGCTTACATAAGGGGAACAAAAGCGAAAACTAAAAGGTAGATCATACCAAAACTTTTATTCTACTAGATGAAAACAAAATAAAAAAGGATCAAACTAGGAAAGATAATAAAAACGTAAAAGGAAAAAGGTGTGATGTGATACGATACCGGGGCTCCTCCCCCAAGCTTGGCACAAGCCAAGGGGGGTGCTCATACCCATGTGCTCAGGTTTCCTTCTTTGGAAGTGATTATGCGATGTTCTTGGCGATGATACCCTTCAGAATGCAATTCTCCTCTTCAAGCTTATTATTTTGTTGCCTGAGATCCATTACTTCCTTGTGCAGTTTTCCATTAACGGATAGAGATCCCTTCACCTAGGGATGTCTCATTGCTGCGGGTGAAAAGACAACACTCTTTTTCAAGCTTTCATAAGTAAGGAATTTAGCATTGGGAGGAATGACCGAATTCGGGATTGCTGCGCTCAAAAGTTCCTCCAAATGGCCCCAGGTTGTGGATGAGAGTTAGCTTCTTGGTCTTCCTCCATGGCATCCACCCTTTTTAAGTCAGCCTCCATATCATCCTCCGTAGTTCGCCCAAAGTGGTTAGCTTCAATGTATGCCTTGGGATCCTATGCCGGGTGAGAAACACGACTTCCCCCGGTCGACTCTTGGGACGACATCTTGCTCTAAATCTGTTGAAGAAACAGCTCAAGACGAAAACAGGAGGTATTGTCATGATACGAAAGTCGAAACCTTCGGCAGACTATATATTGATTTTTTGCCGACCCGAAGGGGTGTTCCACCAGAAAACGGAGTCCAGGGGGCACACGGGGTGGTGACAAGCCCCCTAGGCACTACCAGGGGGGTGTTCGTGCCTAGCAGGCTGGTCGCTGATACGTCTCTGTCGTATCTATAATTTTTGATTGTTTCATACCAATATTCTACAACTTTCATATACTTTTGGCAACTTTTTATACTATGTTTGGGACTAACATATTAATCCAGTGCCTAGTGCCAGTTCATGTTTGTTGCATGTTTTTTTTTGCAGAAAATCCATATCAAACGAAGTCCAAACGCCATAAAAACTTATGAAGATTTTTTTGGAATATATGTGATTTTTGGGAAAAAGAATCAACGCGAGACGATGCCCGAGGAGGTCACAAGCCTGCCAGGCATGGCCTACCCCTGGTCACGCCCTGGGCCCTTGTGACCATCCCTTAGGTCGGTTGGAGCTACACTTTCACCGCAAGAAAGCTAAATTTTGGATAAAGATCCCCTAAAAAATTTCAGCCCAATCGGAGTTACGGATCTCCGGATATTTAAGAAACGGTGAAAGGCCAGAATCTGGGAGCGCGGAAACAGAAGGAAACAAAGAGAGAGAGAGAGAGAGAGAGAGAGAGAGAGAGAGAGAGGGATCCAATCTCGACGGGGCTCTCGCCCCTCCGCTGCCATGGAGGCCATGTACCAGAGGGGAAACCCTTCTCCCATCTAGGGGGAAGGTCAAGGAATAAGAAGAAGAAGCAGGCTCTCTCCCCCCCTCTCTCGATGGCGCCAGAACGCCGCCGGGGCCATCATCGTGACAGTGATCTAGTCCAACAACTCCGTCATCTTCACCAACACCCCATCACCTTCCCCGTCTATCTATAGCGATCCACTCTCTCGCAACCCACTTTACCCTCTACTTGGACATGGTGTTTTATGCTTCATATTATTATCCAATGATGTGTTGCCATCCTATGATGTTTGAGTAGATCCGTTTTGTCCTATGGGTTGATTGATGATCATGATTGGTTTGAGTTGCATGTTTTATTATTGGTGTTGTCCTATGGTGCTCTCCGTGTCGCGCAAGCGTGAGGGATCCTCGCTGTAGGGTGTAGCAATATGTTCAAGATTTGCCTATGGTGGGTTGCTTGAGTGACAAAAGCATAAACCCGAGTAGGTGGGAGTAAAGAGGACTTGATACCTTATAATGCTATGGTTGGGTTTTACCTTAATGATCTTTAGTAGTTGCGGATGCTTGCTAGAGTTCCAATCATAAGTGCATACGATCCAAGTAGAGAAAGTATGTTAGCTTATGCCTGTCCCTCATATCAAATTGCAATAATGATGACCGGTCTAGTTATCGATTGCCTAGGGATAATTCTGCAACTCCTACCACCACTTTTCCACACTCGTTAAACTAACTTAGTTGTTTCTTTATCTTAGCAGCCCCTACTTTTTATTTATGTGCTCTTTATTCTGTTGCAAACATATCCCGTTACACCTACAAAGTACTTCTAGTTTCATACTTCTTCTAGGTAAAGCGAACGTTAAGCGTGCGTAGAGTTGTATCGGTGGTCGATAGAACTTGAGGGAATATTTGTTCTACCTTTAGCTCCTTGCTGGGTTAGACACTCTTACTTATCGAGAAAGAATACAATTGATCTCCTATACTTGTGGGTTATCAAGACCTTTTTCTGGCGTCGTTGCCGGGGAGCAATAGTGTGGGGTGAATATTCTCCTGTGTGCTTGTTTGCTTTATCACTAAGTAATTTTTATTTTCTGCTCTAAGTTGTTTTCTATCTTTAGATATGGGTTGGAAACGTAAAATACCAAAAAAAATAGTTGTACTTGCTCCTCCAAAAGTTGAGGAACCACTAGTGTTCCGTACCACCGAGGAATATTACTTGCGTCATCTTCGATCCACTTGTGCTCGTGCTGAAAACCCAACTAGCTTAGTTGAGGGAAAATCATTAGATGAGGATGCTCATTATGTGCGACACCGCATATCTCAAAAAGGGAAACTCTTGTGGCATCAAATTAATACTTTATGTTGCTATGCTTGGAATCTATGTGAAATTTATGATTTTACTTGTTGTTCTAAAGAAGCTAAAAAACACCTTCCCTACCAATGTGTGTTTAATGATAATGAAATATTATCCTCTTAAGCCAAGGAGACCTATTGCTATAATGATGTTCAACAAATTGAAGAATTTGTTGCTTTTAAGGGTGCCTATGAAATTGCTTATTTCACTGAAAAGTATGATGCTACTCTTTACAATTCTGAAAATTTTGCCATACTTAAATATTGCTATGAAAACTATGCTTCTAATGCTTATGTTAAAGAGTTTATTGAAAAAATGGCCGCTGCCTTGGAAGAGACTAATATTTTGCAGGAATCTATGGAAGAGGAAGCCGCCGAAATTGTAATCTCATTAGATGAAAAAGATGAGGAGGAGAATGAAGAACAAAGGGATGAAGAGCGGATTAGCTACCCGTGCCCACCTTCTAATGAGAGTAACTCTTCAACTCATACATTTTTTAATTTCCCTTCATTCTTACCGAAGGATGAATGCTATGTTGATTGCTATGATCCCTTGGATTCTTTTGAAATATCCCTTTTTGATGAACTTGATGCTTGCTATTCTTGTGGCCATGATGCCAATATGAATTATGCTTATGAAGATGAACTTGCTATAGTTCCTTATGTTAAGCACGAAATTGTTGCTATTGCACCCACACATGATAGTCCTATTATCTTTTTGAATTCTCCCAACTACACTATATCGGAGAAGTTTGCACTTATTAAGGATTATATTGGTGGGTTGCGTTCTACTATTGCACATGATGATTTTGAGAAATATAATATGAATGTGCTTGCTACTCCTACTTGCAATTATTATGAGAGAGGAACTACATCTCCGCCTCTCTATGTTTCCAATACGATAAAATTGCAAAAGAACTGTTTATACTGTTAACGTATGTACATTGTATATGTTGTTGTACGTAGTCAGATCCTATAATCTAGGATCACCTCGCCCTGATGGCCTGCGTGCCTATTCTCTCGGGTCCTCTCTCTTCCTCGCTTGATGTATATGTAACCTGTAACACAACAGAATCAATTGAGATCAGGAAATATTATTCTCAAATTGGTACCAGACACAAGCTCAAACCCTACGAACCCCTAGTCTTTTCCCTCCACCACCGCTGGCGCCAGCACGACGGCCTCGCCGGGATCTCTCTCTTCCTCCTCCGGTCCTGCCCCCACTTCCTCTACGGCCTCCTCCCCGCCGTTCATCTTCTGCACCGACCCGACTCTTCTCCATGTCACGTCCGCCGCCTCTGGCTCCCAATTTGCACCGCTCTTCACCTCCACTCCTCCTGCTACAGTGTCGCCGGCTCTGGCACCCACCACCGCTTGCCACCCCATTTTCTCTGACCACATCACCAACCACATCAAGTTCTTGCTCCACCGTGCCGATCACAACTACCACAAATGGAAGACTTTCTTCCTCATGGTGCTCCTCCGATATGGTGTTACTTTCCTCATCGAGCAGCCCCCACCTCCCAACGCCACTGCCCAATACCTAGAACTCGATGCCCATGTCGCCCTGTGGATCTATGCCACCCTCTCTCACACCATGTGCGATCACGTCGTCAGCGCCACCACTACCTTCGCCATCTGGCAGAAGATCAAGTCTTTCTTCCTCACCAATCACGCCGCCCGGTTCATGATTCTCAATCGCCAATACCGCAATCTCAAGCAGGGCGATCTCTCTGTCTCTGAATATGCACGCCGCATGAAACTTCTCACCGATGGTCTTGCTGACATAGATCATGCCGTCACCGAGGTGGATCTCACCACCCAATTTCTCCATGGCCTTTACAAGCGGCTTGACACTATTCACGTCATACTGGGCGATCAAGATCTTCCCTTCGACACCATTCTCTCCCATGTTATCCTGGTCGAGGAGTCCCAGGCCCAGCGCGCGGTTGAGGAGAGCGTGTTCGTCTTCGCCCTGACCGGTGGTGGCCCCTCTGCCATCCCCTCCGGCTTGGGTAACCTCAGCAAGTCTAGTTCTTCCTTAATGCATTTACCCTCTAGTATCCTTGTTGGTAATGGACATCATCTTCTTGTCACTGCCACCGGCTCCACCACTATTCCCCCCTCTGATTTTTGCCTTACTGATGTTCTTATCTCCCCAATATCGTTACTAGTCTTATTTCCATTCGTAAATTAACTAAAGATAACTCATGTTCGATTGAATTTTACCCCTGTGGTTTTCTTGTGAAGGATCTACGCACTAGGAGAGTTCTCATGATCTCATTAGTCACGATGATCTTTATCCCTTTGTTGGCAATAATACGACTTCGGCGACGGCTCTCCTTACCATCACCGCTGTTGATTTGTGGCATCACCGACGGTCACCCTGGCGCCCAAACACTCTCTGCCATCTCTAAAGGTTTCCGTAGCGATTGTAATAAAGCTCCCCACACTCCCTGTAGCGCCTGCCAACTTGGGCGACAGCCCCGACTTCCCTTTCCATCGTCGTTTAGCAAAACTTATGCACCATTTGATTTGATACATTGTGATTTGTGGACATCCCCTGTTGTGAGTTTTTCCGATTTTCAGTATTACCTTGTTGTGTTGGACGATTTTACACATTTTTCGTGGACTTCTCCGTTACGCCACAAATCCGACACCTCCACGGTTCTCCAATGTTTCTTCACTTTTGTCTACACACAATTTCACACCATCATCAAAATCATGCAATGTGACAATGGCGGCGAATTCATCAACACCTCTCTCTGGTCCTTCTTCTCCTCCACTGGCATAGCATACCGTTTCTCTTGCCCCCACACTTCCCTTCAAAACGGCAAAGCGGAGAGACTCATTCGTACCACAAATGACATTGTGCACACGCTTCTACTTCAAGCCAACCTCACTCCTCCCTTTTGGGTCGAGTCCCTCCACACTGCGACATACTTACTCAACCGCCGCCCGTCCAGAGCCACCGCTCCCCACACCCCTCACTTTCTTCTTCGTGGTGTCCAACCGGTGTATGATCACCTTTGCATCTTCGGCTGTTTGTGCTTTCCGAACTTGGACGCCACTATGGATCACAAGCTTGCCCCACGCTCCACACATTGTGTTTTGCTCGCCTATGCGCTTGAGCACAAGGGTATTCGTTGCTACGACCTCGCCACCACACGCGTCATTGTGTCCCATCATAGAGTATTCGACGAAACGGTCTTTTCAAACACACCTAGTTCCCCTGGCCACACCTCCCTCACGTCCATAGAGAATCCCCATGCAGGATCACCTGCCTGCCCAGATTCTTTGGATCCCGAGCCGCCTACATTCCCCGGCCGCCACCTGCTTCACCTGCCGCACCCACTCCACGCCGCGTCCCATCGCCCCCCTCCGCGTCGCCCGTGGTCGGCCTCCCGCCCACGCCTCGCGCTGCCACCCCACGCCCCGCATCTTCCTCGGCTGCCATGCCTGTCTCCACCTCACCTCCCGATTCGCCCGCCACCCCTACTACTGCAACTACCGATGCATCCTCCTCGGATCTGCCGCCCACCAGTTCTGCCCCTGCTTCCCATGGCCCCACCGAATCGCCCTCCAATTCCGTGTCGCCCAGTACTCCGCTGCCAGCTCTGCCTCCCCATATAATTCCGGTACAGCCACCACAAAACTCCCACAAAATGTCCATACGTGCCAAAACCGGTTTTATCATGCCCAAACGGCTCTTTCTTGTTGATGCATCTAACCCATCCATCTCACCCATTCCACCCACCTACAAATCTGCTCTCAAAGATCCCCATTGGCGCCAAGCGATGCAAGAGGAATTTAATGCATTAATGAACACCTTTACTTTGTCTTTGGTGCCTAAACCTGCAAGTACTAATGCTGTCATGGGGAAATGGATTTTTTGCCACAAATTCAAAACGGATGGCTCTTTGGCACGATACAAAGCAAGATGGGTTGTGTGTGACTTTAAACAACAAGAAGGTGTGGAGTTTCATGAGACTTTTAGCCCGGTGGTCAAACCGACAACCATTTGTATTGTGTTGAGTCTTGCCACCTCCCATTCATGGCCGATCCACCAAATCGATGTCAAGAATGCCTTCCTCCATGGCGAGCTCAATGAGACAGTGTACTCCTCTCAACCGGCTGGGTTTGTGGACTCCACCAAGCCCGATCATGTATGCCTTCTCCGCAAGTCTCTCTATGGGTTGAAGCAAGCTCCTCGGACATGGTTTCTTTGCTTCTAGGCATTCTTGTTGTCACTTGGATTTCGTGCTTCCAAGAGTGACACCTCCCTTTTCATCCTTCATCGCGGTACATCTCTTGCCTACTTGCTGGTCTACATAGATGATATCATCCTCACCGCAAGCAATCCACAAACACTTCACCACGTCATTCATGCCCTCGAGAATGAATTTGCCATGTCGGACCTTGGTTCCCTTCATCATTTTCTTGGCATAAATGTCACCCACAACACTCCGGTCTTTTTATTTGTCAACAACAGTACACTCTCGAGCTTCTTGACCGTGCCAAAATGCTTAATTGTAAGCTTGTTTCCACTCCCATTGACACCACCTCCAAACTATCCTCCCATGAAGGCCACCTCCTCTCCAATCCCACTCACTACCATAGCCTAACTGGAGCTCTCCAATATCTTATGCTTACTCGCCTTGACATTACATATGCGGTTCAACAAGACTGCTTGTTCATGCATGCTCCCCATGATATTCATATGCAACTTGTTAAGCGCATTCTCCGATACTTGCAAGGCACCTCTCATTACGGGCTTCAGATTTTTCGGTCCTCCTCAACGGACCTTATATCATACACAGATGCGGATTGGGCTGGATGCCCGGATACTCGCAAATCCACGTCAGGTTTTTGTGTGTTTCTTGGCACCAATTTTGTCTCATGGTCCTCCAAGCGACAACCCACTATCTCCCGCTCCAGTGCCAAGGCAGAATATCGCGGTGTTGCCAATTGTGTCGCTGGGTCGTGCTAGTTGCGACAACTCCTCCACGAGTTGAAGCTTCCTCCCACCCATGCTACGGTGGTATATTGCGACAACATTAGTGCTTCTTATCTCGCGTGCAATCCGGTTCAACATCAACGCACCAAGCATATTGTGATTGATTTGCATTTTGTTTGTGATCGAGTGGCACTTGGCGAAGTGCGAGTCCTTCATGTTCCCTCCAGCTCTCAGTATGCCGACATGTTCACCAAAGGATTGCCTTCTGAGGTCTTCACGGAGTTTCGGTCCATCATGAACACCCTTCCGAATGGGGTTCCGGCTAAGGGGGGGTTAACATATGTACATTGTATATGTTGTTGTTATACGTAGTCCGATCCTATAATCTAGGATCACCTCGCCCCAATGGCCTGCGTGCCTATTCTCTCGGGTGCTCTATATCCCTCTCTCGGTGTATATGTAACCTGTAACACAACAGAATCAATTGAGATCAGGAAATATTATTCTCAACTTATACTATGCACTGGCCTTTACTTTGTGTGCATGAATTGTTATTTTATGACATGCCGATGCATAGAAAGAGAGTTAGACTTTGTTGTTGCATGATTTATATCACTTTATGCTCACTACTAAATTACAAATTATTGTTAATTAAAATTGGCTTTGATATACCTTGCGATTCGGGTGGATCCACTACTTGAGCACTTTATGCCTAGCTTAATGGCTTTAAAGAAAGCGCTGCCACAGAGACAACCCAAAAGTTTTAGAGAGCCATTTTATTCTGGTGTGTGCTTTTAAAATAGTTCAAAAATAAAAAATAAATAAATAGGGGAACCTAAAACTTTTTCAAAAAGAAAAGTGAAAGTGAGAAAGACGAGCAACATTGAAGTGGGGGCTAGCCCTGAACTTTGTTCATGCCCATGGAAACTTTGTGAATCTTGATTAAAGAAACTTTTCAACAAAAATAATTATCCCCTTGTACAGATATATTGTATTATAAAAATAATGTTCCAAGAATTACCATTAGGATGTTTAAATTGCTTGTTTGATACGTGCTGTGTAAAAACAGAAAATTTTGCTGCAGTGTTTGAATTTCTATATTTTACTGGAGCGGGCAAAAATTCTGAAATTTTTACACAATACTTTTATACAAATTCTTGACCATGTCCTAATTTTTCAGAATTTGTAGAGTTACCTAAGTATGGTGAGTGTTTAGATTACTACAGATTGTCCTGTTTTTGACAGATTCTGTTTTTGATGCATTGTTTTGCTCGTTTTGATAAACTGTCAATTGTATCAGTGGTATAAGCCATGGAAAAGTTATATTACAGTAGCTACAATGAAAAAACAAAATATAAATTGGTTGGCAACAGTATTTAAAGTGGTGATTTGTTTTATTATACTAACGTATCTCATGAGGGTTTTGTTAAGTTTTGTGTGATCACAGTTTTCAAGTTTTGGGTGAGATTACAATGGATGAAGGAATAAGGAGTGGAAAGAGGCTAATCTTGGGGATGCCCGAGGCACCCCAAGGTAATATTAAAGGA
Source organism: Hordeum marinum (assembly GCA_022496015.1). Lineage (NCBI taxonomy): Eukaryota > Viridiplantae > Streptophyta > Magnoliopsida > Poales > Poaceae > Hordeum > Hordeum marinum. The sequence goes on along the minus strand of CM039675.1, from coordinate 369,124,172 downwards.
CCCCCAACAAACTAAGCTTGGGGATGCCCCGGAAGGCATCCCCTCTTTCTTCTAACAACCATCGGTAATTTTACTTGAAGCTATATTTTTATTCGTCACATGATATGCATAAATCCTGGAGCGTCGTGTGCTTTTTATTTTTATTTTAATAATGCAACATGCTGGTATGATAAAGTCCTTGGTTGATTTATATAAGGCTCTTTGCACCTCACTTATATCTATTGAGTATGGCTTTATAGAATGCTTCATGTGCTTCACTTATATCATTTGAAGTTTGGATTGCGTGTTTCTCACACATAGAAAACCGCCATTTGTAGAATGCTCTTTTGCTTCACTTATATTTGTTAGAGTGTGGGCATATCTTTTGTAGAAAGAATTAAACTCCCATGCTTCACTTATATCTATTTAGAGAGTTAACAGGTTATTGAATATGATGTGTTTGATTCATTCACATGGTTAGTCATAAAATCCAACATAAAACTTGTAGATCATTGAATATGATGTGTTTGATTCCTTCCAATAATTTTGTGATATAAAGATGGTGATATCAGAGTCATGCTAGTGGGTAATTGTGTATTGGTAGAAATACTTGTGTAAAGGTCTGTGATTTCCGTAGCATGCACGTATGGTGAACCGTTATGTAAAGAAGTCGAAGCATGATTTGTTTATCGATTGTCAACCTTTGTGTGAGGGTCGGGAGCGCGCGGTGGTTTACTCCTACCAACCTCTCCCCTAGGGGCATGCGTCTAATGCTTTGCTTCGATGACTAATAGACTTTTTCAGTAAGTATGTGAGTTCTTTATGACTAATGTGAGTCCATGGATTATACGCACTCTCGCCATTCCACCTTTGCTAGCCTTTCTAGTACCGCGCAACTTTCGCTGTTGCATTAAACCCACCATATATCCTCCCTCAAAACAGCCATCATAACTACATAGTATGGCATTTCCATATCCATTCCGAGATATATTGCCATGCAACTTTCATCGTTCCGTTTATTATGACACACATCATCATTTTTCATATTGCTTTGCATGATCGTAAGATAGCTAGCGTGATGTTTTCATGGCTTGTCCTTTTTTATGTCATTTGCTATGCTAGATCATTGCACATCCCGGTACACCGCCGGAGGCATTCATATAGAGTCATATTTTGTTCTAGATATCGAGTTGTAATTCTTGAGTTGTAAGTAAATAAAAGTGTTATGACCATCATTATTAGAGCATTGTCCCATGTGAGGAAAGGATGATGCAAGCTATGATTCCCTCACAAGTTGGGATGAGACTCCAGACTTTATGAAAAATAAAATAAGCCAGCGAAGCCCAAATAAAAAAAGAGGTCTTAGATGCCAACCAAAAATAAAAAAAAGAGAGAAAAGAGAGAAGGGACAATGCTACTATCCTTTTTCCACACTTGTGCTTCAAAGTAGCACCATGATCTTCATGATAGAGAGTCTCCTATTTTGTCACTTTCATATACTAGTGGGAATTTTTCAATATATAACTTGGCTTGTATATTCCAATGATGGGCTTCCTCAAATTGCCCTAGGTCTTCATGCGCAAGCAAGTTGGATGCACACCCACTTAGTTTCTTTTTGAGCTTTCATACACTTATAGCTCTTGTGCATCCTTTACATGGAAATCCCTACTCACTAACATTACTATCTATTAATGGGCATCTCCATAGCCCGTTGATACGCCTAGTTGATGTGAGACTATCTTCTCCTTTTTCTTCACAACCTCCACCATATTCTATTCCACCTATAGTGCTATATCCATGGCTCACGCTCATGTATTGCATGAGAGTTAAAAAAGTTTGAGAACATACAAGGTGTGAAATAATTGCTTGACTTGTCATCAGGGTTGTGCATGATATAAATACTTTGTGTGGGGCAGATGGAGCATAGACAGACTATACGATATTATAGGGATAACTTTCTTTTGCCATTATATTTTGAAGGGATACAATTGTTGTATTAGTATGCTTCAAGTATTATTGTCTTAATGTCAAATGATAGACTATTGCTCTGAATCACCCGTGTCTTAATATTCATGCCATGATTAGATTATATGATTAAAATTATGCTAGGTAGCATTCCACATAAAAAATTATCTTTTTTATCATTTTCCTACTCGAGGACGAACAAGAATTAAGCTTGGGGATGCTAATACGTCTTCGTCATATCTATAATTTTTGATTGTTTCATGCCAATATTCTACAACTTTCATATACTTTTGGCAACTTTTTATACTATTTTTGGGAATAACATATTGATCCAGTGCCTAGTGTCAGTTCCTGTTTGTTGCACGTTTTTTGTTTCGTAGAAAATCCATATCAAACGAAGTCCAAACGCCATAAGAACTTACGAAGATTTTTTGGAATATATGTGATTTTTGGGAAAAAGAATCAACGCGAGACGATGCCCGAGGAGGTCACTAGCCTGCCAGGCGCGGCCTACCCCATGGCCCCACCCTGGGCGCTTGTGACCAGCCCTTAGGTCGGTTGGAGCTGTCCTTTTGCCGCAAGAAAGCTATTTTTTGGATAAAGATCCCCTCAAAATGTCAGCCCAATCGGAGTTACGGATCTCCGGATATTTAGGAAACAGTGAAAGGCCAGAATCTGGGAGCGTAGAAATAGAAGGAAACAGAGAGAGAGAGAGATCCAATCTCGAAGGGGCTCTCACCCCTCCGCCGCCATGGAGGCCATGTACCAGAAGGGAAACCCTTCTCCCATCTAGGGGGGAGGTCAAGGAATAAGAAGGAGGGGGCTCTCTCCCCCTCTCTCCCGGTGGCGCCGGAACACCACCGAGGCCATCATCATGACGGCGATCTACTCCAACAACTCCGTCATCTTCACCAACACCTACATCACCTTCCCCATCTATCTACAGCGGTCCACTCTCCCGTAACCCGTTGTACCCTCTACTTGAACATGGTGCTTTATGCTTCATATTATTATCCAATGATGTGTTGCCATCCTATGATGTTTGAGTAGATCTGTTTTGTCCTATGGGTTGATTGATGATCATGATTGGTTTGAGTTGCATGTTTTATTATTGGTGTCGTCCTATGGTGCTCTCCGTGTCACGCAAGCATGAGGGATCCTCGCTATAGGGTGTAGCAATATGTTCATGATTTGCCTATGATGGGTTGCTTGAGTGACAGAAGCATAAACCCGAGTAGGTGGGTTCTTGCATATGGGAGTAAAGAGGACTTGATAGCTTATAATGCTATGGTTGGGTTTACCTTAATGATCTTTAGTAGTTAAGGATGCTTGCTAGAGTTACAATCATAAGTGCATTTGATCCTAGTAGAGAAAGTACGTTAGCTTATGCCTCTCCCTCATATAAAATTGCAATAATGATGACCGGTCTAGTTATCGATTGCCTAGGGAGAATTCCGCAATCCTACCACCACTTTCCCACACTCGTTAAACTAACTTAGTTGTTTATTTATCTTAGCAGCCCCTAGTTTTTATTTACGTGCTCTTTATTCTCTTGCAAACCTATCCTGTTACACCTACAAAGTACTTCTAGTTTCATACTTGTTCTAGGTAAAGCGAAGTTAAGCGTGCATAGAGTTGTATCGGTGGTCGATAGAACTTGAGGGAATATTTGTTCTACCTTTAGCTCCTCGTTGGGTTCGACACTCTTACTTATCGACAAAGGCTACAATTGATCCCCTATACTTGTGGGTTATTAGTCGCCTCCCCGTGCGTCCTTCGGTCTGCTTTTTATTTTCCTAATTTTTTAAATATTCCAAAACTAAATAAAATTGCTATTCAGAAACTTTTGGAGTCGGTTTACTTACCGTACCACGTACCTATTCCTTTTTGGAGTATGAAACATTCCGGTAAATCTCCCTAATATGCTCTTCGGGAGTTATGATATTGATAACATTGGTTTCAACAATAATGGGAGTACCTGAGATATAATGTTTGATTCTTTGCCCGTTTACCACCTTCGGATTTGTGCCTTTGGCGTTGTTGATCTTGATGGCACCAGAGCGATATACCTCCTCGATGATGTATGGTCCTTCCCATTTAGAGAGAAGTTTTTCTGCAAAAAATCTTAACCGGGAATTGTATAGCAAGACATGATCACCTACATTAAATTCACGCTTTTGTATCCTTTTATCATGCCATCTCTTAACTTTCTCTGTAAACAGCTTGGCATTATCATAGGCCTGAGTTCTCCATTCATCAAGTGAGCTAATGTTAAATAACCTCTTATCACTAGCAAGTTTTAAATCATAGTTGAGCTGTTTGATTGACCAATAAGCTTTATGCTCTAACTCTAGATGTAAGTGACATGCTTTACCATAAACCATTTTATACGGAGACATACCCATAGGATTCTTGTAAGCAGTTCTATAAGCCCATAATGCATCGTCAAGTTTCTTAGACCAATTCTTCCTAGATCTATTAACCATCTTTTACAAGATCAATTTAATTTCTCTTAGATCTATGTGCTTGTGCTTGCTTGCTATGTTGTTTGCTTGCTTGTTGATTGTGTTATTTGGCACTACTAGGTTCTATGCCACTTCATATTCTTATTACTTGTTCCAAACCCCTTGCCCAATGATCATGTCATGTGAATAGTGCCCAAAACTATTTTTATCAAATTTTGTTTCAACCAAAAATGATTTATTTAAATTAAGTTCCAAACCCCCCTAAAATGAGGTTTGCACTGCAAATCTTTAAATTGGGTGGATTCTTCTTTTCCAAAAGCTTTATTTCAAACCCACTATATATATGACTTCCCAAAACCACCAAATATTATTTTTTAAAGATTATTTTCATATTTTATTTAAAGGCTTTTTCTTAAGGCCAGAAATGGTTTTTCCTAGGGAAAATTATTTAAATACTTTGAAAATATTTGGGAAAATTTAGAGAAACTCAGTGGACATATATTTTCCATATATATGAGTTTCAACACAAGGGCATGATCAGATCATAGGCAAAACCCCTCAAAACCCTTTTTTGTTTAAATCAAACTTTTGAAATATTACTATAAGAAATATTCTCAATAAATTCCACGAAAATTCCAGCAAGTCAACACTATCATGGGTGATGATCTTGCAAAGTTTCATCTCAATCCAAGTTGATTTGTTTCATCAAACCATCCCAAAACCATTCTTGTCCAGAATCAAATTTGAGCAACTTTACATGGTGAAGTGTTCCCCCTTGGCCTCAAACTTTGTGGGCATGCTCTAATGGCCAAATAGGTATGATACACTAAGTGGTGCATCAAGGGTAAAAGCCTAGCATCATTGGATCTACAGAAATCTGATTCTGCTAAATTCTAGGGTTTATCAAATTTCCATTGTCAATTTTTCCCCTTGAGCTCAAACTTGGTGAGTCCTCTCATTTCTACCTAACCTTTAACCCTAGTAAGTATCTCAGTAAGATGGTAACATCTTCTTGCCCAAAACACCACCAAACACCTCCTGGTGATTTGGTAAAACCCCCATTTTCACCCTCTCCTCTTTTACCCTTGACCCCAACTTCTTACCACAGACTCCTATAGTTACCTTTCACCTCCAGTAGAAGCCTCATGGTCATAGCTCGAGTAAAATGTGGTGAAAAAACCCATTTACCTCCCTGGACAGGAGCTTTCTCTCTCTCCCTCTCCATTTTTCTTCTTTCCTAAGGCATCCCGCAACATCCAAAGCCCTACCCTCTATTGTTAAACCCCCTAGATCCCCTAGACATAGTCGGCCACACACAAGACGCCGTTGGCATGCCATGGCATGCCAAACGCGCGCTCTGGAGCGCGCTACAGTGCCGACAAGCGCTGTAGCCGTCGCCCACTGCATGGCTCCGACGGTCTCGGGCCTCCCCCTCGCGCCACTTGGTCCCCCTCAGCGTCCGCGCCATGCCACCCTTGTCGGCCCCTCCTCTATCACCCTCTTCTGGCCCCTATCGCACACGCCGCGGCCGTCGGAACCGGCCAACCATAGGGCCCGCACGCGCGCGCTCCCCGCCCCTCTCTCCTCTCCCTCTAGTCGTGGGGCGACGCCCAGGAATGCCGCAGACCCCTTCTGTCCCTTCCCCGAGCCCTCCAGCAAGCGCCACATCCTCGCCGATGCACGGGTCCATGGTGGTCCGCCCCCTCCCTCTATTTAAGCCCCCCCGGGCATCTCTCTCCCCTCCTATGGCCCCCTCTCATCCTCCATAGACCGCCTCGAGCCCCCTTTTGAGCCCCCGAGCACCAGTGCTTAAGATCGACCGAGGCGCCGCCGCGACGGAGCTCCGTCGATCTCCGGACATAAGCCCGCTCAGACGCTCTCCTCTCCTCCTTTGAGCCCGCAGCTCACCCCTGGCTCGTTTCCCCTCTCCCCCGCTCATTTTGAGGCAGGAAACGCCGGCTCCGACCCCCTCCCTCACCTCCTCCGCGGCCATCTCCTCGCCGGCGACTCCGGCCACCTCCGGCCACCTTTCCACCTCAAGAGGACCAGCGGGTCGGCGCCGAGCCCATTCCTGCCTCCAGATACCCTCGTCGCGCCTCCCCTCGTCGCCGGTGAGCTCTCCCCCTTCCCTGTCCCGAGGTGGGAGAAGGACCCGACAAGTGAGGCCCACCTGTCGGCCTCTCTTCCTCCCTCCCGCACTCTCTCTCTCTTCCCCCTCGTGTCGCTGACGACCGGGCCCCGCACGTCAGGTTTGAACCTGATCGCGCGCGAGGCCGGCTGGCTGGTCAACTGGGTCGGCCCAGCCTCTGGCCGCCTCTGGCCCAGGTCCTAGCGGCCTTTTTCTTTCTTTTTCATTTTCTGTTTTCTGTGGACTTTGCAAAAATCCCACAGAACCCAAAATAATTCCTATGACAATATTTCTTCCACCAATTTTTTAGAATATTCCATATAATATATTAGTTACATTTGTAAAAATGTTTGAAAATGTTTTTAGTACTGTTTTATTTTAAAACCTATATTTAGGCACCGTTTTGCCTCCGTTATTTAATTTCTAAAATGTTGTTCACAACAAAACTCTAGGAGAATATTTTTAGTATGACATTTAGTATTTATCAGAGTAGGTTAACAGTTTTGGTAGTAGATTGAGTGCTCTGTTTTGTGTGATTGCTTATTTTTATCGCTTTATTTCGTGACGATAGATTGCGCGGTTGACGAAGAAGTTGGACCTGAAGACTTCGAAGACCCCGGAGACTTTGTTGAGCCAGGCAAGCATCCCTTTGACCATGATGAAAAACCATTTTTATTGCACGTCATATAGCACTTTACTTTCATCATAATTGATCATGTGATGTGGTGTTCCCCTTTCGGTGGGATGCCTCCGTACCTTTCCATTGACACTTGCATCGTGCATGACCCTACCACCTTATGAGGGTTGTGCAGGTGGGTGTACTTAGGATGCTAGTAGATGCTACACAAGTGGGATCGGGATCTATGCATAGTGTTAGGAACAAAGGATATGATTTCAAAGACTTTTCGAAAACCCCGTCGGGTGCCATTAATGCCCGAGGGAGATGATGAGAAGATGGGTGACCGCTTGAGAAAGAAGTGGTGTGCCGGAGCAAGTTGAGATTGTGTTTTCGAAAACGGATTAGATTTAAGATTTGTTGACCGTCCCAACCTTACATGCGCAACCATGATACCCCTTATGGGGCGGGGCTTTGTTGATTACCTTGGTGGGTACTGGCAAGGAGCCCGCATTACTAGTGGTGGGAGTGGCATGCCCACTCTCCATACGGGGTCGTATCGGTATGTACGACCATGTGATGTCTTTACAGGCACCGGGCACATCGTTGGTCCCCTCATGGATGGTACGATTAGGGCGAGGCTCGTGTGATGTACATCGTGAGGGCTAGGTACCAATCGAGTGGACTCTTTGTTTAGTATCGCTAAGGGAAAGGCATTGTTCGGGTGCTTACCTCGGGTATGTTACATACCGCGAGTCGTGGATGACACAGAAGTTCCCCGAGTCTTGTGGGTAAAGTGTGCAACCTCTGCAGAGTGTAAAACTATTTGAATAGCCGTGCCCACGGTCAAGGACAGTTGGGTGGTGCTGCTTAAACTATGTCCGGATGTTTTCGTGAAATTTGGTGTGAGTATGGATGTGATGGTGACAAGAGGTCACATGAGCTAAGTCCGATGACTTAGTGTGAGGATTGGACTAAGTCCGATGACTTAGTGTGATGAGTGAACATGAGATGTTCAACCAATTCTTATGATGATATCGGTATCATGATCATATGGATACTTGCTTATTGTTGATGCATGCTAAGAGTTACTTGATCATGACATTTCCATTCAAAATTAGCTTTCCACAAAGTTACCTACTTAGTGCTATACCATGCATCATTATTACCTTGTTCCACAACTTGGGTTGCTTGCGAGTACATTCAAAGTACTCATTGGCTTGCCATTGGTTATTTAATTAGCCAGACATGGAAGGACATGAGTATGTTGAAGAGTTCGTTGTAGACGAACATGCGAACTAGGACGCTTCCCAGTCAAAATGCTTGTAGGTTAAGGCAGATGGCATGGGTTCGAGCTTTCGACCAAGATTTCCGCTGCTTGTTCTAGTTTAAGTGTTTGGCCCGTGTGGCCCTATCTATGTAAGACTAAGACCTTCGTGGTCATTATTTGTGTAAGTCGTTAAGTATGGATGTAAGACTCTTGTTATTCAACTTCTATGTGTTCAGTGAGCATTGATCTCTGGGATCAATGTACACGTGCATTCGGTGATCATGAGGCATGAGTCGGGGTCCCCATGAAGCTGGTATCAGAGCCATCTTGACTGTAGGAAGCCCTTAGTTGGCATGGATGTTAGAGAGGATAAAAGTCATTTTCAAAACTACACCTAGCATTGGAACTTAGGAATTCTGCACTATTTACCTCTCCTATGCTTCAGACAACACTTTGCTGACTCTCCTCCTTTCAAAACCTTTGTAGATGGCCGTCGTACCTGAAGCCTTCCTGACATCCGGCTTTCCCTTACTCCTTGGGGATAGCCTGGAGAAGTGTCAGTTTCACCAACCACCCATTTTCCTCTACCATGAGCACTGGGTCGATGCCGTCACGCAAGAGTACCACGTAGATGTGGTCGTGAAGGCAAACGACTCCCCGACCAGTTGGTTCTTTGAAGGACCACAGATGGAGGCCATGATGTTTGCCGTCGAGACAGCTGCACGCAAAGCACTCCCGCACCTTCGAGACATCATTCCAGAGATAGCTGACGAGCCAGCTACTCGCTACCTTCCCTTCAGGAAGGATGACTTTGGCGAGAGTTGGACGCTGATTCCGACCAAGGAAGATGGCACACCACTCAGGTTCCAGACCTATTTCAGCCTCTCTGCTGATAGTCTAGTTCACAACTTGATGAAGGAGTCTGTGAAGCTCCACGAGGAACTTCACCACACCCGGGAGCTACTTCGGCAAGCCAAGACAAAGCCAGACAAGATCAAGAAGGATGGAGCCCCCGAGGGACGACCAACTGTCGCTTATCGAGGAGGAGTACCCCCAACTAGTGATGCACCTACGCATAGTCATCGCATGAGTGCAAAGGAGTACCGTGAGCTCTTCACCGACCCGCCTACAAAGCGTCATCGGGATGGACCTCCTCGTTCCCCGACCCCTTCAACCGGGAACAATGCCCGTTTAGATGATGAATAGGAGGAAGACCCAGAGGAGCGTGACTATGAGACCGAGCACTCCACCACCTGAGTCCAAGAACCCCTAGGTTAGGATCAATCATGTATCCCTCATGCGAAGTCGAGTCCGTGTAATGGTTCATATGAAACCTTGTGTGCTTGTTGTTTGTTTTGTTGTTTGTGTTCCGATGCAAGTCGCGCTTTTGCCTAGGCAACATGTAAGCGACTCCATCGTCTATCTTAATATATGTTGGTCTTTCGGCCTTTGTTTTAACACACTTGCACTTGACCGACCCCCTTAGGCGCGTCTTTCCGTATTGCTTATCCTCTTGTCAATCCCAGTTGTTTGACTTGGCTGCTCCAAACAGGATGGTGACTGCTACCCGCAACAACTCCTTCACCAACCTTGAAGCCGGCAACTCGAGCCAGCAACAGGGAGCTGGTGGGGCTGCTCACGCTGGAGGACACCAGGAGCAGCCACAAGGCGATATTCCCCCGCCACCACCTCGATCGGAGAACATGACCATAGCTCAGTTTCTCCAAGTTCTCCGGGAGGAGCGCCAAGCCAACAACGCTGCTATCCAGCAGATGGCTCAGGCCCTTGTGAACAACCAGCAGCAAGGCAAGAACGACAATGGCCGCTCCATCTTGTTTGAGTTCACGAGGAACTCGCCCCCAACCTTCACCGAGACTGTTGAACCGTTGGATGCTGATGAATGGATCCACACCATCGAAGACCTCCTTGCACTGGTCAATTGCAATGAGGATTGTGAGAAGGTGCTTTATGCCTCTCACTGCCTTAGAGGTACTGCTCGAGCTTGGTGGGATGGATTCAAGGTCATGCAAGGAGAACGTGTGATCACGTGGAATGACTTCAAGGAAGGATTCCGCACTGCCCATATTCCTTCTAGGATCATGGCTATCAAGAAGAGAGAATTCCGAGCGCTGAATCAAGGAAGTGGCTCTATCAAGGAGTACCTACAGAAGTTCAACCTGATGTCAAGGTATGCACCTGAAGATGTCAGCACGGAGGCTGCCAAGAAGGAACGCTTCATGGAAGGACTTCTACAGGTCCTGCAGTATCAGCTCATCATCTACGACTGTCGTACCTTCTTTGACCTGGTGAACAAGGCCCTCATGCTGGAAGACAAGCATCGTGCCATAGACGACACTCGCAAGTGCAAGATGATCAGCAGGGGAAGCTCAAGCAACCAGAAGCCTCGCCCCTGGCAGCCAGCCCCAGCCAAGCCAACCTATCAGCCGTAGCAGGCTAGACCTCCTGCGGCTCGTCCAAGCTATCAACCTCAGCAGTATGCCAATCCGAGTCCAGCTTACAACAACAACCCCAATAACAACAACGGTGGCAGAAACTTCAACAACAACCCTGGGCAAGTCGCTTGCTTTGGATGTGGCCAGCCAGGACACATCTCTAGGTTGTGTCCCAACAAGAAGCCAGATGCACCGCGCCCCAATGCGCTAGCTCAAGGTCAAGCCCGTGGAGCACCACCAAGGAACCCCACTCCCCGCAACCAGCCCAACAATGGAAAGGGTCGTGTGAATCACGTCACCGCAGAGGAAGCCCAAGAAGACCAAGACGTCATACTAGGTACGTTCCTCGTCAACTCAACCCCAGCAACAGTATTGTTTGATTATGGAGCTTCGCATTATTTTGTCACCCAAAAGTTTGCACTAGAGAGTGGCATGAAACCTACACCCCTGGGTAGTTGTATGTTGATACAAACACCCGGTTCAGTTATAAAGTCTGGGATAGGGTGTAAGGGAGTGAAGATTGACATCAACGGGGTAGACTTCCTAGCAGACCTTATAGTTTTGGATTCACCCGGCTTGGACGTCATCCTTGGTATGAATTGGTTGACCAAGCACCAAGGCTTGTTGGACTGTGCCAAGAGGATTGTCACCATGACCAATAGCCAAGGAGTGGAAGTCAAGTTTGTTCCCAACCTTGCCTCCACTCAAGCCCTGTAGGCTAACTGTCTGTCGGGAGTTGAGTTCGATCAAGTGCCAGTAGCATGTGAGTACCCGGATGTGTTTCCTGATGAGCTGCCCGGAATGCCTCCTGACCACGACATTGAGTTCATCATTGAGCTTATGCCCGGATCAAGGCCCATCTATAAGAAGGCCGACGGGATGGGATCCGAAGAGTTAGCTGAGTTGAAGAAGCAACTAGCAGAGCAGCTTAGGAAAGGATTTATTCGCCCTAGTGCCTCTCCTTGGGGATCACCTGTTCTATTTATGTCAAAGAGGGACGACACTATCAGACTTTGTGTCGATTACTGTTCTCTCAATGAGGTCACAATAAAGAACAAGTACCCACTCCCTAAGATTGAATACCCGTTTGATCAGTTGAATGGAGCCAAGGTGTTCTCCAAGATCGATCTCAGGTCTGGGTACTATCAGCTGAAGATCGGACCCCAAGACATTCCGAAGACGGCATTTGTAACCCGATATGGCATGTATGAGTACACGGTCATGTCATTCGGGTTAACCAATGCCCCTGCCTACTTCATGTACCTCATGAATAAAGTCTTCATGTAGTATTTGGACAAGTTCGTTGTCGTCTTCATTGATGACATACTTGTCTTCTCCAAGTTTGAGGAAGAACATGAGGAACACTTGAGATTGGTCCTAGAGAAGCTTCGAGAGCACCAGCTTTATGCCAAGTTCAGCAAGTGTGAATTCTGGCTGCATGAAGTTGGATTCTTGGGCCATGTGTTGACTGCAGAAGGATTATTAGTGGATCCTGCCAAGATTGAAGCCGTGACTGAATGGCAAACCCCAACCACCGTGAAGGAAGTGAGGAGCTTCCTCGGACTCGCGGGATATTACCGCAAGTTCGTGGAAGGGTTCTCAAGCATTGCCCGACCCATGACCCAGCTTTTGAAGAAGGACAAGAAGTTCGAGTGGACGGCTAAGTGCGAGGAAAGCTTCCAGGAGCTCAAGAAGAGATTGACCACAGCCCCAGTTTTGGCCACCCCTGATATTCACAAGGAGTTTGTGATTTATTGTGATGCATCAAGAACCAGGCTTGGAGGAGTTCTGATGCAAGAAGGCAGAGTCATAACATATCTGTCCAGACAGCTACGTCCTCATGAAGAGAACTACGCAACTCATGATCTCGAGTTGGCAGTCATGGTTCATGCCTTGAAGACATGGCGACATTACCTTCTAGGGAAGCGATGTGAGATATTCACAGACCACAAGAGTTTGAAGTATATCTTCACTCAAAGGGAGTTGAACATGAGGCAGTGAAGATGGTTGGAATTGATCAAGGATTATGACCTCAGTGTTCAATACCACCCCGGAAAGGCCAATGTGGTAGCAGATGCTTTAAGAAGAAAGGCTTGTTCCTTGAATGCTATGATTAAGGAAAGGCTACCTGCCCTGTATGAAGAACTTGAGAGCTTCGGCCTAGAACTGGTTGCACCCGGATTTCTCGCCAACCTCGAAGCAAAGCCTACCTTGATGGATGATATCAAGGAGGCCCAGAAGGGACACGAGAGCATTGAAGGCCTCAAGAGGAAGATCAAGGCAGGCAAGGCCCCAGGATTCTCGCTGGATGAACAAGGAGTTGTATGGTTCGGGACTCGCATCTGCGTACCCAACAAAGAGGAACTCAAGAAACTGATCTTGCAAGAATCTCATGACACTCCATACTCCATCCATCTTGGAGGAACCAAGATGTATCAAGACCTCAAGGCAAGATTCTGGTGGCATGGCATGAAACGGGAGATAGGCACGTTTGTTGCTAAGTGTGACACATGCCAGAGAGTCAAAGCCGAGCATCAGCGACCTGCTGGGCTATTGCAACCTCTCAAAGTGCCTGAATGGAAGTGGGACAAAGTCGGGATGGATTTCATCACCAGTTTACCAAGGTCGAGTAAAGGACATGATTCCATTTGGGTCATTGTCGACAATCTGACCAAGGTAGCCCATTTCATTCCCGTCAAGACCACCTATGACGGTAATAAGTTAGCCAACCTCTACATCGAGCGTATCGTGAGCCTCCACAGAGTTCCAAATGAGATCGTGTCGGATCGAGGCACCCAGTTCACCTCAAGATTCTGGAAGAAGTTTCAAGAAGCTATGGGAACCAAGCTCTCCTTTAGCACTGCTTTTCATCCCCAGACAGGTGGGCAAACAGAACGAGTGAATCGGATACTTGAAGATATGCTCCGCGCTTGTGTTTTGGCGTATGGAGTCAAGTGGGAAGATTGCCTACCATTTGCTAAGTTCTCCTACAACAACAACTATTGGTTAAGTCTTCAAATGGCACCGTTTGAGGTGTTGTATGGACGCAAGTGTCGTACTCCCCTCAACTGGTCAGAGATCGGCGAAGGATTAACTTTTGGACCGGACATCCTCCGCGAAGCCGAAGAGCAAGTTCAACTTGTTCGAGAGCGCCTTGAGACTGCCAAGTCAAGACAGAAGAGCCACGCCGACTCCCACCACCGAGAACTGAACCTTAACGTTGGAGATTATGTCTACCTCCGTGTGACACCTCTCAAAGGAACCAAGCGTTTCCACGTCAAGGGGAAGCTTGCACCAAGATTCATCAGCCCCTTCAAGATCACCGCAAGATGAGGAGAAGTTGCCTATCAACTTGAGTTACCTCCTGAACTGTCGGATGTGCACAACATGTTCCATGTGTCACAACTCCAGAAGTGTCTGCAAGTTCCCAACCGCCCCGACCTCTACAAGGACATCGACCATCAAGCCATCGATCTTAAGCCAGATCTCACTTATCGTGAGAGGCCAGTTCGTATTTTGGATGAAGCCGAGCGCTGCACCCGAAGCCACACCATCAAGTACTTCAAGGTCCAGTGGAGCAACCACATTGAAGCTGAAGCAACCTGGGAGCGTGAAGATTATCTTAGATCGGAGTTTCCGTATCTTTTTAGCGCTTAGCCTAGGAATCTTGGGGACGAGATTCTTCGAAGGGGGGAGTGTCTGTCACACCCTGTGATTGTAGCACATTGTTATGTTTGGGTTTATAAAATTTGGAGCCAACTAAAACTTTTTCTATGTGCTTGTGCTTGCTTGCTATGTTGTTTGCTTGCTTGTTGATTGTGTTATTTGGCACTACTAGGTTCTATTCCACTTCATATTCATCTTCCTTGTTCCAAACCCCTTGCCCAATGATCATGCCATGTGAATAGTGCCCAAACTATTTTTATCAAATTTTGTTTCAACCAAAAATGATTTATTTAAATTAAGTTTCCAAAAAACCCTGAAATGAGGTTTGCACTGCAAATACTCAAATTGGGTGGATTCTTCTTTTCCAAAAGCTTTATTTCAAACCCACTATATATGACTTCCCAAAACTACCAAATATTATTTTTTGAAGATTATTTTCATATTTTATTTAAAGGCTTTTTCTTAAGGCCAGAAATGTTTTTGCCTAGGGAAAATTATTTAAATACTTTGAAAATATTTGGGAAAACTAAGAGAAACTCAGTGGACATATATTTTTCATATATATGAGTTTCAACACAAGGGCATGATCAGATCATAGGCAAAACCCCTCAAAACCCTTTCTGTTCAAATCAAACTTTTGAAATATTTCTATAAGAAATATTCTCAATAAATTCCAGGAAAATTCCAGCAAGTCAACACTATCATGGGTGATGATCTTGCAAAGTTTCATCTCAATCCAAGTTGATTTGGTTCATCAAACCATCCCAAAACCATTCGTGTCCAGAATCAATTTTGAGCAACTTTACATTGTGAAGTGTTCCCCCTTGGCCTAAAACTTTGTGGGCATGCTCTAATGGCCAAATAGTGATGATACACTAAGTGGTGCATCAAGAGTAAAAGCCTAGCATTATTGGATCTACAGAAATCTGATTGTGCTAAATTTTAGGGTTTATCAAATTTCCATTGTCAACTTTTTCCCCTTAGGCTCAAACTTGGTGAGTCATCTCATTTCTACCTAACCTTTGACCCTGGTAAGTATCTCAGTAAGATGGTAACATCTTCTTGCCCAAAACACCACCAATCACCTTCTGGTGATTTGGTAAAAACCCCATTTTCACCCTCTCCTCTTTTACCCTTGACCCCATCTTCTTACCACAGACTCCTATAGTTACCTTTCACCTCCAGTAGAAGCCTCATGGTCATAGCTCAAGTAAAATGTGGTGAAAAACCCCATTTACCTCCCTCGACAGGAGCTTTCTCTCTCTCCCTCTCCATTTTTCTTCTTTCCTAAGGCATCCCGCAACATCCAAAGCCCTACCCTCTATTGTTAAACCCCTAGATCCCCTAGACATAGCCGGCCACGCACAAGACGCCGTTGGCATGCCGTGGCATGCCAAACGCACGCTCTGGAGCGCGCTACAGTGCCGACAAGCACTGTAGCAATCGCCCACTACATGGCTCTAGTGGCCTCGGCCCTCCCCCTCGCGCCACTTGGTCCCCCTCGGCGTCCGTGCCATGCCACCCTTGTTGGCCCCTCCTCTCTCTCTCCCTCTTCTGGCCCCTATCGCACACGCCGTGGCCGCCCGAACCGGCTAACCGCGGGGCTCGCACACGCGCGCTCCCTCACCCCTCTCTCCTCTCCCTCTAGTCGTGGGCGACGCTCAGGAACATCGCAGACCCCTTCTCTCCCTTCCCCGAGCCCTCCAGCAAGCACCACGTCCTCGCCGGCGCACGGGTCCATCGTGGTCCGCCCCCTCCCTATATTTAAGCCCCTTGGGCATCTCTCTCCCCTCCTATGGCCCCTTCTCATCCTCCATAGACCGCCCGAGCCCCCTTTTGAGCCCCCCGAGCACCAGTGCTCGAGATCGACCAAGGCAACGCCGCGGCGGAGCTCCGTCGATCTCGGGACACAGGCCCGCTCCGGCGCTCTCCTCTCCTCCTTTGAGCTCGCATCTCACCCCTGGCTCGTTTTCCCCTCTTCCTGCTCATTTTGAGGCAGGAAACGCCGGCTCCGACCCCCTCCCAAACCTCCTCCGCCACGGCCATCTCCCCAACGGCGACTCCGGCCACCCTTCCACCTTAAGAGGACCAGCGGGTCGACGCCGAGCCCATTCCCGCCTCCAGATCCCCTTGCCGCGCCTCCCCTTGCCGCCGCTGAGCTCTCCTCCCTCCCTGTCCCGAGGTGGGAGAAGGATCCGACAGGTGGGGCCCACCTGTCGGCCTCTCTTCCTCCCTCCCGTGCTCTCTCTCTCTTCCCCCTCGTGTCGCTGACGACCGGGCCCCGCGCGTCAGGTTTGAACCTGACTGTGCGCGAGGCCGGCTGGCTGGCCAGTTGGGCCGGCCCAGCCTTTGGCCGCCTCTAGCCCAGGTCCGAGTGGCCGTTTTCTTTCTTTTTCTTTTTCTGTTTTCTGTGGACTTTGCAAAAATCCCACAGAACCCAAAATAATTCCTATGACAATATTTCTTCCACCAATTTTTTTAGAATATTCCATAGAATATATTAGTGCCATTTGTAAAAATGTTTGAAAATGTTTTTAGTACTGTTTTATTTTAAAACCTATATTTTGGCACCTTTTTGCCTCTCTTATTTAATTTCTAAAATGTTTTCCACAACAAAACTCTAGGAGAATATTTTTAGTATGACATTTAGTATTTATCAGAGTAGGTTAACATTTTTGGTAGTAGATTGAGTGCTCTGTTTTGTGTGATTGCTTATTTTTATCGCTTTATTTCGCGACGATAGATTGCGCGGTTGACGAAGAAGTTGGACCCGAAGACTTCGAAGACCCCGAAGACTTTGTTGAGTCAGGCAAGCAGCCCTTTGACCATGATGAAAAACCATTTTTATTGCACGTCATATAGCACTTTACTTTCATCATAATTGATCATGTGATGTGGTGTTCCCTTTTCGATGGGATGCCTCCGTACCTTTCCATTGACACTTGCATCGTGCATGACCCTACCACCTTATGAGGGTTGTGCGGGTGGGTGTAGTTAGGATGCTAGTAGATGCTACGCAAGTGGGATCGGGATCTATGCATAGTGTTAGGAAGAAAGGATATGATTTCAAAGACTTTTCGAAAACCCCGTCGGGTGCCAATAATGCCCGAGGAAGATGATGAGAAGATGGGTGACCACTTGAGAAAGAAGTGGTGTGTCGGAGCAAGTTGAGATTGTGTTTTCGAAAACGGATTAGATTTAAGATTTGTTGACCGTCCCAACCTTACATGCGCAACCACAATACCCCTTATGGGACGGGGCTTTGTTGATTACCTTGGTGGGTACTGGCAAGGAGCCCGCATTACTAGTGGTGGGAGTGGCGTGCTCACTCTCGATACGGGGTCGTATCGATATGTACGATCATGTGCTGTATTTACAGGCACCGGGCACATCGTTGGTCCCCTCATGGATGGTACGATTAGGGCGAGGCTCGTGTGATATACATCGTGAGGGCTGGATAACAATCGAGTGGACTCTTTGTTTAGTATCGCTAAGGGAAAGGCATTGTTCGGGTGGTTACCTCGGGTATGTTATATACCGCGAGTCGTGGATGACACGGAAGTTCCCCGAGTCTTGTGGGTAAAGTGTGCAACCTCTGCAGAGTGTAAAACTATTTGAATAGCCATGTCCACGGTCAAGGACAATTGGGTGGTGCTGCTTAAACTATGTCCGGATGTTTTCGTGAAATTTGGTGTGAGTATGGATGTGATGGTGACAAGAGGTCACATGAGCTAAGTCCGATGACTTAATGTGAGGATTGGACTAAGTCCAATGACTTAGCGTGATGAGTGAACATGAGATGTTCAACCAATTCTTATGATGATATCGGTATCATGATCATATGGATACTTGCTTATTGTTGATGCATGCTACGAATTACTTGATCATGACATTTGCATTCAAAATTAGCTTTTCGCAAAGTTACCTACTTAGTGTTATACCATGCATCATTATTACCTTGTTCCACAACTTGGGTTGCTTGCGAGTACATTCAAAGTACTCATTGGCTTGTCACTGGTTATTTAATTGGCCAGGCATGGAAGGACAGAAGTATGTTGAAGAGTTTGCTAGAGACGAACATGCGAACTAGGACGATTCCCAGTCAGAATGCCTGTAGGTTAAGGCAGATGGCATGGGTTCACGCTTTCGACCAAGATTTCCGCTGCTTGTTCTAGTTTAAGTGTTTGGCCCGTGTGGCCCTATCTATGTAAGACTAAGACCTTCGTGGTCATTATTTGTGCAAGACATTAAGTATGGATGTAAGACTCTTATTATTCAGCTTCTGTGTGTTCAGTAAGCATTGATCTCTGGGATCACTGTACACGTGCATTCGGTGATCACGACTCATGAGTCGGGGTCCCCACACATGATTACTTATTTAACGATGTTGTGTTTGGTAGTTTGGATAATGATCATGTTTACTCATTTATGTTGGGGTGGTTTAATGATGAGCATTGCAAATCAAAGGATAAGAATATACGCCCCATTTATAGTGGAAAACCGAGTTGCAATATTTTTGAGCTATAATGGGTATAGTTGTTGCCAAACTTTAAGTGTACATATATGGAGAGGGTATAAAATTGATGATTTATACATATACCATGTATACACCTTGTCTCTTTGGGTAGTTTACTTTCAGATTATCCAAAGTCGAGGACGGCTTTGTTTTCAAGAAAGGAAGGATGATGTGAACATGGATGCATCAAATACGATAAAAAATAACACGGGAATACATATTTTACAGGTGATTTCTATTGGCAATAATTTCATGAATTATTTTATGGTAAGGAAACAAATATACAACACATTGTTTCTTATGTGCAGAATTATGAAGTATTTCTACAAGCCACGGGTCAAGGTACGGGTTTTATACATCGAACAATATAATCTATGGCAGCGTGTGCACGACATACATGCATTGACTATATATGTATGTATAGGCTTGTGTATTTGTATGGATGGATCAACCGTGCATGCATTCAAGTGGGCCCATGACCATGCAAGCATTGTATACGTGCATGAGAATTAAGCGGATCAGGCCACACATATGAATGCATGCATGCTATTTAACCTGGAGAGGTTAATGAAGCGGGTTACGCCAGGTCTTCATGTGGCCACAGTCCAACTCCTACACGACGTTGCAATGACACGGAAACAAAGGCGACGGCTCCTCTTCATCCTTCAATAAATAGCTAGCCTACGTTAAGGTTTGGATTCGGGTTTTATTGTATTGTCTAGCTTTAGCTATAAATCGTATCTACAAGACGTGTAGGACTACCGCCTTGTCAGATCCACAATGAAACCCTAACTTTTCATCTAGTTTGTGTGCTCAGTTTATTATCCGCAATTTCATATTGCAATTACCATTGTCTTGCCGGTTCTTCGGTTGCTTGCAGAAACTCGAACCTTGTTGTTCAGGTTGATCGTGCCTACGGCAAGATTGATAACCATCGGAGATTGGTTTCGTGATTGTCGAGGCGTATTGTCGGGTACGATATAGCCGGATCGTCAAGGTCAAAATCCATCAAATCTATAGTTATCCCCATTCTCATTGAAAGATCGGACCGCCGTCACATCAATATCTCAAGGCACCAAAGGCATCATGGCAATATACAATACATAGCTTGTAAAATTAGCAAGCGGCCGGATAAACAAATGATGAAAATAGGAAAAAGGCTAGAAACATGTATATACAGTACCTTTTTATTGCTTTACGACACAAATGCTTTTTAGTCTGCATCAACACTTCAAAAGCATGGCACCAACATCTGCACATGCCATTATCTTGGTTCTTTCTAACATATATCCTCAGATTCGCAAAATCCATTCAACTTGTCTTGTCCTGTCAAAAAGGAGCTAAAAAGTCACTAATAGCTAAACTGATCCTTCCAACCCCAACTCCCTATCACCATATGCGTAACAAAGATTTTTCTGTCCAAAGGCCGGAGGAAGCAAGACAAGCTATTCTGTATAGCTACATTTATGGATTCTCTGGTTTTGCGGCAGTGCTCAATTCAACGCAAGAAACCACATTGTCGGGTAACAGTTATACTCGATACTGTGGACCTTGTTGTCAGAAAACATACCTATATCTGGACATACCTAGTTTTGTGCACTTGATTATTACCATAAACTGACAAGGACCCCATGATCATTATAATCAGAAACAGAAGAGGTCATATCAGTATTCAGGAGCAGGATGCTGCAGCTCCATACAACAAGGAGCTGGGATTTCATGGGCCTCAACCTGCATCTGCAGATGGAGCAGCCATCCTCCCAAATGCATTTGAAGTACGGCGGCGACGTAATTGTCGGTATCCTTGACACCGGTACTTGTCATCTGACTATTTCACATCCCTGCAAATCCTGCTGCACTGTCCTGTACTTGCTTGTAGCTTCTTTGGCTTCACACATGAGACATGACATGATCTTGTAGCCTGGAAGGGACATGTTGCTACAAAATTAAACACACAGGCATAGCACTGGAAGTGGAATAATATGAACAACCATGAAAGTGGAAGATACTATGATAATTTCCTAATGCAGGCATGCGATATCAGGATCTGGACTTAATTTTTTTGTAGCACTGCACACATACTCAATCTTGTCAGTGGTTACAGGTGTGTGGCCTGAATCCGAGAGCTTCAGATGACATGGACCAATCCTCGGTGTGTTGGTCACTGCTAGTCGTTAGTCTCGTCCAATATAAACTCTGGGTAAGTCCAAGGCGATTGCTAGGAGGGCAATGAAATCAATCGAGAGGGTTCAGGAGGAAAGATCGTTGAATTTGTAGGCAAAGAGGGGAGGGAGTGGTGAACCTGAAGGTGTGCTGGCCTTGTGTGCCGGCGGCGGGGTGGGCGCAGGGGCCGGCGACGGGGCCAGGCACAGGGGCGGGCCGGTGCCTGGCACAAGGGCTGACGGGGTCTGGCGCAAGGGCGGGCGGCCGGGGCCGGGAAGCAGGCCGGCAACGTGGCCGGGCGCAGGGGCCGACGGCGGGCCGGGCGCAGGGGCGGCTGGGGATGGCGGCAGGACGGCGGTGGGGCCAGGCGCAGGGGCGGCTGGTCCGGCTGCTGGGCGGCATCGGGAACGGCGGGGCTGGGGCGGCGGATGCTAGTGGGGCGCGTGAATAAGAGGATGGTGCGGGAGCCGTTTTTTTCTGTGAGAAATGGTGCGGGAGCAGTTGGCGAGCGACAACGTGCGGTGGGAAGCGTTTCGTTAACGAAGCAATTTCGTTAACGAAGCATTTAGATCCTTGATTGCGTGATTAGAGGGTTTAGATCTTAAGTTGGATTTGTCTTTTCCTTTTTTTATAGGGGTAGTAGATAGATAATAGATAGATAGATGACTCGTCTGATTGTATCGGTAGTCAGATCACATGATCCTATATGAATGAACTCAAAATTGTTCACACGTCCAGACGCAGCTACGATAACCCGACGAAGAACTTGAAGCAAAGCAAAGGCTAGTGCGAGTTCCATTAGCCATTGCTTGAAATTTCTTTTGTTATTGTACTTTGTGTGCATCGCCTGATGCTTTTGGAAGAGTCAAAAGTGTTGATAACGTGTTTAGAAACAGAATTTGAGAGAAAGAAACGATTGAGAGAATCATTTGATTGATCATCGAATTAAGTATTTATATGTCCCCAACAGATGCATACAAAGGTCGGTTTACAAGGATCGTATCCTTTCGAAGGAACGCATCATTTGGACAAAATAACTACCTAATTAACTTAGGATTTAAGCTAATCTATTCCTAACAGAAATTACAATGCCCCGCCCACCTTTCATTGATGACTAGGTTGCCACATGTGTGAAATCGCCAGCACATATTAATCCACAACCTCATATGAATGAGATGTTTAAGTCGTTTTGCTGATAAATTTGAGGTGAGTAAAAAGTAAGTGGCGAGTTTTGGGATTTTTTTGGTTTGTGAGTATAAGGTTAGTTGTCACGTCTAAGGTTAAGCAAGTTTGTCCAATTTAGAAGGATGTTTGATGCAAGCATTACCTTATGTTTTTTTTGCCACAATATGACTTCGCATCACATACACTCAAAAAATGTGGTAAGATTTTTTTGCATCGCCTTTTACACACACCTTCTGTTTCCTGTTACCGCTCAGGGCTGCTAGCACCGTCTTGAGTTGCCATATTCTCATTTTGTACGCGTGGTTACTTTGGAGGCACAACCACCATTGTCGTGCTTGGATTGGGTGCATCAACTTGAACGGTGTCAACTACTTCAACTTAAGTTGCTCACGCTATGTCGATCCAGTTTGTAAAGTGATGCATTCATGACCTGCACCGTGCAATGCATAATGTTTCTAGACTATACCAAATGCATTTTATATGTAGATACCGTAAAATATGCGCTTTCCAACGACACGATGGAAGCATGGCACACCTATCATATCCGATAGTGGGCGATGGCGCGGACAAGATAACCCAATGAGCAATTTATCACACATGTTGCACTTCAAGAAAACTTCATTCCATTCACTAATCAAAGATTACATACTTTCATACTCCATTGAAGAAACTGATTTGCAAAGAAACTACTCCCTGCATTAAAAAAATCGCGAATACACGGGACACGTACCTTTTCATTGATATAAGGATAGAAAGTACATAGTAATCGCGATCCAACAACCGAGTACGCTAGAAGACACCGTGGATGCAAAGCGAGCAGAGGGAGATGGGGTGCTCAGCCCAAGATACATAGTTCAAGTTACAAGTAAGATTATACAAAGTCCCTTAGCTTCGACCTTTGCCCAAACGTGTGCCTCGTCCTTGATGAGACAAATAAGATCCTCATGAGACGGTTGCGTTCCTTCGGAGATGCATGCGTTACGGTGTCGTCAGTTATACCAAGCCGAAAGAGAGTTCAACATCCTAAGCCCTTTGCGCATGGAAGGCAGGGAGTCTTGGATGACAACAAGACATCAATCGAAGAGTGCGTGGAGCCGTTCGACGACGCGATGGTGAGCCAGCACCATGCAAGGATCTCATGCCGGGCTATGCGAGGAGGATGCAACCACAAGGATAGGAAAAAAATTCCATGGAGACCGTCTCCACTCCCCATGCGCACCCGATCTAGGATGGCGACACATGTCCCTGATTGTATCACACGACATCCAGTCTCGCTACTCTAGGACTCCTTTACGTCGGCTCGCGTGATTGCTGCAGGCGCTTCTGCTCGGCTCGATCGGCACGTTGCGACATCGGCTCACTCACAAGACTGAATGTCATCACATCTGGTTCCCTGTTCAGCGGATAGCCATGGCCGAGCGGAGTGGCGCCGCCGCCGCCGTCGATGGAGCAGGAGGACATCATAGAAACTTAATTTACAAGTGACGCACGTCCATGGGAGAGTTTCTCCAACCGCCGGCGTCAGAGAATCCGAATCAGACTCGTAGCCGCCTGGTGACCGAGTTGAACACGGATGCGTCGCTGCGGGGGCACGACTTGCGTTGGAGTGCAAGCGTGCATGCCGCCGTGTGCTATCGTGGCCATGATCTTCCCGATTTTGATATCCGTGTGCACTCAATCATCTTGTAAACTAACAATTGAATGAATACAATTTCCTGATTTCAGAGAAGAGCAGTTTTTCACTGATAGATAAACTGAGGCCTTGCATAAAAATTTAATCATCTAGCTTTGTGGTCCTAGTTATTGTTTTGTCAACGAATACAATTTCCTGATTTAAGAGAAGGTCAATGTAATGAGACTAGACGCTAGAACGATTGTAACCATATAATTATGACTTGGCGGTGGCATGCTGGTGTCCGACGAGGAGCAACGTGCAGTGATTACGGCGTCGTCCATGGAGACAGTGGGCATGCGGATGGAGCGACCCGACCACGACGAGCGTGGCACACAAGGGCTCGGTTCGGAGCGGCGAGCCCGTGCAGGAGCAGCGACGCGCAATAGTGCCGTTGTTGTCGCGGAGACGGAGGACACCGCGATGGCGGTGGCAGGGTTGTTGGCTGCTCTCCCTGCCATGACGGTTGTCCTCCGCTCGTTGAATCAGATGGATCGGGCTTGCATCATGTGTTGCTGCGTGGGCCTCCTCATCTACGAGCCGATCGGAGCCGAGCCGAGCTGCGACAAGTGCCGAGCGCTAGCGCCAGGAGCAACGAGAGACACGTGGCGTCATCCTAGATCGGGTGCGCACAGGTCCTGCAGACGGTCTCCACGGAATCCCCCCCTCCCCGATATGGTGCATCGTTTCCTCCTCTTGATCGCATAAGATGCACGGGGAGATGTGCGGCATGCCGCGTTGGCGAGATGCTCAACAATCCAACATCTGTCTAATCGGTGAGCCAAAGGAATTGCATCTTAGTGTGTTTGTTCGCTAATTACAATCAGTATACAGTTTGTAGAGAAATACAGTATTTAAAAACATCTTATAATGGTGAATGAAGGGGTAGGAATTAAGCACCTCTAGGGCCATCTCAGACTAGAGTTGTATACTCGTATACTTGCACAGTTGTACGCCATATGCAACGCGACGAGAATAGAAAAAAACACAACATGCGCGACGCACGCATGCGTGGTGCAGGCGCCGGGGACAGGCAGGACCGCTGGCAGCAAGGCTGGACAATCGTATTCGCACCTGGCCGCTGTCGTGGCTCGTCAGCACTCGAGAACCTCAATCATTCCCCATTCGATCTCCCCGTGCTGGCTGCCAGCCAGCCAGCCTCGGCACACACGGGACGCCGATGGGGCTCCGATCCGTTTCACGTTTCTTCAGACTTCTAGCTCCCGGTTTGACCGCCACCAGGCACCCACGCGACGCACGCGACGCAACGCAACGGCACGAAGCAAAACCCGGCGGTCTCTGTCGCGCCCTGCGCTCGCGGCAGGGGAAGGCAGGCATATGCCCCCAGCCCAGACACAATTATTCTCTCCCCTTCCCAAGCCGCTCCGGCCGATGCCCCCCTGATTACGATTACGATTGCGATTAGCGAAACCACACAGCTCAAGCCAAGCCAACAAGTCGTCAGTCCACCACGCCGCGCCGCGGGGGTGAAGGAACCCGATTCGATTCCCCCGTCTCCGCTCGTCTGTTGTACGACCTCCCTTCACCGAGGCTCACCCAACCCACCGGCCCGCCCTGATTCCTCCTGTGTTTCTCCGCGGCCGCTGCCCGGCCCACCACCACGTCGCCGTCGTCGTCGCCTCGCGCCTCGGTGCCGGTCGCGCCGGGGGCACGCGTGGCCCTGAAGACGCTGCTGCTTCCACGCGTCGCCGCCTCGCAGCGTGGGCGCCAAGGCGAGGCGCGGGGCGGAGGCCGGGCTTGGAGGAAGGATAGGGGGCACGGCACGACTGGGAGTTGTGCACGCCACGGCGGGCCGGCGGCGGACTATAATTCGCGCGGTGGCCGCGCGCTGAGCTGCGGGGTCGGCTGCGCTGGTGCGGGTCAGCACAGCAGGAGGATGGGGCAGGCTCCGGAGATGGCGGCGCCACTGCTCCTGCAGGTGGAGGACTCGGACGCCGAGTGGCGCTCCAGGCCGCATCGCATTGCTCTCTTCGTCGAGCCTTCGCCCTTCGCGTCAGTCTCCTCCTCCCTCCTCCCCCTCCTTCCCTCCTCTCCAAGTGTTGGCGCACACGGCGCTGGCCGGATTATAGTGTGCGTGCTAGATTGGATCAGATCAGATCGAGGCGCTCTGCACGCCGCCGTGCACAATTGGGTCGCTGGATGCATGATTTGTTGAGTTTGACGCGTCTTTGATCTGCCGACGAACTCCCGAGTCAATGCCTTTTCCTTGTTACTGTCTCGCAGTTACATCTCCGGCTACAAGAACCGGTTCCAGAACTTCATCAAGCATCTGCGAGAGATGGGCGATGAGGTACCCAATCCTTGTTACCGACCTTCTCGCTGCTGAGCTTGACTTGACTTGTACTGTTTTCAAGATCGTTGTCCTACCTCGGAATTGACGCCTGCTTATTCCGTTCAGGTCTTGGTCGTGACCACGCACAAAGGAGCTCCCGAGGAGTTCCATGGAGCAAAGGTCATTGGCTCGTGGAGGTAATCATCCAACACAAGCTAACGTCACCCTCTACCTTAGCGATCAGTCCACTCCAGAAATACCAAACGACTTCGCTGAAAGCACAGAACGCAGGAAATATAATGAAACATTTGCAGAGGAGTGTCTTGTAATCAACTGCCATGCTGATTACAACACTTGCTAGATATATTGTTTTCAAGTATTTTTCCCAGTCATCTTTCTAAATTTGGAATGTCGTCAGAATTCAGTTTGTGGAAAAGCTTCTTCATGTTGCATGTACTTAGGTTGCCTAAACACCTCCTTTTCAGCTTTCCATGTCCATTGTACCAAAATGTTCCACTCTCGTTGGCATTGAGCCCCAGAATATTTTCTGCCGTGTCAAAGTTCAAGCCAGACATAATCCATGCTACTTCACCTGGAGTAATGGTAACTGTCAAAAACCCAATATGCATCAATTGCCATTTGCCCTGTCATTGCTCATTACCACACATTGTGATTTCAGGTTTTTGGCGCCCTTGCTATTGCAAAGATGATTTCAGTTCCAATGGTGATGTCTTATCACACACATCTTCCAGCGTGAGTTTCTTTTCTACTGCTAGGTGTCGATTGTTTCAGGGTTGTTTAGAGATTTGCACTTTGGAATTGATTTCTTGTAATGACTTCCAGGTACTTACCAGGTTACAATTTAAATTGGTTACTTGGGCCCACATGGGGTCTTATAAGTAAGCCCATTGTCATCACTTCTATTATGTTCTGTACAAAAATGCAAATCTGAGAATAAATTAAACTGATCTTTCTTACTTACTTTGTGCTGACACTCTTATTTTGTTTCAAAGGATGTCTCCACAGGTCTGCAGATCTTACTCTAGTTCCTTCAGTAGCTATTGCCGAGGACTTTGAAACTGCTAAAGTAGTACCAGGTTAAACAATCAAAATAAATCTCTATTTATACATTGCAACCCTTCGTCTATCCTAACCATACCCACTTGCCTCTGCAGCAAACAGAGTACGGCTTTGGAACAAGGGCGTTGATTCTGAAAGCTTCCATCCTAAATTTCGGAGGCATGAAATGCGGATCAAGTTGAGGTATCGCCTATTGCTTCAAATTCAAGAAGGAAAAAGTTGAAGAAAACAGCACACGTGCTTACTGATTTTCTTTTTCGTCTCCTGTCAGCGGTGGTGAACCAGAAAAACCATTGATAATTCACGTGGGACGTTTTGGGCGTGAAAAGAATTTGGATTTTCTGAAGAGGTTAGCTTTTCCCTTACACAGAATATACCATCATTATCAATATGAACTCGACTTTAGAAGTAGAGAGATTTCGAACTACATGGAAGCAAAATGGATAGAAGCGAAACTTTTCGATGTATTCCAGTAATAATCCGCTATTTGTGGAACACATGTGGTATATTTTGCATCCATGATATTTAGGTATCATTCTATAGTATCTGTATTTTGCTGCTTACGGCTGTTAAAACTGCAATACTATAATTTTCCTTTTGTGTGATCAACTTTATCAGCTGTCTCTATGTAGCATTTTAGCTTCAAGCGAGCTCAGGATATAACTTTTGCTATCTTGATTTTTTTTTTTGTAACAAAGTGAGCACTTATGTTAGCAGTACTTAAACCTTTCCTAATTGTAGAGTAAGTGTTTGCTACAAGAGTGCCATTTTTCAGTGTTGTTAGTGCTTTACTTATTTGGATTGTCAATTCAGAGTTATGGAAAAGCTCCCTGGAGTAAGAATTGCTTTTGTTGGAGATGGACCGTACAGGTGAGTCATTTGTCCAACTATTAACTATTTGCTGTTTAGAGTAATACACAGACCTGATGACATATGTGCTTACGTTCATCAGCAACTACCCGGTATTGAAAGAAGATAGTTTGGAGCACTTTATTCTTATCTTTTCACACGCCCACCAGCGTATATGTTAATTCACAAACCATATACAGTATGTTATTTCATATACGTGCCAAGTCTCAAGTGGTCAAGCATCTCTTCGCTACTGAATGGGTTGTGAGAAGATGACCTTCTCACAAGTTGTGGATTAGTATTACTTTTTTATGTTTCTTTTGAGTTAATTGTAACATGGTTTCGCCTGGGGGTTTGTTTCTCCAGTAAGTCAGAAACAAAGAATTGTATTGCACAGGATACTTCTGGACTGAGCAAGCAAGCTAACGCAGCCAATAAGTAAATGTATCATATGTCCACAGACAATAGCAATGCTTAAATACCAAATGAGGAGAGGGTATGCTTTGTTTGCAATGAGCACTGAGCAAGTGATAACCAACTTATTGTGTTCGGCCATCTGTTTGACCCCTTGCAGTTTCCTATTCAATTCCGGAGATGTTTACGTGATCTATTCTATCTTGGCAGGGCTGAGCTGGAAAAAATGTTCACAGGCATGCCTGCAGTTTTCACCGGAATGCTCCAAGGCGAGGAGCTCTCGCAAGCGTACGCCAGTGGGGACGTATTTGCAATGCCTTCAGAGTCTGAGACCCTCGGACAAGTAGTGCTGGAGTCCATGGCTTCTGGAGTCCCGGTTGTCGCAGCTCGCGCTGGAGGCATACCTGATATAATACCCAAGGACAAGGAGGGCAAGACCAGCTTCCTCTTCACACCCGGGGATCTGGACGAGTGTGTGAGGAAGATCGAACAGCTCCTCTTGTCGAAGGACCTCAGGGAGTCCGTCGGAAGGGCTGCCAGGGAGGAGATGGAGAATTGCGACTGGAGAACGGCCTCGAAGACGATACGCAATGAGCACTACAGCACCGCGACGTTGTACTGGCAGAAGAAGACGGGCAGAACGCGGTAGGCAGCGTTTATCTGGCCAGGCACTCAATCTGCTGCCCTGTCCACTGTTATACAACCAAAGGATTTGTACATTGTACCCAGTAGCAGCTTGCGAGCTTGTGTGGCTAGCTGCACTCATATGTCCACGGTTACGGATGATTGACCGGCCGCTTGTATGCAGTTCCTGTACATTACAAAGTTCTTTGAAATTGGCCGTTTCCGCGTCCTAGTGCTAGTCTGTTTCTACTAATTACTACTACCTCTGTTTCTAAATGTAAGACGTTTTCGCAGTTCAATAAGGTTGATGCAGGGGCCCTCTAAAGTTCCAATGCATTAACCCATTCGATAAATGGCAGCACTACTGCTGTCGATCATTTTAACAGTACATGACCAACAGGAGAAACACATAAGGAAATATAAAGCTCAGACCAAATGGTTCAAGATGTAATGTACTCCCTCCGTTCCTAATATAAGACCTTTTAGAGATTCCATTATAGACTACATACGAAGTAAAATGAATGAATCTACATTCTAAAATATGTCTATATACATCCGTATGTAGTTCATAGTGAAATCTTTAGAAAGTCTTATAGTATTTAGGAACAGAGGGAGTACACAAAGCAATGCTCACAAGATAGTTTTCCCCAGAGCATATGTACTTCAGAAAAGGGAAAACTTCTATCATTCCATGTATCTGAACTCCTACAGGCGCGCCATGATTCTCACAAGGACTGAAAGTTTCAGAGAAGTTACTATTGCAGACACAGGCAATCTCATTTTCAATTCGGAAATATGGCCAACGGGTAAATCACGGAGGAGAAACCATTCGCTGTAGCATCTCGAGGTCTTAAGCAGTGCAATCATTCGTCTTGGAGCACGATCATGAGCTCTCCGCCTTGACTGAGAATGCTGTCCAGGAATGCAATAAGTTTTTCTTTGCACTGAAATTGCTTGGCCGACGGAAGATCGCTGTCCAAATTAAACCAGATGCCATCAATGCTTCGAATTGCCACCCAATGCCTCCCGGTCCACAGACCCCTCAACCTCCTGACGGGTACATTGATCATCAGACCTACCAGCGCTTCCGCATCCAGATCTATCGAAGATGCCCCCTTCCGATGATCATGCCAAACTACCTTCTTCTTTCTAGATTCTACCGCCGCGATAAGAACATTTACATCATAGTTCCCGGTTAATGCATTGTGGTGGGGCTTCCATATGAATGATAGAGGAGTCCATTTGTCCTTGTTTGGATCATTAAGAACAAGGTTTTCAGCAATACCATCCAGCTCAGCTCGGGTGAAAGATTCTTTTTCCTGAGCCAAACAAAACACAATCATGGCAGTTAAAACACGGTAAGCCCAGATTAATATGGTGGTGTCAGAGCAACAAAACAGACTATGCCGTGGATGGTAAGACCATGCTACTTGTATATATGTTGATGAGTGAAAGTGCCAATCGATAACCTCTGTGAGGATTAAGTTAATATAATATCTCTTGTACTCCCTCCATTCACAAATGTAAGATGTTTTAGATACTTCAATATGGACTACTGACTAAAATGAATAAACAAACACACTAAAATGAATAAACAAACACACTAAAATGCGTCTATATACATATGAATCAGGAAAAAGTTAGTAGAACATCTTATAATAGTGAGCGGAAGGAGTACTGATTTAGACGATAAAGCAATAAAGCCAATCAGGTAGAAGCAGCTTAAATACTTCTTACTGCTGTGCGCTCTTGGCCTCTTTCACTCACATAGCTGCAAGCGTGCACAGCCTGGTTCCCCAAATTCATGTCAGCGTCAATTTGAACATCAACAGGAAACTTGACCAAGACCAAAAGATTTGTTTCTAGCTCTATCAGCTACGAACTCATTGATTCACGCGCACAGCTAGCAAAGCCTTCATTGTATTCGGTGGAACAGAAGGCTGCGAAAACGTACCCATATACCTATCCTCATCAATCATCAACATAACTAATGCACGAACAGTGCCCACTGAATGGGCAAAGAGTTGATGGTGACCTCATTTGTTGTCTCTTTCTACTGAGAATGTACATCTTTACATAATTCAACATGCCCTGATCTTACCACAACACAAGTTGGAACACAATCACATAAGAAACATGCCCACCAAGGGCACAACGCTCGCTACTACAACAATCCGTAGTTTCATGCCGAGTAATTTTACCACTAGTCCCTCCGTTCCTAAATATAAGTCTTTAAAGAGATTTCACTACGAACTACATACGGATGTATATAGACACACTTTAGAGTCTAGATTCACTTATTTTGCTCAGTGTAGTTCATAGGGAAATCTCTAAAAGACATTATATTTAGGAACGGAAGGAGTATAAGTCTTTTTAGCTCGCAGGTGCGGGTGCTGACTGACTGCCGATGTCCTTTGAAGGGAATAATCAGGTGAACAGGAAAGCAAGAGAGATAGAATCATACTAGAATCTAATTCACTGGACTCAATTAGCAAACTTGGGATTGCGCAAAGTTGTCAGGTGCAGCTACTCAAGAATCATGACAAGAACATAGCAGCGTGACTAAGCAAAGGTAGGAGAAAAGGGTCACCTGCATAAGGTTGTTGAGGGCGTGGAGGAGGCAGAACTGCATCCTCTGCCTCTCGTGGTACACCTTGCTGCCGCCGTTGCTTCCCGCCGGGCCCGGCCCTTCCTCGTCTGGCTTTGCTTCTGATCTGGCCCCCGACTCCATGCTGCCGCGATTGATGCTGGGGTGGCGGGGGATTGGGTTTTATCGCCACGGGTTACAGAGACCGGACGGCGGCGGATTCCGTCCCTTCTCTTCTCACGGGTCACGGCCGCACCAAACAGACGCACGGCTTTTGCGCCGCCGCCACACGACGGATGCCTGCCTTTCGTCGTGGACGCAACGATAAACAACCCAACAGAAAGGGGATTCGCACCGCCCGGCGCCCACTTTCTTTTTAAGGCAAACCGCCCGGCGCCCACTGACAGTCCTGGGCATATGATGGCACGGCACGGCCCACGTAGGCCCTTTTATAAAAGGGCTGGGTCGTGCCAGCCCGAAGGCTTTGCGTCGTGGATTGGCCTGGCATGCGAGCTAAGCGGGTCGGCCCGAGTTGATTTTCGGTCGTGGGTTGTTTCGGCTTTCCGGGGCTTCTTCAGGTTAAAAGGGGATTTTTTTTTTCAAAAGTACTACGAATTGTGCATCAAATTTGAAAAAAATGTTATCAATTTGAAAAATTATAAAAGTAGTACCCTGTTGGCTGCAGTTGGGTCGACCGGCCGCCCGTTGACTTTTACCAGGCCGAAATCGGCCCATCGGCCGAAGCCAAGCCGAACAGGCCGGCCGTCGGCCCACGTCAGGCCGAACGCCACCCGTCGGCCGCCAGGAGGCCGACCGGTCCCTGGATAAGGCCGACGCGGCCAGCCCCCTTCTTCCTCCTCCAGCTCTCTCTTTCTCTCATACTTCGGCCGAAAATTCCCCCCCTTGATCTCCCTTTCTCCATCCATTTTTCGTTTCAATCCGATGAAACGATAGATCGTCTTCTTTTCTCCCGCCCTACGGTTTCATTTTTTGCAACGTGGTAGCGATTTGTTCGTGTGGAGGAGAAATGATATGGTGGTGGAGGTGTGAATGGTGAGAAGGTGGAGTGGTGGAGAGGAAGAAGAAGGTGGAGAGGAAGAAGGAGGACACTCACGCGTCAAAGGTATAATTTTTTTCTGTTAGTTTAAGTTAGTTTCTTAATGTACGTAAAATTAGTTTAGGTTATTTTTATTAGTGTAGTGATTTTAGGTTACTTTTATTAGTGTAGTGATTTTATTGTATGTTTTCCGAGTATAGGTTTAATTAGTGTAGTCATATTAGTGTTGGTTTATTTTTGTGAAGTTCATTTTAGTGTAGGTTTTTTAGAATACATATGTATATTTTAGTGTATGTTTTCCGAGTGTAGGTTTAGTTAGTATAGTCATATTAGTGTCGGTTTATTTTTGTGAAGTTCATTTTAGTATAGGTTTATTTAGAATACGTGGGTATATTTTAGTGTACGTTTTATTTTAGTGTCGATTTATTCGTTGCAAATAATGAGAAGCTGGCAATGTCTGAAAGATTAAAATGTCTGAAGCCGTAAATTTTACTATGTATTACGGTCCTGGTAATGTTCGATATAATGAGTTGGGGTTGATCTTAGCGAGTTTAAAAGATACAACTTGTTGAAATTAAGATACAACTTGCTGAAATTAAGATACAACTTGCTGAAATTGAGTTATAAGAATATAAATCTACTGAGTTCAATGTAGATATTTTCCTTTTCCATCTGCAGCTTCTTCTGCTGCCTGGGCTGCACGAGCCCTTTCTTTCTTTCTCTGCCTCTCAGCCTCACGGGCCTCCTCTCGCTGCCGGTAGACCTCCGCCAGCCGAAATTGGTTTTCTTGGTTTTTCTTCTTCATCTCAACAAGAAAAGCCCTCTGCTCCACACAGTACTCTTGTCAAGCTCTCTTCTGCTCTGCTTTCTCCTCTTCTGCCACCTTCTCGCAGCGCTCCTCCAAGTCCAAACTTTCCCATGCACGACGACTTCTTTCACGCATCTCAGTCACCATCCAGTCCGACATTTTTGTGTCTATCCAACGATAGTACTAGCACAGGGGCGGAGGAGACTACAAAAAAACAGAAATATAAAAATCAAATCAACAAAAAATATCAACAACGTGTTTATTCTGGATGACTGAAACATACCGAAGGCGTGATGTACGGTGAAGAACCAACGGGTGGATCTTTCTCATAATTAGCGCACATGAAAAACTTTATTCCCAACCAATCTGAAAAATCCGTCACCTCCTTCACCTTGTAGAGATCCCCGCACCAACAACGAACTGCTTCCACCCCTTGAGGCAACTTCGCACTCTTTCATTTGCTAGGCCTAATGCTTTGATCCGAACAAGGCAAACTCATAATGATTACCGTGCTGGGTTTTTCGAGTGTTGGTGGACGATGGAGGAAGGCAGATACAATGCCTCCTTTTATAGGCAGATGACAACAGCAATGGCGGGAAATCAGGCAGGAAAATTTGGCGGGAATACTTGGCGGGAGAAAATGACGGGAGAGAATGGTGGGAGAGAAAGGCAGGACAGAATGGCGGGAGAGAATGGCGGGAAGGAAAGTGGCGGCAGAGAATGGTGGGGAAAAGGTGGCGGCACAGTATGGCGGAAAATAATAAGGGGAATAGTACGACTTGCTGAAATTAATATACATCTTGCTGAAATTAAGATACAACTTGCTGAAATTAAGATACAACTTGCAGAAATTAAGATACAAGAATATAAATCTACCGAGTACAACGTGGATATTTTCTGCTGCCTGGGCTGCACGAGCCCAAATTGTTGACTTCAATAGACGATGCGAGCAGAAAATTACCGAAACCTTCCTTCTTCAACACCATTCGATCACCCAAGCCAATGAAGTAGGAACAAGGAATGCTCACAAATATATCATCATCTTCTGAATCCAAAGTAATTTCAAGAGTTAAAGAACCAGTCCTAGGAATAGCCATAAATTCCATCAAACTCCTGACAACCATGGTAGGAATAACCTGACAAAAACAAGCAAGTTATATGATCCATCCTATGAACCAGGAAAGAACAAACAAATAATAAAAACCAGAAACCAAAGCTTACCATATGTTAAGAAGAAACATTCATGCGATCCATCCTATGAACAAAAGGAGTACACAGTATGTAGTTGTCATCAAAGAGCTGCCGCGATATGACATACAACTGATGATAATTCAGAGTGACACCACGACTGTAAAAACAACTGTCAACAAGTTCCCTCCGATTTTCATTCAGATCCTCAAGAGCTACAAAAAAATGATTTCACTAACTCAGATGAACAGCAAAACGTATAAGATGAAACAAATCTGAAAATCAGTCAAAAACAAATATCTTACCAACATGGGGTAAAGGAAACAACATAACACCATCCCGATGAAATTCGACACTAATATAAGTTCCATAGTGCTCAACCATAAGAGTCATCATGTCACTGTTGGAAATATGCCCTAGAGGCAATAATAAATTGGTTATTATCATATTTCCTTTTTCATGATAATTGTTTATTATCCATGTTATAATTGTGTTGATCGGAAACTCAGATACATGTGTGGATACATAGATAACACCATGTCCCTAGTATGCCTCTAATAGACTAGCTCGTTGATCAAAGATGGCTATGGTTTCCTAGTCATGGACATGAGATGTCATTTGGCAACGGGATCAAATCATTAGGAGAATGATGTGATGGACAATACCCAAACTACAAACGTAGCATATGATCGTGTCAGTTTATTGCTACTGTTTTCTGCATGACAAGTATATGTTCCTATAACCATGAGATCATGCAACTCACTGACACCAGAGGAGTACCTTGTGTGTATCAAACGTCGCAACGTAACTGGGTGACTATAAAGGTGCTCTACAGGTATCTCCGAGGGTGTCTGTTGGGTTGACATGGATCAAGACTGGGATTTGTTACTCTGTATGACGGAGAGGTATCTCAGGGCCCACTCAGTAATACAACATCACAATAAGCCTTGCAAGCAATGTGACTAAGTGTTGGTCACGGGATCTTGTATTATGGAACGAGTAAAGAGACTTGCCGGTAACGAGGTTGAACTAGGTATGGAGATACCGATGATCGAATCTCGGGCAAGTAACATACCGAAGAACAAAGGGAACATCATACGGGATTAATTGAATCCTTGACATAGAGGTTCGATCGATAAAGATCTTCGTAGAATATGTAGGAACCAATATGGGCATCCAGGTCCCGCTATTGGTTATTGACCATAGAGGTGTCTCGGTCATGTGTACATAGTTCTCGAACCCGCAGGATCTGCACACTTAAGGTTTGGTGACGTTTCGGGAGTATAGAGTTATGTATGGTGGTGACTGAAGGTTGTTCGGAGTCTCGGATGAGATCCTGGACGTCACGAGGAGCTCCGGAGGTAAAGATTGATATATAGGAAGTCCTGTTTTGGTCGCTGGAAAAGTTTCGGGCTCATCGGTAGTGTACCGGGAGTGCCGGTAGTGTACTGGGAGACCATTGGGAGAGGTATTTCGACCCAAGAGGCTACATGGGCTGTGGGAGGAGGTAAATCAGCCCTTGGTGGGCTGGCCGAAGCCTCCTCTAAGGTCCCATGCGGCTGGAGTGGTTTGAGAAGGAAAAAATCCAAAGGTGGAGAGGTGGAAAGAGTTTCCAAGTGGAAAGGAGGAATCCTACTCCTAATAGGATTGGAGTAGGACTCCTTCACCTCCAATTTCGACCAATCCTTGAGGGTTTGAGGCTGCTTCCTCCCCTCCCTCCCTCCTATATATACTAGAGGATTTAGAGGAAAAAGCTAACCCTAATAGCCACGTGCTACCTCTCCTCTAGATCGCATTTTCTCCTCTAGATCGGTTTTCAGCGGTGCTTAGGCGAAGCCCTGCTGGAATAGCTCCACCACTATCGCTGCAACGCCGTCGCGCTGCCGGAAAACTCATCTACCTCTCTGCTCCCTCTTGTTGGATCAAGAAGGCGGAGATTGTCATCGAGCTGTACGTGTGCTAAACGCGGAGGTGCCGATCGTTCGGCGCTAGATCGAAAGGACCGTGAGCAAGATCGCGAGACGGATCGTGATGAGATCGCAGGACGGATCATGATGAGTTCGTGAGACGGATCGTGATGAGATCGCGGGACGGATCGTGATGAGTTCGCGAGACGGATCGTGATGAGATCGCGGAACGGATCGTGATGAGTTCGTGGGACGGATCGTGATTGGATCGCGGGACGGATCGTGATGAGATCGCGGGATGCTCGGCGATTTGGATCGAGAAGACGTTCGACTACACCAACCGCGTTTCTTAACGCTTCCCGCTTAGCGATCTACAAGGGTATGTAGATCCACTCTCCCTCTCGTAGATGCTCATCACCATGGATAGATCTTGCGTGTGCATAGGAAATTTTTTGTTTCCCATGCAACGTCCCCCAACAGCGGTATTAGAGCTAGGTCTATGTGTAGATGAGATCTCGAGTAGAACACAAAGAGTTTGTGGGCGTTGATACTTAGATTTCTTCCTCCTTTAGTCGTGTTTTGGTTTAGTGGTATTATGGGATGAAGCGGCCCGGACGAACCTTACTCGTACGCTTACGAGAGACCGGTTTCATCGACTGACGTGTAACTTCGTTGCACAAAGATGGCTGGCGGGTGTCTGTTTCTCCTACTTTAGTTGGATCGGATTCGACTAAGGCGGTCCTTGAGAAGGTTGAAAAGCAACTTATGTATCACCGTTGTGGTTTATGCGTAGGTGAGAATTGTTCTTGCTAGATACCCGTAGCAGCCATGTAAAACTTGCAACAACAATTAGAGGACGTCTAACTTGTTTTTGTAGGGTATGTTGTGATATGATATGGCCAATTACATGATGAGATATATGTGATGTATGAGATGATCATGTGTTGCATAGAATATCACGACTTGCATGTCGATGAGTACGACAACCGGCAGGAGCCATAGGGTTGTCTTTAATTATTGTATGACCCGCGTGTCAATCATTAAGCGCTGTGTAATGATTTACTTTATCGCTAAACGGTAGCTATAGTAGTATGAGCATGGTGGGCGCGAAAATCCCGATGGCAACACAATTATGGAGATCATGATGATGGAGATCGTGGTGTTATGCCAGTGACGATGGAGATCATGTCGGTGCTTTAAGGATGGAGATCAAAAGCACAAGTTCATGGCCATATCATGTCACTTATGATTTGCATGTGATGTTAATCCTTTTATGCACCTTGTTTTGCTTAGGACGACGGTAGCATTATAAGGTGATCCCTCACTTAAATTTCAAGATAAATTGTGTTCTCCCCGAGTGTGCACCGTTGCGAAAGTTTGTCGTGTCGAGACACCACGTGATGATCGGGTGTGATAGACTCTATGTTCACATACAACGGGTGCAAGCCAATTTTGCACATGCGGAACACTCGGGTTAAACTTGACGAACCTAGCATGCACAGACATGGCCTCGGAACACAAGAGACCGAAAGGTCGAACATGAGTCATATAGTAGATATGATCAACATGATGATGCACCATTGAAACCACCTCAACTCATGTGATGATCGGACTTGAGTTGGTGAATTTGGATCATGTATCACTAGAATGACCAGAGGGATATCAATTTGAGTGGGAGTTCTTAAGTAATATGATTCGTTGAACTCATTATCATGAACATAGTCAGCAGTGTCTTTGCAAATTATGTTATAGCTCACGCTGTAGCTCCCTTGATTTTTTATATTTTCCTAGAGAAATAGAGTTGAAAGATGATGGTAGCAATATTGCGGACTAGGTCCGTGATCCGAGGATTGTCCTCATTCCTGCATAGAAGGCTTATGTCCTTAATGCACCACTCGGTGCGCCACCCGCTCTAGCGTCGTCTGTAGATGTTGTGAACATCTGACAAGCACGTTTCAATGACTACTTGATAGTTTAGTGCGTCATGCATTACGACTTAGAATTGAGGCTCCGAAACGTTTTGAACGTCACGGAACATATGAGATGTTCTAAGAGCTGAAATTAGGATCTCAGGCTCGTGCCCGTGTTGTGAGATATGAGATCTCCAACAAGATTCTTTGCCTGCAAGATAAAAGAGAATAGCTCAATCGTTGAGCATGTGCTCAGATTGTCTGGGTGCTACAATCGCTTGAATCGAGTGGGAGTTGATCTTCCAGATAAGATAGTGATTGATATAGTTCTCCAAGTCACTGTCACTAAGCTACTAGAACTTGGTGATGAACTATAAAATGCCAGGGATAGAAATAATGATCCCTGAGCTGTTCGCGATGTTTGACACCGCGAAGGTAGAAATCAAGAAGGAGCGTCAAGTGTTGATGGTTAGTAAAACCACTAGTTTAGAGAAGGGCAAGGGCAAGGAGGGAAACTTCATGGATGGAAAGTTGGTTGCTGCTCCAATGAAGCAACCCAAAGTTGAACCCAAACGCAAGACTAAGTGCTTCGATTATGAGGAGAGCGGTCGCTGAAGCGGAACAACCCTAGATACTTTGTAGATAAGAAGGCTGGCAACATCGACAGAAGTATATTTGATATACGTGTTATTGATGTGTACCTTGCGAGTACTCCTAGTAGCACCTGGGTATTGGATACCGGTTCGGTTGCTAAATGTTAGTTATTCGAAATAAAAGATACGGAATAAACGGAGAACTAGCTAAGGGTGAGGTGACGATGTGTGTTGGAAATGTTTCCAAGGTTGATGTGATCAACATCGCACGCTCTCTCTATCTTCGGGATTAGTGACGAACCTAAATAAATGTTATTTGGTTTTGCGTTGAGCATGAACGTGATTAGATCGTGTTTATTGCAACACGGTTATTCATTTAAGTTAAAGAATAATGGTTATTCTATTTACATGAATAATACCTTCAATGGTCATGCACCCAGTGAGAATGGTTTGTTGAATCTTGATCGCAGTAATACACATGTTCATAACATTGATGCCAAAAGATACAAAGTTAATAATGATAGTACCACATACTTGTGGCACTGCCGCTATATGTCATATTGGTATAAAGCGCATGAAGAAACTCCATGCTGATGGATCTTTGGACTCATTCGATTTCGAATCGGTTTAGACATGCGAACCATGCCTCTTGGGCAAGATGACTAAGGACCCCGTTTTCCGGATGGATGGAGCGGGCAAGTGATTTATTGGAAATGATACATGTTGATGTATGCAATCCAATGAGTCTTGTAGCGTGCGGTGGATATCGTTATTTTCTTACCTTCACTGATGATTTGAGTAGATATAGTGTATATTTACTTAATGAAACACAAGTCTTAATAATTTGAAAGGTTCAAGCAAATTTAGAGTGAAGTTTAAGATCATCGTGACAAGAAGATAAAAATGTCTGCAGTATGATTGTGGAGGTGAATATCTGAGTTACGAGTTTGGCATACAACTTTAGACAATGTGAAAGTTGTTTCACAACTCACGCCACCTGGAACACCATAGTGTGATGGTGTGTCCGAATGTCATAGTCGTACTCTATTGGATATGGTGCGTGCTATGATGTCTCTTATCGTTTTGCTACTATAATTTTTGGGTTATGCATTAGAGACAACTACATTCACTTTAAATAGGGCACCATCTAAATTCGTTGGGATGACACCGTGTGAATTAGGGTTTGATAGAAACCTAAGCTGTCATTTCTTAATGTTTGGGACTGCGACGCTTGTGTGGAAAATGTTTTCACCTAATGAGCTCGAACCCAAAGCGAACAAATGCATCTTCATAGAATACCCTAAGAACAGTTGGGTGAACCTTCTATCTCAGATCCAAGCATAAAATGTTTGTTGCTAAAACTAGGTCCTTTCTCGAGAAAGAGTTTCTCTCGAAAGAATTGAGTGGGAGGAAGATAGAACTTGATGAGGTTGTTGAACCTTTGTTCAACCAGAGAGTAGCGCAGCGCAGGAAGATGTTTCTGTGAAGCCTACGTTAGTTGAAGAGGAAGTTAATGATGATGATCATGAAGCTTCGGATCAAGTTACTATCGAACCTCGTAGGTCGAAAAGGATGTGTACTGCTCCTGAGCGGTACGACAACCCTGTCTTGGAGGTCATGTTGTTGGACAATGATGAACCTACAAGCTGTGGAGAAGCAATGATGGGCCCGGATTCCGACAAATTGTTAGAGGCCATGAAATCCAAGAAAGGATCCATGTATGAAAACCAAGTATAGACTTTGGTAGACTTGCTCGTTGGACGGCAGGTCGTTGAGTACAAATGGACCTTTGAGATGATGACACGCTGATGGTAAATGTCACCATTTGTAGAGCTCGACTTGTCGCAAAGAAGTTTCTGACAAGTTCAAGGAGTTGACTGCGATGAGACTTTCTCACTCGTAGCGATGCTAAAGTCTATTGGAATTGTGTTATCAGTTGCTGCATTTTTCAATTATGAAATGTGGCAGATGGATGTCAAAACATCGTTTCCTTCCTTAAGGAAAGGTTGTATGAGATACAACCAGAAGGTTTTGTCAGTCCTAAGGATGCTAAAAGGTGTGCAAGCTTCAGTGATCCTTCTATGAACTGAAGCAAGCATCTCTTAGTTGGAATATACACTTTGATGAGGTGATCAAAGTTTTTGAGTCTATACAAAGTTTATGAGAAACTTGTATTTACAATAAAGTGAGTGGGAGCACTATAGAGTTTCTGGTAAGCATATGTGGATGACATATTGTTGATCGGAAATGATCTAGAATTTCTGGAAAGCATAAATGGTTGTTCAAAAAGAGTTTTTCAAAGGAAGACCTGGATAAAGCTACCTAATTGTTGAGCATCAAGATCTATAGAGATAGATCAAGATGCTTGATGAGACTATGAATGAGTACATACCTTGACAAGATTTTGAAAGAGTTCAAAATGGATTAGTCAGAGAGAAGTGTTCTCGCCTGCTTTGTAAGGTGTGAGTTGAGTGAGACTCAAAGCTCGATAATGGCAGAAGAAAGAGAAAGGACGAACGTCGTCCCCTATGCCTTAGCCATAGGCTCTGTATAGTATGCCATGCTATGTACCGCACCTGTGTGTGACTTTCCATGAGTCCGTCAAGGGGTACAAGAGTGATCCAGGAGTGGATCATTGGACAGCGGTCAAGATTATCCTTAGTGACTAAAAGACTATGGAAATGTTTCTCGATTATGTAGGTGAGAAAGAGTTCGTCGTAAAGAGTTACGTTGATGCAAGCTCTGACACCAATCCGGATGACTCTTAGTAGCAATTCGGATACGTATAGTAGAGTAGCCATTTGGAATAGCTCCAAGTGGAGTGTGGTAGCAGTGTTTACGGTTTGACATAGAGATTTTCAAAGTACACACGGATCTGAATGTCGCAGACCCGTTGACTATAAGACCTCTCTCACATGCAAAGCATGATCGAAACCCAGAACTCATTGGGTGTTAGATTCATAACAATGCGAATCACATGGTGATGTGAACTAGATTATTGACTCTAGTGCAAGTGGGAGACTGTTGGAAATATGCCCTAGAGGCAATAATAAATTGGTTATTATCATATTTCCTTGTTCATGATAATCGTTTATTATCCATGCTATAATTGTGTCGATCGGAAACTCAGATACATGTGTGGATACATAGACAACACCATGTCCCTAGTATGCCTCTAATAGACTAGCTCGTTGATCAAAGATGGCTATGGTTTCCTAGTCATGGACATAAGATGTCATTTGGCAACGGGATCACATCATTAGGAGAATGATGTGATGGACAATACCCAAACTACAAACGTAGCATATGATCGTGTCAGTTTATTGCTACTGTTTTCTGTATGTCAAGTATATGTTCCTATGACCATGAGATCATGCAACTCATTAACACCAGAGGAGTACCTTGTGTGTATCAAACATCGCAACGAAACTGGGTGACTATAAAGGTGCTCTACAGGTATCTCCGAGGGTGTCTATTGGGTTGGCATGGATCAAAATTGGGATTTGTTACTCCGTGTGACGGAGAGGTATCTCATGGCCCACTCGGTAATACAACATCACAATAAGCCTTGCAAGCAATGTGACTAAGTGTTGGTCACGGGATCTTGTATTACGGAACGAGTAAAGAGACTTGCCGGTAACGAAGTTGAACTAGGTATGGAGATACCGACGATCGAATCTCGGGCAAGTAACATACCGAAGAACAAAGGGAACATCATACGGGATTAACTGAATCCTTGACATAGAGGTTCGACCGATAAAGATCTTCATGGAATATGTAGGAACCAATATGGGCATACAGGTCCCGCTATTGGTTATTGACCGTAGAGGTGTCTCAGTCATGTCCACATAATTCTCGAACCCACAGGGCGTGCACACTTAAGGTTCGGTGACGTTTCGGTAGTATAGAGTTATGTATGATGCTGACCGAAGGTTGTTTGGCGTCTCAAATGAGATCCCGGACGTCACAAGGAGCTCCAGAATGGTCCGGAGGTAAAGATTGATATATAGGAAGTCCTGTTTTGGTCGCCAAAAAGTTTCGAGCTCATCGATATTGTACCGGGAGTGCCGGTAGTGTACCGGGGACCATCGGGAGAGGTATTTCGACCCAAGAGGCTACATGGGCTGTGGGAGGAGGTAAACCATCCCCTGGTGGGCTGGCCGAAGCCTCCTCTAAGGGCCCATGCAGCTGGAGTGGTTTGAGAAGGAAAAAAATCCAAAGGTGGATAGGTGGAAAGAGTTTCCAAGTGGAAATGAGGAATCCTACTCCTAATAGGATTGGAGTAGGACTCCTCCACCTCCAATTTCGACCAAACCTTGAGGGTTTGAGGATGCCTCCTCCCCTCCCTCCCTCCTATATATACTAGAGGATTTGGAGGAAAAAGCTAACCCTAATAGCCACGTGCTACCTCTCCTCTAGATCGTAGTTTCTCCTCTAGATCGGTTTTTAGCGGTGCTTAGGCGAAGCTCTGCTGGAATAGCCCCACCACCATCACCGCAACGCCGTTGTGCTGCCGGAGAACTCATCTACCTCTCAGCTCCCTCTTTATGGATCAAGAAGGCGGAGATCGTCATCGAGCTGTACGTGTGCTGAACGCGGAGGTGCCGTTCATTCGGCGCTAGATTGGAAGGACCGTGAGAAAGATCGCGAGACGGATCGCGATGAGATCGCGGGACAGATCGTGATGAGTTCGCGAGACGGATCATGATGAGATCGCGGGATGGATCGTGA
Organism: Hordeum marinum; assembly: GCA_022496015.1. Taxonomy (NCBI): domain Eukaryota; kingdom Viridiplantae; phylum Streptophyta; class Magnoliopsida; order Poales; family Poaceae; genus Hordeum; species Hordeum marinum. The sequence continues at coordinate 369,080,053 of CM039675.1, read as the reverse complement.
TGAGTTCGCGAGACGGATCGTGATGAGATCGCGGGACAGATCGTGATGATTTCGCGGGACGGATCGTGATTGGATTGCGGGACGGATCGTGATGAGATTGCGGGATGCTCGGCGATTTGGATCGAGAACACGTTCGACTACACCAACCGCGTTTCTTAATGCTTCTCGCTTAGCGATCTACAAGGGTATGTAGATCCACTCTCCCTCTCGTAGATGCTCATCACCATGGATAGATCTTGCGTGTGTGTAGGAATTTTTTTGTTTCGCATGCAACGTTCCCCAAAAGTCACTACGGCGGAGACCATAATTATTCACAAGTTCCTCCCATGAAGGACCATGGAATTTACTGCTCATCCTACCATGTGTAAATATAACATGGTATAAGTTACCCTCACTGTTGTGCAGAGCAAGATGAATATCTGTGTCACCTCTCCGAATAGCTAAGGCTCTGCACTCCTCAATGTACCGAGCAAGATGTGATCTAACACTGCACGGAACATACTACAACAAGAATGGAAGCAAACATCATAATCATATAAACAAAGGCATTCGAATATGCCACAATCAGATAATCAAGACATAGAATCTTACAACACGTCTTGAACATCGACGATCCAGCACCACAGTAAATACAGACGCACCGGAATCAACGACAGCACAAGGGTCACCTGGAGCTCGGCAAAATGGGCAAGCCATTTACCTGCAGATGTACGGTGACCAATAAGAACTAAATCCACTACCGACTTGAGAGTTGTCATTCGATTGAGTTGGAAGCCAAAAAAAATACCGTAGGCCGGTGGAGAGCGCCCTGATCTATTGTTTACATGGGTACGATAACAACATGGGTGGTCGAGCAAAGAGATCGTCGAGGCGGTGGAAGCACCGGAAAGCAACGGGAGTGAGAGGTGGAGAGGGGCAGGCTACTAGACGGGGGAGGGTGAAACGAGTGGTCAGAGGAGGAAGAAAGAAGCCAGGTGCCTTATCCAGGGGTCCATCGGCCTCCCTCTGGCCGACAGGTGGCTCTTCGGCCCCCCTCTGGCCGATAGGTGGCTCTTCGGCCCCCCTTTGGCCGATAAGGGGATCTTCGGCCGGGTGCTGGCCGACAGGCCCCTCTTCGGCCTGGTGATGGCCGACGGGCCCCTGTTCGGCCTGGTGCTGGCCGACGGGGTACTAATTTCAAAAAAATTCAACTGCTATAGGTCTTTTCAAATTTGGTACAAAATCCGTTCTAGCTTTGAATTTTTTTCTTAAAAGGGGTCAAAATGACATAAAAAGACAAAATTAGTAATTGAGGAATACTTTTTTTAAAGATCATTCCTACCTTCGCAGGTTGAAACAAGTGATGCACTACATATGTGCCATTTGTTGCAATCTAAGAGTTTTTTTTCATAGATCCTTATTTTTAAAATGTTTTATTTTGTAAATCATGCATTCAAATCTCGAAACGTTTTCACCGTTGTGTTCTTCGTGTCGAGATCTTCAAAACTAGATCACATGTTGATAGATTTTGACGAAAAAATTCACGAAAAATAAAACCAGACAGAAAAACCGTGCCTCTCACGATAGAAAAATAATAGAAAACACGTTTTTTTCCGTTTTCGAGAGGCACTTGCGAAGGCAAAACCGTGCCTCTCCTGAAAGCAAAACTATGCCTCTCGCGAAAAACAACAACAAAAGGCATATTTTTTCCATTTCCGAGAGGCACAGCGGAAGGAAAACCGTGTCTCTCACGAAATAAATAAATAGAAAACGTGTTTTTTGTTTCCAGGAGGCACATCTATGCCTCTCACGAACTCAAAAACGTGCCTCTCAAGGAAGCAAAACCGTGACTTTTGCAAAAAAACAAAAAAACACATTTTTTTCGTTTTCGAGAGGCATGGCTCGTGAAAAAAAACAAAGAAAGCATTTTTTGTGCAATTTTTTTTGAATTTTTTTCGTCCAAAAGCTAAGAAAAACCTGTGACTAACGAAAACACGCAAAAAAAACAATCTAAAAAGCCGAAAACGCGTGCGAAAAAAAACGTAATCCGGTGGGAACACTCCGAGATCGACACGTGGCGGTGGCCGAGTACGCATCAAGTGGCGGCGCATGGGAGTGATCATTGGGAGGCTATCGAAGGAGTTCTTGCTAACTAGTTGCTCCCGGAACCAGAACATTAGAAAGCCAAAACTGCCCTAAAAAGGCCAAAACAACCCCAAACAATTCTAAAAGGGCCGACTTGGGCCACTTTTTTAATGGGCCGACCAACGAATAGAAAGTTCATGCCAGGTTGACCCGCGAATAAAAGGGTTGTGCTGGGTTGACCTTAGGGCTTGGCTTGGACGATCGGCCTTGTTTTATGGTGGGCCAAAGGCGAGCCTGCCCTTTTTGTTCGCATGCTGTGTGGGGCTTGTATAGTTGATGATTTTTCTAGATTTACGTGGATATTCTTTCTTGATGACAAGTCGCAGGTACAAAAAATCTTCAAGAACTACGCTCCCAAAGCCCAAAATCATTTTGAAGTAAAGATCAAGAAAGTTTAGAGCGACAATGGATCAAAGTTCAAGAACACTAATGTCGATACATTTCTTAAGGAAGAAGGTATCTCACATGAGTTCTCACTACGTACACACCTTATCAAAATGGAGTCGTTGAGAGGAAGAATTCGACTCTCATAGAGATGGCTAGAAAGATGCTCCACGAGTACTAGACGCCAAGACACATTTGGGCGGAAGACGTGAAAACAACTTGTCATGCTACAAACTGACTCTACCTACACAAGCTTCTCGGTAAAACGACATACGAGCTGCTCACAGTTAACAAACCCCAAGGTGGATACTTTTGGGTATTCGGATCAAAGTGCTACATTCTTGATAAGCATCATTGTTCTAAATTTGCTTCTAAATATCATGAAGGTTTCCTACATGATTACGAATCAAATTCTCACAATTACCGTGTCTACAACTGAGGGATCACTAGAAGAGTGTCTAGAGGGGGGGGGGTGAATAGACTACTAGCAGGAATTTAAAACCTAACCTTTCCCAAGTTAATTGGTTGGCAGATTTTAACAGTTTTAGCAAAGCTACCAAGTCTAACAGCCCTACACATGCATGTCAACAAATATGGCAGCGGAAAGTAAAGACATTGCATATGAAGTAAAGTGTTGAGATAGGTAGATCAAACACAGTTGGAGACGCATGGATTTTTCCCGTGGTTTTGATAGGTGGCGCTATCATACATCCACGTTTATGGAGTCTTCAACCCATGGAGGGTAACGGTCGCGAGAGTCCACGGAGGGCTCCACCCAAAAGGGTGCACGAAGTAGCAACCTTGACTATTCCATAACGGCTTTCGTCCACGAAGGACTAGCCTCACTATGGGTAGATCTTCACGAAGTAGGCGATCTCCTTGCCCTTACAAACTTCTTGGTTTACTCCACAACATGAAGTAGGAGGATCCCAAGCGACACCTAACCAATCTAGGAGGCACCACCCTCCAAAAGGTAATAGGCTCGGTAATGACGATGACCTCCTTGCTCTTGTGCTTCAAGATGATACACTCCTCAGCACCCAATCACTCTCTCACAGATTTGGCATGGTGGAAGAGATGGGATTGGCGGAAAGTTACTTGGGGAGGCAAGAGATCAAGATCCATATGATTGGAGTGGAAGATCTTGACCTCAACACAAGGGTAGGTGGTTCTCTCTCAGAAAACTAAGTAGGATAGGTATGGAATAGTTCTGAGTGCTTCTCTTTCAAGTAAGTGGTGGTGAAGGGGTATATATAGGCATCCCCAAAAATCCAACCGTTACACACAAAATGACCAACTCAGTGACACCGATGTGTTAATCTCGGTGGTACCGAAGTAACCAAAAGGTGGCAACTTTTGAATCTCGATGAGACCGATATAGGAAACTCAGTTGCACCAATAAGGTGACCAAAAGTTAGATTTCATATCTCGGTGACGCCGATCCAACATTCTCGATGGTACCGATAATGTGAATTTGCGTAACAGAAAGTTGGCAACCTAAACTTGGTGGCACCGGTATGGAATCGGTTGCACCGAAGTGGCTAGGGTTTGGCTGAGTCTATTCTAGGTTCTGGAATCGGTGGCACTAGTATGGGAAAGTTGGTTGCACCGATTTTGAGTGTTAGGTATAGAACAAACTTTGGTGGGAGAGTTTGTGGATGTTTTTGGCGACTATCACTTGTGCATGTTTGAGCATCTTGTTCAGCAACAAAACCTTACCCCCTTTTTAATAGTATTGGCTTTCCTATGGACTCAAAGTGATTTCTCACAAATATAAAATTTAGAGTCCTCTTGCTTGAAACTTGGCCAACCTATTTCCTTGCATCTTGGGGTATCTCCACATTCTCCTTTTGCCAAACCTCTCTATAGACTGTATCTAAAATACACTAGGTAAAATATCAGTCCAAGAGATAATGTATGTTGTCATGAATTATCAAAACCACCAAGGGAGCATGTTGTGCTTTCAATCTCCCCCTTTTTGGTAATTGATGACAACATACAATCAAAGCTTCAAATAAAGATATGCATGGTTATATTGAAGATTTTGAGAGACACATGACTTAGACTTGCTCCCCCTAAATGTGTGCAGTCATTTAAAGGATAGTTGCTTTTGAATGCATGAACACACATAAGGTAGAAGGGATATAACATGTCATGTGTATCTTGGCTATATGCATCAAATATATATGAATGATATGTATCTTTGTTGAAGACATCACTCTTGCAAACAATATGTGCAAGAAGCAAGAGATCATATTGACCAAGGATATGATGCATATACTTACCTTGAGTTCTTGAGCATCCTGGTAATAGAAACACACTTGAGAAAACAATGTTAGGAAACACAAGAGTATTCTACCAAACAGCAAGGCAATAGAACTCAAAATTGCCAAGATATGAAGGACATATAGAAGATAGTATTCCTTAGAATTGATATGTATCCAAGATCATTTAGAATTTTCTCACCGTAGATATGAAAATAGATTATCCTGTCCCCCTAAATCTTAGCATGTAGATATTAGGATTGGATAAGGTGAGAAAGGTCAAAAAATTTCTTATCCCCCTACTTTGATATTCTCCCCCTGTTTATAAAGGTATGAGTATTGATATTGGCTCTCCCCCTTGATCATATCTCCCCCTTTGCATAAGCATGTGTCTCCCCTTTAGCATGAAGATTTGGTCTTCTCCCCCTTTGGCATTAATTTCCAAAAAGGTCAAAAACAGGGATAGATATAGGGATCATTGACTGAGAAGGGATCCTTGAGAACAAGGGTCATCGAAATGTAGGATTCATAGAAATGAAAACTAAGAGAGTCATTGAAAATGATTGCTCTCCCTTTGAGATGTTGTAGGACTTTGTTCTTCTCCTCCTTTCTTCATTGAAGATAGGAATCCTTGAATAAAGAAATTCTCTCCTCAAGATTAACTTTAGTTCTTCTCCCCCTAAGCAATACAAAGTTTTTTAAGGGATCATCGAAGTAACATAAGTATTACAAGAAAGATCACTAAGAAAACACAAAATTGCAGAAATGAGTTCAAACGAGACAGAATGAAAATCGGTGACTCCGAGATAGATAGATTGGTGGTACCGAGATTTTGTAGTGCAGCTTGTGTGCAATTTTGGTAGAACCGAGATATCTGAGTCGGCGGCTCCGAAAGAGAAACCAAGTTTCTGTTTTCACAGAGTCAAGAGAAAGATTTTCAATGAAATATGAAGTTTTTACAAGGGACATCAACTAGATAAGATTGGAGTAGTTATGAGAAATCATGCAATAGAGAGCAAACCACACCATATTCTTAACTAGATGATGGGCGGTGACTAGGTCACCTATATTATAGTATATCGACTTAGGAGCCAAGCAAGAATACTTGATCATAGGTCATACTCTATGTTAAGCTCAAAATGGGGTTAGCATTTTTCGATTCGTTTTAATGTCTTCATATCGCTTGAGTTGCTTTAGCTCATTTCTTGGAGTAAAGCCTTTTCAAGGACATGAGTACATACCTTTGAGTGATGTTGATGACGTAGCGTGTAGATGAACTTGTTGAGGATGCTCGAGGTTGATGAAGATCATCTCGAGTTTTGAGCAATTCTTCTTGTTCTAGTACACTGGTTACCTACAAAGATTAGTCATGCAAGGAAGAACAATACATATATCCAATTGACATGATACCAATTGAGAGTGTGCAATTTTGATCAAGTATATGTTAAGGATATGGTTGAGTGGCCTTGTTCCTTCCATCATCAAGAGGTGTTGTGGATACTTGGTAATGGCAAGATTGCTTATGATTGGAGTTGATGGCAATCTTGTGGGATGAAGTTTTTCCAGGTACCTACAAGAGATTATATGCAATAAAAGGGAGCATAGAATTCCATGGCATAAGATGAAATGTTAAGATACATGGAAATATCAAGAAAGCTCATGCCCTTGCATGCAACCGAGTGAGTCTAGATCAAGTTTGAAGCATCGATGATGTTCAACTCACTCCTCAAGTGACAAAATGCCTTCTCATCAAGTGGCTTAGTAAAGATATCGGTCAATTGCTTGTTAGTGCAAACATGCTTAAGATTAATATCTCCTTTGGCAACATGATCACGAATGAAATGATGTCGAACTTGAATATGCTTAGTTCGAGAATGTTGCACAGGATTATGACCAATTTTAATAGCACTTTCATTATCACAAAGTAATGGATCATTTTTAACATGAATTCCATAATCCTTAAGTGTTTGTGTCATCCATAGTAATTGCACACAACAAGATCCAGCAGCAATATACTCAGCTTCGACAGTCGATAGAGATACCGAGTTTTGTTTCTTAGAGGACCAAGATACAAGAGATCTGCCAAAAATTGTCAAGTACCCAAGGTGGATTTTCTATCAACCTTGTCACCGGCATAGTCCGAATTAGAATAGCCAACAAGGTCAAAAGAAGATCCCTTGGGATACCAAATGCCAAAATTTGGCGTTTGTATCAAGTATCTCACAATGCGTTTTACAGCCAAAAGATGACACTCTTTTGGTGCAACTTGATATCTAGCACACATGTAAACACTAAGCATAATATCGGGACGAGATGCACATAGATATAACAATGAACCAATTATATATCAATAAACTTTCTGATCAACCGGCTCATCCTCTCTGGTAAGATCAACATGTCCGCTAGTAGGCATAGGGGTTTTCATACCTTTGCACTCCTGCATGTTGAACTTTTTGATCAAGTCCTTGGTATACTTAGTTTGAGAGATGAAAGTTCCTTCTTTTGATTGCTTGATTTGCAAGCCAAGAAAGAATTTGAGCTCACACATCATGGACATATCATACTTCTCGGACATCAACCTTCCAAATCTTTCACTAAATTGAGGGTTAGTGGAACCAAAGATAATATCATCCACATAGATTTGGCACACAAATAATTCACCATTAACTCTCTTAGTGAATAAGGTTGTGTCAATTTTACCAATTTCAAAACCTTTTTCGATAATAAACTTCATTAAACATTTGTATCAAGCACGAGGGGCTTGCTTAAGACCATAAAGAGCTTTACGAAGCTTGTAAACATGATTAGGTTTCTTAGGATTCACAAAGCCAGGTGGTTGCTTAACATAAACCTCTTATCCAATCTCACCATTTAAAAATGCACTTTTAATATCCATTTGATAAAGCATGATATCATGGTGATTGGCATAAGAAACAAGAATGCAAATAGCTTCAAGTCTAGCGACAGGGGCGTAGGTCTCACCGTAGTCCATACCTTCGACTTGCGTATATCCTTGAGCTATGAGGCGAGCCTTGTTGCGCATGACTTGACCGTCTTCGTCTTGCTTGTTCCGAAATACCCATTTGGTTCCGATGATGTTGTGTTCATCCTCAGGCTTCTCCACGAGTGTCCACACTTCGTTCCTTTCGAAGTTGTGAAGCTCTTCATGCATAGCATTCACCCAATCCGCTTCTTCAAGAGATTGTTCTACCTTCAAGGGCTCAATGCTGGAGATGAAAGAATAATGCTCACAGAAGTTTGCTAGACGAGTTTTAGAGCGAGTGATCCTCCCTGTTTGTATATCACCAAAGATTTGGTCTAGAGGATAGTTCTTGGTCACTTGTGCTCGAACTCGGGTCAGCTTCCGATTGTTAGTTGGTGGAGCTTCTTCTTCATCATCATCTCCTTCATCTTCGTTGTTGTTGAAGGTGTCGCTCCTTGAGGTGGTGGTGAAGGAGGTTGTGGTGGATCTTCATGATGCACTTCCTCCTCTTCATCATCTTGCCGTGTACCGCTTGTGGATGCCTCCATGTCATGTTGTGGTTCACCTTGTCGTGAAGTAGGGGCTTCCAATTGAGTGGATGAAGTACTTTCCTTCACCTCCATGGGACGAATCTTGCCGATGGGTAAATCTAGGATAGCTTTCGAAGGGTTCTTATCACCTACATCATTTGGCAATTGTTCGACTTGCGAACCATTAGATTCATCAAACTTCACATCTACCGTCTCTTCAACTTTTTGAGTGAATTTGTTGTAGACACGGTAAGTGTGAGAGTTCGATCCATAACCAAGTAGGAATCCTTCATGAGATTTAGGAGCAAATTTAGTACGATGATGCTTATCAAGAATGTAGCACTTGGAGCCGAATACCCAAAAGTATCCAACTTGGGGTTTGTTACTGGTGAGTAGCTCGTATGCCGTTTTATCGAGAAGCTTGTGCAAGTAAAGTCGGTTTGTGGCATGACATGCTGTTTCCACGGCTTCTGCCCAAAAGTGTTTTTGCGTCTTGTATTTGTCAAGCATCTTTCTTGCCACCTCAATGAGTGTTCGGTTCTTCCTCTCAACAACTCCATTTTGTTGAGGCGTGTACGTAGCCAAGAACTCATGTGAGACACCTTCTTTGTCAAGAAAGGTATCCACATGGGTGTTCTTGAACTCTGACCTGTTATCGCTCCGAACCTTCTTGATCTTCACTTCAAACTGATTTTGTCCTTTGCGAACGAAGTTCTTGAAGATCTTTTGAACCTGCGACTTATCATAAAGAAAGAGTACCCACGTAAATCTAGAAAAATCATCAACTATAACTAGACCATAGGAATTTCCACCAAGACTCTTATAAGCATTGGGACCGAAAAGATCCATGTGAAGTAACTCGAGTGGTTTCCTAGTAGTCATGATATTCTTAACAGGATGACTTCGACCTACTTGCTTTCCAGCTTGGCAAGCACTACAAAGTCTATCTTTGTCAAAGACAACATCTTTAACACCAAGTATATGATCACCTTTGATAAGTTTGTCTAAATTATGTAATCCTTGAAGTTTGCCATGAGACTTAGATTCTTCATAATCTTCTCATACTCAATGTCAAACAGCTCATCTTCATCATAGTAGCCATATTCCACATTGTCATCATCAAGTGGGAAATCCTCGTCATAAAGAACAAGAGATTCGTTAGGATGGTGATCAAGACAATGTTCAAGTTTATGAATGCAAAGGGCCTCTATAATGATATTGTTGATAGTTGTGACATCTCCTTTAGCATGCATGAGGTCTCTAAGCTCAAATAGAAAAGCATCGAATTTAGGATCACTAGGTGACATTTTGTGAAAGGCAATGGTTTTATGAAGAATTTCATCAAGATTACTTAATGAATAACCTGGATATCATTTCTCCAAATCATTCCACAAAGTGTAAGCACATGCAAAATTCTTCATTTGGTTAAGCATATTTCTAGGCAATGCTATAACAATGAGATTAATAGTTCTAAGATTGCATAACATATTAATTTCTTCTTTGTGTGTGGGATGCAAAGGATCAATAGGAGGCTCATAGGGACGCATAACATATTTTCTCAATTGAAATTCATTAAACAACTCAAGCATCAAAGATTTCCATTGACTATAGTACTCTCCATCAAGAATGGGCACTCTACAACTCAAACTCCCTATACTAGACACATCCATCTTCCTCCTCGGTGATTAAACCGAAGCAATGAGACCAATGCTCTGATACCAATTGAGGGATCACTAGAAGAGTGTCTAGAGGGGGGGGGGTGAATAGACTACTAGCAGGAATTTAAAACCTAACCTTTTCCAAGTTAATTGGTTGGCAGATTTTAACAGTTTTAGCAAAGCTAGCAAGTCTAACAGCCCTACACATGCATGTCAATAAATATGGCAGCGGAAAGTAAAGACATTGCATATGAAGTAAAGTGTTGAGATAGGTAGATCAAACGTAGTTGGAGACGCATGGATTTTTCCCATGGTTCCGATAGGTGGTGCTATCGTACATCCACGTTTATGGAGTCTTCAACCCACGGAGGGTAACGGTCGCAAGAGTCCACGAAGGGCTCCACCCAAAAGGGTCCACGAAGTAGCAACCTTGACTATTCCATAACGTCTTTCGTCCATGAAGGACTAGCCTCACTATGAGTAGATCTTCACGAAGTAGGCGATCTCCTTGCCCTTACAAACTTCTTGGTTCACTCCACAACACGAAGTAGGAGGCTCCCAAGCGACACCTAACCAATCTAGGAGGCACCACCCTCCAAAAGGTAATAGGCTCGGTAATGACGATGAACTCCTTGCTCTTGTGCTTCAAGATGATAGACTCCTTAGCACCCAATCACTCTCTCACAGATTTGGCATGGTGGAAGAGATGGGATTGGCGGAAAGCTACTTGGGGAGGCAAGATATCAAGATCGATATGATTGGAGTGGAAGATCTTGACCTCAACACAAGGGTAGGTGGTTCTCTCTCAGAAAACTGAGTAGGATAGGTATGGAATAGTTCTGAGTGCTTCTCTTCCGAGTAAGTGGTGGTGAAGGGGTATATATAGGCATCCCCAAAAATCCAACCGTTACACACAAAATGACCAACTTGGTGACACCGATGTGTTAATCTCGGTGGTACCGAAGTGACCAAAAGGTGGCAACTTTTGAATCTCGGTGAGACCGATATAGGAAACTCGGTTGCACCAATAAGGTGACCAACAATTAGATTTCCAATCTCGGTGACGCTGATCCAACATTCTCGATGGTACCAATAATGTGAACTTGCATAATAGAAAGTTGGCAACCTAAACTCGGTGGCACCGGTATGGAATCGGTTGCACCGAAGTGGCTAGGGTTTGGTTGAGTCTGCCTAGGTTCTGGAATCGGTGGCACCGGTATGGGAAAGTTGGTTGCACCGATTTTGAGTGTTAGGTATAGAACAGACTTTGGTGGGAGAGTTTGTGGATGTTTTTGGCGACTATCACTTGTGCACGTTTGAGCATATTGTTCACCAACAAAACCTTACCCCCTTTTAATAGTATTGGCTTTCCTATGGAATCAAAGTGATTTCTCACAAATATAAAATGTAGAGTCCTCTTGCTTGAAGCTTGGCCAACCTATTTCCTTGCATCTTGGGGTATCTCCACATTCTCATTTTGCAAAACCTCTCTATAGACTGTATCTGAAATACACTAGGTAAAAATATCAGTCCAAGAGACAATGTATGTTGTCATGAATTATCAAAACCACCAAGGGAGCATGTTGTGCTTTCAACAACAACTTCACTCGAAAAGTTGAAGAGACAGTAGATGTGAAGTTTGATGAGACTAATGGTTCATATGTCGAACAATTGCCAAATGATGTAAGAGATAAGAAACCTTCAAAAGCCATTCAAGACTTGTCCATAGGCAAGATTCATCCCATGGAGGTGTAGGAAAGTACTTCATCAACACTAGTGTAAGCTCCTACCTCACGTCAAGGCGAGCCATGAAACAACATGGAGGCAACCACAAGCGGAACACACCAAGATGAAGAGAAAGAACAAGTACATGAAGACGATCCATCTCAACCTCCTTCACCACCCCCTCAAGGAAACGACTGAAAGCACAACTTCTCCCTAGGTAGTTTTGGTAATTGATAACAACATATATTTCATTCAACTAATGTTTATACCAAGTACATTTCAGGAAAAGTTCAATGAATGGGTTGGCTAAGGATTGTGAGGATATCCCCTAGATGCAAGGAACATCTATTGACAACAAGCTTCAAGACTCTACATTTTGCATTTTGTGAGAAATCACATTTGAGTCCATAGGAAAGCCAATACTATTAAAAGGGGATGAGGTATCCATTGATGATCTAGTTTCTCAAGTGCTTAGAGTTAGCCACCAAAAATACTCATGAATTTTCCCACAAAAATACTTTATCTAAACCCTAACACTCAAATTTGGTGCCACCAATTTTTCCATTTCGACACCACTGAGTTTCACCCTAGACAAATCCTATGCCAAACCCTGATGTCTCGGTGACACCAAGTTTGATTTTGGTGAAACCAAAATCAGTGACCAACTTTCTATCAAACTATTCTAAGAATCAAAATTTCCAAGTTTAGGAATCGGTGACACCAAAACTGGTAACTGCCTAGGCCAGCCAAAATCGAAGCCCCGAGATTTAGATATTGGTCTCACCGAAAGGCCAAAAGTTGCCACATTTTGCACTAGTCGGTGCAACCGAGTTTTTTTTGCTTTGGTTTCACCGAGTTGGGAAATAATGTTGTAACATTTGGATTTTTGGAGATGCCTATATATACCCCTCCACCTACTTCTCATTCAAAGAGGAAGCACTCATAATGAACCAACACTTTCCCCATCCATTTTCTAAGAGAGAACCACCTACTCATGTGTTCAGATCAAGATCTTCCACTCCAACCATATGAATCTTGATTTCTAGCCCCCCTCCCAAGTTTCTTTCCACTCAATCAACCTCTTCTACCAAGCCAAACCTATGAGAGAGTGATTGAGTGCCGAGGATACTATGTTTTGAAGCACAAGAGCAAGAAGTTCATCATTCTTACCACATCTATTACCTTTTGGAGAGTGGTGTATCCTAGATTGGTTAGGTGTCGCTTGGGAGGCTCCGTCTTCATGCAGAGTTGAACCAAGAAGTTTGTAAGGGCAAGGAGATCGCCTACTTCATGAAGATTTACCCTCAGTGAGGGTAGTCCTTCGTGGACGTAAGCCATGCTGGAATAAATGAGCTTGCTACTTTGTGGACCCTTATGGGTGGATCCCTCCATGGACTCTCACGACCGTTACCCTCCATGGGTTGAAGTCTCCATCAGCGTGGACATATGATAGCGCCACCTATCAGAGCCACGAAAATTTTTTATGTGTCCCCAATTGCGTTCGATCCTCCTATCCCTTCCCTCTACTTTCATGTGCATGTCTTTACTTTCCGCTGCTATACCCATAGATTTGCATGTGTAGGGTGTGCTTAACTTCATATAACCGCTAAAACTTGTCAACCACTAAAATTGGGAATATGCTAGATTTTTTTGGTGAAGTAGTCTAATCACCCCCTCTAGACATACTTTGGATCCTACAAGTTCTATCAGAGATTGTGTATACATTGCATTGGTTTCACAACCTAGGAGAGTATGGCGTCTAGCGAGGGAAATTATCATCATAAAGGTCAATATTTTGATGGTACAAACTTTGCTAGTTGGAAGCACAAAATGAGAATGCACATTCTTGGTCATAACCCAGCCGTTTGGGCTGTTGTTCGTATTGGATTGCAAGGTGAATTCTTTGGTGATGGAAAGGAAGCGAATCATGAAGCGACCATAGAATAATTGAAGATGTTGCAATGGAACACTCAAGCATGCGCCATTCTATTCAACTGCCTATGCCCCGAAGAGTTCAAGAAGATTAGCCGTCTTGAGAATGCAAAGGAAATTTGGGATACTTTGGTTGATACGTATGAAGGTACCAAATCCGTCAAGGAATCTAAGTTGGATGTGCTACAAAGTCAACTTGACAAATTTAAGATGAAGGATGGTGAAGAAGTCGTGGAAATGTACTCTAGGCTTGCTCTCATCACAAATCAGATTGCCGGCTTAGGAAGTGAAGAGATGACCAACAAATTCATCATCAAGAAGGTCCTTAGAGCCTTGGATGGAAAGTACGAGACCGTGTGCACATTGATCCAAATGATGCCAAACTACAAAGATATCAAGCCTACGGAAGTCATTGGAAGGATTGCCGCTCATGAAATGTCACTCAAGGACAAAGAAGAGCCAAGTCAAGCGGTGCATACAAATCTACAAGTGACACTCCCGCTACCTCAAGTGACAAACTTATTACCAATGAAGATATAAGCCTCATGGTCAAGAATATAACAAGTTCTACAAGAATAGAGGGAAATAGAGAAGTTCCAACTCAAAATATGAAGAGAAGTGTTCATCTAGTTGTGACCGAAATCGTTACAATTGTAGAAGGCCCGAACACTACTGTAATGAGCGCACGACTGCCTACAAGAGAATAGAAGAGACACCTATAAGAAGAAGCTCAAGAGATGAGTCACCTCATAGAGAGAGAAGGAGAGAGAGGATCACTATGAACCAAGACCCTCCTAGAGAAGCAAGGACTCGGAGAAGAAGGACAAGTACACCAAGAGCTACACAAGAATAAGACATAAAGCTCATGTTGGTGAATGGGTATCCGACTCCGAATCCGACAACCAATCCGAGAGAAGCCACCACTCCAACTCTGACTATAGTCAAGATGAAGGTGTTGTCGGATTAGCACTCGTATCCACCAATTCCAATGACGTATTTGATTCAGCAAATGAAGGAAGTGAAAGTTGCTTCATGGATAAATGCCCCAAGGTATCACACACCGAATACATTAACTTTAATAGCTATGAGGATGGCTTACTAGGAGATGATGACTTGCTCTTTGATAAAACTAGTGATATTAGTCAAAATTAACTTGATAATAATCATGCTAGTCAAGATAAGTTGTGTGATGATGATAAGAAGGAGATTGAGCGTATAACTGAGGAATTAAATACTCTTGAGTTAGCTCATGAATCTACTCAAGAATATCATAGATAGGTTCTAAGAACTCATGAGAAGTTATGCTTCTAGAAGCTAAATTTAGAGCAAGAACATGAGTTTATTAAATCTATCAATGATGATCTTCGAAAGAAGATTTCTTCTTATCTAGCAAAATGATTACTCTTGTCTACTTTTGTTTCATAAGTTAAATCTAAGCAAACTAGTAACAAACGCAAGAAAGGTTCTTAATCTAATAGCAACAATAATAATGCTAAATCTAATGATATTGCTTCTAGTAGTTCTATTGATTCCACAAGTTACACTTGAGCAAGAAAACGATTTAGTGGGAATTATAGAAAAAGATGTCTACAAGAGTCTTGCCAGACGTAAGCAGTTTGAGGAGATTGTACGCAAACAAGGATGGCATTGGAAGAACCAAGGCATTGGCTATTTCAACGCCAATGGAGTTGAATGGTAAGAAGGTCAATACCCCAAGACGAAGTTTGTTCCCCAAAAGGAGAAGTATGATCCTACTCTCCCCGAGGGAACAAATGCTCAAGATGACCTTCCACCAGAAGACCACAAACCCAAGGGCAAGGACAAGCTTCAAGAAGAGATTGACTCATTTGAATAGGAATCCCAAGCCATGGTCAAGTTGGTTCCCAAGGACACTACTAGCTCTACTTCATCAAGTACTACTTCAACTCCAAGGATACCCATCAAGCTGATGTGGGTCCCCAAGAATAAGAACTAGAGAAGTTCTTGAGGAATTACTCTGCTAACAAAATTCACTCACATTCATAATTGGCAAGAACTAATGCAATTAACTCCAACTTTATGCAATAGTTCGAGGAGTCACAAATCCCTCATTGGTAAGCAAGGGACAATATAAATAATGAGTTGATGGACATCATATTATATGTGTTTCACTCTATGTCTATAGATATCCTTGTATTTGTTCCTTGTGGGACTAACCCATGTAGGTGAGAAGAGGACAAAACAACAAGGATAGCTCCCAACTCAAGATGAGCTTCATCAACTATGAGCATCCACTACTACAACACCTACATGAAGTCTTCAATGGAAAAACCCAAGGTTACTTTGTCCCTCTTAGGGGGGATGTCACATCAAGGGGGAGCCTTACTCTAAGACTTGAGTCAAAGCATCACTTAAGATGTGAACACATTAAAAGCTTTATGTAAAAGTGGCAACCCCACTTGTGCTTAAACGATGAGTATGACCTATGATCAAGTATCCTTACTTGGATCCTTAATAAATATACTCATATATAGATGACTTCGTCATTGTCAAAGTGATTGGTAGATACTAGAGTGGTTTTGCATGTTTGCCATGTTTTATTTGACATTGTGTGAGCATGTTGGTATGCATATTTTTCTTCATTCATGGACATGCAATTGTTGTTATTTGGCTTTTATTTTTCTAACCAATTGGATTTACAAGAATGCCTAGGTGCTGCTACCTCTTGAGCATGCGTTGGTTTTCCCTTGAAGAGGAAAGGGTGATGCAGCGAAGTAGGTATGTATTTCCCTTAGTTGTTGAGAACCAAGGTATCAATCCAGTAGGAGGAACAAGCAAGTTACCAATGGTTGCACCTACACAAACAATCAACTCTTGCACCCAACGCTATAAAGGGGTTGTCAATCCCTTCACGATTATTTGCAAGTATTAGATTCGATAGATATAGATGTAAACAAGAACGGAAAGTAAAATGTAAATAAATTGCAGCAAAGTATTTTTGGTATTTTTGGTTTATAGATCTGAAAGTATATTATGGAAAGTAGACCCAGGGGCCATAGGTTTCACTAGAGGCTTCTCTCTTGAAGGCAACTATCATGGTGGGTAAACAAATTACTGTCAAGCAGTTGATAGAAAAGCGAATAATCATGTAGTTATCCAAGGCAATTATCATGCATATAGGCATCATGTCCGTGTCAAGTAGACCGAAACGATTCTGTATCTACTACTATTACTCCACACATTGACCGTCTCCTGCCTGCATCTAGAGTATTAAGTTCATGAAGAACAGAGTAACACATTAAGAAAGATGACATGATGTAGAGGGATAAACTTAAGCAATATGATGAAAACCCCATCTTGTTACCCTTGATGGCAACAATACAATACGTGCCTCACTACCCCTACTATGTCACTGGGTGAGGACACCGCAAGATTGAACCCAAAACCAAGCACTTCTCCCATTGCAAGAATTACCAATCTAGTTGGCCAAACCAAACCAATAACTCAAAGAGACTTGCAAGGATATGAAATCATGCAAATAAGAATTCAGAGGAGATTCAAATAAGATTCATGGATAATCTGAACATAAACTCACAATTCATCGGATCTTGACAAACACACCACAAAAAGAGGATTACATCGGATATATCTCCATGAAGATCATGCAGAACATGGTATTGAAGATCAAAGAGAGAAGAATCCATCTAGCTACTAGCCATGGACTCGTAGATCCGTGGTGGACTACTCACGCGTCATCGGAGGGGTAATGGAGTTGATGTAGATGCCCTCCATGATCGAAACCCCCTGCGATAGATTACCGGAAAAGGCTCCAAGATTGGATCTCTCGCGAACGGAGGCTTCCGGCGGCGGAAAAGTATTTATGTGGCTCCCTCTGGTGTTGGGGGAATATTTGGGAATTTATAGGCCAAGAATTAGGGTTAGGAGACCTGTCGGGAGGCGACAAGCCTGCTAGGCGTGGCCAGGGGGGCACCTAGCAGGCTTGTGGCTCCCTGGCACCTCCCCTGCTGTGCACTCCAAGCTTGATCGATTTGTTTCCTTCCAAAAAAATTCCTTCCGAAGGATTTATTCCGTTTGGACCCCGTTTAATATTCCATATCTGGGAAACTCAAAAACAAGAAAAAAAACCCGACACTAGGCTCTAGATTTTTAGGTTAGTCTCAAAAATAATATAAAATGGCATATTAATGCATATAAAACATCCAAAACAGATAATATAATAGCATGCCATCATAAAAAATTATAGATATGTTGGAGACGTATCAGGTAACCCCTCTAGCCATCTATGCTTTCTCGTCTCAAATTCTATTCATGCTTCATCACAAAATTTGAGCAAGCACTTTTCGGACCCTGTGTGTGAGGAGCACTCGGAGTTCCGTCTCGACAAGGGAAAACTTCTAAAACCTCCCATGTGCCACTCGGTGTAACCAACTATCAAATATCGGTTCCACCGAAGCACTAGGGTTGATATGGTTTTTCAAACTCGGTACCACCGATCTCAAAATTTTGGCGTCACCGAGTTGCTCTGTCCGTAGGTAGTTAGGCGTCTCGGTGGAACTGAAATCTTGTAATTTGTGTCAACGACAGCAGATGGGTATATATAGGACAGGGCTATTCTGTTACTAGTAACAAAATATTATTTTGTTACTATGGCTCTTATAAGGGAGCAACGCGTCCAACATGTACGAGGCTGGACTCTGCTGCCAACCGGCCCACCCCGACCCGCCTCCTACTGATGGAGGCAGTCGTCGCGTCGCCCCAGCTCACTGGCCCCGCGCGCCGGCCCATCTCGCCAGCCCCGTGTGCTGCCCTTGCTCGACAATCAGTTCGACGAGATGGAAAGCATCAGTACGAGGTTGGGCTCTACTGTGACCCGCCCCACCCCGACCCGCCTCCTACCGCCGGAGGCAGTCGTCGCATCGCCCCATCTTGCCGGCCCCGCACGACGCCCCAGCTTGACGAGACGGAAAGCGTAAGTACAACTGCTCCAAGTCGTTAGTTCGGAATACTAACAAAATAATATAATTTGCTCAACTCTAAAAAATGATTGAAAATTTCTAACGAAAACAGTACAAAAACAGAGTAAAGTACATTCAATGAAAAACGCTCAGTACAAACACACACATTTATCAGTACGAGTACTTTGTTTTCGGACGGGAAAACAGCAAGATGGGTCTCACCCTATTCAAAATTACTATTAAACGGTTGCGAATTTGAGAAAACGTTCAACATGACTAAGTTTTGCATTTTTGATAGCTTTCTATCGGTATATTATTTGCCTTATTTCGACAAACTTTTCAAAAAAACACGTTCGAAACCAAATTTCACCGAATTCAAATTCGAATTTAAACCGTAAAGAATTAGAAAAAACTTTCAAAACGCAAAAGTTGTGCATTTTCCATAGCTATCCAACGCCATGTCATTTGCGTCAACCCGACAAGCCGTTTGCAAATAATCGTGAAAATACGTTTCGCCCAGAATTTCACCATTTTTCAAATTACTTTTAAATCATACAAAATTGTAAAAATTAATCTGCATATGGAAGATGCGTATTTTCATCAGCTTTTCAACGCCATCTCATTTCCTCAATTCTGACAAACTGTTTGAAAATTAACACCAAAATACGATTCACGTTTTCGGTTTCCAAAAAAATGTTTTTTTCAAAACTGCTCTTAAACCATGATGATTTTACAAAAAAAATATATGACTGTAATTTAGATGTCAAGGGCTTTCCAATGATATATTACACGCCCCGTTCCGACGATTTTTTCTTGCGCTGTTTGATTATTATGTTTTTGAACTAAACAGGATGATCAGTTCGGCGTGATGAAAACATTAGTCCATCCGCTCGAATTCGTCAGTCCAATCTGTAAACAAAGTTAGTTCAAGTAGGGTAACAAAATAATATTCTGATACGTGAAACATAATAGCCCATATATATATATATATATATATGAGTCGCGCTATTCATCACCCTGGGTGAGGAATAGTTATTCTTCACCCCCTCCCAGTTTTACCATCAATGCACCGTAATTTTACGTCCCATAAATTTTGTCTCATTTCATACGTAAAAAGAGACCATAAGAAAATTTATAACCAGCGTAAAAAATATTTTATGTCAGGTAAAATTATAAACATACAAAAATAGTGGAAAATATATGATAAATTCAATTTTTTTGGTCTTCTCACTTATATTTTTGTTTTCTTATATGAAATTTTACGTCTCGATTCAATATAAATGTAACTTTTGTATTCCGAATGTAATTTATTTATAAATTGATTGTAAGATTATCTCGGGTGAAGAATAACTTATTTTGCACCCTGGGTGATGAATAGAGTTTATATATATATATATATATATATATCCCGCAGGCCCAAACTTGAAAAATTATTTAAACCCTCGGCCAACCACACCCCACCCCTGCCTCCGCCCTCATCCTTAGGACTTCACCGATTGTCTCTAGTGCGCCCTCGCCACCGGAGTCCGCCGCCGTCAACGAATTCTTCCCCGCCGTTGCTGCCGTAGGGAGATTTCACCAATCTTGGGTAAATCTACATCCCCTATTATGCTCCATGTTTTTTCTTGCGCATTAGGCCTTGTTCAACATCTTGCCAAGATTTGCAATGTTCTTATCCACGAGAAAATCTCGTAAGATTAGGTGACCAAATTTTTTTAGATTTAAGTTTCCATCGCACGTGTCTCAGAGTCACTGAGGGGAAACGGATCGATGTTGTCGATCTGGGTTTTAGGGTTTCTCAGGACAATCTCGATGAGATTGAATCACTTTTTGGTGAAACCGAAAACTATGACCAAGTTTCTGTTAATGAGGTTGTCTGTCTCGGATGCTCCAAAAATTGAAACTCAATGGAATCGGAACCCTTACAGTGGAAGTCTGAAACTATGATTTTGAGTTCAAATTTTGCAAAATATTTGTGTTTTGTGAAGCTCATCTATTCCACTCCTCTATATCTATTTACAAGGTTAGTTCTCAGCTATGTCTGGTTTAGAGGACAGTCAGAATGCCTTCAGAGAGCCAAGTGTAGATCTTGAAGTTGACACTAGTCCAGAAGCCATTTCTTCAGACCCTGGCACCCCAGCTCCCTTGACTTGTCCAAGGCAGCCACCAAGGCTAGGAGAAGCTGAATTCCGATGAGGAGGATGCAGATTTCATCCCAAATGATGCTACTTCCTAGAGGAAGATTGTTAGAAAGGAGTATGCTAGCTTAGATGCAGTGAGAGCTCCAGAGAAAACCAAGAGAGGGATTTCTCTATCTGTGGAGAATCCCAATTCATCAGGAAGGACATAGTTTTTGTCCAAGAAGCCAACCAAGAAGAGAGAGATGAAGAGAGTCATTCATGTGATTGGGAGGCCAACCTCCATGGTTAGAACTCCAGAGCAAAGTGAGGACAAAGAAGAGGAGGAACTAGCTACTAACCCACCTCCTTCCAAGCAAAGGAAGCTCATGATTGATGTTATGCCTAGCTAGCCACCTTCTAAGGTAATGCCCTCTACTCCCAAGAAGCCAGGTGCCACCAAGCCCAAGAAGACTACCAAAGACATTCTAGTAGCTGAAAAGAACAAGGGTTATACCTCCAGGGATGTTGCTGAAGAAGATGAGGAAGTTGTTGTTTTGAGGAAGCTGAGACCTCACCTACCAGACCATAATGATGATCATCCAATGGCAGAGAACATGAATGAGAGAAAGGATCAAGGGCTCAGGAAGTGGAGAGCTATTGATCCCTATGCTTTCAGGAGAAGGACAAATGTTGATGCTCGCTTCCACACTAAGGAGCAACAGGATTTTTATGAGACTGTCTTGTTAGACAAGAGTCCAGCTATTAGTGACATGGGATATGTTGATTGGAAGTTCATCAAGGAGAATGAAGACTACTTCCCTCATGTGCTAGAGAACTTCAAGGCCATTGACATTTTATTCTTTTGTTGGCAGAGAGTTGACATCTTGGAATGATGAGATGATCATGCAATTCTATTCCACATATCATTTCTATCTAGATGGGAAGATAGTATGGATGACTAAGGGCATCACATACCGGTTCATAGTTGATGACTGGGATACCATCTTAGGAGTCCCAGAGGTGCATGATGGTGATCTTGATGTTTATGTTGAGGCCAAGATGAACCACTATTCCATGGACAACATGTATAACCCCATACCCAAGGCATATGTGAAGACACATAAACTTGGCTCAGTCTATTACCTGCAAGCAGGCCCGCCTACCACCAATATCATTATGATACATACCTTGATGCCCAAGTCGAGTGATGACAAGATGATTCAAGGCTATTCCATCAACATTCTGCATTATGTGGATAGCCACACCAGGATCAGGGTGATGGATTTTATTGTAGAGGAAATCAAGAGGACTGCAGCTGACCAAAAGAGGTTGTGTGGATATGCTCTGTACATCGAGATGCTTATCAACTCCAAAGTTGGGAAAAACATATATCTGCTTGATCGACCACACCTCCCCCTCCAGCCAGAGTTTGAGGACAATGTTGTGGAGATGGATCCAACTCATCCCACTTCATCCACTTCACATGCCCAAATTGAGGAAGAGGCCAGAGCTGAAGCTGCTAGAGCCACTAGTGCTCAAATGCCAAGGATGAAGAGTGACCAAATGACATATCTCATTAGCACTATCCAAGAGATAGAGAAGGACGTGAGTGAGTTTCTGAAGAACCAAAAGAGCCTTGACCGGATAGTGGAAACAAAGTTTCATGACCTGAACATCAAGGTGACTGAGCAGACCATCATAGTTAACCAGTTGAAGCAAGAGGTGGATGCACTGCTTGCACCTAAACCTAGGCATAACCCGGGCCGGGCTTGAGAAAGCCCGAACGAGAAAACTCAGGCCCAAGCCCGGCCATCGGGCCTAACAAATTGGGCTCGAACCCGACCCAAACCTGGAAAGCCCTGCCGACCCGGCCTGATCTACGGTAAAAATTTGTGTTTTGCAAGCCGGAGCCCGGCCCAGTATGCTCGTCGGGCTTGCTTTCTAGACCCGAGCCGAGCCCGATGGCACGATCAGGCCTGGCCCAGTATGCTCGTCGGGCTTGCTTTCCAGGCCCGAGTCGGGCCCGATGGCACGATCAGGCCCAGCCTGACCCGAGATTTTCAGTCCGGGTCGGGTTGGGCCGACCGGGCTGGGCTGCCCATGCCCAGGCATACCTGCACCCAGCTCAGATGATGATGATGAGAGCCCCACACTACCAGTCCAGATTTTGTTCAGGACTCAGACACGATCTATTATTGTGCCTTCCCGGGATGTGCGACCCTTGGTGTCTGCATGAACTGCTACATCTTCTGTGCCTCCATCAGCCCCTCCAGTGTTGATACGTCTCCAACATATCGATAATTTATGAAGTATTCATGCCATATTTTCCTATGTTTATGATATTTTTATATGGTTTTGATGCACTTTATATGATTTATTTAGAACTAATCGGGACTAGCATTGTTTTCAGCAAAATTACCATGGTGTTGTTTTTCTGCACAAAATAAAAGTTCACGGAATCGACCAAAACTTTTCATGTTTTTTCTAGAGAAAATAAGAAACACTGGAGTGAAGAGCCACCGAGGGGAGCCACTTGTGGTCCACAAGCCAACAGGGTGCACCCCCCCCGGGCGAGCCCTGATAGCTTGTGAGGCCCACGTGGCTCCGTTGCGCGTGATTCCAACGCTGGAAATCCTATAAATCCAGAACCCCCAAAAGTTAACCTAGAACTTCTGCTCCATCGCCGCAAGCCTCTCTACCAAAGAAAACTCATTCGGAGCTATGTGTCGGCACCCTGCCGAAGGAGGCAATCATCACCGGAGGCCATCTTCATCAACCCGGCGGTGTCCACGAGGAGGAGGGAGTAGTTCACCCTCGGGGTGAGGGTATGTACTAGTAACTATGTGTTTGATCTCTCTCTCTATCATGTTCTCAAGATGTCATGATGTTGATGTATCATGGGCTTTACTAATATAGTTTGATCATATGGTGTTTGTCCCTTGTTATCTTGTTGCGATGAATTGAATCTTTCCCTTTAAGATATCGTTATGTCGGATTGAATATTGGATTTGAGATCACTTGATGTATGTCTTGCATGTGGATACCCATCATGATAATGGGGTGTTCTATTGATTCACGTGATATATGTTTTGGTACTCAACTTGCGAATTCCCGTGGTGACAATGGGGTAATCTATGCATATGGGTTGATACACGTTCTTGTCCTACTTTCTCCGATAGAAATCTTGGGGTACTCCTTGAAGTTCTTTGTGTTGGATTGAATATTATGAATCTTAAATTGTTTCATGCATGTCGAATAATTAACCCACAGGTACTTGAGATGACATTGGAGTATCTAGGTGACATTAGGGTTCATTGATATGTACCATAAGTGTTATTTTACTACGAACTCTAGGGCTGTTTGTGACACCTATAGGAATAGCCTAATAGATTGATCAGAAAGGATAACTTTGAGGTGGTTCTACTACCTACAACAATTTAATCTTGTGTTTTCTATTATTTATGAACTTTGGTGTGATTCTTTGTCCCACGTTGAGGGATGACCATATTATTCTATTATGTTAGCATTGTTGAGAGATTGCACTAGTGAAAGTATGAATCTAGGCCTTATTTCCAAGAATTTAAACATTTTCCTTGCTGTTTGCCACTTGCTATCTTTTTATTTTTATATTTTCAGATTACAAGAACCTATATCTACCATCCATATTGCACTTGTATCACCATCTCTAAGCCGAACTACTGCACCTATACAATTTACCATTGTATTAGGTGTGTTGGGGACACAAGAGATTTCTTGTATCCACTTGAGGGAAATTTGTTGTTCTCCTACAAAACTCTGCACTTGGAGGCCCAACAATGTCTACAAGAATAAATTTACACAGTAGACATCAAGCTCTTGTCCGGCGCCTTTGCCGGGGAGGTGAGTTCTTGAAGGTATATCTTTATATATTGGAATTGAAACTTTTAGTTTGTTATTTTTCACTAGTTTAGTTTTATAAAATAAAGCTACAAAAAATGGATTTTATGTTGCATCAATTGCTTCGCCTTTTTAATGTGTTTTATGAAAAGGACGGTTCAGAAAATTGTGCTCATTGTTAGAGGAAGAATTTATAAAAATGCTTAATGTGAAATCTGCTAATGACGAGCATGATAGCAATATTGCTAGTATAAATTCTCTGAATATCCATGATGCTAATGATATGCAAAGTCACAAGCTTGGGGATGCTATGTTTGATGAAGATGATATTTTTAGTCCCACAAGTTTTGATGCGAAAATCTATTATGACGATGGAATGGCTTCTATCTATGAGGATTATGGTGATGACATGTATTCAACAATAAGTAATTATAACCATGACACTTGTCATCAAGATTTTAATATTCAATATGGTTATGTAAATCAAGTGTCTCATGATAGTTATTTTGTTGAGATTGCTCCCGCTATTATGAATGAGAATAAATTTGCTTATGTGGAGAGTAACAAAAATTCTATGCTTGTGGATCATGAAAAGAATGCTTTATGTGATAGTTATATTTTTTAATTCCTTCATTATTATACTAAAAATTATTATGGGCGAGGAACTTATGCTTGTAGGTATTGCAATAATATCAAGTTTCCTCTCTACTTGTTCAAATTTTTGAAGCTTTGCTTGTTTTTCCTTCCTATGCAAGTTGATTCTTGCTACAATAAATTATTTTCTTGTAAAATCCCTACACATAGGAGGTGGTTTAGACATAAATGTGCTTCTCATGTGATTCATGATGCTCTTTTGCATGTTTGAAATACTATTCATGTGTGAGCATCATTGAAATCAGCATGCCTAGCTAAAAGGCTGTAAAGAAAAATGCTTCTTGGGAGACAACCCAACACTTATACTTTATGTTTTTGTGTGGTCACATGATTAAGATACTGTAGTAATCATGTTTTGTGTCTTTTATTTTAATAATATACCAAGTAAAGCCTTTGGGATAGTGTGGATACTTGTTAGTTGGATTGTGTTCAAAAACACAAACTTTTACGTCCAATGTGGAATTTCTCTGATTTTACTAGAGAGTCAAAAAAATATGAAATTGTTACACAGTTTTATATGCAAGTTTTTTTTTGCATGTTACTATTTTTTCAGAATTTTTATAGTCAAGTAAGTATGGTGTTAATTCAGATCTTCATAGACAGTTCTGTTTTTGATAGATTCTGTTTTGCATGCATAGTTCGCTTGTTTTAGTGTTTCCAAAGCTTACATTGAGTGATATGAATTATGGTAATGATACAATGTAGCAGGTATTATGTGAGAACACTTATGAATCTTGTATTTACAGTACCTAAGTGAATGATCTATATTTACTATACTAACCCATCTCACGAAGTTCCATTGAGTTTTGTGTGATTGAAGTTTTCAAGTTTTGAGTGAGATACCGATATGAGGAGAATAAGGATTGGCAAGACCCTAATATTGTGGATTCCCGAGTAAACCCCGAGGTAATATTCAAGTAAGACTCAAGCGTCTAAGTTTGGGGATGTCCCGGAAGCCATCCCCTCTTTCGTCTTCAACACTATCGGTAGATCTTACTTGGAGCTATATTTCTATTCATCACATAATATGTGATTTTCTTGGTTTTTGATTATATTTTGTTGTTCTCTTTTAGATGTTATTTATAATCTTGTTTTTCAATAAAAATTACCAAGAATTGCCTCAAGATGCCTCCATTGCATGTTTTGATGTGTGCTGTGTACAAGCAGAAACTTTTGTTGTAGTGTTTGAATTTTCATATTTTACTGGAACGTTGAAAGTTTCTGAAATTTTTACAAATTGTTTTCATAAAAATTATTTATATTGTACTAAAGTTTCATATTGTTTGGATATACATAAGTACACTTTTTAAATAGATTGCTACAAAATGTTCTGTTTGGACAGATTGCTATCATAGTTTTGTTATGTACTTATCCTACAGTTTTCATGGATTATATTGGTAGATATAAATTGTGGAAATGATGGTATATAGTACATAATGTTTTAAATTATAACACAACTTGTCTTGGCAGTACTTGAAGCGTTGATTTACTCTTATGTGTACTAACATATCTCACAAGTTCTTTTCAAGTTTTGTGTGGATGAAATTTTTGAGACTTAGGTGAAACCGGTATATGAGAGGATTGAACGAGATAGAAAAGCTTAAGCTTGGGGATGCCCAAGGCACACCAAATAAATATTTTAATAAGTCTCATGCATCTAAGCTTGGGTATGCTACACATCCCACCTCTCTTCATCAAACAAATATTGGTTAGCCTATGTTGAGCCTATTTTTTTTATTTTTGTCCACATGATATGTGCTATTCTTGGAATGTATTAGCATTTTATTTGTTGTTTTGAAATAAATCTTAGATCTAAAAATATTTATTGAGAGGTATTCCTCACATAGCTACTTAATTGTTTAACTACTTATTGATCTTCACTTATATCTTTTTGAGAGTAGTTTGATGTTTAATCTTGTGTTTCACTTATATCCTCAGAGTAAATTTTCAATGAATGAAATATCATAAATATGAAATTATCAATGTGCTATGATCTTAGTAGAAGGTTCACATCTTTTTAGAATGTAAAATCTATTGACTTTTGACAATCAAAATATTGGTCATACAAGCAATTCATGAATGATTAGTATAAGAAAGAGAACTTTCACATATAAATATATTATCTTGGACATCTTTTATGATTGTGAATACCCCTTAATTATTTTCAACCTTGATCAAATTTCTGAAGTTGGACAAGGAAGACAACGTAATGGTTATGTTTGGGTATATTTGCATAGAAGTTATATTGTTACAGATCCTCCAACATCTGGTGCCTGTTTAGAACCTTTTACTAGCCAAAACTTCGTACTAAGTAGAGATACTGCTTGTGCATCCAAATCCTTGAGCCAAGCTTTTTACATGAGAGTCCACCATACCTACCTATATATGGTATTTCATTGCTATTCCATGTAAATTTGCATGTCCCACCTCTAAAACCTTCAAATAAACATCCATTTTGTGTGCCAGTACCACTCATGGAGCGACCGGGGCGGTCAATATCTTCCATGCTAAGCGGGTTATTCTCATGATGAGTTTTTATTCACTTGTCATTGCATGAGAGAGGATAGTAAAAATGATGCCCAATCCTGCATAATACAAAATAAATAAACTAGAACTCCCCTAGAAAGTTGATTGTTTAGAGGGCACCCGTGGATGCTGCTAGCCATGGAATTTGATTGAATGGAAGATACTAAAATCCCTAGTTGTAACATTGATAGGAAAGGAACACCACCCAAAATATATTCACCTCTTGTTTAAACAATGAGTTCTGACACCTCTACAAATCCCTGCTTCCCTCTGCGAAGGGATAATCTATTTACTTTCATGTTATTTACTTATCATATTGAGTCAACTTCTTATTCCAACCTCAATCTATTAGTTGGCAAGCATCATGTGGTGGGGAATATCCAAACACATATATCCAGTCGATCATGATTAATTATAGTTGAAATTATCTTCATGATAAGTACGTTGGGAGACGAAACATTAAGCCCCTATCTTTCTCTGTATTCGATGGATGCTGTTTGTTCTAAGAATATGATTTTAGTATTAGCAATCATTTAAGACTATATGATAATTGAGTATGTGGAGCTCTTACGTACTTAGACTTGATGATGTATTGAAATTATTTGGTGATAAGAACATAGGTTATTAAGTTTCAAGAGAGTGCATTTTTGAATCATAACATGTGAATTGATTGTTGCTCTATCATAATGAGTTTCATGAGAAAAATTTGCTGGTTATGATGCTAGAAAAGTGACTGAAATTATCATCGACCAATATTATACACTATGCTAGCATTCACACTTCATAAATTACTTCTTTTATCATTTATCTACTCGAGGACGAGTAGGAATTAAGCTTGGAGATGCTGATACATTTCCAACGTATCGATAATTTATGAAGTACTCATGCCATATTTGCCTATGTTTACAATACTTTTATATGGTTTTGATGCACTTTATTTGGTTTATGTAGAACTAACCCGGACTGATGTTGTTTTCAGCAGAATTACCGTGGTGTTGTTTTTATGCAGAAAATAAAAGTTCTTGGAATTGCTCAAAACTTTTTTATGACTTTTTCTGAAGAAAATAAGAAATACCTGAGCGAAGAACCACCAGAGGGGAGACACGTATGGGCCACTAGTGGGCGTGTCTTGATAGCTTGTGGGGCCTACGTGGCTCCATTGCGCGTGATTCCAACCCTGAAAAATCCTATAAATCCAGACCCCCCCAAAAGTTAACCTAGAACTTCCGGTCCACCGCCACCATCCTTTCTACCGAAAAAAATCATCCACAACCCTCTTCTGGTACCCTTCCTGAGGGGGTGATACGTCTCCAACGTATCCATAATTTTTGCCTGTTCCATGTTGTTATATTATCAATCTTGGATGTTTTACAATCATTTTATAGCAACTTTATAACATTTTTTGGGAATAACCTATTGACATAGCGCCAAAGTGCCAGTTGCTGTTTTTGCTTGTTTTTTAATTTGCAGAAAATCAGTACCAAATGGAGCCCAAAAGTTGCAGGGATTTTTGTGGATTTTTTCCAGACGAGAAGAAAGAAGATGGGCCAAACAACACCTGGAGAGGGGGCCAAGGGTGGCCACCCTCCACCAGGGCGCGCTAGAGGCCCCTGGGGTGGCATGGTGGGGGTGGGCACCTCGGGCGCCCCCTTAGCCGACTATCGAGCCTATAAATTGCCTGAAAATGCAACACCCCCTAGGGGAGTCGACGAAACACAATTCCACCCGCCGCAAGTTCCAGAATCTCGAGATCCAATCTAACACCATCACGGAGGGGTTCATCTTCTTCATAGGTGCCTCTCCGATGATACGTGAGTAGTCCACCATAGACCTACGGGTCCGTAGGCAGTAGCTAGATGGCTTCCTCACTCTCTATGTTTCTCAATACAATGGTCTCTTGGAGATCTGTTTGATGTAATGACTTTTGCGGTGTGTTTGTTGGGATTCGATGAATTTTGAGTTCATGATCAGTTTCGATCCATGAATATGATTTGAGTCTTCTTTGATCTCTTAGTTGCATGATTATTTATAGCCTCATATTTCTTCTTTGAATCTTTGGTTTAGTTAGGCCAACTAGATCGACTTTTCTTGCCATGGGAAGAGGCGCTTTGTGATAGGTTCAATCTTGCGGTGTTCTTTCTCAGTGACGGAAAGGGCATCAAGACACGCATGTATTGTTGCCATTAAGGATAAAAATAAGGGGTCTATACCTACATGCATAGATCTTGTCTACATCATGTCACCGTTCTTATTGCGTGCTCCGTTTTCTCATGAACTTAATACACCAGATGCATGCTAGATAGCGGTTGATGTGTGGAGTAATATAAGTTGATGCAGAATTGTTTCGGTTTACTTATCTTGGACGTGATGCATATATAATGATCATTAATGATCATTGCCTGGATATCGTCATGATTGTTTGATCTTCTACCAATTGCCCAATTGTAATTTGTTCACCCACCATGTGCTATACTCATGAGACAAGCCACTAGTGAATCCTACGGTCCCCCGGGTCTACTTTTTCAACATATTGCTTTCCGATCTACTATTTGCAACTTGTGTTTTCAGATCTATTAATCCAAAAAACCAAAAAATACCTTGCTTCCCTTTTCTTTTATTTATTTTACTTTGTGTTCTTGCGAGATATATTTGCCAAAACTATCATTACTTAATCTATCTTATTACCGTAGAGAGCATGACAACCTCTCTTTCGCGTTGGGTTGCAAGTATTTGTTGTTTGTGGGTAGGTGCTATTTACGTGGGTGCGTGATCTTCCTGTATGGATTGATACCTTGGTTTTGTAACTAAGGGAAATACTTACCGTCTCTATGCTACATCATCCCTTCCTCTTTGGGAAATACCGACGCGGTTTCAAGCCACGTCAAAGGAATTTCTGGTGCTGGTGCCGGGGAGGAAGCAATCTCATCTACCAGGTTCCTAATCACAAATCTCATATCCTTGCAATTTACATTATTTGCCATTTTCCTCTCATTTTACTCTCCCACACTTAACAAAAATTGCCATCTTATTCGCCCTCTCTTTTTTGTTTGCCTTTTTCTCGTCAGATCTCTTGTTTGCCATGTTTGCTTGTGTTGCCATGTGCCTTCTATTTGCTTGCATCTTCTCTTGCTAAGAATCTATTGATAAGGATACTCATCCACTTGCTAATTTTTTCAAAAAAACCAAATTATTATGAACCAATTGCCAGTGAGTTGAGTGCACTTGATTATCTCTATGAAGTTTTGTTGGAAAACCATGAATCTGAATTTTTTGATGAAGTGTTGAATGAAGAAATTGATAAGGTGATTCATGATAGTTCCTTGAATTAAAAGCATGATTGCCATGTTGTTAGTATGAATTCTCTGAATATCCATGATGCTAATGATAAGGTGATTCATGATAGTTCCTTGAATTAAAAGCATGATTGCCATGTTGTTAGTATGATTTGAGTCTTCTTTGATCTATTATTTGCATGATTATTTATAGCCTCGTATTTCTTCTTTGAATCTTTGGTTTAGCTAGGCCAACTAGATTGTTTTTTCTTGCCATGGGAAGAGGTGCTTTGTGATGGGTTCAATCTTGCGGTGTTCTTTCCTAGTGACAGAAAGGGCAGCAAGACACGCATGTATCCTTGCCATTAAGGATAACAAGATGGGGTCTATTTCTACATGAATAGATCTTGTCTACATCATGTCACCGTTCTTATTGCGTTACTACGTTTTCTCATGAACTTAATACACTAGATGCATGCTGGATAGCGGTCGATGTGTGGAGTAATAGAAGTAGCGCAAAATCCTTTTTGTCTACTTATCTTGATGTGATGCCTATATAATGATCATTGCCTAGATACCGTCATGATTATTTGATATTCTATCAATTGCCCAACAATAATTTTTTCACGCACCGTGTGCTATACTCATGAGAGAAGCCACTAGTGAATCCTACAGCCCGCGGGTCTAGTTTTCCACATATTGCTTTCCGATCTACTGTTTGCAACTTTTTTCAGATCTATTAATCCAAAAACCAAAAAATACCTTGCTCCACTTTTTGTTTATTTATTTTACTTTGTTTTCTTGCGAGATCTATTTACCAAACCTATCATTACTTAATCTATCTTATTACCATAGAGAGCGTGATAACCTCTCTTTTGCGTTGGGTTACAAGTATTTGTTGTTTGTGTGCAGGTGTTGTTTATGTGAGTGCGTGGTCTTCCTCTACGAAGTGATACCTTGGTTTCATAACTGAGGTAAATACTTACCATCACTAGCATCATCCCTTCCTCTTTGGGGAAATACCGACGCAGTCTCAAGCCACGTCAGGGGGCAATCATCACCGGATGCTATCTTCATCATCCCGACGGTGTCCATGAAGAGGAGGGATTAGTTCACCCTTGGGGCTGAGGGTATGTACCAGTAGCTATGTGTTTGATCTCTCTCTCTCTCGTGTTCTTGAGATGTCATGATCTTGATGTATCGCAGGCTTTGTTAATAGGGTTTTCTATTCCTATGCCCCTGGTTCCTTAGTTGTACTCACTCATCCCCACACTCTTAATGGTTGCTCACTTTTCTGCACTCCCTTGTCCGAAACCCTCAGAAATGGTCACAATGGAGGATGTCGTCGGGTCAATGGTTTGACCATTAACTACTGATGAGTGTGGTCGTGCTGGACTGTGTCGCCCGTTGGACCTAACAAGTGGGGCCGTGTTGTATTTGACAAGTGTGGCAATGTTGGACGGTAGCGCTGGTTCGACCGTTGGGCCTTGGTTTCGTTGGACTGTTGGGACGTTATAGGAAACGCCTGCATATGCATGCGCCGATGAGCACCGCCATGATACAGAAGCCTGCTATGCATGCCACGTGATCCAGCTAGCTTGCCTGCATGCGCCGATGCGCACTGCTATGATGTGCCACTAATGCAACCTTGCTGCATGCGAGCCGCTACGGCCGCAGCGACGGTCGATGCCGCAGGTTCCTCTCTTCTTGCACACGTCTCCACCTTCCAGCTGCACTTTCCAGCTGCAACCGACCGAGGCGAGGGTGCAGTACTACGTGCGGGCTTCGCCCACCTTACTTATATATCTATGTTGTGCTTGCTTCTTTTATTGTTACTTTGTCTAGAAAAATGTCACGCCTCAAATCTTCTCCTCGACATCCAACTCTCCCATATTTTATCCCTTATATCCATACAAAAGCATGATATATATATATCCTACATATTACCTAGTGTAGTACACGTCTTCGTCGTCGGAGATGGCCTCATCTGCCTGCGCCGGAGCCTCACCCACCTGCACCGAAGCTTAATCCACCTGCGCTGCCACATGCACCTCTCCTACATCGCCCGCGCTGCCTCCATTTGTTGCTGACGAAAACACCTGGCCTCCGTAGCTGACTCCGAGCGGATGGAGTTGAGGATGGCCAGCTTCTCGGGTCATAGATCCACGACAGTCGGCGCCTCATCCTTCGGATCCTGCGACGATGCCTCCTCCAAATCCCATGGATCCTCCTCTGGTACCTCCTCCTCGGGCTCCTCCCCCATCTCCTCCCCTCCTCGAAATCCTCCTCCGGTTCCAAAGGTAGCCCCGCTTCCCTCCGGATTCGGACTAATGAAGAAGGAAGAGACATTTCTGGATTGTCTAATGCCGGCGGCGTGGTGGCATGGTTGATAGGCTCGTAGAGGGAAGTACGAGAGGTGGCAGACCTGCCCGGGTGGCGGTGGAGAGAGGGAGTAGGCAAATGAGCTAGGGATGGGGGACGCCGTTCGGCCTAAATAGCTGGCTATGGATAAGGACGGGGAGCCGGAGTGACGCCACGTGGCGTTCGCACCGCGTGAACAGTCAAGGCGCCACCTCCTTCGATAGTCAACGCCTCTCGAAGGCCCAACTAGGACTTGGTTTCATTTCGGGCAGACGAGCGGGCAAGCAGAACCAGCCTCTCGTGGATCACCCAACGGCTCAACGATGTGGAGTCATCCATGTGATACAACGGAGAGGAGCCTCCATGCAACCTGCCCTCGGAATTCCTTCTATAAGACCATATTTGTGGGTCGTGGCTTGGCACTGGGGTATGATCGGACGGCTACAATTTGACGCTAGGGTTTGGAGAGATCTTGCGAGGTTTTGAGACGGTCAACGGGGTTATCTTAGGTTTTACCAACTTGCAAATGACCTTAACTAACTAAAAAAATTCAAATAATAGGAAACTTTTGCGGTTCGTCGTTTTATAAGATATAGTTACCATAAAAAAATATAACTTGCTTTAGGGACATTTTTATGAAAAAACTTCTTTTGAGGTGAGCTACTATTTCCAAGTTCTAATGAGTAGAACTAATTCCCAAAAAAATGGAAGACCTATGCACAATGCCATTGTATGTGACATGGTCATGACAAAAAAATCTTGGTTCATGGACATTTCCATGAAAACTCCTTCACACAAATGAGGTATCATGTACGAGGTTGTATAAAGTTCGAGAAGAGAGCGATAGTGGGTTTAGGTTTACAAAAAATTAAAAAAAACACCAAAGCTTCATTTTAGTGTGAATAAGAAGGATCTAAACTTATTTTTTCATTTTGGAAATTTTAAACTATTTTGATTTCTAATAAAAATGCTCTGTTTACCCTAACTTCAGAGCTCATCACCATGCCATATTTCTCATGACTACGCAGATACATCAGATTGATCATATAACATGTATAATAATTTAAAGGGTTAGTTCAAATTGAAATTATGATCAACATCAAACATAGGCTAACATGATCATTTGCAATAAAGGGTTAGTTCACATGATATGTTTTGTTCTTGGAGTCTATTTTTGTTTTTTTTGTTGTTAGATCATCGCAACATAGGCTAACATGATCATTGCAACTTTGGATCAACATGTTGATAATTCAAAGCTTAGTTCAAATTCAAATTTTGCCTTAATTAAACATCACATCGCATCGCATTCAAACATCACATCACCATGCATTAACTTTAATTAAACATTAATGTCGACCACAGAGGTCGATGATAGTTCAAAAGTCTACAATGCATTAACTAAAAACATTAAAACTAAAATGAAAATGAGGCGGCATGCTGCCCTAGGCCGCGGCGGCGTCAACGGGGCCGCTGAGGTCGACGAGGGTCAGTGTCGGGCCAGTCTAGGGGAACACCGTCTCCCAGGCGGTGGCGACGTCGTCCGCCGGTGGCTGCACTGCTGCTGCCTGGACCTCAACACGGCACTCCTCCTCCTATGCCTCGACGTACTTCTCCAACTCCTCGAGCCACTAACCCTCACGATGCTCCGCCCGCAAGTGTTGTTGTCGCCCGTGCTCCAGGTAGACCCGCTCCTGCACCGGCGTTCCCCTCATGCAGATGGGTGGCATTCTCGCGGACCACCCCCTCCCAGATGTAGTCCTAGGGCTTAAGGGCGGTCAGCTCCGGCTCGAGCTTGGCAAGGGATGGCGAGGCCAGCGGCAGCACGATGCAGTCGTTGGCAGTGGGGAGCGCAATGGCCTGTGCCATCTACGCCTGGTAAGCCTCCTCCTCCTCCTCCTCCTCCTTGTGCCACCCTTCCTCCTCGCTTTCATGGAGGGAAGTTGCCAGCGCCTCCTGGTATGCAGCTTCCGCCTCCTGGTCCTCATTGCGTATGACGAGGGGCGGCGGTGTGCCAGCCCGCACATCGTGGACGCCATGCAGGCGCTGCTCCTCATGCTCAAACGCAAACCAGATTACCCAATTGGGAGAGTCTGCAGCGTAGGATGGGTTGAGCTGCTGATCAGGTGTGAGCTGTTGCCCCTGGCGCCACACCTCCTCCGCATGCGCCTGCACGAACTGTGGCACCGCCGGCACAAGGATCCTCTCCGGATCCAAGTGCCAATATTGTGGCAGGATCACATCGAGGTAGAGGAGAGGGATGCCGTGCTCCC
Organism: Hordeum marinum; assembly: GCA_022496015.1. Classification (NCBI taxonomy): domain Eukaryota; kingdom Viridiplantae; phylum Streptophyta; class Magnoliopsida; order Poales; family Poaceae; genus Hordeum; species Hordeum marinum. Next base: position 369,044,419 of record CM039675.1, on the reverse strand, counting down.
AGTGCCACCTCCCCTCGTGCACTAGGATGCTAATCCGTAGCCGAGGCGGACGGGAAGATTACGGCAAGGATAGTGCACGGCAAGGGACGGCGGGGGACTTGCCCTTGTTCTTGCCAGAGCTCGAGCCAGCCCTTGAGGAGATTCCCATGGAGGCCACTGACTAGGGTTTGTTGCTGATGGTCTAGGATTTATCGTCATCGGGCTAGGGTTTGTAGATCCTGCTAGGGGTGGAGGGGGCAGGCTTGGCTTTGGAAGGGTGGAAGCTACTGTGGACTGGTCGGTCCATGGGTTTCTACTTAAAGAAGGACGACGACCCGAACATCTGTTGCTGACAATCGGGGCCCGCCACGCATTTACTTTGGGCTGTGGGGGTAGTTGGAATACCACCACGGGTCCCTGAGGCGGATGAGGAGAAAGAGCATGAACGTCCGTTTGGCCGGAAATGGGTAGGCCAGACTCACTCGTCAGGTCCAACGGGCGACATAGTCCAGCATGGCCCCACTCATCAACAGTTAACGGTCAAACCATTGACCCGACGAAATCCTCTGATGTGACTATTTCTAAGGATTTCATACAAGGGAGTGGGGAAAAGTGAGAAAATTTTAAGAGCGTGGGGATGAATGAGTACAACTAAGGAACCAGGGGAACATATTTAAAAAAACCTTGTTAATATAGTTGGCTCATATGGTGTTTGTCCCTTGGTATCTTGTTGTGATTAATTGAATCTTTCCCTTTGAAATCTCGTTATGTCGTATTGAATATTGAATTTGAGATAACTTGATGTATGTCTTGCATGTGGATATCCGTGGTGACAATGGGGTGTTCTATCGATTCACTTGATATATGTTTTGGTACTTAACTTGTGGATTCCTGCGGTGACAATGGGGTAATCTATGCATATGGGTCGATACACGTTGTTGTCCTACTTTCTCCGATATAAATCTTGGGGTAATCCTTGAAGTTCTTTGTGTTTGATTGAATATGATGAACCTGAAATTGTTTGATGCATGTCGAATAAATAACCCAAGATACTTGAGGTGAATCCGAGTATCTAGGTGACATTAGTGTTGATTGATAAGTACCATAGGTGTTTTTTTACTACGAACTCTAGGGCTGTTTGTGACACCTATCGGCATAGCCCAATAGATTGATCGAAAAAGATAACTTTGAGGTGGTTCTACTACCTACAAAAATTTCATCTTATGTTCTCCGCTATTTATGAACTTTCGAACGATTCTCTATCGGACGTTGAGGGATGGTCATATGATTCTATTATTTTAGCATTCTTTAGAGATTGCACTAGTGAAAGTATGAACACTAGACCTCATTTCCAAGGATTTTACAATATTTTTCTTGTTGTTTGCACTTGCTATCTTGTTGTTTTTATATTTTCAGATTACAAAAAGCTATATCTACCATCCATATTGCACTTGTATCACCATCTCTAAGCCGAACTAGTGCACCTATACATTTTACCATTGTATTGGGTGTGTTGGGGACACAAGAGATTTCTTATATTTGATTGTAGGGTTGTTTAAGAGATACCATCTTCATCCTACACCTCCCACAGATTGATAAACCTTAGTTTATCCACTTGAGAGAATTTTGCTGTTGTCCTATAAAACTCTGCAGTTAAAGGCCTAACAAAGTCTACAATAATAAACTTGCGTAGTAGACATCAAGTGTCTACTTCACCACCTCAGAGGACTTCAGTAGAAGCATTCATGGATGTTGTTCTTTCGACTCCCTCCACGGCCACAGGAGCTGCTTGACCATCTCATGGAGGAGATTGAGTCTAGAGTGACACTTAGCTCTATACATTCGAGCTTTTTGGCAACTTGTTGCCAAAGCGGGAGAAGTGTTATAGATCTTAGGGCTTTGAGAGAGTGTTGCTTTTTGGTTTGCCCTCTTCGGTTTTAAAACATTTTCTTTATCACGGGGATGTCCTAAAACTCCGTTGTGTTTGATCATACGCTTTGTGTTTGATGCTACTACTTTCTATATCTTTGTGATGCTTATATGATGATCATTCACTCTTGTTTGGTGTTATGTGCATTGTAATCCATTCATATCATTTTTGTGAACCACCAAGATGTATGTGGCACGGAAGAGTGACTCATTATCCTAATCGATTGTGCATTTACATCCAAACATAAATTTAAAATAATGCACAAATTTAGGGGGAACTCTTTCTTATCACATACTTCTCAAAGCAATGATCTCACACATTGATTATATTATATGTTGAAGCTTTGATCTATATGTTGTCATCAATTACCAAAATGGGTAATATTGAAAGCACGACTTCTCCCTAGTGTAGGGAACGTTGCATGGGAAACAAATTTTTTCCTATGCTTCACCAAGATCAATCTAGAAGATGAGCATCTATGAGAGGAGAGATTGGATCTACGTACCCTTGTAGATAGCTAAGCGGAAGCGTTAAAGAATGTGGTTGATGTAGTGGTACGTCTCCGCGATCCAAATCGCAAGCCGTCCCATGAACTCTCGATCAAGTGCCGAACGGACGACACCTCCGCGTTCAGCACACGTGCATCTCGATGAAGATCTCCGCCTTCGTGATCCAGCAACAGGGAGCGGAGAGGTAGATGGGTTCGCCGACGGCACAACGGCATGGCAACGGTGGCGGTCGAGCTAATCCGACAGAGCTTCGCTAAGCGGCGCCAAACCAATCTACTAGAGGGGAGGCAATCGAGGAGGGAGGAAGGGCTGTGCCGTGACTTAGGGTGCGGCAGCCCTCCCTCCCCTCACATATATATAAGAGGGAGAGGAGGAGGGGGCGCCCTCGGGTTTCCCCTAGGGTGGGGTGGCGGCCAAGGGGGCAACTTGGCCCCCAAGACAAGTGAGGCGCCCCCTCTTGGGCCTGCCCTAGCCCTTCCAGCTGCATGGGCCTTCGGTGGGAGGGGCGGCCAGCCCACCAGGGGCTGGTGCGCCCCCTCTCACAGCCCATGGGGCCCTCCGAGGCTGGTGGACCCCCGGAACACTTCCAGCACTCCCATCACAAAACCGGTAAGTCCTGAAACTTTTACGAAACACGAATACCAACTTCCTATATATCAATCTTTACCTCTGGACCATTTCGGAGCTCCTCGTCATGTCCGGCATCTCATCCGGGACTCCAAACAACCTTCGGTCACCAACACACATAACTCATCTATACCAAAACGTCACCAAAACTTAAATGTGCAGACCCTGTAGGTTCGAGAACTATGCAGACATGACCGAGACACCTCTACGGTCAATAACCAATAGCGGGACCTGGATGCCCATATTGTTTCCTACATATTCTATGAAGATATTTATCGGTCGAACCTCTATGTCAAGGATTCAGTTAATCCCGTATGATGTTCCCTTTGTTCTTCGGTATTTTACTTGCCCGAGATTCGATCGTCGGTATCTCCATACCTAGTTCAATCTCGTTGCCGGCAAGTCTCTTTACTCATTTCGTAACACAAGATCTTGTGGCTAACACTTAGTCAGATTGCTTGCAAGGCTTGTTGTGATGTTGTATTATCGAGTGGGCCCTGAGATACCTCTCCGTCACACGGAGTAACAAATCCCAGTCTTGATCCATGCCAACCCGACAGACACCCTCGGAGATACCTGTAGAGCACCTTTATAGTCACCTAGTTACGTTGCAATGTTTGATACACACAAGGCGCTCCTCTGATGTCAGTAAGTTGCATGATCTCATGGTCATAGGAACAGATACTTGACATGCAGAAAACAATAGCAATAAACTAACACAGTCATATGCTACATTTATAGTTTGGGTCTTGTCCATCACATCATTCTCCTAATGATGTTATCCCATTATCTAATGACATCTCATGTCCATGGCTAGGAAACCTTAACCATCTTTGATCAACGAGCTAGTGTATTAGAGGCATACTAGGGACATGGTGTTGTCTATGTATCCACACATGTATTTGAGTTTCCGATCAATACAATTCTAGCATGGATAATAAATGATTATCATGAACAAGGAAATATGATAATAACTAATTTATTGTTGCCTCTAGGGCATATTTCCAACACCTAGGTGGTTTTGGTAATTAACAACAACATATATTTCATTAAACTAATGATTATACCAAGTACATTTTAGGAAAAGTTTAGTGAATGGATTGGCTAAGGATTGTGAGGATATACCCTAGATGCAAGGAACATCTATTGGCAGCAAGCTTCAAGACTCTACATTTTGCATTTTGTGATAAATAACATTCGAGTCCATAGGAAATCCTATACTATTAAAAGGGGATGAGGTATCCATGGTGATCTGTTGCTCAAGTGCTTAGAGTTAGCCACCAAAAATACTCATGATTTCTCCTACAAAAATACTCTGTCTAAACCCTAACACTCAAATTCGGTGCCACCAAATTTTCCATTTCGGCCTTGCCGAGTTTCACCCTAGATAGATCCTATGCCAAACCCTAATGTCTCGGTGACACCAAGTTTGAGTTTGCTAAAACCGAAATAAGTGACCAACTTTCTGTTAACCAATTTCCAAGAATCAGAATTTCCTAGTTTTAGGAATGGGTGACACCAAAACTGGTAATTGCCTAGGCCAACCAAAATCGGACCCACCGAGATTTATATGTCAGTCTCACCAAAACGCCAAAAATTGCTACATTTTGCACTAGTCGGTGCAACCGAGTTTTTTGCTCCGGTTTCACCGAGTTGAGCAATAATGTTGTAACAATTGGATTTTTGGAGATGCCTATATATACCCCTCCACATGCCTCTCGTTCGAGAGGAAGCACTCAGAACGAACCAACACTTGCCCCATCCATTTTTGAGAGAGAACCAACTACTCATGTGATGAGATCAAGATCTTCCACTCCAACCATATGAATCTTGATTTATAGCCTCCCCAAGTTGCTTTCCACCCAATCACCCTCTTCTACGAAGCCAAATATGTGACAGAGTGATTGAGTGTTTATGAGACTATCTTTTGAAGCACAAGAGCAAGGGGTCCATTATTCTTACCAGATCTATTACCTTTTTGAGAGTGGTGTCTCATAGACTGGTTAGGTGTCGCTTGGGAGCCTCCTTCTTCATGTGGAGTTGAACCAAGAAGTTTGTAAGGGGAAGGAGATTGCCTACTTCGTGAAGATCTACCTCGAGTGAGGCTAGTACTTCGTGGATGTAAGCCATGATGGAACAGACGAGATTGCTACTTTGTGGACCGTTATGGGTGGAGCCCTCCGGGATTCTCGCGACTGTTACCCTCCGTGGGTTGAAGTCTCCAACAGCATGCACGTACGTACGATAGGACCACCTATCGGAACCACGGGAAAAATCTTTGTGTCCCTAATTGCGTTTGATCCTCCTATCCGTTCCCTCTACTTTCATGTGCATGTCTTTAATTTCCACTTCTATAATCTTAGACTTACATGTGTAGGGTGTGCTTGACTTGATATAATCGCTAAAACTTGTCAAGCACTAAAATTGGGAAAAGGCTGGAATTTTTATTTGGTCAAGTAGTCTAATCACCCCCCTCTAGACATACTTCAGATCCTACAATGACACCTTCAACAATGACAACAAGGAAGATGATGATGAGGAAGCTCCTCCATCCAACAAGCAAAAGCTACAACGAGTTCGAGCAAGAGTGAACAAGATCCCGTAGAACAAATTCTCGGCGACATACAAACTGGGAGAATCACTCGCTCTAAATCTCGTTTAGCTAACTTTTGTGAGCATTACTCATTTATCTCTAGTATTGAGCCTATTAAGGTAGAATAAACGCTTGAAGAGCCGGACTGGGTGAATGCCATGCACGAGGAGCTACACAACTTCGAGCGGAATGAAGTGTGGACACCAGTGGAGAAGCCCAAGGATGAGCACACCATCACTGGAACAAAATGGGTGTTTCGGAACAAGCAAGATGAAGATGGTCAAGCGGTACGCTAACAAGGCACGTCTCGTATCTCAAGGTTACACTCAAGTCGAAGGTATGGACTCTGGTGAGACTTATGGCCTCGTTGCTAGATTTGAAGCCATTCACATACTTCTTGCTTATGCGAATCACCATGAGATTACTCTTTACCAAATAGATATCAAAAGAGCTTTTATAAATGATGAAATTTAGGAGGATGTTTATGTTAAGCAACCTCCTGGCTTTGTGAACCCTAAGAAACCTAATCATGTTTATAAACTTCGTAAAGCTCTCTATGGTCTGAAAGAAACCCCACAAGCTTGGTCCAAATGCTTAACAGAGTCTCTCATAGAAAAAGGTTTTGAGACTGGTAAAGTTGATGCAATCTTGTTCACTAAAAGAGTTAATGGTGAATTATTTTTGTGCCAAATTTATGTGGATGATATTATCTTTGGATCTACTAACCCACATTTTAATGACAAATTTGGAAGGTTGATGTCTGAGAAATATGAGATATTTATGATGTGTGAGCTGACTTTTTTCCTTGGTTTGCAAAAAGAAAATGAGAGAAGGAAAATTTATCTCTCAAACCAAGTACACCAAGGACTTGATCAAGAAGTTGAACATGCAAGAGTGCAAATGTTTGAAAATTCGTATCCCTACTTGTGGACATGTTGACCTCACCAAGGAGGACAAACCGACTGATCAAAAGGTTTGTTGATCAATGGTCAGTTCATTGCTATATCTATGCGGCTCCCATCCTGATATCATCCTTAGTGTGTGCATGTGCGCCCTATATCAAGCGGCACCCAAAGAGTGTCATCTTAAGGTCGTGAAAATAATTGTGAGATATTTTATACATACACCAAACTTGGGCATTTGATATCCCAAGGGATTTTCTTATAATCTTATGGGCTATTCCAACTCGGATTATGTCGGAGATAAGGTTGATAGAAAGTCCACCTCGGGTACTTGTCAATTTCTTGGAAGATCTCTTATATCTTGGTAATCCAAGAAACAAAACTTAGTATCACTATCTACCGCCAAAGCGGAATATATTACCGTCAGATCCTGTTGTGCACAATTGCTATGGATGACTCAAACTCTTAAGGACTATGGTATACAGGTGAAACATGTTCCATTGCTTTGTGACAATGAGAGTGCTATTAAGATCGCTCATAATCCCATGCAACATTCATAGACTAAACACATTCAAGTTCGTCATCATTTCATTTGTGATCATGTTGCGAGAGGGGACATTAATCTCAAACATGTTCGTACCAACAAACAATTGGTGGATACTTTTACTAATCCACTTGATGAGAAAGTGTTTTTTCACTTGAGGAGTGAGTTGAACATCATTGATGCTTTAAACTTTATCTAGACACACTCGGATGCATGCAAGGGCATGAGCCTATTTTTACTATTACATGACATCATTGATATGACACCATCTCATGCCTTGGAAATCTATGCTCCCTTGTATTGCATCTAACCTTTTGTAGGTACTTGTAAGAACTACACTCCACAATATTGCCATCAACTCATACCACAAGCAATCTTGTTATGGCCAAGTATCAACACCCCTACTTCGAGATGGAAGAAGACAACTCAAACCGTATCCTTCATAAACATTTGATCAATACCTCACTCTTGTCATTTGGATACATCATGTTCTTCCTTGCATGACTAACCCATGTAGGTGAGAAGTGAACTAAAACAAACAAGGATTTATCCAAACTCAAGATGATCTTCATCAACCTTGAGCATCCACAACGAGTTCACCTACATGTCATGTCATCTACATCTCTCAAAGGTAAGTAATCATATCCTTGAAGAAGCATTACTCCAAGTCATGAGTCAAAGAAGTTCTAAGTGATATGAAGACATTAAAATGCTTAAATAGAAAATGGTAAACCCATTTTGAGCTTAACGATGAGTATGAGCTATGATCAAGCATTCTTTCTTGGCTCCTTAAGTCAATATACTCTAATATAGGTCACCTAGTCACCACCCAACATCTGGATATGAAACGTGAATGAATAATTTATCTTTTGTTCCCCACTTTATTGCTTCCATTCAATTCTAACCTATATGAAAATTCCTTGCAAAACTTATGAAAATTCCTTGCAAATCATTTGAAAATTCCTTGCAAAACTTACGGAAAACTTCTAACAAATTGGTAAAATCTTTATGAAAGTTTTCTTTGACAAAATGGCCAAGAATATTTTGCCAAGTTTTAGTTTGCAACTCGGATCCTCCGAATCAGGAAAATCGGCTTCACCTATGTAGCAGATAAGCTAGACATGGAACTCTTTGGCTATACTGATTTTACCCTGAGCCCTAAAGTCATTATTGGTTATGCCGATCAATTTTGTCTTGGAGTCTCCGGCTTTTGTTACTACTAGAGTTCTTTGCCATATTCTTGACATTTTCACGCAAAGTTCTATATGACCCATTCTCTCAAGGATCCCTTATCCCGTGACCCTTCTTGGAAATTAATGCCAAAGGAGGAGAAATATAAAAGCTCAAATTCAAAGCTTCATGGGGGAGAATCACTAAAGCTCAAAGCTAACCATTAAGGGGGAGAGATAAACTCATTTCAATATTCTTACAAGGATAGAGAAAAGATAAAATATTAAGTGATCTGGATTTGTTTATTCATGTTGTGACACTTCTATATCCTTGTTGTAGACTTGTCTCACCCTAATACTCCCAATAGCTACATGCTCAGATTCAAGGGGAGAGGGGAAAATAAAATCTACATTTAGGGGAGAAAAGCTCTAAATCTCCTTTGGATACATCTTAATTTTGAGAAAAATACTATCTTCTACATGTCTTCCAAACCTCGGTGAATTTGAAGCTCCTTGCATCTTTATGAAAGAAATATACTTGTGTTATCTAACCTTGTTTTCTCAAGTATATTTCCCTAGTAGAAATGCTCCAGAACATCAAGGTAAATATATGCATCGTACTCTTGGTCAGGACAACCTCTTGCTTCTTGCACATATTTTTTTGCAAGAATAAGTCCTAAACATGGAAATTCTTCATTCTCATTTATCTGATGCATATAGCCAAGGTACATATGACTTGTCATGTCCTCTCTACTACATGTGTGCACTCATGCATTCCAAAGCAACCATTCCTTAAAAGGGATTGCACACATTTAGGGGGAGCTTGTCTTAGTCATATGTCTCTCAAAGCTATGATATACTACTTCTTGCTTTAAGTTGAAGCTTTGATTGTATGTTGTCATTATTTACCAAAAAGGGGGAGATTGAAAGCGCATATGCTCCCTTGGAGGTTTTTATAATTCATGACAACATAAATTATATCTTGGACTAATGATTTTACCTAGTATTTAAGATTAAGTCCAAAAGATTGTTGTGTCTCGGAATGTGAGGAGGAACCCCAAGGAAGGAGAAGAATAGGATTTGCCAAGCTTCAAGACTCTACATTTTGTATTTATGTGAGAAATCACACTTGAGTCCATAGCAAAGCCAATACTATTAAAAAGGGATGAGGTATCTATGATGATGTGGTTGCTCAAGTGCTTAGAGATTAGCCACCAAAAACCCTCATGAACTCTCCCACAAAATATTATGTCAAAATCCCCAAAGTCAAATTCAATGCCACCAACTTTCCACATTCGGCCCTACCGAGATTTCCTTAGAAAGATTCCAGAGCCAAACCCTAGCAACTCGGCGCAACCAAGTTTTGGTTCGGTACAACCGGAAAGCATGGACCAACCTTATATTATCTATTTGCTAAAAAATAGAATTTCCGAGTTTTACAAATTGGTGTCACCGAAGTGAGGAACTGCCTATGTTAGCCGAATCCGACTCACCAAGTTTCTATATATCGATCTCACCGAGAACCCAAAAGTTGCAACATTTTATACTAGTCGGTGCAACTGAGATTTTGCTTCAGTTTCGTTGAGTTGGACAATAATGTTGTAACAACAGGATTTGTGGAGATGCCTATATATACCCCTCCACCTCCCTCTCATTCATTGAGAGAGCACTTGGAAAAAGCCAACACTTTCCCAATTCATTTTCTAAGAAAGAACCACCTACTCATGTGTTGAGATCAAGATCTTCCAATCCAACCATATGAATCTTGATTTCTAGCCTCCCCAAGTTGCTTTCCACCCAATCAACCTCTTCTACCAAGCCAAATTTATGAGAGAGTAATTGAGTGTTGAGGAGGCTATATTTTGAAGCACAAAATCAAGGAGATCATCATTCTTACCACATATATTACCTTGGTAGCCTCCATCTTCGTATGGAGTTGAACCAAGAAGTTTATAAGGTCAAGGAGATCGCCTACTTCATGAAGATCTGCCATGAGTGAGGCTAGTCATTCATGGATGTAAGTCGTGATGGAATAGACGAGGTTGCTACTTCATGGACCCTTCATGGGTCGAGCCCTCCATGGACTCTCGCAACTGCTACCCTTCGTGGGTTGAAGTCTCCATCAACATGGACATACGATAGCACCACCTATCGGAAACACGGGAAAAATCTTTGAGTCCCTATTGCGTTTGATCTTCCTATCTCTACTCTTTAGTTACTTGTGCATGTCTTTACTTTCCGCTGCTATACTCATAGATTTACATGTGTAGGGTGTGCTATACTTGATATAATTGCTAACTTGCCAAACAATAAAATTGGGAAAATGTTAAGTTTTTATTTGGTTAAGTAGTATATTCACCCTCCCTCTAGACGCCTCTTCTCGATCCCACATAGACTTTGTTGGCCCTCCAAGCGCAGACTTTTGTAGGACATTAGCAATTTTCTCTCAAGTGGATGACATAAGGTTTATCAATCCATGGGAGGTGTAGGATGAAGATGGTCTCTCTCAAACAACCCTGCAATCAAATACAAGAAATCTCTTGTGTCCACAACACACCCAATACAATTACAAAATGTATAGATGCACTAGTTCGGCGAAGAGATGGTGATACAAGTGCATATGGATAGTAGAAATAGTTTTTTGTAATCCGAAAATATAAAAACAACAAGGTAACAAGTAGTAAACATCGAGAAAAATAGTATATCAATGCTTGGAAATAAGGCCTAGGGTTCATACTTTCACTTGTGCAATCTCTCAACAATGCTAACATAATATAATCATATGATCATCCCTCAACGTGTGACAAAGAATCACTCCAAAGTTCATATCTAGCGGTGAACATAAGATGAATTTGTTGTAGGTAGTAGAACCACCTCAAATTTATCCTTTCTGATCAATCTATTGAGCTATTTCCTGTGAGTGTCACAAAGAACCATAGAGTTCATACTGGAATAACACCATATGATACACATCAATCAACTCTAATATGACCTAGATACTCAGATGTCACCACAAGTATTCTTGAGTCAATTATATGATATGCATCAAACAATTTCAGATTCATCATATTCAATCCACACAAAAGAACTTCAAAGAATACCCCAAGATTTCTATCAGGGAAAGTAGGACAAGAACGTGTATCAACCCTTATGCATAGATTACCCCTTTGTCACCATGGGAATTCGTAAGTTGAGCACCTAAACATATATCAAGTGAATCAATAGAACATCCCATGGTCACCATGGGTCTCCTCATGCAAGACATACGTCAAGTGATCTCAAATCCAATATTCAATTCGACATAACAAAATCTCAAAGGGAAAGACTCAATTTATCACATCAAGATAGCAAGGGAAGAACAACATATGATTCAAATATATTAACAAATCCCGTGATACATCAATATCGTCACATCTCAAGAACACGAGAGAGAGAGAGAGAGAGAGGGAGATCAAACACATAGCTACTGGTACATACCCTTAGCCCGGAGGGTGAACTACTCCCTCCTCGTCATGGACACCGCCGAGATGATGAAGATGGCCTACCGTGATTGCCCCCTCCGGCAGGGTGCTGGAACAGGGCTCCAAATGAGTTTTTTCGATACAGAGGCTTGCAACGACAGATGAGAAGTTCTAGGTTAACTTATGGGTTTTTGAGATTTATAGGATTTTCAGCGTCGGAATCACGCCAAACGGAGCCATGGGGTGGTCCCAAGCTATCAGGGTGCGGTGAGGGGGTGGCCGCACCCTGATGGCTTGGGGCACCTGGTGGCCCCCTCTGGTGGTTTGTCGCTCACGTATTTCCTATTTGTTCCGGAAAAATCATCAAAAAGTTTTGGGCGATTCTGAGAACTTATATTTTCTACACAAAAATAACACCATGGTAATTCTACTGAAAACATCGTTAGTCTAGGTTAATTCTAATTAAATCGTATAAAGTGTATTGATTCATTCACCTTTTCTAAAATTTATAGCAAATGGATCTAGTCACCTTTTCGTCTGGTTTCTTTCATGTCCATTGATTCATTCTCTGACAGGTCATATTCAATGTGACTGAAACACAAGAAATTTTCGCGTACTTGATGCATAAGTTCTCCCATCAAATTTCTATGTGTGTCTTAAGTAAAACTTCATTAAGTTTGACCAAGTGTTACATAAAAATATATGAACATGTACAACATGAATTTTCTTATTTAGATTCATGACAACATATATTTCCATAGTACTATATACATTTGATACTCCAGGGATTACTAGATTTTTCTATAGATTTGGGCAAACTGGTTTTTTATTATGAAAATTCTAAAACTTTTACCATTTTGAAAAAGATAGAGTAGATTAGACACTTCAATGCAAAATTGAAATCTCGTTTTGCTTTTGCTTCCTTTGAGCTACCAAAATCTTTCGTCAGGTGTGGGTCAAGTTCCCTCATTATTGCTGGACTTCCCCTTTGGGGCACAAAAAGATGGACTAGGACTTTAGTTAGGGACACGACAACCCTTGTTTCGGCCTTACCTTCAACGAGTGAGTACTATTCCCAATCCTTACTTTGATCCGACCCTGTTCCCCGACCAGTTTGCTTGCTCACTAGAAGAGTCAAGCGAGATCAACTAGTTTAGAAGGAAAAGGACACCAGGGCCTATTCGGCCTCGCTTGTCGGAGATGGAACTACCGCTCGCTTACTTGCTGATCAAGAAGGTCATTTCCACTTACTCTAAGCATAGAAGGAAGAAGATTTAAAAACTAACTAACAGATTGTATTCGACCCTACTTACTTATAGGCTGACTTGGCCGAGGAAACAAGGCTCTATTAGGCTTGGAGGGCTTAATAAAGAAGAAACAATTCCTTATTTAACACTATCTTAAATTTCGTTTCCTTAGTTGACATTGGAATACTTTTTCTTTCCTATCTAACGACGAGTCTAAATTTTATGCCCTTTATAACACTTTTGTCCATTTTAATCCCAAATGGTATGTGTGTGCGAGGGACAATAACACAACAACATCAGTGCAGGGCGGTAGCACACACACGTAGTGACAGTAGCACACGCGCATCAACACATACACACGCAACAACACACACGCACACGCGTGCACGTAACAACACACACACACATGGTGCGCGCACACACGCACACAGTAGATACACGCAACAACACACACACAACAACAACACATGCAACACACACACACGCAACAACACATGTAGCAGTACACACGCATGCGCGCGCACACACATAGCAGCACAGACTTGCGCGCACACAAACACGCAGCAACACACATGCAACAACACACACTCAATAGCACCAGCATACGTGTGCGTGCACACACACAACAACAACAACACGCACACAAGCATATCACATGAGGGGTAAAATGGTCTTTTCAGGTGTCACTTAGGCTTAAAATGGACAAAAGTATTATAAAAGGCATAAAATTTAGACTCGTTGTTATGTAGGAAAGAAATCATTTTTCGATGTGAAATAGGGCATAAAATTTAAGCATGGTGTTAAATAAGGAATTCTCTCAAAAAAAGAATGAGCTAGATCACACGTATTTGGATATGAGGTAGTAGCGGGGTCGAGTCGAAGCGATGCGCAAAGTGTACAAAGGCGAATCTCACGGGCAGCGACACGTGAGGGGTCGGCCGAACTTCATCAAAGACGCAGTTAGGGAGTTGGAAGATGCACTTTGGACTCCAGCACTAGTAAGAATGGAGCTGGAATAAAAAGGCAGGGTAGCTAGTCACTCTATTATATAGGAAAGAGAGGATGGCATTTCCATAAGTAGACTCTCCTTCTTACTGAATCCTTATCATTCCCTTTCTACTCGGGAACAATTCATTCTTAACTCAACCTCGAGACTGAACTACATAGGTGACCCACCTCGCTCCCTCCTGTCGTCCCCGCGGGCGGCTGGGGGAAAACCCTACCCCACCACCGGCTTAGCCCACCCTCCTCCTCCCCTCCTCCTCGTCATCTTGCGTCATCGGGCGAAGCCTTGGCGGCGTCGAGGCCTCTGCTCCCACCTTCTTGAGGGCGGTGGCGCGCCGCGTGTGTGGGGGTGCTACGACATGGTGCACGGGCTGGCAGAAGTGCTTGGTTGCCCGAGGCAACGGCGTGGAGGACTGCTCGGTGGTTAGTGTGCTTGTGCCGGTGGCGGCTTATGGATCGAGATCTGACGCGGTCAGGCGGCGGGTTGTGATCTCGGCGGCGCGCTACAGCTGCCGCAGTGCGGCTCAGAGCTGCCCCCTCGGGGTCGGATGTGGGCTGCCACGAGGTGGTGGTGGCTTGTGGTGCAACAGGACAGCAGTATCGAGCTCATCTCGCGTGCGGTGCAACAGGACATGTCGATGGAGGCCAGCTTTGGCTGGCCTATTGGGTCTCGGTGCTGGGGGCCGTTCAAGGGTGCGAAAGGCTGGTCCATTCCACTCGACTCTTTGGTTAGGCTAGCGACAAGTCTCAGTTGAGGTGGCGTCAAGGTCTTCGATGTCGGGGCGGCGGCCCTGGTGGTGGTACCGACACATGGGCAGAGCCCGTGGCTTGGTGCTTCCCGATGACCATGGCCGTGTGGGCGGCGTGGTTGACGGGGTGTGGCGTGTGAGTGTTGCCCGGGGTGAAAACCTATTTAATCTTCAGACGGACCGGCGACGGCGAAGCTCGTTTCCTTCTTGAAGGCGTCATTGCGGCCCTCAATGCCCGTCGTGTTGCTCGCTTCAGGGGAAACTCTGACCTTCGGGTTGGACAGTGGCGGCACTCTGGTGTCGTTTCCTTTCTGAAGGCGTCGCCTTGAAGCCCACGGTTCGTCATATGCAGTTTCATTTTCTCGCGGTGACGTGTTCACTGCTAAGGACCCCGGATGCTCTTGTAGTGCTTGAGTGATGGTATTGCGCTTAGCGTCTATGTATCTTGTCTTAGATATGTGCATGTATATGATGGCATGCGTTTATACTAGTTTGTTGATCGTTATTTATATATAAAGCTAGGCGAAAATCTTTTTGGGTAAGGCAACCTCGAGGTTTTTTCTTTCAACTGCGTCGGCTCATCCGTACGTTTCAGGTAAGAAGATAACTGACATGCATTACAATCCACAGAGTTTCTAAACCAATGCTGAGTTCTTACTCAATCGACTGCACCCCATTTCCATGCGGCCTGCACGCTGACGCCCTCAGCGATCTCGCTGTCCGGAGCATCTTTCTGTGCCGCAGGTTCTCGCGGAGGCAGACCCAGTCTTGCACGCCGCCTGGCACGGCGGCGAGAAGCCACCCCAGGAGCCGGTGCCTGAGATTGGGCACGCAGAGCGGGCCGCCCTTCCCGATCCAGCCCACAGCCGCGCGCGCGTAGGTGTTGGACGTGGGCACGAACGCCGACGGCCGCCAGGTCGCGACGAACCCCGAAGCCATCGTGGTCGCCACGAAGAACGGCGCCTGCGCGAGATTAAACGACTTCTTTTAATGCTCGTACCATAAGTATACATTGAATTGATCCGACTCCACGCCACTTGCATAGTCGCGTCTTGCAAGAACGCATGCACGTGCAGTGTTTAGAGGACACGGCATTTAATCCAGCCCCACGACCACGACGTTCCGATGGAAAATGGAATCGTTTCTGGAGCCGGTGAGAAATTCAGATCGGTTTGAAATTAAGTTACATAGTACTACTACGTCTACGTACCTGGCATTGGACATCTATCCCCTTGCTTTTGTACTCAACGTGAAGGCTCCTGGAGAACTGAGCGACGTACCTGCTCCATCGAAACGCACCAAGTTTTCAACATGTGGAAAACGCAAGTCACTCGCACTTACGACTTACGAGCATAGAGAGCGTGTTGGACTGGAGATTAAGATTTGCATATGGATGCATGCTTCGTCATACGTACGTACCGTTTGGTGGCGGAATACATGGTGTGGAGGGGGAAGGAGTGGATGGCCTCCGAGGATGCCGAGCCCATGTTGACGACGGCGCCCCTGCCCCGCCACACCATCCCAGGCAGCACCGCGGCGGTCACCTCCGTCACCGCCCACATGTTCACGCGAATCATCCTCACCCACGCCTCCACGTCGGCCTCATGCAGGAACACCGCGCCCGGCTTCGCCACCCCGGCGTTGTTCACCAGAATCCCCACATCCAGGTTCCTCACGGTATCCCGGAGCCGCCGCAACGCCGCGTCACCTGCATGCATGCCACCGGCCGATGACGACGGCGGTAATCAAGTTCAAGTGTTTGTTTCAATGCGCCCCTAGTCCTATATCATGCGTTAAGTCATGCTTGAGTAGATGTATGCATGGTACCTTTAGGAGTGGAGACGAGCGAGAGGTCGAATACCACGGCCATGGTCTGCACGGCGTGACGAGACATGACCGTGCCGGAGACTTCATGAAGGTTGGCGGCGTCGAGGTCAACCAGAACAAGGTTGAGGCCCCGGCGCGCAAGCTCAAGGGCGACGGACCGGCCGATGCCAGACGTCGGGCCGGTGACGACAGCCCACGTGCCGTAGCGCAGGCGGAGGTCCTCGGGACGGCGCAGGCAGTGCGCGAGGTAGACGAGGAGGCGAGACAAGAATGCCGCGGCGTATAGGGCGCCGAGGGAGGCCAGCCAGAGGAACCATGCCGGCGCTTGCTGGAGGTAAGCCATTGTCGACTCGCTTGTCTCCTCAGCCTCGTTGACACGTTGTTGGTGCCAGTGTTATAGCAGTAGCTACTGTCCGTGTATAGATGACCGTCCACTAAGCACGCCAGCTACCAACCTTCAATATGCTCGAATGACAAGGAAGAAGCCCCCTTTCTATGATCATGCCAGCCTACTTTCTCGTTCCCAGTTAATGCAATGTGGTGGCGGCTTCAAAAACAATGATACAGGAGTACAACAGGATTTTCAGCAATAACATCCAATTCAGTTCGGCATGGCTATCTGCTGTTGCGATCACATGGCAACAAGCGGGTACAGCTTGGTCTCCAAAAATCACCTCAGCACCGATTTTTAACAACAATAGGGAAATTGGCAAGACCAAAATATTTGTTTCTAGAATTACGCGCGCAACTACTAGCATAGCAAGCCATCATCATGTTTGGAGGAACAGAAGGCTGCAAAATGGGCGAGCTGTACGCATAAATGTATCGACACGACTAGTGACGAACAGTGCCGGCGGAATGGGCAATGCGTCGTGCATGGGGCTGGATGGCCCCGCACAGTTTACGGATGTGGGAGAGAACAGATTCGTGTGGGCAAATTCAGCTCCAAAGAGGTTTGAAAACATGGTAAGAACACAAAGCTTCTGGAGCTCTCTTTCAGCCGTAAGAAAGCTAATATATGGGAGAAAATGTGTATTTTTTTAACCGATTGAAGTTATGAATGTAAATTCTTTAGCCCGATTAAAGTTACGAAACTCCAGGCATTTAAAAAATGGCGTTCGGTCAGGAAACGCAACCGAAATAGAAAAGAAAACCTAGAGAGAAAGAAGAGGAGAGATCCAATCTCAAAGGGCTTCCACCCCTTGGGGGGGGTGGAGGCTAGGAGTTCAAGACATCAAGAGCATGCACGTAGATCCGAGCGGAGGGACGGGGGGGGGGGGTGCGATTTGAATTTCGTACAGACTGGCGTCTCGGGCGACCGTTTAGGTGACGTGCCGCCTCCTGCGTGTTCCCTGCGCCGGGCCCGGCCGGCCGGCGCTGCCATGGCCAGAGTGGAGCTCGTCGAGGGTCTGCCGGCCTCTGATGGGAGCGCTTCGTCCCTCCGCTTCTCCTGCTCGGAGGTGAGCTGGGCGGATTGGGCGGACGAGGAGGATGAGGGTGGTGTGGTTGAATGGCCAGTGAGGCGTTCTTCACCGGAGTTCGGGGACTTTCTGGTGGCGGCTCGGGTGAAGCCCCGCCATGGATCGCGCGGTGCTCGTTGGGGTGGCCGGCGATCGGCCGCCGGCCTTGCTGCGCGGCCGCGCTCCGGCTATCTCCACGGCCTCAAGGCCTCCTCCTGTCACCATCCCGTCCGCTGGTGTGGCCTCGCCCCTTGTCCGGGACCTAGCCGAGCATGTGCCGCCTTGCCTTGCGCCGACTGGTCCTGTGGCCGGGGTGGCCGCCGCGTCGGCAGTGCTGGCCCCGGCGCGCCGCCCTGTTGAGATGGAGGATCCTCCTCCCTGGTCGGGCCCTGCTAGGGTAGCGTTGCTGCATGTGCCAACTAGGTCATGCGTAGCGAACGGACCTGAGGATGGGTGGGTGGGCCTGGTAGGCCGTGGGCTATGGGGGATGGGGTTGTCGGCCCAGGAGATCGCTGTCACCGCTATTCGGGCCTAGGAGGCTGTCGATTGGGCGAACCGGTGATGGCCTCTCGCTCCCACTGCTCCCGCCCGTTGGATTTGGATCCAACGGGGTGGGTCGGACCCGCGCGTGGGATCCCCAGTCATTAGGGCTGAGGTCGTGCGTTGGGGTCGATTCGCTCGCTTCATTCATCCTCCCTCGCCACTTCTGCCGCCGCCCGTTTCCTCATTCTTCGCTTTGACTGCGCCGCTGCCCTCTGCGCCTCTCTCTCCCCCGGCGAACTCTCCTGGTTCCAGGTCATACCTTGAGGTCCTGATGGCCAGGGAGGCTGACGACGGCTAGCCTCGCCCAAAGCGCTCGCTGCCGGGGGCCTCTGCTGCCCGGTCTGATGGGGAGCCCAGTCGCTTCGGCCACCTGTCGACGACATACGTGGGCACGTCCCTCCGCCATCCCCCCTCGGGAACCGACCAGGGACCCTCGGCTGCCTCTCTCGGGCTCCCCGGGGGATGTCCGGCGCCGTGACGCTGACCGCCGGCGGGAGGCGGAGGTTGCCCGTGAGGAGGCTCACCGGTTCGAGCTTGTGTCCAGGCCGCTGCCGGCTGTTCTGGAACTGGGTAGCCAGGCTCCCCGGCCTGCTGCTCCTCGGGACTTTGCCCCGCGTGCTTCAGATGGAAATTGGCGTTGCCGTTCCCAAGGACGTGGGGATATTCCTCGTGGTGGGTGTTCCTCTAATCCTGGGCGTGAGGATGATCGGCGGCTGGCTCGTGATGATGGCCTGGAGTGGCACCGTGACGACTCCCGGTCTGGCCGACCGGCCTTCCCGCATCATGCCCCCCATCGCTCCCCTGATGCTCCGGGTGCCGCGGTTCAGACCAAGAAGAAGATAAGAAGAGGACTGTGGGGGTGGCCGGTAGCTTTGTCCCGTTGGGAGAGCCAGAACAAGTGGTTCCGTTGGCTCTGTCCTTTTGAGCTGGCCGCCCCAGGTCACGTGAGGAGAACATGTGCATCAACTGTGGCTGTGCGGGTCACTTCCGCTCGGAGTGCGAGGCTCCTCCCCGATGTCTCATGACGCTTGCTTACCTGGGATACGAGACAAAGGGGGGTAGCTTCTACTACGTGGATGTGGAGATTGAGGCGAAACCTGCTAGGCCCCATTTGGCGACGGTCTCCCTCGCCCCTGACCAGACCCTGCCGGTGGGTTTGGTGATCACAGCAGAGCTCATCCAGGCGGAGCTTGCCGTGTACATTGGAGACTTCCGCGACACTAACTTCTCCTGGATGGTGACTGAGCCGTCGCTGCTCGTCTTCTCGGTGCCTTTCCCGTCTGATGAGCTCCTCCGTGTGTGTTCCCACGATGTCATCAGATGCCTGCTTGACAAGTTCCTGATCTCTGTCCGGGAGGCGATGGCCGAGCCCGACCCCGTCCCCCCCCTCGCCCAGGTGTGGGTCCTCGTCTACGGACTTCCCCAGGAGGGGGGGGCTCATCGGCCCCCAAGGGCGGCAAGCTCCAGCACATCATCAAGGTGATCTATGAGCCGGTGGGTAAGCTGGTTACTGCTGACCTTGCTTCTTTCGAGGGAGATGGCCCTGCTCGCATCGAGATCCCGTGCTCGGTTCCGGTTAAGGTTGATGGCTTGTCTTTGGTCTTCTACTTCGGCATTAAGGGAAAGCGCCTCACCTACGAGCTTGAGTCCCCGGCGGCTGAGGGTCAGTGGGAGGGGCCCCCTCTTCCACCCTCGCCGCCAACGTCTGGTAGTGGGTGGGGCGGGCTGGGGCGGGGACCGGTCTGAGGGGAGCTCTTCGGGGGAGTATGATGATGATGACTCCTAGGCTCCCTCTGATGACTGGCGTAGCCCGGCTACCACTGGAGGGGGGTCGTCTTGTCCGGGTGGTTCGTTGTCACTCGGAGTATTGGAGGGTGGGGCTGCCCGTGTGGCCCCTACCTCTCCTGCCGTGTCGCTTGACCCCACTTCGATGCTCAAGGAAGACTCCCTAAGTGTCGGGACGGATGTCTGCCCCCCTCATCGTCGCGCTCTCTGGGGGTGGTCTGCTACTCGCGTTCGTCGGTGTCACCACCTTCGCCAGCCTTAGGGTTCCCGACCTGGTGCTGTCGCCGAGCTTGGACCGGGCCGTGGTGACTCCTACCACGGCAGGGTCCAAGCCGCAGGTCGGGCCTTCCCCGTCAGTGGCCGCACGGCAGAGCGCGAGGCTTGGCCAGTCCCGGGTCCTCCTGGATGGCCGTGTTCCAATGACCCCGAAGAAGTCTGCCATGTGGGTGGCTGCTCGCGACTTCACCTCGGGTACTCCCCCCGCCCCTTTTGACCTCTCTAGCTCTGGCTCTCACTTTTCTGTGCTTGGGTCCGTCCCGCTGTCTCGTCTGGCAGAGGTGGCCACCAGTAGAAACATTGTGTTTTGTGGCGAGAAGGGGCCTATTCTTGAGCAGATCTCTGCTATTTGTGCCAATGAGAGGCTTGATGGGGCGTTGGTAGAAGCTCGTGCATGCGATGCGCGTGGTGACCCCAGCACCCCGGCACGCACTGACCCTGGTCATAGAAAGGTCGGGGGTGGTGTGACGCCGCTTGAGGAAACGGTGGCGGACACACCCCTTGTAGTCCCTCCGTCAATGAGGGTTCTGCGGGGGCGTCCCCCCATGTGTCTCAACCCTACTGAACACCGGATAGATGTGTGTGGGTCTAGATCCAGGCCCGCTTCCCTAGGACTGGAGGACTCTGCTGCCCCCCCTACGTAGGTGCGGCATGGCCGTTCAGTGAAGGCGTCCCCCCGACCCGCGATTGTCAAGCGGGCTAGCTTGGCCCCTCCCGAGGGGCCTAGTGGTTCGATTGAGGTTATTAGATGAAGCTCCTACGTTGGAACATTAGGGGCTTCAGCCTCATTGGTTGACGTCGGAAGCTCATCAAGTATTTGTGGCAAGAAGAGATTGACATTGTCAGACTTTAGGAGACGATTCGCCAGGATTTTAGCATTCATGAGCTCCAGGGGCTCTCCCGCCACCAGATTGCCTGGCAGTGGTTACCTGCTACAGGGCAATCTGGAGGCATCTTGCTGGAGTCAGGGAGGATGCTTTCTTGGTTGAGGATATGGACCGAGGGGAGTTCTTCCTTAGCATGTTCATCACCGACCGACGATTTCACCTCAGCTGGGAGGTGATCTTTGTCTATGGACCCGTGGATCATGGGCGCTTTGCCGACTTCCTTGCTGAGCTGAAAAATAAGGTGGAGAGGTGTACCACTCTGGTGGTGGTGGCCGAGGACTTCAACCTCATTATGTGGGCTTCAGATAAGAGATCCCCTAATGTTGATCGTGTCCGCATGCATCTATTTAACGACTGCATTGCGGACCCTGCTCTTCGTGAGATAGCCCGCGTAGGGTCTAGGTTCACGTGGAAGAATAAATAGGCGAAACCCATCCGGAGTGTTCTAGATCGGGTCTTTGTGTCGGCTCAGTGGGAAGTTATGTTCCCGTTGTGTTCCCTCAAGGTGGCCACTCGGATTGGCTATAACCCCTGCTCTTGTCTTTGGGGGATGATTGTTGGGGAACGTTGCATGGGAAACAAAAAATTTCCTACGCACATGCAAGATCTATCCATGGTGATGAGCATCTACGAGAGGGATACATACCCTTGTAGATCGCTAAGCGGGAAGCGTTAAGAAACATGGTTGATGTAGTCGAACGTCTTCGCGATCCAACTCGCCGAGCGCCCCGCAATCCAATCACGATCCATCCCGATCAAGCACCGAATGAACGGCACCTCGGCGTTCAGTACACGTACATATTGATGACGATCTCCGCCTTCTTGATCCAGCAAGAGGGAGCGGAGAGGTATACGAGTTCTTCGGTAGCGTGACGGCGCTGTGGCGATGGTGGTGGAGTACTCTTAGCAGGGCTTCGCCTAAGCACAGCTCAAACCGGTCTAGAGGAGAAACTACGAACTAGAGGGTAGGGTTGCACGTGGCTGAAAATCTTGTGCCAAAACCCTAAAACCCTCTAGTATATATAGGAGGATAGGAGGAGTCTTGGCGCAAGGGCCAGCCCCTCTAGGCTTCGGCCAAAGTGGAGAGGAGTCCTCCTCCTCCTCCACTCCTAGTAGGATTAGGACTCCTTCCTTATTTCCACCCCTTTTGCCTTTTTCGACCTTTTCCACTTAGTAATCTCTTCCCAGCCGCATGGGCCTTGTGTGGGACTTTGGCCAGCCCACTAAGGTCTGGTATTAGTCCTCCCACATCCCATGTCGCCCCTTGGGTCGAAATACCTCTCCCGATGGTCCCTCGATACACTACCGGCACTCCGGGAACACTAGCGATGAGCTCGAAACTTTTCTGGCAACCAAAATAGGACTTCCTATATATAAATCTTTAACTCCAATCCATTCCGGAGCTCCTCGTGACGTCCGGGATCTCATCCGAGACTCCGAAAAACCTTCATTCACCACCATGCATAACTCTATACTACCGAAACGTCACCGAACCTTAAGTGTGCAGACCCTGCGGGTTCGAGAACTATGTAGACATGACCGAGACACCTCTACAGTCAATAACCAATAGCGGGACCTGGATGCCCATATTGGTTCCTACATATTCTACGAAGATCTTTATCGGTCGAACCTCTATGTCAAGGATTCAGTTAATCCCGTATTATGTTCCCTTTGTTCTTCGATATGTTACTTGCCCGAGATTCGATCGTCGGTATCTCCATACCTAGTTCAACCTCGTTACCGGCAAGTCTCTTTACTCATTCCGTAATACAAGATCCCATGACTAACACTTAGTCACATTGCTTGCAAGGCTTATTGTAATGTTGTATTACCGAGTGGGCCCTGAGATACCTCTCCGTCACACGGAGTAACAAATCCCAGTCTTGATCCATGCCAACCCAACAGACACCCTTGGAGATACCTGTAGAGCATCTTTATAGTCACCCAGTTACGTTGTGAAGTTTTATTCACAAAAGGCACTCCTCCAGTGTCCATGAGTTGCATGATCTCATGGTCATAGGAACATATACTTGACATGCAGAAAACTGTAGCAATAAACTGACACGATCATATGCTATGTTTATAGTTTGGGTGTTGTCCATCCCATCATTCTCCTAATGATGTGATCCCGTTATAAAATGACATCACATGTCAATGGCTAGGAAACCTTGATCATCTTTGATCAACGAGCTAGTTCACTAGAGGCATACTAGGGACAAAGTGTTGTCTATTTATCCACACATGCAATGTGTTTCCAATCAATACAATTATAGCATGGATAATAAACAATTATCATGAACAAGGAAATATAATAATAAACTCTTTATTTATTGCCTCTAGGGCATATTTCCAATTGTTTCCCACTTGCACTAGAGTCAATAATCTAGTTCACATCACTATGTGATTTACATTGTAATGAATCGAACACCCATGTAGTTCTGGTGTTGATCATGTTTAGCCCTTGGAAGAGGTTTAGTCAACGGGTCTGCAACATTAAGATCCGTGTGCACTTTGCAAATATTTATGTCCTTCTCCTTGATGTAACCGCAGATGGAATTGAAGCGTCACTTTATGTGTCTGGTCCTCTTGTTAAACCTTGGTTCCTTGGCCAGAGCAATGACACCAATGTTGTCACAGAACAGAGTCATTGGATTCAGTGCACTGGGCACTACTCCAAGATCTGTCATGAACTGCTTCATCCAAACACCTTGCTTCACTACCTCCGAGGTTGCGATGTACTCCGCCTCACATGTGGAATCGGCTACCACGCTTTGCTTGGAACTGCACCAGCTTATCGCTCCCCCGTTGAGAATAAATACGTATCCGGTTTGCGACTTAGAGTCATCCAGATCAGTGTCAAAGCTTGCATCGACGTAACCTTTTACGACGAGCTCTTCATCACCTCCATAAACTAGAAACATCTCCTTAGTCCTTTTCAGGTACTTAAGGATATTCTTGACCGTCGTCTAGTGCTCCATTCCAGGATCACTTTGAAACCTTCCGGCCATACTTATGGCAAGGCTGACATCTGGTCTTGTGCACAGCATTGCATACATGATAGAGCCTATGGCTGAAGCATAGGGGATGACACTCGTCTTCTCTCTATATTCCACAGTCACTGGGCATTGAGTCTTACTCAACTTCACGCCTTGTAACATAGGCAAGAACCTCTTCTTGGACTGATCCATTTTGAACTTCTTCAAAACTTTATCAAGGTATGTGCTCTGGGAAAGTGATATTAAGCGTCTCGATCTATCTCTATAGATCTTAATGCCTAATATGAAAGCAGATTCTCCTAGGTCCTTCATTGAAAAACTCTTGTTCAAATATTCCATCACACTTTCTAGCAGTTCTATATTGTTTCCAATCAGCACTATGTCATCTACATATAATATTAGAAACGCAATAGAGATCCCACTCACTTTCTTGTAAATACAAGCTTCTCCATAAACTTGTATAAACCCAAACATTTTGATCACCTCATCAAAGCGCTTATTCCAACTCCGAGATGCTTACACCAGTCCATAAATGGATCGCTGGAGCTTGCAAACTTTGTCAGCATTCTCTGGATCGACAAAAACTTCCCGGTTGCATCATATACAACTCTTCCTCAAGGAAACCGTTGAGGAACGCTGTTTTGACATCCATCTGCCAAATTTCATAGTTTAAATATGCAGCTATTGCTAACACGATTCTAACAGACTTAAGCATCGCTACGGGTGAGAAGGTCTCATCATAGTCAACTCCTTGAACTTGTGAAAAACACTTTGCCACAAGTTAAGCTTTATAGACGGTGACATTACCGTCCGCGTTCTTCTTCTTCTTGAAGATCCATTTGTTCTGAATGGCCTTTCGCCCTTCGGGTAATACTTCCAAAGTCCATACTTTGTTTTCATACATGGATCCCATCTCGGATTTCATGGCCTCTAACCATTTCTCGGAATCCGGGCCCATCATCACTCCTCCATAGTTCGTAGGTTCATTGTTGTCCAACAACATGACCTCCAAGACAGGGTTGCCGTACCACTCAGGAGCAGTACGCGCCCTTGTCGACCTACGAGGTTCAATAGTAACTTGATCTGAAACTTCATGATCATCATCATTAACTTCCTCTTCAAGTATCATAGGCTCCATAGAAACATCTTTCTGCACTGCGCTACTCTCTAGTTGAAATAAAGGTTCAATAACCTCATCAAGCTCTATTTAACTCCCACTCAATTCTTTTGAGAGAAACTCTTTCTCAAGAAATGTTCCGTTCTTAGCGACAAACACTTTGCCTTCGGATCTGAGATAGAAGGTATACCTGACTGTCTCTTTCGGGTATCCTATGAAGACGCATTTCTCCTCTTTGGGTTCCAGCTTTTTAGGCTAAAGCTTTTTGACATAAGCATCACATCCCCAAACTTTAAGAAATGACAACTTTGGCCTCTTGCCAAACCAAAGTTCATATGGTGTCGTCTCAACGGATTTCGATGGTGCCCTATTTAAAGTGAATGCAGCTCTCTCTAATGCATAACCCCAAAACGATAGTGGCAAATCAGCAAGAGACATCATAGAACGCACCATATCTAATAAGGTTCGATTACGACGTTCGGACACACCATTACACTGTGGTGTTCTAGGCGGTGTCAACTGTGAAACAATTCCACACTGTCTTAAGTGACTGTCAAACTCATAACTCAGATATTCACCTCCTCGATTAGATCACGGGAATTTAATCTTCTTGTTACGATGACTCTCAACTTCACTCTGAAATTGCTTGAACTTTTCAAACTTTCGGACTTGTGTTTCATTAAGTAAATATACCCATATCTACTTAAGTCATCAGTGAAGGTGAGAAAATAACGATATCCACCGCGCGCTGCAACATTCATTGGACCGCACACATCAGTATGTATGATTTCCAACAAGTCACTTGCTCGTTCCATTTTTCCAGAGAACGACGTTTTAGTCATCTTGCCCATGAGGCATGGTTCACATGTGTCAAGTGATTCAAAATCAAGTGACTCCAAAAGTCCATCAGCATGGAGCTTCCTCATGCGTTTTACACCAATATGACCCAAACAGCAGTGCCACAAGAAAGTGGTACTATCATTATCAACTCTACATCTTTTGGCATCAATGTTATGAACATGTGCATCATCACTATCAAGATTCAATATGAATAAACCCCTCACATTGGGTGCATGACCATAAAAGATATTACTCATATAAATAGAACAACCATTATTCTCTGATTTAAATGAGTAACCGTCTTGCAATAAACAAGATCCAGATATAATGTTCAGGCTTAACGCAGATACTAAATAACAATTATTCAGGTTCATCACTAATCCCGATGGTAATTGAAGAGAGAGTGTGCTGACGACGATCACATCAACCTTGGAACCATTTCCCACGCGCATCGTCACTTCGTCCTTTGTCAGCCTTTGTCTATTCAGTAGTTCCTGTTTTGAGTTGCATATGTGAGCAACCGAACCGGTATCAAATACCCACGCACTACAATGAGAGCTAGTAAGGTACACATCAATAACATGTATATCATATATACCTTGTTTGTTGTTGGCCGCCATCTTGTCAGCTAGGTACTTGGGGCAGTTCTGCTTCCAGTGACCAGTTCCCTTGCAATGAAAGCACTCAGTTTCTGGCTTGGGTCCAGCTTTGGGCTTCTTTACAAGAGTAGCAACTGCTTTGCCATCCTTCTTGGATTTACCCTTCTTAACCTTGCCCTTGCTATTCTTCTTGAAACTAGTGGTTTTATTGACCATCAACACTTGATGTTCTTTCTAGATTTCAGACTCAGCGACTTTCAGCATCGCAAATAGCTCGGCGACTGACTTGTTCATCCCGTGCATGTTATAGTTACTCACAAAGCTCTTGTAGCTAGGTGATAGTGATTGAAGAACTCTGCCAGTGATCGCCTCTGCCGGAAGGGGCATTCCCAACTCCGCCAAACGAGTCAAATACCCAGACATTCTGAGTATATGTTCACTGATAGACCCGTTCTCCTCCATTTTGCAAGCATAGAACTTATCAGAGGTCTCATACCTCTTGATCTGAGAATTCTTCTGAAAGATAAACTTCAACTCCTGGAACATCTCATATGCTCCATGATGTTCAAATGTCTTTGAAGTACCAGTTCTAAGCCATACGACATTGCACACTGAACTATTGAGTAATCCCCAGAACGTGCCTCCCAAGCGTTCTTAACGTCTTCGGATGACATGTCTTCGGGTTGGTCACCAAGCGGTGCATCAAGGACATATGATTTTTGGGAAGCCGTGAGGATAATCCTCAGATTACGGGCCTAGTCAACAAAGTTACTTCCATCATCTTTCAACTTAGCTTTCTCTAGGAACGCATTAAAATTCAGGGGTGCTACTGCATGAGCCATTGATCTACAACATAAATATGCAAAGGTTACTTAGACTATTGTTCAAGATAATGAGTTTAGTTAATCAAATTACTAAAGCTCCCACTCAAATTGACATCCCTTAGGTCATATGAGTGTCACACGATCCAAATTCACCAACTCAAGTCCGATCATCACGTGAGTTGAGGTGGTTTCAATGGTGAACATCATCATGTTGATCATATCTTCTATATGACTCATGTTCGACCTTTCGGTCTCTTGTGTTCCGAGGCCATGTCTGTACATGCTAGGCTCGTCAAGTTTAACCCGAGTGTTCTACATGTGCAACACTGGCTTGCACCGTTGTATGTGAACGTAGAGTCTATCACACCCGACCATCACGTGGTGTCTCGACATGACAAACTTTCGCAATGGTGCACACTCGGGGAGAACACAATTCATCTTGAAATTGAAGTGAGGGATCACCTTATAATGCTACGCCATGAACTTGTGCTTTTGATCTCCATCTTGAAAGCACCGGCATGATCTCCATCGTCACCGGTCATGACACCATGATCTCCATCATCTTGATCTCCATCAACGTGTCGCCATCGTGGTTGTCGCGCCCACCATGCTTCTACTATTATTGCTACCGTTTAGCGATAAAGTAAAGCATTACATAGCGCTTAATGATTGACACGCAGGTCATACAATAATTAAAGACAACCCTATGGCTCCTGCCGATTGCCGTACTCATCGACATGCAAGTCGTGATATTCTATACAACACATGATCATCTCATACATCACATATATCTCATCATGTAATTGGCCATATCACATCACAACATACCCTGCAAAAACAAGCTAGACGTCCTCTAATGTTGTTACATGTTTTATGTGGCTGCTACGGGTATCTAGCAAGAACAATTCTCACCTACGCATAAACCACAACGGTGATACATAAGTTGCTTTTCAACCTTCTCAAGGACTGCCTTAGTCGAATCCGATCCAACTAAAGTAGGATAAATAGACACCCGCCAGCCATCTTTGTGCAACGACGTTACACGTTAGTCGATGGAACCGGTCTCTCGTAAGCGTATGAGTAAGGTTGGTCCGAGTCGCTTCATTCCACAATACCGCTAAACCAAAACACGACCAAGGGAGGAAGCAATCTAAGCATAAATTCCCACAGACTCTTTGTGTTCTACTCGAGATCTCATCTACACATAGACCTAGCTCTGATACCACTATTGGGGAACGTTGCAAGGGAAACAAGAAATTTCCTACGCACACGCAAGATCTATCCATGGTGATGAGCATCTACGAGAGGGAGAGTGGATCTACGTACCCTTGTAGATCGCTAAGCGGAAAGTGTTACGAAACGCGGTTGATGTAGTTGAACGTCTACGCGATCCAAATCGTTGAGCGCCCCACGATCCAATCACGATCTGTCCCGATCAAGCACCGAACGGACGACACCTCCGCGTTCAGCACACGTACAACTTGATGACGATCTCCGCCTTCTTGATCCAGCAAGAGGGAGCGGAAGGGTAGACGAGTTCTCCGGCAGCATGACGACGCTGCAGCGATGGTGGTGGAGTAATCTCAGCAGGGCTTCGCCTAAGCACAGCTAAAACCGATCTAGAGGAGAAACTACGAACTAAGGGTAGGGTTACACGTGGCTAAAAATCTTGTGCCAAAACCCTAAAACCCTCTAGTTGTATAGGAAGAGAGGAGGAGGATGCTTGGCACAAGGGCCAGCCCCTCTAGGCTTCGGCCAAAGTGGAGAGGAGGAGTCCTCCTCCTCCACTCCTAGTAGGATTAGGACTCCTTCCTTATTTCCACCCCTTTTGCCTTTTTCCACCTTTTCCACTTAGTAATCTCTTCCCAGCCGCATGGGCCTTGTGTGGGACTTTGGCCAGCCCACTAAGGTCTGGTATTAGTCCTCCCACAGCCCATGTCGCCTCTTGGGTCGAAATACCTCTCCCGATGGTCCCTCGGTACACTACCGGCACTCCCGGAACAGTACCGATGAGCTCGAAACTTTTCCGGCGACCAAAATAGGACTTCATATATATCAATCTTTAACTCTGAACCATTCCGTAGCTCCTCGTGACGTCCGGGATCTCATCCGAGACTCCGAAAAACCTTCATTCACCACCATGCATAACTCTATACTACCGAAACGTCACCGAACCTTAAGTGTGCAGACCCTGCGGGTTCGAGAACTATGTAGACATGACCGAGACACCTCTACAGTCAATAACCAATAGCGGGACCTGGATGCCCATATTGGTTCCTACATATTCTACGAAGATCTTTATCGGTCGAACCTCTATGTCAAGGATTCAGTTAATCCCGTATTATGTTCCCTTTGTTCTTCGATATGTTACTTGCCCGAGATTCGATCGTCGGTATCTCCATACCTAGTTTAACCTCGTTACCGGAAAGTCTCTTTACTTATTCCATAATACAAGATCCCATGACTAACACTTAGTCACATTGCTTGCGAGGCTTATTGTAATGTTGTATTACCGAGTGGGCCCTGAGATACCTCTCCGTCACACGGAGTAACAAATCCCAGTCTTGATCCATGCCAACCCAACAGACACCCTTGGAGATACCTGTACGTTGTGAAGTTTTATTCACAAAAGGCACTCCTCCGGTGTCCGTGAGTTGCATGATCTCATGGTCATAGGAACATATACTTGACATGCAGAAAACTGTAGCAATAAACTGACACGATCATATGCTATGTTTATAGTTCGGGTGTTGTCCATCCCATCATTCTCCTAATGATGTGATCCCGTTATCAAATGACATCACATGTCAATGGCTAGGAAACCTTGACCATCTTTGATCAACGAGCTAGTTCACTAGAGGCATACTAGGGACAAAGTGTTGTCTATTTATCCACACATGCAATGTGTTTCCAATCAATACAATTATAGCATGGATAATAAAAAATTATCATGAACAAGGAAATATAATAATAAACACTTTATTTATTGCCTCCAGGGCATATTTCCAATAATGATGCCCCCTAGGACCCGTCGCTTCTGCTTTGAGGCGTTTTGGTTGGAGCAACCGGGTTTCTTTGAGTTGGTTTGCGACCGCTGGTTAGAGGCAGTCACGTCCCTGCCTCGTGTGTTCTGTGTTGTGGATGTTTGGCATCACTATGCTAAAATGGCTCGCCAGGTCATGAAGGGCTGGGGGCGAACGTTGGTGCTGATCTTCGGTCCCGTAAAGGGGCCCTACTGGATCAGATTAAGGTTCTAGATGGCCTAGCTGATGGGTCGGGCCTGTCTCCTGGTGACTGGCTTAGGAGATACTCCCTCGAGGCTTCGCTCATGGACATTTACAAGATCGTGGAGCTGTTCTGGCAGTATCGAGGGGGCCAGAACTGGCTCCTTAAAGGGGACGCGAACACTACTTACTTCCAGGCGATCGCCAATGGCCGCAGGCAGAAATCTGTCATCCCTTTCCTCTCGGATGGGGATGCTCTTCTAGAAAGCCCATAGGACATCTCCACCCTTATTTACTCATTCTATAAGGAGTTGTTTTCAGCTGAGCCGCGTGGAGGCGTTTCCCTCTATGATGACTTTTGGCCATTTGTTGACCAGGTCTCCGAGGCGGAGAATGCGGAACTGACTCTCCCTTTCTCTCCCGAGGAGGTGGGCAGGGCGATTGCTTCTGTGAAAGCTAGCTTGGCCCCGGGGCCGGATGCCTTCCGGTAGTTTTCTTCTAGAAGTTGTGGGAGGTCCTATGTTCGGTCATTATGCCCATGTTACATGAGTTTTATATTGGAACTCTGGACATGGCTAGGATAAACTATGGTGTCATATACCTGACCCCCAAAGTAGTTGGGGCGGCGGATATTAGGCAATTACACCCCATCACGGTGATTAATGTGTTGGAGCGAATCTTTGCGAAGGTTTGCGCGACCCCTTTATCCCCCATGGCGGAACGGAACTGATTGCCCACCACCTCCAGGCCGCATTCTTGAAGGGCCGGCAGATCCATGATGGGATTCTTGCCCTTCACAAGATCGTCCATGAGGTGGCGTCGAAGGGGCTTAAGGGAGTCTTCCTCAAATTGGACTTCCAGAAGGCATATGATCGTCTGGATTGGTCCTTTTTGAAGTTGGTTATGCAGCGACGAGGATTTGGCGAACGGTGGTGCTCCTGGGTCATGCAATTGGTTAGAACTGTAAACATGATGATCAAGATCAATGGAGAGGTTGGTCCCTTCTTCCAGGCCTCCAGGGGGAAAGCAAGGGGATCATGTCTCCCCCTTGATTTTCAACCTTGCAGTTGATGCCCTTGTGGGCATCCTAGATAAGGCCAAGCTGGCCGACCAGCTTAAGGGTGTGGTTAGTCATCTCATTCCGGATGGGGGAGTTACCCACTTGCAGTATGCAGACGACACCATGATTATTGTAGAAGGTTCATATTCGGACATTGTTAATCTTAAGTTCCTTTTGCCCTGCTTTGAGGAAATGTCTGGACTTAAGATTAACTTTGACAAGAGAGAGGTTGTGGTCCTTGGCTACTCGGAGCTTGAGCAACACAGGATCACGGATAATCTCAATTGTAGGCTGGCTTCATTCTCCATATATTACTTGGGGATGCCCTTGACTGAGTCCAGGATTTTGGTGAGTGGGTATGATCCGCTTGTGGGACGAGTAGCGTCCCATGCGGAGCCCTGGTGCGGTAGGTTCAGTTCTAAAGGGAGCAAAACTGTCCTCATTAGCTCTAACCTTGCTAGCTTCCCCATGTATATGATGGGGATGTACATCTTGCTCGAAGGTGGGCATAGCTCCTTTCACAAGGAGCTGGCTAGGTTCATCTGGCAGGCGGGGTATGGCCGACCTAAGTACCATATGGTGAAATGGGCCGACATCTACTTGCCGAAGGACCGAGGTGGGTTGGGTATACCTGCGTCCCACTGTATGAACATTACACTCATGCTTTGTTGGGTTTGGCGGATCTTGCGGGGTGATGGGGGTCTGTGGTTGAAGTTGATTGAGTCAAAGTACTTGCAGGGCCATCCCCTCTTGGCTTGCTCACACTCGGCTGGGTCCTAGTTTTGGAAATCTATCCAAGCCATCAAGGATGAGATTAGGCTGGGTTTGCGGTTCTCGGTTGGTAATGGGCCTGGGACCCAATTTTGGTTGGACCCCTGGCTTGATGGGGAGCCTCTCCGCATTTGGTTCCCGAGGCTCTTTGCGATTTGTGATGATACGACTATTCTTGTCTCTGCAGCTACTTTGGATGAGGGATGGAACATTGCGTTCCGCCACTCATTCAGACCAGTCGAGGGGCAGGAATGGGCAAACTTGAGGGAAGTAGTCCCTCTTCCTTTGTCCCAGGATCCTGACATTGTTTCTTGGAGTCTTTCACCCTCGGGAGACTTCTCTGTTAGTTGGGCCTATCAGGCGTTGTGCCGGCTTCCGGTTCTCCAGTGGTTATCCCCACTGTGGAAGGCGTCGATGCCACTGAAGATCAAGATTTTTGTGTGGCAGCTTCTCCAAGATTGCTTACCTTCGGGGACCGAGGTGCTTAAACGCCATGGTCCAGGCAATGGCCTTTGCCCCCTTTGCTTCGTCCCATAAATGGGAATGCACATTATGTTCTCGTGCATAGAAGCACATGCACTTTGGTGCTTTGTTCGTGCAGCTTCGGGTCCGGAGTGGGAGGCCCATGACCTTGCAAAGTTTCTGCAGGTTAGGGCCACTCAAGTTGGCCGTAAGCACCGATTGTTCTGGCTCATCTTCGAGGCTATGACGTGGACCCTTTGGACTACTCGCAATAAGAGGTGATTGAGAGGATATTCCCGCGGCATGCCTCTGACTCGTTTTTCAATTTTCTTGCCTTCTTGCAGCACTGGCATCCGCTTGCTGGACCGAGAGATCGTGACCGGCTTCAGCTCTATCTGGACGCACTACTAGCTTCCACGCGCCGGATTTCCAACCGTTCTCCTGCTTCGTAGCTTGCCCTGGTGGCCCTTTATGTTTCTTCTTATTTCTTTTGGGCGTGCTTGTGATGTGGCGCCAACAGTTTCTTTCTTTGACTATGGTTGAGACGCGGTTGTATGGATGTTTCTTTTATCTATAAAGTGGGGCGAAAGCCTGTTTCGAGGGGTGGAGGCTAAGGACGAGATGGGAACCCTTCTCTCATCTAAGGAAAGGTTCAAGCAAGAAAAAGATGGAGGGGGGACTCTCTCCCTCTCTCTCCTGGCGGCGTCGGACTGCCGCCGAAGGAACCACCATGATGGTGATCTACTCCAACACTTCGTTGCAGTCATCAAAACATTTCTTCCTCTCCGTCCAGCGGTGTATCCTCTCTCACCCCGATGTAATCTCTACTTGAACATGGTGCTCTACGCTATATATTATTATTCAGTTATGTGTTGCACCTCTTTTATGTTTGAGCAAATTCTTTGTGTCCTTTGGGCTAATTGCGGTATGATATGATTGTTATGAGTTGTATATTATTATGGTGATGTCCTATGACACTTTCCATGTAGCGTAAGTGCACAAGTACTAGTTTCAATGGCTATATTAGGTTGTTTGTAGTTAACACGTGCCTTGTTTGTTTCAATAATCCATATTGCGATATTCAAGTATGAACTCTCCAGTTCAATTTCACCGATACGAGTTACAAACTTAAAATGTCTATGCTAGGCTGTTGTTAAGCCTCTTTAAGTGAACTGTTATATCATTTTTTTCTCTGACCATTTTCTACAGTGCTACTCATCGCAATGAAGATATCACTTTAGATGTTATCGTTTAATTACCATTTGCTATTTTTGGTTGATGTTAATCATGTTATAGTTAACATGTCTTTTCATGTACTTATGCAGGGCCACAAAGTGCGATGTTGTTGTTTACCGTCAAGGTTAGTCACATCCCAATGTCTTATAGTATTTTACATCATTTGTGCAATTACACTTTAGATTCTAACATTGACTTGTTACTTGTAGGTACATATGTCGGCGGTACTAGTCTTCGCTTCAACCCGGAGGAACACCTCGCCGCCAACGTAGTCGACTTGGGGCGGGGTATGGCTAAGATGAATTTCCCTAGAAACTATCCCTCAAGATTTATCTAGTATGAACCATTCAGTTTAATTTAACAATACATGTTGCAATGGCTATGTTTTGTATGGTTGATGTGCTAAGTTTGCTGTAATACACGCCTAACCTGTCTTAACTATTTTTTCTATCTTTTTTGGCTTGTGATGTTTAACTCTGTCAATTTCAATATCACCGTATGAGTTTCAATGACTATATTAGGTTGTCTGTAGTTAACACGTGTCTTGTTTATTTTAGTAATGCACACTATGATGTTCAAATGAACTGTTTAGTTTAATTTCATCAATATCAGTTACCAACTTACAATAACTATGCTAGGTTGTTGTTAAGCATGTTCAAGTGAACATTTATATCCATTTTTTACTTTGTTCCTTTGCTATCATACTACTCTTCGTAATGAAGATATCACCAAAGATATTGTCATTTAATTACCATTTGCTATTTTTGGTGGATTCTGCTGTAATTAACATGCTTTTCCATGTACTTATGCAGGGCAACAATGCGCGATGCTATTTTTTACGGCCGAGTTTAGTCACATCCCAATGTCTTATAGTATTTTACATTATTTGTGAATTGCAGTTTAGCTTCTAACATTTAATTGTTGCTTGTAGGTACATATGTCAGCGGTATGGATCCACACTTCGACCCCTTTGCATATGGGCAATGAGATATCCATGAACAAATGTTAAGTGAGGAAACTAAGAAAAATTATTAGATGGAAGAGATAGATGATCAAAATTAAACTGCTTATTTACACGTTATCTAAGACAAAAGTGAACTTTAGAATGACAAGTAATATGTTGCCTTATTTTCCTGCCCATAACAAATTACTCTATTAGAGATAAATATCTGAAAGTTGGCTCTTTTTAGTGGTTTTTGAAGCAAATTACTTATGATTACCTTGCAAACTACATGGCCTATGTGAAGGCAGCAAAGGTTAATGTACATAATTCAGACTATCATGATAATGGTTTAGAAGTCTTTCTGAAGGCGGGGAAGGATGGACGGACAATCATCATAAGGGGTTGGATAAAAGTTGTATGCGTCTTTGGCATGGACGAGGGCACATTATGTACAATTCTCTCTTCACCTTTACCGCCTCTAATTCTATATGTTATGGTTCATCATATTTAATCTTCTGCCGAATTATGTAATTATTGAACATATTGTAGTGAAATTTGATTTATGCATTGGTTTCTGAACATTGTAAATAGGGTATTGATGGATGTGAAATATTTATATTCCATGCTTCATAATTCAAAATTTGAGATTTGCAATCCAAATATTAAATTAACGTAAAAATAGTAACTATTAAGTAATAAATTACGGTACACACGGTTAGAAAGGAAACAACGTGTGTAATGGAAAAATATATTACACACGATTCTTTGAAGAATAACGTGTGCGATTCGCCACGGTACAACACACGGTCGCATATCTTATGCATTTAGGATTGTCAGCAGTACCACACATGTTTCCATACCATATGCGTGTGCGATTGACGGCAATAGCATAAACATTTCAAACCGATGTGTGTGTGTGTGTAATATAGGACGAAAAGAAGACGAATCAAGTATGAACTCATGTGTGATAGGAATACCTATCACACACACTTATTAAATGGCCACATTGGCGATAGTAGAGCCACCACATACAATTTGTAGTTTTTGACTGTGTATTATAATGTACCTATCGCAAATAAGTCGGTAGATTAAATGTTTCTAGTATCCATCTTTTGCACACGAGCATATATGTGTAATTGTTAGATGTCTGGTGGATAACAAACGTAACATCAAGGTGTACCGTGTGGGATAGTACACGACTTCGCATGCGATTATTTTAGGAAATCATCAGCACACGCTCGTCCTATCAGAGACGATTTATCTCGGTCGTGTTTGATGGAACCCCCAATCATCCACACATGCAAGACGGCGATTTAAAATTATGTCACGAAAAAGGGTAAAACCCGTTTTTATAGAAGTTAACTGTATCAGTGCGGCCTCTCCATCAACTCCGATGAATGCAGAAGGGTCGTTTGTTGGGGCGGTGAGCATGGAGCATCCAAAAGATTTGTACGAAAGAGACCAAAAAAGGAACAAGAATTGTATGTGTGGCATAAAAGGATCTCCTAAATTCCATCCATGTGGCACAAACATATGACAACTCCGATTGTTTGGAAATTTTAGTGACATGAGGATGACAAATTTCTTTTCATATGACAAGTTTTAATTTTTTTTGACAACTTTAGTGATAAAAACATCAGGACCGAAGTGTTTCGTGTCACAAGTGTGACACTTATCGTTTGAAGAAAAACAATGACCAGCCTATCCAATACGCCGAAATCAATAGGTACGATAGGACAGGATATCGGTGACGCATGTGACCTTAAATTTGAGAACAATAAACACAAAACACAATGAAAATGCTCCTTACCAAGAAACATAATAGAAGACTTGGATACATACATATATATATCGGAGCGACACTAGCGGAATTTATATACTTAACCTATGTAATCTCCTATGTACAGTGTGACAAAACATAGACAAAGCGACAAAGGAATTCTAACAATAACACCAATGCAAGCTGAGTATATAGCAAAAAACTACCACATTACACGCGTTGACCACAAAAAACTACCACGTTTTTTAATTTTTCAAAATGCTACCACAAAATTAATTTGTTGTTCAAAAAAACCAAATGACTGTGATTTAGAACTAATCCAGTTTATGACAGATCGGCCCCGCTCCGTTAAGTTACATGTGGGTCCCAATGTAAGTGTGCTATCTCCCTCCCCTATCTATCTTCTCCTCCTCTTCTTCCATGCTCTCTCTCTACTAGGGCCGGCCACCACGACGCCTGGCGCAGATACTGCCCCCTCCATGGGGCCGGCCACCACGACACCCGACACAACCACAGTCGCCGCTGCCGGGGCCGGCCACCACCATGACCGGACTAGCCATGGTCGCCTCCGTTGGGGTCGGCATAGCCACTGCTCGCATCCATGGTCAGGGCGTAACCATTGCTCGCAGCCATGGTCGGGGCCGGCCACCACCACGCCCGGTGCATCCACTACTCGCGACCGGCGGGGCCGACCACCACAATGCCCGGCCTCCGGCTTCGGCGACTAGCTCGCCGGCGAGGACACGATTCCTTTTTTTTATTTTTCAAGGACCCGATTTCTTTTTATATTTTTTCAGAGACTCGGTTGTATTTCAAAAAGTACTTGGGCCCACCTGTCAATAGTTAACCTAACAGTTAAACCTAACGGTCAACCTGACAAGTGGACCCAAGCTTTCATAATAACATTTAAAGTTAAACATTTTTTTGAAACAACAGAACAATTTTGTGGTAGCATTTTGGAAAACAAAAAAGTGGTAATTTCTTGTGATTAATGCCTATAATGTGGTAGTTTTTTTCTATATACTTAATGCAAGCCACAACAAGGTGCTCTGTGTTTTTTTATCTCACATGCGACATCACGCATGTGGGAGATCATGGATCCAAGGGCACGGAGGAAGACGATGCCGGTACAGACGTATAACATGTTACTGGGACAACCACAATGAAACTGGACACTCTCCCCTGTCGTGCCGGTGCCGGCATCACCACCATCACCTTTAGGATTTCTGAACGTATTTCGGCTCGGCTCCGGCATGACACAGTCAGCAGGATCAGGTTTCCCGATGTACACACACCCTTACCCCTATGAGGACTTCCAAGAGACTAAGCCGGCATATCATCTTCAAATTTATGAAGTCATCATAGGTACATCGTCGTCAACGGGAACATCTCCTCCCACTAAATGCGCATCGTCTGGAATCCTGAAATAATTCCAGGAATAAATGCGAGCATCAGGATTTAAAACCTAGTGGGATGGGGATACCATAGTCCCTCTAACCATCCAACCACAGGTTGTTTCACGGCCTCTCTCCGATTCGACTAGTTGGTAAGATAAATTGAAGGATCCAGGCTGCCTTTGATTCTTCCACTACCGTGGGTACGTCGGACGACCGTCCCAACCTCTTCTTCTTCTGAACAAAAAAGTTCTCAAAAACATCCCAAGCTCATCTCTCCTTGCCATTGCCACGGTGGTGCATCATCTAGGACTTGCATCAAGCTCGGAGCATGAAGACTGCCAAAACTTTTTAGATGCATCAAATGAGGTTTGGCAAATGAACTGGATTCTTTTGTTTTCTTCTATCTTTATAGCATCTACAACAAGACCTCTCATATCCGTCTCAAATGCCCTGCCAAGCCGCCGGTCACTAAGAGATCATGAAATTTCGATCCACCCAGGTGTCTCAAACGGTCCTCAAACACCGGGCCTGACTCACTCCCCTCATATTCAGTCCAAATATAGGCGGATATGGGCGCCTGGGCGCACCAACCATGTTGTCCTGACCTGCACTGGCCTGCATCGACTCCACATATATTTGTCCCCATCCACTCACCGGACCAAACCCTTGCCACTTCACTCCACTCTCCTCCACTCTCCTTCGCCATCCAATCTCACCTCCAACAATCTCCGGCCTTCTCCGGTATGGTGGGCAGCTTATCTGACTCCGATCAGTCTGGATCCATCGACTGAGGTGTCATCCCCTACGGGTTGGAGTAGGCAATGGTGGTCCGCATTGCACTCCGACCGACGGCAGGATCTGTCCGACGCGACTCCATAGTGTCGGCTCAATGGGCGCCCGCGTCCTCTAGGGCTGCATCGTTGCGGTCCCGGTGGCTAGAAAATCTCTCCTTCTCCATCATCGATCCGGCATGCTATGATTTCCACTGGGAACAAACTGCCCGCCGTGGGAAGGAGAGGATAAGGGCCGCCAACACTACTAGGAAATAGCTTATAGGTAGAACGTTACTAGTAGCGATGGATAAAGCGGTGGTGCTACTATTAATTAGTAGTAGCGTTGGGCCAAAACACGTGTTACTGGTAAGATATAGCAGTAGTGCGTGTCCAGATCACCAGTGCTACTAGTAGATAAGGCACACCTTACGCTCACAGGCTAGCCACAGTAGCAGCGATGAACCGTAACCGGCACTACTATTAATCCTATTAGCAGTAGCGCTGGTCATGGGCCAGCGCTGCTACTATGGCTGGCCCAGGCCCAACTCCCCCTTGCCCAACTTACTAGTAGCATTTGTCCCCTACACGCGCTTCTACTAAGTTTATCCACTTATCTTCTTCCTCGCGCCCCTCACTCTCCTCACTCTCTCCCTCGTGACTCCCTCCCTCACCACTCTCTCCCTCGCGCCAGCGCTCCCACATCCCGGCCATCCTCCTCACGTGGCGTCCCTTCCCGTCCCTCCCCTCCCCACGCGGCCGCACTCACCTATCCCGGCCTCCTCATGCGGCGGCCCTCCCCACATGGCTGCCCTCCCCACACAGCCGCCCTCCCCCATCCCGGCCCTCCTCACATGGCGATCCTTCCCCGTCCCGGCCGCCCACCGCTATCATAAGGCCCCGCTGCCTCTCTCCATCGTCAACCCCCTACGTCCTCCCAAGTCCTCTCCACCATAGGTAGCCTCCGTCCTCTACCTCTCTTCTTCTTTGTTTTAATTTCTAGGGTTCATATGGTAGATAGTTTATTGGTAGGATGATAATGGCAGCAAAGGTGGCCACTTTCTAGGGTTCATATGGTTGATAGTTAATATTTAATTAGTATTTTTTAGGCTAGAATGTTTTAGGCTATTTTTTGGGTAGACACTTGATGTGCTTCGTATGTGTTGTCGAAGGTGGCTACAAGTTTGTAGGTTTGGATATAATTGATGGTTAGTTAATTTTCAGTAAAAAGTTTGTAATATAATAGAAAATACATTTAAATATTTTCACATGTACTGGTTGTCTCCTTCAATGTGTGTATCATTTTGCAGGGAACACCTCCTAGTGCCTATGTTTTGCCGGAATGTTGATTGATCTCCGTTTCGACAAATTTCAGGCGCTCGATATGTCCTATTTTAGCAACGATCATGCCTAACTTTTTTGTGGATTTCAGCATGACCCTTACTATAAAGTAGGAAATATCAAGTGCCCATGATTTTCCGGAACAGGAATTAGATGACATTCCAGCAAAACATAGGCCATTTTTTATGTCATGACTCCATAAATGTTATGTTAACTGAACTATGATTTGGGTTGACAGATACTTCTCCAACGTATCTATAATTTTTGGTTGTTCCATGATGTTATATTATCCCGGATGTTTTACAATCATTTTATAGCAACTTTATATCAGTTTTTGGGTCTAACCTATGGACATAGTGTCAAGTGCTAGTTGCTGGTTTTTGCTTCTTGTTTACTTTGCAGAATATCAGTACCAAATGAATCCCAAACACCGTAAA
Organism: Hordeum marinum; assembly: GCA_022496015.1. Classification (NCBI taxonomy): domain Eukaryota; kingdom Viridiplantae; phylum Streptophyta; class Magnoliopsida; order Poales; family Poaceae; genus Hordeum; species Hordeum marinum. The sequence goes on along the minus strand of CM039675.1, from coordinate 369,003,129 downwards.
ACTTTTTAGAGATTTCTTTTAGGCCAGAAGACACTTGGATGACCAAAGAAGCACCAGAGAGGAGGGCCGAGGAGGGCACAAGACACCAAGGCGCGCTAGAGCCCCCCTAGCACGGCCTGGTGGGTTGTGCCCTCCTCGGGATGCCTCTCCACGGCCTATCAGCTCTATTAATACCCAAATATTCCAAAAACCCTAGGGGAGTTGACGAAACACAATTCCAGTCGCCGCAAGTTCCAGAACCGCGAGATCCAATCTAACACCATCATAGAGGGGTGCGTTGTCTTCATGGGTGCCTCTCTGGTGATGTGTGAGTAATCCACCATAGACCTACGGGTCCATAGGTAGTAGCTAGATGACTTTCTATATCTATTTTTAATTCTTAATACAATGGCCTCATGGAGATCTATTTGATGTAATGACTTTTTGCGGTGTGTTTGTTGAGATTCGATGAAGTTTGAGTTCATGATCAGTTTCTATCCATGAATATTATTTGAGTCTTCTTTGATCTCTTATATGCATGATTACTTATAGCCTCATATTTCTTCTTAGAATCTTTGGTTTATTTAGGCCAACTAGATTGATTTTTCTTGCCATGGGAAGAGGTGCTTTGTGATGGGTTCGACCTTGCGGTGTCCTCTCCCAGTGATAGAAGGGGCACGCATGTATCATTGTAATTAAGAATAACAATATGGGGGTATATTATACATGAATAGATCTTGTCTATGCCATGTCATCATTCTTATTGCATTACTCCATTTCTCCATGAACTTAATACTAGATGCATGCTAGATAGTGGTCGATGTGTGGAGTAATACTAGTAGATGCAGGATCGTTTCGGTCTACTAATCTTGGACCTGATACCTATATAATGATCATTGCCTTGGATATCCTCATGATTATTTGATCTTCTATCAATTTCCCAACAGTAATTTGTTTACCCACCATGTGTTATACTCATGAGAGAAGCCACTACTGAAACCTACGACCCACGGGTCTATCTTTTAACATATTGCTTTCTGATCTATCTTTTTCCGCATTTGCTTTCAAAACTACTATTCCAAAAACCCAAAAATACTTTGTTGCAATTTTTATTTACTTACTTTATTTTGTGTCCTCACGCGATCTATTTATCCAATCTCATACAAACTAATCTATCTTTTACCATGGAGAGATTGACAAGCTCTCTTACGTGTCGAGTTGCAAGTATTTGTTCTTTGTGTGCACGTACCGTTTACATAGTGTCGCTTGGTTCTCCTACTGGTTTAATAACCTTGGTTTCATAACTGAGGATAATACTTACCGTAACTGTGCTGCATCATACCTTCCTCTTTGGGGAAATACTAACGCAGTCTCAAGCCATGCGAAAGGAATTTTTGGCGCCGTTGCCGGGGAGGAGGTAGGAATGTAGTCTCCCGTCAACTTGCCAATTTCTGGCACCGTTGCCGGGCAGACATCATCAACATCTACCAGGTTCCTAATCACAATCCCATCTCCTTGCAATTTACATTATTTGCCATTTCCCTCTCGTTTTCCTCTCCCCCACTTCACAAAAATTGCCGTTTTATTTGCCCTCTTTTTCGTTTGCCAATTTGTCGTTCGATCTTTTGCTTGCTTATTATCATGAGTGATTTTGGTATGGCAGAAACAGATGATGGAAGAACTCCTAAAATTGGACATTCTGGTAATCTGGATTATAAAAGTTTTATTTTGGGGCAAGGGAACATTATAGGAAAAGAAACTATCCAATAATTCTTCAATTGTCTTGGAAATTTAACTCTTGATGATGCTCCTATACAAAAGAACTTAAACTTATGCGGAAGCTATTTCCGCACTAATTCTAAAACTCGAAAATAGGTTTATCTGCACTCATCCTACCTTGCAAAGATTGTTTTATGAGCTACCCATTATAGAGGATCCTAAAGCCAAAAAGTTAGCTATCCTTGTTCTTATGAATGAATTTGATCACATAATGCACGAAGCTAGGGAAATTTTGTTTTTTTTGGTAAGAACCACGAAAACCGATAACAAATGAGATCCTTTACGAAAGTGACTACATGTTGAGACATCTTCTTGGAAATAATCAGATTTTTTATGACAACCTTAAAAAGGAAGTCACCGTTTTATATATGATCTAACAAACTTTTAATGATGTTAATCAACAATATTCTTGGATTGTAGCCAGAAATTAAAAAGGATACATAGATGGACAAATTAGTAACGCTAAGATTCTATGGATAATATGTTCCAATTTATATTTGTAAAACCTCCCGATGAAAATACATCTATGAAGAAAAAGAAGAAATATGACAATTCTTAAATCTATGCATTATGCCTAGCTAGGGGCCTAAAACGATAGCGCTTGTTGGGAGGCAACCCAATGAGTAAAAATAATTTTAATTTTTTCTTTATCTTCTTGAGTGATTACAAAATTATGCTATTGTTATGATTGTGTTTTTTATGTTTTAATTTGTGTTTGTGCCAAGTAAAGCCTTTAGGATCATGTTGGGTGATAGTTGATTTGATCTTCTCGAAAAACAGAAACTTTTGCATCCAGTAAAAGAATTATTAAAAATCACAAAAGAGAAAAAAAATCTGATTTTTTTACAGAAGATTGATATACGAATTCCTGGCGTTCTTCTAATTTTTAAGAATTTTTGGAGTTACATAAGTATGATTAGAGCACATATTTGTTGGAAATATGCCCTAGAGGCAATAATAAATTAGTTATTATCATATTTCCTTATTCATGATAATTTTTTATTATCCATGCTATAATTGTATTCATTGGAAACTCAGATACATGTGTGGGTACATAGACAACACTGTGTCCCTAGTATGCCTCTAATACACTAGCTCGTTGATCAAAGATAGTCAAGGTTTCCTAGCCATAGACATGAGTTGTCATTTGATAACGGGATCACATCATTAGGAGAATGATGTGATGGACAAGACCCAAACTATAAACATAGCATATGATCATGATAGTTTATTGCTATAGTTTTCTGCATGTTAAGTATATGTTCCTATGACCATGAGATCATGCAACTCACTAACACTAGAAGGATACCTTGTGTGTATCAAACATCACAACGTAACTGAGTGACTATAAAGATGCTCTACAGGTATCTCCGAGGGTGTAGGTTGAGTGGGCATGGATCAAGACTGGGATTTGTTACTCCGTGTGATGGAGAGGTATCTCAGGGCTGACTCGATCATACAACATCACAATAAGATTTGCAAGCAAAGTGACTAAAGTGTTAGCCACGAGCTCTTGTATTACGGAATGGGTAAGGAGACTTGCCGGTAACGAGATTGAACTAGGTACAGAGATACCGATGATCGAATCTCGGGCAAGTAACATACCGAAGAACAAAGGAAACAACATACGGATTAATTGAATCCTTGACAAAGAGGTTGAACCGATAAAGATCTTCATAGAATATGTAGGAACCAATATGGGCATCCAGGTCCCGCTATTGGTTATTGACCGTAGAGGTGTCTCGTTCATGTCTACATAGTTCTCGAACCCGCAGGGCTGCACACTTAACGTTCGGTGATGTTTTGGTAGTATTGAGTTATGTATGGTTGTGACCAAACATTGTTCAGAGTACCGGATGAGACCCCGGACGACAGGAGGAGCTCCGGAATGGTGTAGAGGTAAATATTCAGATATAGGAAGTCTCGTTTTGGTCACCAGAAAAGTTTTAGGTACTTCTGGTAGTGTACCGGGGGTGCCAAGAGGGTTCCGGGGCCATCGGGAGGGGACACTCATGCCGGGAGGCCACATGGGCCTTAGGGGTGGCACACCAGCCCTTAGTGGGCTGGGAAGCCAGCCCCTAAGGGCCCATGCAGCTGGGGTGTGAGAAAAGGAAAAACCCCAAGTGGGGGAAGGAAATCCAAGTAGGATTGGAATCCTACTTGGAATAGGATTGGAGGTGGAATCCTCCACCTCTCCTTCGGCCAAATCCTAGGGGCACCAGCCCCTCCCCTCCCTCCTATATATATATATTGGAGGGGAGAGAGAGCAGCCGCACCCAACCTAAGCCACGATGCAGCCCTCTCTCCCCACTAGATCGTCTCCCATAGTTTTCAGCGGTGCTTAGGCGAAGCCCTGCCGGAATAGTTCCATCACCACCGCTGCCATGCTGTCACACTGTGAGAGCTCTCATCTACCTCTCCTCTCACTCTTGCTGGATAAAGAAGGCAGAGATTGTCATTGGGATGTATGTGTGCTGAACGCGGAGGTGCCGTATGTTCGACGCTAGATTGGGACGGATCATGATTGGATGGCGGGATGGTGATAATCCCCAAGTGCAAGGAATCATCGTAGCAATTTGTAAATGTGGAAGTGATAAGTATGGAGTGTCGAACCCACAAGGAGCTAAAGGTAAGATCAATATTCTCTCAAGTCCTATTTGCCACTGATACGACTCTACGTACACCGAACATTTGTTTCCATCTAGAAACGAGAAATAAAACTACATTGTGGGTATGAAGAGGATAGATTTGCATGATATCGGAGAACTAATATATAAAAATAGGTGTTGTTAACATAAAGCTGGAATATATTACTATATATTATAAATAGCGAGTGTGGAATAATGATGGATCGGTTTGCGGAATTATCCTATGCAATTGTTAACAAGATCGGAAATCATTATTGCAATTTTATATGAGGGAGAGGCATAAGCTAACATATTTTCTCTACTTGGATCATATGCACTTATGATTGGAACTCTAGCAAGCATCCGCAACTACTAAAGATCATTAAGGTAAAAACCAATCATAGCATTAAAGCATCAAGTCCCCTTTATCCCATACGCAACAACCCCCTTACTCGGGTTTAAGCTTCTGTCACTCTAGCAACCCACTATAAGCGAATCATGAACGTATTGCAACACCCTACAGTGGGAATCCTTCACGTGTGCGCGACACGGAAGGCACCATAGGATAGCACCAAAATAAACATGCAACTCAAACCAATCTAGATCAACAATCAACCCATAAGACAAAAGAAATCCACTCAAAACATCATAGGATGGCAACACATCATTGGATCATAATAGGTGGCATAAAGCACCATGTTCAAGTAGGGGATTACAGCCGGATGTGGGAGAGTGGACCGCTAAAAAGATATGAGGACGGTGATGAAGAAGGTGATGTTGATGAAGATGATCACCATGGTGATGGTTCCCCCGATGGCACTCTAGCGCCACCGAGAGAGAGGGGGAGAGGGTCTCCCCCTTGTGCTTCCTCCTTCATGGCCTCCCCCTAGGTGGGGAGAGGTTCTCCCTCTAGTCCTTGGCCTCCATGGTGATGATGTCCCCTTCGTGTTCCTCCTCCATGGTCTCCGGTTATGGTGACCCCCTCCGGCAGGGTGTCAGAGAGGGCCAAGATTTATTTTTAGTGGCTACAGAGACTTGTAGTGGCGGAACTTCTGACCTCTGTTTCTTTCTAGAGGTTTCTAGATTTATAGAAGTACTTGGCGTTGGAATCACGTCAAGGGGACTCCCGAGGGGCCCATAAGCCAGGGGGCGTGTCCTAGGGGGGGCGCCTTAGTGGCTTGTGGCCTCCTCGGGACTCCTCTCCGGTATCTTTTTGCTCCATTATTTTTTATATTTTCCAAAATTATTCACCGTAAATTTTCAGCCCATTTCGAGAACTTTTATTTTTGCACACAAAATGACACCATGGTAGTTCTGCTAAAAACAACGTCAGTCCGGATTAGTTCTAATAAAATCATACCAAAATCATATAAAATTATTGTAAACATGGCATGAATATTTCATAAATTATAGATACGTTGGAGACGTATCAGCATCCCCAAGCTTTATTCCTGCTTGTCCTCGAGTAGGTAAATGATAAAAGAAATAATTTATGAAGTGTGAATGCTAGCATAGTGCATAAATTTGATCAATGATAGTTCCAAACACTTTTTATAGCATCATTATATATCATAAACAGTAGCGCATCTCATAAAACTTCTCATGATCAAGTAGCAAGCTATTCACATGTTAAAGTATAGACCAAAAAGTTTCTTGAAAACTAACAAACCATATTCCTAGTTATCGAACAATTGCAATTCATCTTATTTTTAGGAAGGGTCTATGTAAGAGATTTGATTTAGCAAATTCCACATACTCAACTATCATATAGTCTTCCATGATTATTTACACTCAAAGCATATTTTTAGAACAAATAGCATCCACCGAACACAGAGAAAGATAGGGGCTTAATGTTTTGCCTCCCAACTTATTTATCATAGAGAAAATTTTCAACGATAATAATTCATGATCAAATATATTTGAATGGCCATATATGCTTACTTGAAAGATAGGGGCTTTTTTCACCGATGACAACTTACTTGAAGGATCTTATTCAATCCATAGGTAGGTATAGTGGACTCTCATGGCAAAATTGGTCTAAGGGTGTTTGGATGCACAAGTAGTATTTCTACTTGGTGCGGAAGTTTTGGCTAGTATGAGGTGGAAACAAGCACCACATGTTGGAGGATCCAAAACAATATAACTTCTATACAAATATACCCAAGCATAACTCATTATGTTGTCTTCCTTGTCCAACTTCAAGTAATTTGCTCAAATTTGAAAATAATTAATGGGTATTCATAATCATAGAAGATGTCCAAGATAGTATATTTATATGTGAAATCTCTCTTCCTTCAATATTCTTTCATGAATTGTTCAAGTGACCATGCGGTGTTTTCTAACTTTCAATAAATTTTACCACCAATACTTCTTATATGAGAAGTCATTACTCCTCATGGGATAACCATATAAAATATATAAATTTAAAATCATTCCCCAACACATGACGCTTGCCAAGAGAAACAAGTGAAATATAGGAAGTGGTGAAGATCACCATCACTCTTGCATAAAGCTAAGTACTAGAAAGTAAAAGATAGGCCCTTCACAGAGGGAAGCAGAGGTTGTCATGCACTTCTTTTTGGATGTGCAAACCCTTAAAGCAAAGGAGCATCAAATTGTATTGCCCTTTGTGATAGCAACCTTTATTATGGAGTCCGTCGCTTTTATTTCTTTACCATCACAAGTTTGTACAACACTTATTTTCCCTTACAATAAAAAATCATACATATTTAGGAGCAATTTTTATTGCTTTTTGCACCGATGACAACTTACTTGAAGGATCTTACTCAATCCATAGGTAGGTGTAGTGAACTCTCATGGCAAAACTGGTTTAAGGGTGTTTGTATGCACACAAGTAGTATTTCTACTTGGTGCGGAAGTTTTGGCTAGTATGAGGTGGAAGCAAGCACCACATATTGGAGGATCCATAACAATATAACTTCTATACAAATATACCCAAACATAACTCATTAAGTTGTCTTCCTTGTACAATTTCAACTAATTTGCTCGAGTTTGGAAATAATTAATGAGCTCACAATCATAGAAGATGTCCAAGATAGTGTATTTATATGTGGAATCCCTCTTCCTTCAATATTCTTTCATGAATTTTTCAAGTGACAAATGTGGTGTTTGCTAACTTTCAATAAAAGTTACCATCTATACTTATTATGTGTGAAATCATCACTCCCCATGGGATAAGTATATGAAGCATATTTAATTTCAACTTTATGATATTCAATTCATTTAACCATTTACTCATAGGGTGTAAGTGAAGCACGAGAGTGAATGACAAACTACTCCCGAAAGATATAAGTGAAGATCAATGTGTTGTATATTAGTTTAAATACCCATGTGAGGACTCTCTCTATCTCTTACTCTTATTCAAAGTTTCATATCCAATGCTTTTATTCAAACATAAAAACAAAACAAAATTATATTCCAAGAATAGCACGCCTCATGTGAACGAATAAATTTTTTGGCTTAACATAGGCTAACCGACAATTGTTGGTGAAGAGAGGTGGGATGCGTAGAATCCCCAAGCTTAGATACTTGAGACTTCTTGAAATAGTTACTTGGGGTGCCTTGGGAATCCCCAATATTGAGCTTTTGTATCTCATTCAATCCTCTCATATCATGGTTTCACCTGTTCTCAAAAACTTCATCCACACAAAACTCGAAAAGAGCTCGTGAGATAGGTTAGTACACATAAGAATAAATCAACTCCTCATGTACTGCCAAGATAAGTTGCACAATAATTTTAAACATCATAAACTGTTTTAATATCACTTCCACAATTTATATCTACTAATATAGGCTATGGAAACTATAGGATAAGCAGATAACAAAACTATGACAGCAATCTATCCAAACAGAATAGTCTGTAGAAATTTATGAAAACAGTGTACTTTCGTACCTCAAAAAATTATTAACATTTAGGAAATGCTAAATAATTTATATGACAACACTGTGTAAAAGTTTCAGAAACATTCCACGTTCCAGTAAAATATGAAAATTCAAACACTACAGCAAAAGTTTCTGTTTTTACACATCACACATCAAAACATGCAATGCAAGCATCCTAAGACAATTCTTGGAATTTTTTATTGAAAAACAAGATTATGAATAACACCTAACAGAAAATTAAAAAATATAATGATGATCCAAGCAAAGCACATATTATGTGAGGAATAAAAATATAGCTCTAAGTAAGATATACCAATAATGTTGAAGACGACAGAGGGGATGCCTTTCGGGGCATCCCCAAGCTTAGAAGCTTGAGTCTTCCTTGAATATTATCTTGGGGGTTCCTTGCGAATCCCGAATCTTAGGTTCTTGTCACTCCTTATTCTCCTCATATCTGTGTCTCACCCAAAACATGAAAACTTCAATCACACAAAACTTAACGGAACTTCATGAGAAGGGTTAGTCTAATAAAGATAAATCATTCACTTAGGTACTGTCAAGAAAAGATTCATAATTGTTATCACATAATACCTACCGTATTCTACCATTCGCATAATTTATATCGCTGAATATAAGCTATGGGAACACCAAAACAAGCAAACTATGCATGCAAAATAGAATCTGTCAAAAACATACCAGTCTATTAAGATCTTTAGTATAGCCATACTTCCCTGTCTCTAATTATTTTGAAACATTAGTACAACCTGAATAATTTGTATATAAAGACCATGTAGAAATTTCATATCATTATCACTCTCCAGTAAAAAACGAATATTCCTGTACTGGACGCAAAAGTTTTTGTTTTGGTTCACCATCAATTCTACTCATCTTGTGAGTCATACCAAAGGTTTTACTTGGCACTTTATTGAAATAAAAGGCACAAAACATTATTACTACAGTATCTTAATGATGTGAACACACAAAAATGGAAAGCGCTTTTCTTTAATGCCTTTTTAGCTAGGCATGTCATTTTAATGATACTCTTCCAAGCCTAATTCCGATGATAATTTTATTCATACCCTAAAAGATATAAGTTAATTTCATATATAATTCTACAATTAATATATATTAACCAATATCAAAGCTCAAAATATATAAGTGAAGCACACGAAGCATTCTATAAAGCCATACTCAAAAGATTTAAGTGAAGCACAAAGAGCATTCTACAAAGCCATACTCAAAAGATTTAAGTGAAGCGCATGAAGCATTCTACAAATAAATGAAGGACTGTATCATACTATAAGGGTGCATAAACGAAAACAAAAACACTAAAGATGCATATCATGTGAACAAAACAAAAACCGAGATATAGCGATAATTGTTGAAGAATAAAGATGGGATGCCTTACGGGGCATCCCCAAGCTTAGATGCTTGAATCTTCTTGAAATATTTGCTTGGGGTGACTTGGGCTTCCCCAATATTGAACTCTTGTCTCTCCTTATTCTTCTTATATCGATACCTTCTCGATCTTCGAACACTTCATCCACACAAAACTTAACAAAACCCTCGTGAGATCCGTTACTATAATAAAGCAAATCACTACCTTTATGTACTATTGTAAACTCATTACAACTTCATATTAGCATTATATCTACTGTATTCCAACTTCTACATGGTTCATACCCCCCGATACAACCCATAGATTCATCAAAATAACTGAACAACACATAGAAAATAGAATCTATCAAAAATAGGACAGTCTGTAGAAAGATGGAAACTTCGTATACTTATGTAACTCAAAAAATTCTGAAAACATAGTACAACTTAAAATATTTATATGTAAGTATTGTGTCAAAATTTCAGAAAGTTTTGACATTCCAGTAAAAAATGTAAATTCACACACTATAGCCAAAGTTTCTGTTTTTGCACCGCACATGGCAAACAAGCAATCTAATCATCCTGACAAATCTTGGCACATTATTTTTATAATACAATGGATATATACAAGGGGATAATTATTTTTCATAGACTTCCATGGAAAATTCTACATTCTTTCCATGAGCATGAACACAAGTGTTGAAGGTCGACCCTCACTTCTCCAATGCACAACCTTCCAATCACTTCTCTTTTTGAAGAACTTCTTAGGCATAAGAGGCAAGTAATTATTTTTGTATTTTTAATTTTTTTTTGTTTAACCCACAACTAAATAAAGAAAAAAGGGAAAAAAATCTACTTAGTGAACAAATGAAACAAGCACACATGAGAATATCAACCCCACGCTATTGCAACCCGGCAACGGCGCCAGAAAAGAGCTTGATAATGCACAAGTGCAAGGAATCATCGTAGCAATTTCCAAAGGTGGAAGTGATAAGTATGGAGTGTCGAACCCACAAGGATCTAAAGGTAAGATCAATATTCTCTCAAGTTCTATCTACCATTGATATGACTCTACATACACCGAACGTTGACTCCCATCTAGAAGCGGGAAATAAAACTACGTTGTGGGTATGAAGACGATAACTTTTTATGATATCAGAGAAATAATATATAAAATAGGTGATGTTAACATAAATTTAGAATATATTATTGTATATTATAAATAGCAAGTGTGTAATAATGATGGATCGGTGTGTCGAATTATCCTAGGTAATCGGAAATCATTATTGCAATTTTATATGAGGGAGAGGCATAAGCTAACATACTTTATCTACTTGGATCATATGCACTTATGATTGGAACTCTAGCAAGCATCTGCAACTACTAAATATCATTAAGGTAAAACCCAACTATAGCATTAAAGCATTAAGTCCCCTTTATCCCATACGAACAACCCCCTTACTCGGGGTTTAAGCTTATGTCACTCTAGCAACCGACTATAAGCTAATCATGAACGTATTGCAACACCCTACAGCAGGAATCCTTCACGTGTGCACGGCACGGAATGCCCATAGGACAGCACCAAAATAAACATACAAATCAAACCAATCTAGATCATTAATCAACCCATAAGACAAAACAAATCTACTCAAAACATCATAGGATGGCAACACATCACCGGATCATAATATGTGGCATAAAGCACCATGTTTAAGTAGGGGACTATAGCGGGATGCAGGAGAGTGGACCGCTAAAAAGATGTGAGGATGGTGATGAAGAAGGTGATGTTGATGAAGACGATCACCGCGGTGATAGCTCCCCCGATGGCACTCCGACGCCACCAAGAGAGAGGGGGAGAGGGTCTCCCCCTTGTGCTTCCTCCTCCATGGCCTCCCCCTAGGTGGGGAGAGGTTCTCCCTCTAGTCCTTGGGCTCCATGGTGATGATGGCCCCTCCGTCTTCCTCCTCCATGGTCCATAGTGATGGTGACCCCTCCGAAGGATGCCGGAGAGGGACAAGATTGATTTTTCGTGGCTATAGAGACTTGCGATGGTGGAACTTTTGATATCGGTTTCTTGCTGGAGGTTTCTGGATTTATAGGAGTACTTGGCGTTGGAATCACGTCAAGGGGACTCCCGAGGGGCCCACAAGCCAGGGGGCGCGCCCTAGGGGGCACATCCTGGTAGCTTGTGGCCTCCTCGGGACTCCTCTCCGGTATCTGTTTGCTCCGGTATTTTTTATATTTTCCAAAAATATTCTCCAGAAATTTTAAACCCATACCGATAACTTTTATTTCTGCAGAAAAAACAACACCATGGTAGTTCTACTGAAAACAACGTCAGTCCAGGTTAGTTCTAACAAAATCATACCAGAATCATATAGAATTATTGTAACATGGCATGAATACTTCATAAATCATACATACATTGGAGACGTATCAGACGTCTAGCGATTTGGATCGCGAAGACGTTCGACTATATCAACCACGTTTCTTAACGCTTCCCGCTTAGCGATCTACAAGGGTATGTAGATCCACTCTCCCTCTCGTAGATGCTCATCACCATGGATAGATCTTGCATGTGCAAAGGAAATTTTTTGTTTCCCATGCAACGTTCCCCAACAGGGCCATCATGAGCTAGGTGTATGCGTTGATGAGATCACGAGTAGAAGACAAAGGAGTTTGTGGGTGTTGATGCTCAGATTGCTTCCTCCCTTGGTCTTTTCTTGATTTGGCGGTATTGTGGGATGAAGCATCCTGGACCAACCTTACCCATACGCTTACGAGAGACCGGTTCCTTTGACTGACATGTGACTTTGTTGCGTAAAGATGGCTGGAGGGTGTTTGTCTCTCCTACTCTAGTTGGATCGGATTTGACAAAGGGGGTCCTTGAGAAGGTTGAATAGCAGTTTGTGCATCACCGTTGTGGTTTTGCGTAGGTAAGAATCGTTCTTGCTAGATACCCATAGCAGCCGCCACGTAAAACATGCAACAACAATTAGAGGATGTCTAACTTGTTTTAGCTGGGTATGTCGTGATGTGAAATGGCCAATTACATGATGAGATATATGTGATGTATGAGATGATCATGTTTTGTATAGAATATCACGACTTGCATGTCGATGAGTATGGCAACTGGCAGGAGCCATAGGGTTGTCCTTAAATATTTTTGCTGTTTTTGCTTTACTTTATTGCTATGAGTTAGCAATAGTCGTAGAACCAACATTTGGCGCGACAACCGGTGACGATGGAAATCATGCCGGTGCTTTGGACATGGAGATCAAAAGCACAAGTTCATGGCCATATCATGTCACTTATGATTTGCATGTGATGTTAATACTTTTATGCATCTTATTTTGCTTAGGATGACGGTAGCATTATAAGGTGATCCCTCACTAAAATTTCAAGATAAAATTGTGTTCTCCCTGAGTGTGCACCGTTGCAAAAGTTTGTTGTTTTGAGACACCAAGTGATGATCGGGTGTGATAGACTTTACGTTCACATACAACGGGTGCAAGCCAGTGTTGCACATGCGGAACACTCAGGTTAAACTTGACGAGCCTAGCATGTACAAACATGGCCTCGGAACACAAGAGACCGAAAGGTCGAACATGAGTCATATAGTAGATATGATCAACATGGAGATGTTCACCATTGAAGCTACCTCATCTCACGTGATGATCGGACTTGGTTTGGTGAATTTGGATCATGTAACACCTAGATGACCGGAGGGATGTCAATTTTAGTGGGAGTTTTTTAAGTAATATGATTAACTAAACTCCTTATCATGAACATAGTCTAAAGTTGTCTTTGCAAAATTATATTGTAGATCAATAGCTCATGTTGTAGCTTCCCTGTGTTTTCTGATACGTTCCTAGAGAAAATAGAGTTGAAAGATGATGGTAGCGATTATGCGGACTAGGTCCGTAAACTGAGGATTGTTCTCATTGGTACACAGGAGGCTTGTGTCCTTGATGCACCGCTTGGTGCGCCATCCCCTCTAGCGTCGTCTGTGGATGTTGTGAACATCTGAGAGGCACGTTGCGATGAATACTTGATAGTTCAGTGTGTCATGCACGAGGGCTTAGAATTGAGGCTCCAAAGACATTTTGAACGTCATGGAGCATATGAGATGTTCCAAGAGCTGGAATTGAGATTTTAGGCTCGTGCCTATGTTGAGAGGTATGAGTTATCCAATAAGATTATTTGTCTGCGAGATGAAGGTGGATAGCTCAATCAGTGAGCATGTACTCAGATTGTCCGGGTGCTGTAAATCGCTTGAATCGAGTGGGAGTTGATCTTCCAGATAAGATAGTGATTAACATAGTTATCCAAGTCACTGCCACCAAGCTACTAGAGCTTCATGATGAACTATAACATGCCAGGGATGGATGATCCCATGAGCTAGTCGTGATGTTCAACACCGCAAATGTAGAAATCAAGAAGGAACATCAAATGTTGATGGTTAGTAAAACCACTGGTTTCGAGAAGGGCAAGGGCAAGGAGGGAAACTTCATGGATGGCAAGCTAGTTGCTGCTCCAGTGAAGAAACCCGAGGTTGAACCCAAACCTAAGACTAATTGCTTCTATTATGAGGAGAACGGTCACTGAGGCGGAACTCCCTAAATACTTGGTAGATAAGAAGGCTAGCAACATCGACAGAATTATATTTGATATACATATTATTGATTGGTACCTTGCTAGTACTCCTAGTAGCACCTGGGTATTAGATATCGGTTCAGTTGCTAATGTTAGTAACCCGAAATAAAAGCTACTGATTAAATGGAGACTAGCTAAGGGAGAGGAATGTTTGTTGGAAGCGTTTCCAAGGTTGATGTGATCACCATCGCACGCTCCCTCTACCTTCAGGATTAGTGTTGAACCTAAATAAATGTTATTTGGTGTTTGCGTTGAGTATGGATGTGATTAGATCATGTTTATTGTAATACCATTATTCATTTAAGTTAGAGAATAATGGTTATTCTGTTTACATGAATAATACATTCAATGGTCATGCACCCAATGAGAATGGTTAATTGAATCTTGATCATAGTGATACACATGTTCATAATATTGATACCAAAAGATGCAAAGTTAATAATGATAGTACCACATACTTGTGGCACTGCTGCTAAATGTCATATTGGTGTAAAGCACATGAAGAATCTCCATGTTGATGGATCTTTGGACTCATTCGATTTCGAATCGGTTGAGACATGCAGACCATGCCTCTTGGGCAAGATGAATAAGACCCTGTTTTCTGTATGATGGAGCGGGCAAGTAACTTATTGGAAATGATGCATGTTGATGTATGTGGTCCAATAAGTGTTGGAATGTGCAGTGGATATCGTTATTTTCTTACCTTCACTGATGGTTTGAGTAGATATGGGCATATTTACTTGATGAAACACAAGTCTGAAACGTTTGAAAAGTTCAAGCAAATTCAGAATGAAGTTTGGGATCATTGTGAGAAGAAGATAAAATGTCTATGATGTGATCGTGGATGTGAATATCTGAGTTAGGAGTCTGGTATTCAACTTAAGACAATGTTTAAGTTGTTTCACAACTCACGCCACCTGGAACACCATAGTGTGATGGTGTGTCCGAACATCGTAGTCATGCTCTATTGGATATGGTGCATACTATGATGTCTCTTATCGTTATGCCACTAAAGTTTTGGGGTTATGCATTAGAGGCAAATACATTCACTTTAAATAGGGCACCATCTAAATCCGTTGAGATGACACCGTATGAATTATGGTTTGGCACCAACCTAAGTTGTCATTTCTCAAAGTTTGGGAATGCGATGCTTATGTCTGATAAGCTCGAACCCAAAGCGGAAAAGTGCATCTTCATAGGATACCCTAAGGAAATAGTTGGGTATACCTTCTATCTCAGATCCGAGGGCAAAGTGTTTGTTGCTAAAAACGGGTCCTTTCTCGAGAAAGAGTTTCTCTCGAAAGAATTGAGTGGTACGAAAGTAGAACTTGATGAGGTTGTTGAATCATCACTTCAGTTGGATAGTAGCATGACACAGAAAGATGTTTCCACGACGCCTACACCAAGTGAAGAGGAAGCAAATGATGATGATCATGAAGCTTTGGATCAAGTTACTATTGAACCTCGTACATCGTCAAGAACTCGTATTGCCCCAGAGTGGTATGTCAATCCTGTCTTGGAGGTCATGTTGTTAGACAACAGTGAACCTACGAGCTATGAAGAAGCGTGGGTGGGCCCGGATTCCAACAAATGGCTAGGAGACATGAAATCCGAGAAAGGATCCATGTACGAAAACCAAGATGGACTTTGGTAAACTTGCCCGTTGAACTACAGGCCGTTGAGTACAAATGGACCTTTAAAAGAAGAAGTCACACATTGATGGTAAATGTCACCATTTATAAAGCTTGACTTGTCGCAAATAAGTTTCCGACATGTTCAAGGAGTTGACTACGATGAGACTTTCTCACCTGTAGCGATGCTAAAAGTCTGTTGGAATTATGTTAGCAATTGCTGCATTTTTCGATTATGAAATCTAGCAGATGGATGTAAAAACATCATTTCCTTAATGATTTTCTTGAGGAAAGGATGTATGTGATACAACCAGAAGGTTTTGTTAGTCCTAAGGATGCTAAAAGGTGTGCAAGCTCCAACAAACCTTCTATGGGTTGGAGCAAGCATCTCGGAGTTGGAATACACGCTTTGATGAGGTGATCAAAGTTTTTGGGTTTATACAAAGTTTATGAGAAACTTGTATTTACAAGAAAGTGAGTGGGAGCACTATATAATTTCTGATAAGTATATGTGGTTGACATATTGTTGACTGGAAATGATGAAGAATTTCTGGAAAGCATAAAGGGTTGTTTGAAAGGAGTTTTTTCAAAGGAAGACCTGGATAAAGCTACTTGAATATTGGGTGCAACCTCTTGAGCTTGTGTTGGTTTTCCCTTGAAGAAGAAAGGGTGATGTAGCTTGTGTTGGTTTTCCCTTGAAGATCATGGTGCTACTTTGAAGCACAAGTGTGGAAAAAGGTAGTAGCAATTTCCCTTCTCTCTTTTCTCTCATTTTTTCATTTTTCTATGGGCATCTAAGGCCTCTTTTATTCAATTTTTTATTTGGGCTTCGCTGGCCTCTCTTTTTTCATAAAGTCCGGAATCTCATCCCCACTTGTGAGGGAATCATGTATTGCATCATCCTTTCCTCACATGGGACATGGTCTATTAATGATGATCATCACACTTTTATTTACTTACAACTCAAAGGAAAATTACAACTCGATACCTATGACAAAATATGACTCTATATGCAATATGGAAGTGATGGTGCAAGTCATAAAAGGAAACGGTGGAAGTTGCATGACAATATATCTCGGAATAGTTATGGAAATGTCATAATAGGTAGGTATGGTGGCTGTTTCTAGGAAGGTATATGGTGGCTGTTTTGAGGAAAGTATATGGTGTCTATTTTGAGGAAAGTATATGGTATACCGGCAAAAGTTACACGGTAATAGAGAGGCTAGCAAAAGTGGAAGGGTGAGAATGCGTATAATCCATGGACTCAACATTAGTCATAAAGAACTCACATACTTAGTGCAAAAGTCTATTAGTCAATTAAGCAAAGCATTAAATGCATGCTCCTAGGGGGAGGTTGGTAGGAGTTAACTATAGCGCGCCCGTGACTATAACATCCCAAAATTTCATTTTGGAATGTTATTAAATATAGCTATGCATCATCATCACATTGTTTGAATGAAATGAATTGTTGAAGTTTTTCTTTTGGATTTCTAAAAGGCCACTTTCATTTTCTCCATATACTTGTTTCTACTATTTGAAAATCTCTGGAATTATTGAAAAAAAGAGGAGTAACATGACACTCCACACTAGGAGCATCCTGGTGAATTATTTGAACAATAAAACCAGGGGTTTATTTGAAATTTTATCTCAAAAGAATTTAAAATCAATTAGGCATTTTCTAAAAAAAATATTTTTTAAAGTATTCATTTTGACAGAGGAAAAATGTTAATTAAATAGAATTTATTCCCCTGATCATTTTGATATATATACTCCCTATGTTTGGAAACGATTTGAATGCATTAAAGGGATTTTAAACGCTCTGGAAAAATAGAAAAGGAAACGTATTTAAACGTTTTAATTAGAAAACCGGCCGGCCCACAGCCTTTACTCCCCGAGATCACTCTGGATCGGTCACCGACGTGCAAACCTCGCCCTCTCTCTCACTCACACGTGGGACCCACCGTTCGACAGCTTCATCAGCGTGCTCATCCCCTTCCCCTCGCCCCCGACCTCGCCGACGATCCCTCCCCCACGGAACTCACTCCTCTCTCCCTCTCCCGACCCCGCACCTGGCCTATAAAAGACTCTGCCCTCGCCGCACTCTATTCAACCCCCGAACGCCCCTGCCCACGCCCGCCCACAAACACCACGCTCCACCTCGCCGGAGTTCGATCGACGACCGAAGCTCCCCGAGCACGAGGCCGTCGCCTCCGTCGTCCCTAGCCCCGTCTGACGCCACCATTCGACGCCGGATCTTCGTCGCCATTGTCTGAGCTCTTCGGACGCCGCCCCCGATCACCGCACGACCATCTCCGACCACCTCCTACGTTTGGCCGCCTTCGACCTCGCCGGAAACCTCGACACCCCTCTGTAAGCCACCGCACCCCCTCTGGACCGTTCGATCCAGATGCAACGCGTTAGATTAGATCACTTAAACCCCAAGGTCATGGACAGTTTGAGCCAAAGGAACTGAAACTATCTGGAATTCTCAACACCAATAGTTATATTGATGTGGGTATTAATGACAACTTGGGTATGAGAATTGGTTGGTGGAACCTTCTCATTAATCAACCAACATTGTAGTAATAACTTTTGCCCTCTCTTGTTGTAGGAAAAATTGGATTTATGCAAAAACTTACTACTCCGCCTGCCAAATATGCATATAGAATAGATGATTACTTTACACCCCTCTTTTGTGACATTGTCGGCATATTCAATATGCTGACCTACACGGCTGCAACATATCATGTTGCAGAGTACTTTTCCGACCAGGAGTGA
The DNA here is from genome assembly GCA_022496015.1 of Hordeum marinum. Taxonomy (NCBI): domain Eukaryota; kingdom Viridiplantae; phylum Streptophyta; class Magnoliopsida; order Poales; family Poaceae; genus Hordeum; species Hordeum marinum. The sequence goes on along the minus strand of CM039675.1, from coordinate 368,984,399 downwards.
GGATACGCTCTATGCTCGGTGAGATGCCCTTGGAGTCAGATGGACTCAACTACCTTTGAAGCTTCCGCAAGATTAGTTATTCTCATGAGTTGGCCTTCAGCCACTTTATTGTAATTCTTATTGTAATAAAGGACTCGATATGAGATTTCGATTTATAAAGCTGTGTGATTTCCCTTTGATATATACATTGATGTACCGTGTGTGTACCAGCATGACCTTGGGATGGTACGGAAACACGGGAGATTCGACCTTTCAGGTCGGGTCGCTACACTAACCCTCACACAAAGGTCGACAATCTATACACAAGTCATGCTCCGACTTCGTTACATAATGGTTCACCATACGTGCATGCTACGGGAATCACAAACCTTTACACAAGTATTTTTACCAAATCACAATTTACTTCCTAACATGTCTCTTAACATTACCATCTTTTTATCTCAAAACTTTATGAAGGAATCAAACTTCTCATAAATACTCAATGCACTTAATATGGAAGTTTTTACTATATCCCTTATGGATGCCTATCATATTAGGACCAAATTCCTAACCTAGACCAATTACCATGTTGTTTTAGAAACTCTCAAAATAATATAAGTGAGGTACAAGAGTTCAATTATTTCTATAAAACGCAAACAACACCGTTCTCTACAAGATATAAGTGAAGCACATAGAGCAAAATTGCCCAACTCAAAAGATATAAGTGAAGCACATAGAGTATTCTAATAAACTCATGATTCAGCATGTCTCTCTCAAAAGATGTGTGCAGCAAGGATGATTGTGGCAAACTAACAAGCAAATACTCATATCATAGTCTCCAAGCAAAACACTTATCATGTGGTGAATAAAAATATAGCCTCAAGTAAATTTATCGATGGATTGAAGACGAAAGAGGGGATGCCTTCCGGGGAATCCCCAACCTTAGGCTCTTTGGCATCCTTGAATATGAATTGGTGTGCCTTGGTCATCCCCAAGCTTAGGATCTTGCCACTCCTTATTCCATAGTCCATCAAATCTTTACCTCAAACTTGAAAACTTCACAACACAAAACTTAACAGAAAACTCGTGAGATTCGTTAATATAAGAAAGTAAATCACCACTTTAGGTACTGTTGTGAACTCATTCTTTTTTTACATTGTTGTTATACCTACTGTAATCTAACTTATCCATGGCTCATACCACATGATACAACCAACAGATTCATCAAAATAGGCAAACAACTCAAAGAAAACAAAATCTGTCAAAAACAGAACACTCTGTAGCAAACTGAAAACTTTGTATACTTTTGTAACTCACAAAATTCTGAAACATTAGAACAACCTGGAATTTATATATAAATCTTGTGTAAAAAATTCAGATCAATTTGACACTCTGAAAAAATTACAAAATTCCTGGACTGAGTGCAAAAGTTTCTATTTTTCAGCAAGATCAAATCTAAAAGTTTTTACTTGGCTCAAACACTAATTAAAATATTTGAAAATTCCTGGACTGAACTAGCATAGATCACCCCAAAGGTTTTACTTGGCTCAAACATTAATTTAAACACAAAAACACAATTACTAAATAAGTAATAATGTGGGAAACACTCAAAAACAGAAGCAAAAATGGAACACAAAAATAAAAATGGGTTGCCTCCCAACAAGCGCCATTGTTTAATGCCCCTAGCTAGGCATAACGATTTCAATGATGCTCACATAAAAAGTACTAATCGAAATATGAAAAAGAGCATCATGAATAGCATGAAAAACACATTTAAATCTAACCCACTTCCTATGCATTGGGATTTTGTGAACAAACAATTTATAGGAAGAAGAATCAACTAGCATAGGAAGGCAAAACATGCATGACTTCAAAACTTCGAATATATAGAGAGGAAACTTGATATTATTGCAAGTCCTACAAGAATATGTTCCTCACTCATAATAATTTTCAGTAGCATCATGAAGGAATCTCACAATATAACTATCAGATAAAGGATTCTTTTCATGATCAATTATAGCATACGTGTCATCACCAAAACTTGGGGAACAAAAAAATTCATCTTCATCAAGCATAACATCCCCAAGCTTGTGGTTTTGCATCTAATTAGCATCATGGATATTCAGAGAATTTATACTAACAACATGGCAATCATGCTTTTCATTCAAGGAGATATCATGAATCACCTTATAATTTTCCTCTTTCAACACTTCATAAAAAAATCATAATTTTCAAGCAAAACTTCATAGAGATAATCAAGTGCACTAAACTAACTAGCAATTGGTTCATCATAATTTGGTATTTTGAAAAGATTAGCAAGTGGATGAGGATCCATATCAATAGATTTTTATCAAGCGAAGATGCAAGCAAATAGAAGGCACATGGCAAAACAAGCAAACATAGCAAAGAAAAGGCGAACGGAAGAAGGACAAATAAAAAGGCAAATCTTTTTGGGTTTTTTCTGAAAACTGTTTTAGAAGTGGGGGAGAGGAAAACGAGAGGCAAATGGAAAATAATGTAAATGCAAGAGATGAGTTTGTGATGGGTACTTTGTAGGCTTGATGTGTATCCTCCCCGGCGACGACACCAGAAAGCCTTCTTGCTACCTCTTGAGCTTGCGTTGGTTTTCCCTTGAAGAGGAAAGGGTGATGCAGGGAAGTAGATAAGTGTTTCCCTCATTAGTTGAGAACCAAGGTATCAATCCAATAGGAGGAACAAGCAAGTCACCAATGGATGCACCTACACAAACAATCAAACTCTTGCACCCAACGCTATAATTGTCAATCCCTTCATGGTTATTTGCAAGGATTAGATCTGAAAGAGATAGATGTAAACGAGTGTGAAAAGTAAAAGATAAATAAATTACAGCAAAGTATTTTTGGTATTTTTTATTTATATATTTGAAAGTATATGATGGAAAATAGACCTGGGGGCCATAGATTTCACTAGAGGCTTCTCTCTTGAAGGCAAATATCATGGTGGGTAAACAAATTACTGTCAAGCAATTGATAGAAAAGCAAATAATCATGTAGTTATCCAAGGCAATGATCATGCATATAGGCATCACGTCCGTGACAAGTAGACCAAAACGATTCTGCATCTACTACTATTACTCCACACAGCGGCCGACTCCTGCCTACATCTAGAGTATTAAGTTCATGAAGAACAGAGTAACGCATTAAGAAAGATGAGATGATGTAGAGGGATAAACTCAAGCAATATGATTAAAACTCCATCTTGTTACTCTTGATGGCAACAATACAATACATGCCTCACTACCCCTACTATGTCACTGGGTGAGGACACCGCAAGATTGAACCCAAAACAAAGCACTTCTCCCATTGCAAGAATTACCAATCTAGTTGGCCAAACCAAACCAATAGCTCGAAGAGACTTGCAAGTATATGAAATCATGAAAATAAGAATTCAGAGGAGATTAAAATAAGATTCATGTATAATCTGAACATAAACTCACAATTCATCAAATCTTGACAAACAAACCACAAAAGAGGATTACATCGGATAGATCTACATGAAGATCATGAAGAACATGGTATTGAAGATCAACGAGAGAGAAGAAGCCATCTAGATACTAGCTATGGACCCATAGGTCTGTGGTGGATTACTCACGCATCATCGAAGGGGCAATGGAATTGATGTAGATGCCCTCCGTGATCGATTCTCCCTCCGACAGATTACCGGAGAAGGCCCCAAGATTGGATCTCTTGGGAACAGAGGCTTCCGGTGGCAGAAATGTATTTGTGTGGCACGTTATGATGTTGGGGGAATATTTGGGTATTCGTATGCCAAAGAATAGGTTTAGTGGACATGCCAGGGAGCGACAGGCCTGCTAGGCATGGCCTGGGGGCACGCTTAGCAGGCTTGTGGCGCCCTGGCACCTCCCCTGACGTGCACTCCAAGCTTGCTCGACTTCTTTCCTTCCAGAAAAATTCCTTCCTAAGGTTTTATTCCGTTTGGACTCCGTTTAATATCCCATATCTGCAAAACTCAAAAACAAGGAAAAAACAGAAACTCACACTTGGCTCTAGATTAATAGGTTAGTCCCAAAAATAATATAAAATAGCATATTAATGCATATAAAACATCCAAAATAGATAATATAATAGCATGCCATCATAAAAAATTATAGATACGTTGGAGACGTATCACTACCTTGCTGCCCCTTGCCTATTGTTACCGTTACTTGCTCATTACAAATTACATGTCTATCAAACTACTTGCTACTTACAATTTTAGTGAGTGCGGAAATTACCTTGTTGAAAACTGCTTATCATTTCCTTCTACTCCTCATTGGGTTCGACACTCTTACTTGTCAAACGAACTACGATTGATCCCCTATACTTGTGGTTCATCATGATACAATATGACAATAGTGGTATCTCCCTAGCCCTTTATGAGATCGCAAAACATAAATGCAGAGCACCTCCGAAGTTCAAGCAGCGTCTATGTTGGAAATATACCCTAGAGGCAATAAATAAAGTGTTTATTATTGTATTTCCTTGTTCATGATAATCGTTTATTATCCATGCTATAATTGTATTAATTGGAAACATGGATACATGTGTGGATACATAGACAAACACAATGTCCCTAGTATGCCTCTAGTGAACTAGCTCGTTGATCGAAAGATGGTTAAGGTTTCCTAGCCATGGACATGAGATGTCATTTGATAATGAGATCACATCATTAGGAGAATGATGTGATAGACAAGACCCAAACTACAAACGTAGCTTATGATCGTGTTAGTTTATTGCTACTATTTTCTACATGTCAAGTATATGTTCCTATGACCATGAGATCATGCAACTCACAGATATCGGAGGAGTACCTTGTGTGTATCAAACGTCACAACGTAACTGGGTGACTATAAAGGTGCTCTACAGGTGTCTCCGAGGGTGTCTGTTGACTTGGCATGGATCAAGACTGGGATTTGTTACTCCGTGTGACGGAGAGGTATCTTAGGGCCCACTCGGTAATACAACATCACAATAAACCTTGCAAGCAATGTGACTAAGTGTTAGTTACGGGATCTTGTATTATGGAATGAGTAAATAGACTTGCCAGTAACGAGGTTTAACTAGCTATGGAGATACCAACGATCGAATCTCGGACAAGTAACATACCGAAGAACAAAGGGAACATCATACGGGATTAACTGAATCCTTGACACAGAGGTTCGACCGATAAAGATCTTCGTAGAATATGTAGGAACCAATGTGGACATCCAGGTCCTGCCATTGGTTATTGACCGTAGATGTGTCTCGGTCATGTCTACATAGTTCTCGAACCCGCAGGGTTTGCACACTTAAGGTTTGGTGACGTTTCGGTAGTATAGAGTTATGTATGGTGGTGACCGAAGTTTTTTCGGAGTCCCGGATGATATCCCGGACGTCATGAGGAGCTCCGGAATGGTCCGGAGATAAAGATTCATATATAGAAAGTCCCGTTTTGGTCGCCAGAAAAGTTTTGGGCTAATCGGTAGTGTACAGGGAGTGCCGGTAGTGTACTGGGAGGCCTCCGGGAGGGGTATTTCGACCCAAGAGGCTTCATGGGCTGTGGGAGAGTGAATATCAGACCTTAGTGGGCTGGTGGAAACTCCCACACAAGGCCCATGTGGCTGGAGGAAAAAACCCAATAGGAAAAGGTGGAAAAAAGGCAAAAAGGAGCAATCCTAGTCCTAGTAGGATTGGAGGAGGAGAGTCCTCCTCCACCTCCCACTTCGGCCAAAGGCTCCAAGGCTTGGAGGCCAAGGCTGCCTCTCCTCCTCCTTCCCTCCTATATATACTGGTGGATTTCTAGGGTTTTGCACTAGAATTGTCAGCGACGTGCTACCCGTTCCTCCAGTGCATAGTTTCTCCTCTAGATCGGTTTTCTGCAGTGCTTAGGCGAAGCCCTGCCGGAATTGCTCCACCACCATCGCCGGAGCGCCGTCAGGCTAATGGAGAACTCTTCTTCCTATCCACTCCTTCTTGCTGGATCAAGACGGTGGAGATCGTCATCAAGCTGTACGTGTGCTGAACGCGGAGGTGTCGTCCGTTCGGTGCTAGATCGGAAGGATCGTAAATAAGTTCGTGAGACGGATCGTGATCAAGTTCGTGGGACGGATCGTGATCGGATCGCGGGATAGATCGTGATTGGATCGTGGGACGGATCGTGATTGGATCGTGGGACGCACGGTGATTTGGATCGCGAAGACGTTCGACTACACCAACCGCGTTTCTTAACGCTTCCCGCTTAGTGATCTACAAGGGTATGTAGATCCACTCTCCCTCTCGTAGGTGCTCATCACCATGGATAGGTCTGCGTGTGTGTAGGAAATTTTTTGTTTCCCATGCAACGTCTCCCAACAGTGGCATCATGAGCTAGGTCTATGTGTTGATGAGATCTGGAGTAGAACACAAAAGGTTTGTGGGCGTTGATGCTTAGATTGCTTCCTCCCTTGGTCGGATTTTGGTTCAGCGGTATTGTGAGATGAAGCGGCCCGAACCAACATTACTCGTACGCTTACGAGAGACCGGTTCCCTCGACGCAACTTGTTGCCTAGATGGCTTGCGGGTGGCAGTTTCTCTCACTTTAGTTGGATCGGATTCGACAAAGGCGGTCCTTGAGAAGGTTGAAAAGCAAATTATGTATCACCGTTGTGGTTTATGCGTAGGTACTCTCGTGCATCCCTATTACCGTCGTACTCTCATGCAATGACAAGTGAATAAACGCTCATCTTGAGAATAACACATCTAGCATGGAAAAATATCGGTCACCCCCTACCATTTCATCAGTGGTACGAGCACACAAAAAGGAAAAAAAAGGAAAACTTAGAGATGGCACATACAAATTTGCTTGGAACAGCATGGAAATACAGTATATAGGTAGGTATGGTGGACTCATATGGCAAAACTGGTTTTAAAGATTTGGGATGCACAAGTAGTATTTCAACTTAGTAAAAGTGAAGGCTAGCAAGAGATTGAGAATCATCCAACCAAGAAATGAAAGATCACATAAGCGAGTATTAATCATAACTAACACTGAATAATGCACCATAAGTAGGATGTAATTTCGTAACACAACTATTGACTTTCGTGCTTGCATAGGGAATCACTGTAACATCCCAAAATTTCATTTTGGAATGTTATGATTTATAGTTATGCATCCATCTGCATCATTGCTTGATTGTATGTGTTAGTTGAAATGCCTCTTCTGAATTCCAGAAAGCTCTTTCTACTTTTCCCTAAGTTGCTTTCACCCATTTGAAATTTTGGTTAAAAGTTCAAATAAGAGAGGAGGAACATGACACTCCACACCAGGGACTAATTGGTGGTTTATTTGAACAATAATAACCAGGGGTTATTTTGAAAATATTTGCAAAAAGGGTTTAAAAACAATTAGGCAATTTCTGAAAATATTATTTTTTCAGAGTGTTCAAATGACAGAATAGAAATGTTCATTAAATAGCATTTATCATTCTGTTAATTTTGATATATAATACCCCTATATTTAGAGACGACTTGAATGCTTTAAAATCTTTTGAATGTCTCTGGAAAATTATTAAAAGGAAACGGTAACCGTTTCCGGTATTAAACGGGCCGGCCCACGGCAGTTAATCGCGAATTCATTACTGACCGGCCGACCGATGCGCTTTCACTTCTCTCTCTCTCACTGCCGCCGGGCCCCACCTCGTTCGCTCGTAATGACCGAACGGTCATCTCCTTCCCCCCCGCGCGCGCCGGACCCGACGCCGGCCATTTCCTCCCCTCGCCGGATCTCTCTCCTCTCTTAACTCCCTCTCGCTCCCCGCACCCCTATAAGTACCGGCCAGCCCCTCTCTTCATTCTCCCCCCTAGCCCCCTCTGTCCCTCGCCGGAAGGCTACGCAATTGCTCGCCGGAGCTCCCACCATCACCGGACCTCGCCGTCGACCGTAGCCACCGATTCCGTCCACCATTCCACCCACCGTTGCCACCAATCCACTCCGGAGAACCGTCGCCGTCGCCCGGACCACTTCCCCGTCTTCCCCGACCACCGGAGCGCCTCGCCGTCGCATTCGCCGCTTCCGGACTCGCCGGAGACCCTGACGCCGGCGACCTCTTAACCCTGTGAGCACTCCCACCCCTTGGATCTAAGATCCACGGCTGAGATTAGATCGTATTAAATCCGAATCATTTTCCTTTAGGAACCGGTCGCCCGCCCGGAACCCTCGAGTGCACACCACCCTTAGCCAATCCGACAGCGCCACGTAGCCCCCTGACCGTCGCAAATCATTTTTTCTTTTTCTGTTTTTGTTTTAATTAACAGAATGTTTTCAAAATTTGTTTTGCTTATATCTTTTAATCTATTTAGTGTTTTGAATTGATTCTTTTTGCAATAGCTCACATTTTTCATGTAGTTTCACCCTGTACTTTTAAATTTCAAATTTGAACTATAAAATTTGAATTTAATCAAATTTGCTCAAAATCTTCAAATCTGAATAACTAGAGTTTGAAAAGAGATTTTGATATGAATCTTTTTGCTACTGTTTGGTATTAGTTAGGACTACCTTCATGCTTAGTTTGAAGATTTTTAGGATATATTTGAGTAGTGTTTTAGCTATAAACAGAATCTGCTTAGTATTATAATATAGTTTTATAAACTCAATTTTAATTAGTTTGATTTAGAATTGGTTTTATTTGTTTATTAGGTTCTGTTAGTAAACATTTAGTGTTTTCACTCACTGATAATAAAAATATAAATTTGCTTAGTTTAATTTTATTTAACATAGGAATCACAACTTCTTTTCAAATAGGCATAATTTGATTAAAACAACTAACTAGTAATAGTTTTGTTTTCAAACAAAGTTTTGTATATTTTAATTCTGTTTTCTAAGACAGATTTAATTGTAAATTATTTTCTGTTAAGAACATGTTTTACAAATAAATAATAAGTTTAGTTTTTCATTCTTTTGTTAATATAGCTATAGTTGATTCATATAGTGTTTATCACAAACTTGTATAAACTTTACTAAACTTTTCCCAACAAACTTAAATTGATTATATTCTGTTTATTAATAAAATATTCTATTGTTTCCTTGCTGACAACAATTGTTTTGTTATTACAAATGGTTTCATTATGTCAGTAGTGTTTTCATTCCTCACCTTTTGAAAACAAAACTTTGTGTGTTTTCTTACTTGAGATTTGTGCATTGTTTTGTCTTGATCGTTTACTAGTTCTTGGTTGATGTTTGTGAGTTACAATAATCTGTTGTATGCTTATTGAGTGCTTGTTTGCTTCGTTAGATTATCCGGAGTGCGAAGCTTGTTACTTAGAGTCACTCACGTACGAAGATCATCAATCAGGCAAGTCACTTTGATCATGTTTTACCCATGTTTTATATGCATTAGTTCTACCATCTCCCCAGTTGCATGCAAGATAGGTTAGTTGGAAACTTGGTTACATTGTAGTAGTATCATGTGGTAGGTACCCCTCTCAACCCTCTTTGACAACTTTGGCCCCGGGAAACGTTGTTTTACTTTTGCTATGCTATTAGTAGACGGGGTTGGTTGTGTGATTCATGAGAGTTGAGAGAGTTAATAATTTCAAGACCTACATAATGATCATGATTTAACGGCACCTCTGGGTGGATGATGGTTGAACGGCACCCTGGAGAAACCAGTGGATTTGCCTAGGTGATGCTGGAGATGGCCAGTATTCACGCGGAAAGGTCCACCCAGGCACAAAGAGATGGATGGATGCTTTAAAACCCAAGGCTTACCTGCACAGCCACAAGTCATTATGGGCTCTGGCTTGGTTGGATATCGTGGTGACCCTGGACAGGCGATGCTACAAGAGGTAGAAGAACGGTAGGAAAGGATGGGCACCGACAGAGTCGCAGGGAAACCCTTTGGAAGACCATGTTTTGGTCATCCGTTTCTCAAACACCCTGAAGTGCGAGAAATCAAACGGAGGCGACCAAATCTTGTGGGGAACGTGTGCAAAACTCTGCAGAGTACTTAAACCTAATCGATTAGCCGTGTCCACGGTCATGGACGACTTGAGCCAAAGGAATTGAAACTTCTGGAACTCTCAACACAATTAATAATGATGATGTGGGTATTAATAATTTTGGGAATGAGAATTGGTTGGTGGAACCATCTCATTAATCAACCAACTTAGTACTATTTTGCTTAGCCCCTTTTCTTGATGTAGGAAAAAAATTGGCTTTACGCAAAACTTACCACCCCACCTGCCATATATGCATATAGACTAGATGATTATCTTTTCACCCCTCTCTTGTGACTTTGCCGGCATATTCCATATGCTGACCTACATGGCTGCAACGTATCATGTTGCAGAGTACTTTTCCGACCAGGAGTGAGGACACGTTCTATGCTCAGTGAGATGCCCTTGGAGTCAGATGGACTCATCTACCTTCGACGCTTCCGCAAGATTTAGATATTCTCATGAGTTGGCTTTTAGCCACTTTATTGTAATTTTTATTGTAATAAAGGACTCGATATGAGATTTCGATTAATATAATGCTGTGTGATTTCCCTTTGATATATACATGGATGTACCGTGTGTGTACCAGCATGATCTTGGGATGGTACGGAAACACCGGAGACTTGACCTTTCAGGTCGGGTCGCTACAATCACAAACCTTAACACCAATATTCTTACTAAGCATAATTACTCACCAACATAACTCACATATTACTATTGTCATGTCTCAAAACTATTACAAATAATCAAGTTTAATTTATCAAATGATCTTCATGAAAGTTTTTATTATATCCCTCTTGAATATCTAGCACTTTGGGACTAGTTTCAATTGTTGCAATTGCTTTTGACAAGCTCACCTGGATATAAGTGAAGAACATGAGCATACAAGTTTCATTTCCCAAAATAATATAAGTGAAGCATGAGAAGATTTCTTCAAACATGTAAAAGCATGCCGTGCTCAAAAAGATATAAGTGAAGCATAAGAGCAATTTCTTTGCTCAATAGATTTAACTGAAGCATAAAGATAAATTGTAGAAAATCATAGCATATCTTTGGCTCTGTAAAATAGGTGTGTGCAGCGAGGATAAAAGCAAACAAATCAAAAATACAAGACGCTCCAAGCAAAACTCATGATATCTGACGAATAAAATATATTTCCAAGTAAAATACCGATGGTTGTTAGAAGAAAGAGGGGATGCCACTCGGGGCATCCCCAAGCTTAGTTGCTTGTTACTCTTTGGATATTACCATGAGATGATGTAGCATCTCCAAGATTAGGATATTCTTACTCCTTATTCCTTCTTCCATCGTGATCTCACCCAAAACTTGGAACTTCAATCACGCAAAACTTGACAAAATTCTCGTGAGATCCGTTAGTATAATAAAGCAAATTACCACTTTAGGTACTGTTAAAAACCCATTAGTATTTTATTATTGCATTATATCTAATTTATTCTAACTTTACCATGACATATACCCCCCGATACATGCCATAGATTCATCAAAACAAGCACACAATGCAACGAAAACAGAATTTGTTTTAGAGAGAATAGTCTATAGTAATCTGTACTCTACCCATCCTTATGGAACTCTAAAAATTCTTAAAAATTAGGACATCTTAAATATTTTTTATAGAAATAATTTTTTTAAATTTCAGCTCAATATCACGTTCTAGTAAAAATTTAAAATTCGTGCACTGGGAACAAAGTTTCTATTTTAGATTCAGCACTATTTCTACTCATCTTATGGATCGTCCTAAAGGCATTACTTGGCACAAACACTAAATAAAACATAAAAACATAATCATAATTGTGCAAAACACTCAAAAATATAAAGGAAAAGATAAAAAAATAATTTATTCATTGGGTTGCCTCCCAACAAGCGCTATGATTTTACGCCCCAAGGTAGGCATAACGCATAGATTCAAGTATTGTCATCTTTCCACTTTTTCTTCATAGACGAATTTTCAGCAAAGGGCTTTGTGAATAAAAGTTGTAACACATTATCCAAATAATTTTTTGGATTATCGAGTTGTCCATCTATATATCTTCTTTGATTATCGGCTACGATCCAAGAGTACTATTAATTAACATCGTTAAAAGTTTGTTGGATCATATCTAAAAGGGGAACTTCCTTGCTAAGATTTTCATAAAAAAATTGATTATTCTCAATAAAGTGGCTTAACATATAATTTCTTTCAAAAATTATTTCATTTATTACTGGTTTTCTTGACTCTTACCAAAATGATCAAAAATTTCCCTAGGTGCTCGTAATATGTGATCAAATTCATTCATGAGAATAAGGGTCGCAAACTTTTTAGCTTTAGGATATTTTAAAACATGTAGCTCATAAAACAATATTTGGAAAGTAGGATGTGTGTGGATAAATCTTTTTCAAGTTTAAGAACTAAAGCTGAGATAGCTTCCGCATAAGTTTTAGTTCTTTTAAGTATAGGAGCATCATCAAGAGTCAAGTTTCCAACACAATTGAAAAAATCATGGATAGTTCCTTTTTCCTATATCGTTCCCTTGCCCCCAAAACAAAAGTTTTAGAATCCAGATTACCAAAACGTCCAATTTTAGGAGTCCTACCATCATCTGTTTCTGCCATACGAAAATCAATCATGGTGACAAGCAACAAATCAAACGGAAAATTGGCAAATGAAAACGAGGACGAATAAAACGGCAAATTTGTGAAGTGGGGAGAGGAAAACAAGAGTCACATGGAAAATAATGTAAATTGCAAGGAGATCATATTTTTTATTAGGAACCTGGTAGATGAGATTGCTTCCTCCACGACAACGGCGCCAGAAATTCCTTTGATGTGGCTTGAGACCGCGTTGGTATTTCCCCAAAGAGGAAGGGATGATGCAGCACAGCGAAGGTAAGTATTTCCCTCAGTTATGAAACCAAGGTATGAATCCATAGAGGATGATCATGCGCGCACGTAAATAATACCTAGACACAAATAACAAATACTTGCAACCTGACGCGAAAGAAAGGTTGTCAAGTCTCTCCGGTAATAAGATAGATTAGGTAATGATAGTTTCGGCAAATAAATCTCACAAGAACACAAACTAAAATAAATAAATAAAAAGTGCAGCACGGTATTTTTGGGTTTTTTGGATGAATAGATCTGAAAACAAAAATATGCAAATAGTAGGTCAGAAAGCAATATGTTGGAAAAGTAGACCCAGGGGTCGTAGGTTTCACTAGTGGCTTCTCTCATGAGTATATAGCACAGTGGGTGAACAAATTATTTTCGGGAAATTGATAGAAGATCAAATAATCATGACAATATCCAAGCAATGATCATTATATAGGCATCTCATCGAAGATAAGTAGACCGAAACAATTCTGCATCTACTTATATTACTCCACACATCGACCGCTATCTAGCATGCATCTATTGTATTAAGTTCATGGGAAAATGGAGTAATGCAATAAGGACGGTGACATGATGTAGACAAGATCTATTCATGTAGTAATAGACCCTATCTTGTTATCCTTAATGGCAATGATACATACGTGTCTTGATGCCCCTTATGTCATTGGGAAAGAACACCGCAAGATCGAACCCATCACAAAGCACCTCTTCCCATGGCAAGAAAAATCGATCTAGTTGGCCTAACTAAACCAAAGATTCGAAGAAGAAATACGAGGCTATAAGTAATCATGCAAATAAGAGATGAAAGAAGACTCAAATCATATTCATGGATAGAAACTGATCATGAACTCAAAATTCATCGGATCCCAACAAACACACCGCAAAAGTCATTACATCAAATAGATCTCCAAGAGACCATTGTATTGAGAATCATAGATAGAGAGGAAGCCATCTAGATACTTCCGACGGACCAATAGGTCTATGGTGGACTAATCACACATCTTCGAAGAGGCACCTATGATGAAGATGAACCCCTCCGTGATGGTGTTAGATTGGATCTCGAGGTTCTGGAACTTGCGGCGGCTGGAATTGTGTTCCGTTGACTCCTCTAGGGTTTTCTGATTTTCTAGGAATTTATAGTCTTGATAGTCGGTGGAGGGTGGCCACCCCGATCCCCCTCTCTCGTGGTTGTTTAGCCCATCTTGGCTCTTCTGGTCCATAAAAAATCCACAAAAATCCCCGCAGCGTCAGGGCTCCATTTGGTACTGATTTCTGCGAAGTAAAAAACAAGCAAAAACAGCAACTGGCACTTTGGCACTATGTCAATAGGTTAGTCCCAAAAAATGATATAAAGTTGCTATAAAATGATTGTAAAACATCCAAGATTGATAATATAACAGCATGGAACAAGCAAAAATTATAGATACATTGGAGACGTATCAACATCCCCAAGCTTAATTCCTACTTGCCCTCGAGTAGGTAAATGATAAAAAAAGAATTTTTGATGTGGAATGTTGCCTAACATGTTCATCATATATTCTTTTCTTTGTATCATGGAAATTTGGACATTTAAATGGTTCAAAGAAATAGTCTAGTTTTGATATGAAAGCTTTAATACTCAAGCATACCAACAAGCAACCATGTCTTTCAAAATATAAATGCTAAAGAAAGTTATCACTCGCCCATCAATCTAAATCATTGACCCATTCACAATACACACTCAAATATTAGGTACACCTAATGCTCAAGTACAATCGTAGTGCCTCATAGTTGGTGCTTTATAAGAGAATATGGAGACTCGAATTGAAAAATAAAAATTGCATAAAGTAAATATATATGCCCTTCGCAGAGGAAAGTAGGGATTTGTAGAGGTGCCAGAGCTCAAGTGTTTAAATTGATAGAGAAAAATATTTTGGGTGGCATCCCTTTCCTGTCAACGAAAACGAATGAGAGATTTCAATATCTTTCCACGCTAGATACATCATAGGCAGTTCCCAAACAGAAAATATAGTTTATTCCTTTTTCACCATACTTTCACTTTCCATGGCTAGCCGAATCCACGGTTGCCTTCCATACCAACACTTTCCAAGGAATTAATTATTTGACAACATAAAGTAAATATTTTTCACTTGGAACGACAGGGTAATACCACATATAGGTAGATATAGTGGACTCATCTAGAATAACTTTGGATTAAAGGTTTTGATGCACAAGAAGTGTTCCCACTTAGTACAGGTGAAGGCTAGCAAATATATTGAGAAGCAGCCAGCTCGAGAGTGAACACGGCCATAAACATGCATTATGAATAATAAACATTGAATGCTATCATGGGTAGGATTTGGACACCATGAACATGAATATCATGAAGGCTATGTTGGTTTTGATTCAACTACGTGTGTGAACATGTGCCTATTCAAGCCACTTGAAACATTCGAGGGAGGGTGACATATCATCATACTACATCACAACCATTTTAATGCATGTTGACATCTAAGATTAATCATTATCGACTCCTGGCTACTTGAGCATGGCATGAACCACTATAATCTCTAATTTTCATTGCAAACATGTCCAATCATAATATGTTTAATCATGGATACTAGGTTAAACATATTTACAAAAACAAGAACAAGTTGAGTTCATACCTACTTCTCTCTGCCATAGTCAATTCATCAAATATCGTCATTATTGCCTTTCACTTGCACAATCGAATGATATGGACATAATAATAGTGCAAGAGTGTCATGGACTAAGCTAGAATTTGCAAACATTTTATTCAAGAGGAGAAGACAAGGTAATATGGGCTTTGTGTTAGATCAACAATAATGCATATGAGAGCTACTCAATATTTTTAGCGTGATCTTCTCCTTGGTATGACTCAATAAAAATAAAAAGAATTTCAGAGAAACACACTGAAATATTTTTGGAGTTTTTAGTTTTTCTTGAAGAAAGCAAATAAGAGAAGGAAGAACAAAAACGAGAAAAACTATTTACACAAGAGAACTCCCAACAAGCAAAAGAAGAACTTAGAAATCTTTTTGGGTTTTCTTTTAATACTACAACTAACTAAATTGAAAAGAGAAACCGAAAAGAAGCAAGAAGTATTTTTGGATTTTCTCAAAGTTTTTCAAACGCACAAGAATAAAACGAGAAGAATAAATCTAGCATGGATAGTACAAATGAAAGAGTGTGGACACCGACAACTGAAATGAAATGTGTGAACATGAATGTAATGTCGGTGGAAATGCGTACTTCCCCAAGCTTAGGCTTTTGTCCTAGCTTGGTAATCACCATCTGTAGCCTGGATAATGGCCTGAGTGATGGCCTATCGAGGCTCTTGGTGCAACCGCCTCAACCCTCCTGGCAGCTTCAACCTCTGCATTGTATGTGCGGGCCTCACTCTCAAGGACGTAGTATCTTCCCTTGCTATTAAAATCAAAGAGAGCAGGAACAGGCAATACAATAGGTACAACGTGACCGTTATCGAACCACAAGTTGTAAGTATAGTTATTGACTATGCCCTTAAGAAATATATGGTGTTTTGTGGCATCAAAGTCTAAGTACTTTTAAGGTAAGATACGATCATTAGGCCAAGGGACACTCCCAACCTCGTAGAGAGGCGAGAGGAATAAATCCCTCCATAGAAATTACCGTTAGAGGCATTGAGAGTCAGTCTCTGTGCAACAGTTGCTCCTAGATTGTAGTCTTTAAATCCCGTTAAAGCAGTGTATATAATACTCAAATCATGGGTACACGGTGTGCTACAATCCTGCTTGCCTACAATGCATTTGCCATTAAAGATTGCAAGGTACTAAATAGACGAAAAACGGATGCTTTTTATTCTGCCTTGTGTCACCCCTCTAATTTCACCACAACAAAGGTTTCTCAATAATGACCCATACTCAGGTTTTGTTGGTTCGTCTAGCGAACCCCAATATGGAATTTTGCACGCGTCGCAAAATGCGTCTAAAGGCATGGTGAGAGCATTATTTTAAACACTAAATGAAACTCTAGAATCATGAGGGAAATATTTAAATTTCTTGGTAAATATTTATGTGATAGTGAGGTGTTGAGTGCACTTATCTTCGATGAAGGGAACCAGATTGGCATTGCAAACATACTGCTCAAATTCTACCTTAATACTTGCACCTTCCATGAAGGTATTACACGGCCAAAGGCATGATTTGGTTTCGGCATCCCGTATCGAGCTTGCACTTGGCTCAACATAAGATTGTCATATGGAAATTTCACTTGATGATGCCCTCAAGGATATTCTCCTCGAAGAACTCCTGAAGAATTACATTTTATTTGCGAACAATTTTCGAAAAAAATCGTGACACAAAATTTTGCTAACAAAACTAAATAAGATTGATAGCAACTACTCCTAGGGATGCATAGAGGCCATATCAAGCATTCAAACTACTTAGAACTCTAAGAATTCAACATGCAAGCTCATCTATAGCAGCACCAAGAGTAGCTAATAATTCTAAAAATAAACCACCAAATCAAAAACTAATTGGAGCAATGGGGGAGTTACATACCAAGAAGCAATCCCCTAAAACAGTTTCGGAAATAGAGCTTCGAGCAAAGAAATTGAAATCCATGGGTTCTTGAGCTAGAACACAAGGGAGAGAGCAATGGTGATTTTTTCTGGAGGTAAGAGATGACATGGGGTAAAGGGATAAGTGAGGGGACCCACCTGGGGCCCACCCTCTCCCAGGTTGCGCCAGGGGTGTCTGGCGCGCCCTGGTGGAGGGTGGCCACCTGGTTTTATTTGTTCCAAAAATTCAAAAATATCAGAAACAATTCATGTTAAATTTTCAGGACGTTCCGAGAACTTTTATTTTTGGGTCATTTTCTATTGCATGGGAAAAATCAGAAAACAGGATAAACATGGCATTTTATTTTATTTATCTAAGAAAAGCAGAAAACAAAAAGTGGATACAGAAAGTTATGTCTACTAAATTCATCAACTTCATACCTCTCAAAAATGATTCATTAATAAAGTTGATCAAGTCTTATTAACAACCACTTTCAATTAGCATGAAAATGAAGAACTTTCGCAAAACACTAGGTTACCTCAATGGGGATAGGCATATCCCCCACCATAATAATATCATATTTATTTTTGACAGTAGGTAGAGGTAATTGAACCCTTCCAATAATGAGTGTCCAAGAATTTTCAATAACATTCATAGCATTAACTTGGAATTGTTTCTTCGAAAAGTGCACCGTATGTTCATTACCATTGATATGAGTGACCTTGTTTTTATTGCAATCAATAACAGCCCTTGCAGTATTCGAAAAGGGTCTACCAAGGATAATCGACATATTGTCGTCCTCGGGCATCTTAAGAATAACAAAGTCCGTTAAGATAGTAACATTTGCAACAACAACGCGCACATCCTCACAAATACCGATAGGTATGGCAGTTGATTCGTTAGCCATTTGCAAAGATATTTCAGTAGGTGTGAGTTTATTCAAATCAAGTCTTTTATATAAAGAGAAAGGCATAACACTAACACCAACTCCCAAATCACACAAGCAGTTTTGACATAATTTATTTTAATGGCGCAAGGCATAGTTCGTATTTCAGGATCTCCAAGTTTCTTAGGTACTTCATCCTTAAAAGAATAATTAGCAAGCATGGTGGAGATTTCAACTTTAGGTATCTTTAATTAATTAGTGATGATGTATTTGATGTACTTAGCATAAGGAGGCATCTTTAAGATATTAGTTAAATGGGTACGCAAAAAGGTTCGCCTAATCATTTTAGCAAAGCGTTCAAATTCTTCATCATCCTTTTTCTCAGATGGTTTAGGTGGGAAATGCACTAGAGGCATGCATATTCCTATCATTTTTCTTTTCCTTTTTCTTATTAGAAGGACTAGGTGCATCTGCATTAATTCCTTGAGAGTCTTGTTCAATTCTATTAGGATGACCTATAGGATAAAGAGGTTCTTGGGTCATTCTACCTCCTCTAGTCACTACTCTAATAGCATGCTCATGCATATTATTATTCATTTCATCAAGCAATTATTTTTGAGATTTAGAAACTTGTTCTAACTAAGTTTTAACCATAGAGGCGTGTTTTCCTACACCTCTAACATCATTACTAATTATAAATAACAAGTCACTCAAGCGAGCAGTCATATCAGAATTATATTTCAAGTGCTTCAGAACATTTGCATTGAAGTGCTCTTATTTTGTAGTGTAGTTATCAAACTCATATAAGCATTGACTAGGATGTTCATTCTAAGGAATATTACCTTCATCAAACTTTAATAAAGGATTTACCTCTACCACCTGTGGAGGTGGTGGTGTGTTAAGTCCATGTATTTCGTCAATAGGTGTTAAATTTTTAACATCCTTAGCTTTAATACCTTTTTCCTTCATACTTTTCTTTGCCTCTTGCATATCTTCAGGACTGAGAAATAAGATACCCCTCTTCTTTGGAGTGGGTTCAATTGGTGGTTTAGGGAGAGTCCAATCATCATAATTCTTAAATATATTATTCAATAGTTCCTCAGCTTGTTCAATAGTTTGTTCCCTGAAAACACAACCAGCACAACTATCTAGGAAGTCCCTAGAAGCATCAGTTAGTCCATTGTAGAAGATATCAAGTATCTCATTTTTCTTAAGAGGGTGATCAGGAAAAGCATTAAGAAATTGGAGAATCCTCCCCAAGCTTGTGAGAGACTCTATTCTTCAATTTGCACAAAGTTAAATATTTCCTATAAGGCAACTTGTTTCTTATGAGCAGGAAAATATTTTTCAAAGAAGTAGTAAATCATATCCTGGGGACTACGCACACAACCAGGAGTAAGAGTATTGTACCACATCTTACCATAATTTGAGAATATAATAGTAGTGAATCTTCTCATCATGAGAAAATAGGGTGACTATATCATTCAGTTGAGTAAGGTGCGCTCCCACAGTTTTAGTTTCATAGCCATGAAAAGGATCAGATTCAACCAAAGTAATTAACTTTGGGTCGATAGAGAATTCATAATCCTTATCGCTAACAAAGATTGGTGAAGTAGCAAACTTAGGATCACATTTCATTCCAGTATTCAAAGTCTTTTCTTTATACTTGCATACTAGTTATCTGAGATCATTTCTATCCTTACATGCAAGAATCTATCTAGCTATTTCTCCATCTAAAGCATAACCTTCAGGTATCTTAGGCATTTCAAGGCCTAATAGGTTTTTCATACTCATGAGTTTCAAAGATCTCATCAGTTTCAGCAGTTTTATCAGTTTCAATGATTTCATTCTCTCTAGCTTTAGCAATTTGTTCATCAAGAAATTCACCTATGGCACATTATCATCAAACATGGTGCTAGTATAATCATAAGAATTATTCATAGCAGAAGTAGCATCATCAATATCAGGATTAATAGCATGTGATGATGTTGCAAACTTAGTCATAATAGAAGGTGAATCAAGTGCAGAGCTAGATGACAATTCCTTACCACCCCTCATAGTAGAGGGAAAAATCTTGGTTTTGGTATCCTTCAAATTCTTCGTAGTGAGCAATTGATACAAATCCCAAGTGACTCAACAAATATAGCTATGCTCCCTCGCAACAGCGCCAGAAAAAGGTCTTGATAACCCACAAGTATAGGGCATCACAACAGTTTTTGAGGGTAGAGTATTCAACCCAAATTTATAGATCCGACACAAGGGGACCCAAAGAATATTTGAGAGTATTAGCAGTTGAGTTGTCAATTCAACCACACCTAGTGTTAAATATCTATAGCAAAGTGATCAGTAGCACAACAATATGATAGTTTGATAGCAACAGTAACAATAACAATAGCGGTAGCAATAGCAGAAGTGATTTTTTAGCAAGTGCAATAGTAACAGGAGTAGTAGTAACTTAACGAGAACAATAATTGGAAAATTCATAGGCACTGGATCGCTGTATTCGTTGGATGATATTCATCATATAACAATCATAACCTAGGGCGACATAGAACTAGCTCCAGTTCATCAATGTAATGTAGGCATGTATTCCATATATAGTCATACGTGCTTGTGGAAAAGAACTTGCATGACATCTTATGAAACTAAGGGATATTAAGGCCTCCTTTTAATAGAGAACCGGAACAAAGCATTAGCACTTAGTGAATACATGAACTCCTCAAACTATGGTCATCACCGTGAAGTATCCCAAATATTGTCACTATGGGGTTGATGGATCATAACACGTAATAGGTGCATCTGACTAGGCAAGATCATATCAAGAACATAGATATAATGATGATAACATAAATAGTTCAAATCTTAAATCATGGCACTTGGGCCCTAGTGACAAGCATTAAGCATGGCAAAATCATAGCAACATCAATCTTAGAACATAGTGGATACTAGGGATCAAGCCCTAACAAAACTAAATCAATTACATGCTGAATCTCATCCAACTCCTCATCGACCAGCAAGCCTACGAAGGAATTACTCACTCTCGGTGGGGAGCATCATGGAATTTGTGATGGAGAAGGGTTAACGATGACGAAGGCCAAAGATTCCTCTCTCCGGAGCCCCAAACGGGCTCCAGATCTGGCCTCCCGATGAAAAATAGGAGGTGGCGGAGGCTCCGTATCATGAAACATGATGAAAGTTTCTCTTTGATTTTTTCTAGAAATTTAGGATTTTATAGCGCTAGAATTAGGGACGAAGGGCCCACGAGGTGGGCACGCTCCACCAGGCCGCGCCAGCAGGGTCCGGCGCGCCCTAGTGGAGGGTGTCCACCCTGGGCCCTAGATGAGGGAGTACTAGATTAAGGGGTCCTCGAATAGTCAACCTGTTTCTCATGGGCCGGACTATATGGGCCGCTGGATGAGCATTGGATGATCAAAGGCCCCGTCGCCAGGGTGGAAGCTTCAAGGAGTCGTGGCGTGTCCTCCAAGTTGTCGATAGTAGATAGGCATGTTTTTTTTCCTTCGATGTGCAACCAACCATGTGTAAACCCTAGGTACCCTCGGCCTATATATAAGCCGGAGGTTTTGGGGTTGTAGTACAGAGAACAACTCATCTAGGGTTTAGCTATTCGATCTCGAGGTAGCTGAACTCTGTAACGTGCATATCATCAATACAATCAAGCAGGATGTAGGGTATTACCTCCATAGGAGGGCCTGAACCTGGGTAAACATCGTCTCCTGTTACCATCGATTCTAGTCTCACAGCTCGGGACCCCCTACCTGAGATCCGCTGGTTCTGACACCGACATTGGTGCTTTCATTGAGAGTTCCGCTATGATCGCAAAAGGAATCGATGGCACGCCTTGTCACGAGCAACGAGATCTGTAGCCAGGGGACTCTCACCCCTGATCAGATTCTCACAAGCGGTGGCATCTTGTCACACGCCGACCAGATCGGCCACCTTGGCCAAATCGGAAACTTTTCCCCCGATCAAGGAATCAAGTTTAGAACCCTGGAGTTTGTTGCTGATTCACGGGGAGAATTGCTACCTCTTGAGCGTGCGTTGGTTTTCCCTTGAAGAGGAAAGGGTGATGCAGCGAAGTAGATAAGTATTTCCCTCAGTTGTTGAGAACCAAGGTATCAATCCAATAGGAGGAACAAGCAATTCAACAATGGTTGCACCTACACAAACAATCAAACTCTTGCACCCAACGCTCTAAAGGGGTTGTCAATCCCTTCACAGTTATTTGCAAGGATTAGATCCGATAGTGATAGATGTAAACAAGAGCGGAAAGTAAAAGATAAATAAATTGCAGCAAAGTATATTCGGTATTTTTCGTTTATAGATCTGAAAATATATTATACAAAGTAGACCCGGGGGCCATAGGTTTCACTAGATAGTTTCTCTCATGACAACAAGTATTACGGCGGGTGACCAAATTACTGTCGAGCAATTGATAGAAAAGCGATAGTTATGAAGATATCCAAAGCAATGATTATGCATATAGGCATCACATCCATGACAAGTAGACCGAAACGATTCTGCATCTACTACAATTACTCCACACATTGACCGACTCCTGCCTGCATCTAGAGTATTAAGTTCATGAAGAATAGAGTAATGCATTAAGTAAGATGACATGATGTAGAGGGCCAAACTCAAGCAATATGATGAAAACCCCATCTTGTTACCCTTGATGGCAACAATACAATACGTGCCTCGCTACCCCTACTATGTCACTGGGTGAGGACACTGCAAGATTGAACCCAAAACCAAGCTCTTCTCCCATTGCAAGAATTACCAATCTAGTTGGCCAAACCAAACCAATAACTCGAAGAGACTTGCAAGGATATGAAATAATGCAAATAAGAATTCATAAGAGATTCAAATAAGATTCATGGATAATCTGAACATAAACTCACAATTCATCGGATTTTGATAAACACACCTCAAAAGAGGATTACATCGGATAGATCTCCATGAATATCATGAAGAACATGGCATTAAAGATCAAAGAGAGAGAAGAAGCCATCTAGCTACTAGCTATGGACCCGTAGGTTTGTGGTGGACTACTCACGCATCATTGGAGGGGCAATGGAGTTGATGTAGATGCCCTCCATGATCGAAACCCCATCCGATAGATTACCGGAAAAGGCTCCAAAATTTGGATCTCTCGGGAACGGAGGATCTGTCGGTGGAAAATTATTTGCGTGGCTCTTTTTGGTGTTGAGGGAATATTTCGGAATTTATAGGCCAAGAATTAGGGTTAGGGGACCTGTCGGGAGGCGACAAGCCTGCTAGGCGCGACCACGGGGAGGCGACAAGCCTGCTAGGCGCGGCCAGGGGGGCGCGCCTAGCAGGCCTGTGGCTCCCTGGCACCTCCCCTGTCATGCACTCCAAGCTTTATCAATTTGTTTCCTTCCAAAAAAAATTCTTCCGAAGGTTTTATTCCGTTTGGACTCCGTTTAATATTCCATATCTTCAAAACTCAAAAACAAGGAAAAACAGAAATTGGCACTAGGCTCTAGATTAATAGGTTAGTCCCAAAAAGAATATAAAATAGCATATTAATGTATATAAAACATCCAAAACAGATAATATAATAGCATGTCATCAACAAAAATCATAGATACGTTGGAGACGTATCAGCATCCCCAAGCTTAATTCCTGCTCGTCCTCGAGTAGGTAAATGATAAAAACAGAATTTTTGATGTGGAGTGCTACCTAAGATATTTATGCATGTAATATTATTTATTGTGTCATGAATATTCAGATCTGTAAGACTCAAAAAAAATCTTAATATTCATATAAAAATAGTAACGTTTCAAGCATACTAGCAAAGCAATTGTATCTCTTCAAAATATAATGGCAAAAGAAAGTTATCCCTGCAATATCATATGGTATGGCTATGCTCCATCTTCCCCACACAAAGTATTTATATCATGCACAACCCCGATGAAAAATCAAGCAATTGTTTTCACACCTTTATTTTCTCAAACTTTTTCAACTCTCACGCAATACATGAGCGTGAGCCATGGATATAGCACTATAGGTGGAATAGAATATGGTGGAGGTTGTCAAGGAAAGGGAGAAGATAGTCTCACATAAACTAGGCGTATCAACGGCTATGGAGATGCCCATTAATAAATATCAATGTGAGTGATTAGGGATTGCCATGCAACGGATGCACTAGGGCTATAAGTGTATGAAAGCTCAAAAAGAAACTAAGTGGACGTGCATCATGAAGAAAAATTCCACTAGCTATATGAAAGTGACAAAATAGGAGACTCTCTATCATGAAGATCATGGTGCTACTTTGAAGCACAAATGTGGAAAAAGGTAGTATCAATGTCCCTTCTCTCTTTTCTCTCATTTTTTGGTGGGCATCTAAGGCCTCTTTTATTCATTTTTTATTTGGGCTTCGTTGGCCTCTCTTTTTTAAGTCCGGAATCTCATCCCCTCTTGTAAGGGAATCATAGCTTCCATCATCCTTTCCTCACATGGGACATGCTCTATTAATGATAATCATCACACTTTTATTTACTTACAACTCAAAAGAAAATTACAACGCGATACCTATGACAAAATATAACTCTATATGCAATATGGAAGTGATGGTGCAAGTCATAAAAGGAAACGGTGGAAGTTGCATGGCAATATATCTCGGAATGCCTATGGAAATGCCATAGTAGGTAGGTATGGTGGATGTTTTGAGGAAGGATATATGGTGGCTGTTTTGAGGAAAGTGTTTGTTGTACCAATGAAAGTTGCGTGGTACTAGAGAGGCTAGCAAAGGTGGAAGGGTGAGAGTGCGTATCATCCATGGACTCAACATTAGTCATAAACAACTCACATACTTATTGCAAACGTCTATTAGTCATTCAAGCAAAGTATTAAACGCATACTCCTAGGGGAGAGGTTGGTAGGAGTTAACCATCGCGCGCTCCCGACCCTCACACAAAGGTCGACAATCTATAAACAAGTCATGAACCGACTTCGTTACATAACGGTTCACCATACGTGCATGCTACGGGAATCACACACCTTTACACAAGTATTTTTACCAAATCACAATTACTTCCTAACATGTCTCTTAATATTACCATGTTTTTATCTCAAAACTTTATGCAAGGAATCAAACTTCTCATAAATTCCCAATGCACTTAATTGGGAAGCTTTTATTATATCCCGCTTGGATGCCTAACATATTAGGACTAAATTCATAACCTAGACCAATTACCATGCTATTTTAGAAACTCAAAAAATAATATACGTGAGGTATGAGAGTTCAAGTATTTTTATAAAACGCAAACACCACCGTGCTCTAAAAGATATAAGTGAAGCACATAGAGCAAAATTGCCTAACTCAAAAGATATAAGTGAAGTACATAGAGCATTCTAACAAATTCACGATTCGGCGTGTCTCTCTCAAAAGATGTGTTCAGAAAGTATGATTGTGGCAAACTAACAAGCAAAGACTCATATCACACAAGGCGCTCCAAGCAAAACACATATCATGTGGTGAATAAAAATATAGCCTCAAGTAAATTTACCGATGGATTGAAGACGAAAGAGGGGATGCCTTACGGGGCATCCCTAAGCTTAGCCTCTTTGGCATCCTTAAATATGACATGGGGTGCCTTGGACATCCCAAATCTTAGGCTATTTCCACTCCTTATTCCATAGTCCATCAAATCTTTACCCAAAATTTGTAAACTTCACAACACAAAACTTAACAGAAAACTCGTGAGATCCGTTAGTATAAGAAAATAAATCACCACTTTAGGTACTATTGTGAACTCAGTATTTATTTATATTGGTGTTATACCTACTGTAATCTAACTTCTCCACGGTTCATACGAGATGATACAACCCAAAGATTAATCAAAATAGGCAAACAACTCAAAGAAAACAAAATCTATCAAAAACAGAACAGTCTATAGCAATATGAAAACTTCGTATACTTCTTTAACTCAAAAACTTCTAAAAAATAGGAAAACTTGGTAAATTTATGTATCAATCTTTTGTAAAAATTTCATACTCATTCGACGCTCCGAAAATTTTAGAAAATTCATGTACTGAGCGCAAAAGTTTTTGTATTTTCAGCAAGATCAAATCAACAACCACCCTAGACCATCCTAAAGGTCTTACTTGGCTTTATGGTGGACTACTCACGCATCATCGGAGGGGCAATGGAGTTGATGTAGGTGCCCTCCGTGATCAAAACCCCCTTCGCAGATTACCGGAAAAGGCTCCAAGATTGGATCTCTCGGGAACGGAAGCTTCTGTTGGCGGAAATGTATTTGCATGGCCATTTTTGGTGTTAGGGGAATATTTGGGAATTTATAGGCCAAGAGTTAGAGTTAGGAGACCTGTCAGGAGGCAACAAGCCTGCTAGGCACGACTAGGGAGACCCATGCCTAGTAGGCTTGTGTCTCCCTGGCACCTCCCATGTCATGTACTTCAAGCGTGATCGGTTTGTTTCCTTCCAAAAAAATTCCTTCCGAAGGTTTTATTCCGTTTGGACTCCGTTTAATATTCCATATCTACAAAACTCAAAAATAAGGAAAAAAAGAAACTAGCACTAGGCTCTAGATTAATAGGTTAGTCCCAAAAATAATCTAAAATAGAATATTAATGCATACAAAACATCAAAAACAGATAATATAATAGCATTCCATCATCAAAAATTATAGAGACGTTGGAGACGTATCAAGAACTCGCCTTGATAGAACCCTCGACTCTTATGAAGAAGCGCGCAGGTCTTAACGCCTAAGACATTGGGCCCCGCTTCTGATGAAGTCGTCAACCCCGGGCTGTCTAGAATGCCTAATCCGACCGTTGTGACTGGATCAACCACGGCTAAATAGGACCCGGATCCACTTTCGTGCAGCTCCGGAACTGCGACGCCGCATATCAACTCCACTCGCTTCAGTGACACGCATCCTACCATCGCCTCGTTTTTAAACGAGCTATTTGATCGGATTGAGACCATGCGTATGTCTGATGACCAGGTTCCGTTCTATGACCAGCTCGGGTTGAGACCCGACGATAGGGAGATTCATGTCCCTAGAGATTCACGTCCCCACGGTCACCCACCTAGTCACCACTGTCGAGTGTCCAGCCAGGGGCTCGTCCCGCAGCAACTAGAATTAAAAACGGTTTATGCCCCGATCTCCGATCATCAAGACCTCGCCTGTAACCCAGACATCGGAGTTTGCTCTGGAGACAGACCGGTATAGGTCCTTGATCTGGCACATAATGCGGAGTCCGTGATTCCAAACTCAGAACGTGGCGTGGAGTCAAAAAAATCCCACCCACCACCCAAGCCGATCATCCAAGTATCGCACCAAACCCACGTTTTTTGACTTACGGGATGTTAAACAATCACCAAGAGAGACAATTCATCATTTTTGGGCTAGACTCCTACTCGCTAGAAGCAGAGAAAAATGTCTTAGTAACCAACAGATAAAGGCAACCTTCAATCGCAATTGCCATGATGAAGGAATTCTCAACGCCCTGGCTCACCGACACATTCGTGACTTCACCGAACTATCAGACTTGGTACAAAAATATTGCGCCATGGAAAGCACCTGGCAAGCCGAACGGCTATTTTCGGAACCAACCTTTACCGAATACCCTAGAGGAGATCAGAAAAAGAGGATACCTCCAAAGTGGCCTTCGAGATTTAAACCCGCCGAAAAGAGGAATAGGACCCTCACAGGGGTCGGTACTGTCCTTGATGGGCTATTAGACAAACCATGCCCTATACATTCCATATTGCTGGACACAAGCCCGACTCACAGCCTTAGAGCTTGCTGGGTCGTCAAGCAGGTCGCAAAAAGAGGTGAAGCCATTCTTGAGGCGCTACCACCGAATAGGCGCTCCACATCGCCACCCGAATACAACGCCGAAGTCCTGACGATCTACAAATCGTTCCCCTCAAGGAACAGGAGGTAAAGAGCTCTTCAAGAACTCGAACAGGTCTACCATATGGTAGCAACAAGTGCATGGGCAGACATATCCATTACCTTCGGAGATACTGACCGACCAGCTATTCTCTCCTTTCTTTCACCGGCCGCACTAGTCCCGAACCCCATCATCGATGGCTACAGGTTACACAAGGTACTAATGGACGGCGACAGTGGTTTAAACCTGATCTAAGAAGACACCCTGCAAAAAATGTAGTTTGACTGATCTCGCATCGATCATAGCAACACGACTTTCCGAGGAATCATTCCAGGAAAAGAGGCGTGTTGTTCACGATGCATCATCCTGGACGTAGTGTTCGACATGCCCGAAAACTACCGATCCGAAGAACTCCTCTTCCATATCGTGCCCTTCCCGAACGGCTACCACGCCCTGTTAGGACGTGACGCCTTCACAAAATTCTAGGCTATACCACATTACGGGTATATGAAACTCAAGATGCCAGGACCAAACGGAGTAATCACAATCACCAGTGATTCGAATATAGCCCTTCGGGCCGAAAACAAAACATCAGCGCTCGCCCTCGAGGCACTAGCTAAGACCTTCATTGCAGAAGAACTGACCACACTTCGGTCAATGATGACCCACAAGTATATGGGATCAATCGCGGTCCTTTCGATAAGTAAGAGTGTCAAACCCAACGAGGAGTAGAAGGAAATGACAAGCAGTTTCCAGTAAGGTATTCTCTGCAAGCACTGAAATTATCGGTAAGAGATAGTTTTGTGATAAGATAATTCATAACGAGTAACATGTAATAAGTGTAGCAAAGGTGTAGCAAGGTAGCCCAATCCTTTTTGTAGCAAAGGACATGGCTGGACAAACTCTTATAAAAAGCAAATTGCTCCCGAGGACACATGGGAATTTCTATCAAGCTAGTTTTCATCATGCTCATTTGATTTGCGTTCGTTACTTTGATAATTTGATATGTGGGTGGACCGGTGCTTGGGTGCTGCCCTTACTTGGACAAACCTCCCACTTATGATTAACCCCTTTCGCAAGCATCCGCAACTACGAAAGAATAATTAATATAAATCTAACCATAGCATGAAACGTGTGGATCCAAATCAGCCCCTTACGAAGCAACGCATAAACTAGGGTTTAAGCTTCTGTCACTCTAGCAATCCATCATCTACTTATTACTTCCCAATGCCTTCCCCTAGGCCCAAATAATGGTGAAGTGTTATGCAGCCGTCGTTCACATAACACCACTAGAGGAGAGACAACATACATCTCATCAAAATATTGAACGAATACCAAATTCACATTATTACTTATAACAATACTTATCCCATGTCCTAAGGAACAAACGTAACTACTAAAAAACATGTTCATGTTCATAATAATAGGGGTATTAATTATCATAAAGGATTTGAACATATGATATTCCACCAAGTAAACCAACTAGCATCAACTATAAGGAGTAATCAACACTACTAGCAACCCACAGGTACAAATCTGAGGTTTGAGGCAAAGATCGGATACAAGAGATGAACTAGGGTTTGGAGAGGAGATGGTGTTGATGAACATGTTGATGGATATTGACCCCCCTCTTGATGAGAGGATCGTTGGTGATGACGATGGCTTGATTTCCCCCTACGGGAGGGAAGTTTCCCCGACAGAACAGCCCTATCGGAGCTCTAGATTGATTCTGCCCAAGTTCAGCCTCGAGACGGCGGCGCTTCATCCCGATGGCTCTCTTATGAGTTTTTCCAGGTCAAAACCCTCCATATAGCAGAAGATGGGTGTCGGGGGCCTGCTAGGTGGGTCACAAGCCTGCTAGGCACGGCCAGAGGGGTGGTCATGCCTGGCAGGCTTGCCACCTCCTAGTGGCCCCCCTCTGACATCTGTTTCGCCCAATATTTTTTATATATTCCAAAATAATTCTCCGTAAATTTTTAGGACTTTTGGAGTTTTGCATAATAGGTATCTCAGATTTTCTCCTCTTCCAGTCCAGAATTCCAGTTGTCGGCATTCTCCCTCTTCATGTAAATCTTGTAAAAATAAGAGAGAAAAGGCATAAGTATTGTACCATAACGTGTAATAACAGCCCATTATGCAATAAATATCAACATAAAAGCATGATGCAAGGTTGACATATCAACTCCCCAAGCTTAGACCTCGCTTGCCCTCAAGCGAAAACCGAGATCGATAAATATGTCCACATGATTAGAGATAGAGGTGTCGATAAAATACAATACGGACATGAGAGCATCATGAATATCTTTAGAACAACAATACTTATTGTATAAGATTTCTTATGCTAGAGTAACAATTCATTCACAAGATAAAGTATGAACCAAGAACTCTATTGACAACCAACAAACTATGATCTTAGTCATTGAAGCAATTGGCAATTGATCATAACATCGGAAAGAGTCAATATACAAGCTTGTAAAGAAAACCCACATACTCAATCATCTTTTAGTCTTTCACAATTGCTAACACTCACGCAGTACCCATGATCTCAAAGCTTCAATCGGACACAGAGAAAGATAGGGGCTCATAGTTTTGCCTCACAACTATTCACCTCAAGGGTGATGTCAACAATAATAACTGATGATCACCCGCATCCGAGTGGACATATGTGTCCAGATCATTCCCCAACACATAATGCTTGCCAAGAGAGAGGCGAAATATAGGAAGTGGTGAGGATCACCATGACTCTTGTGTGAAGGTAAGTACTTAAAAGGTAGAAGTAATAGATAGGCCTTTCACAGAGGGATGCAGAGGTTGCCATGCGCTTTTTGTTTTGGGATGCACAAACCATTAGTGCAGAGGATGAAAGTGCAATCTTGCCCTTATATTATATTTTGATGTTGATGACAATATACATGTAGAGGACTAATAATGATTGTCAAGTAAATATCAGGTATTAGTCCACAAGTCTCAATATGCATGGATCACGGACGATTGGAATTGTTATGTGTTGAGAAGGAAGGAACAAAGAGGTTTACGGATCTCGTTTTCTTTTTGTTCTTGAGTATAGGGATCCTGCACTATTAAGAGGGGATCGATGGGATTACCAGGAGACATGCTCAAGTAAATTCAAACTCCCTTCTTCGGTTGAAATCCGCACCTTGTATGCTTTTTAAAGAGTTGCTGCTCTGGGATGGCCGGATGTCCGGGCCTTGTGCCGGATGTCCAGGAGTTCATGCCACGGCCGGATTTCTAGGAAATGCCCCGGATATCCGGCCCTACTGCTGTCCAGAGTACACCATTTTCACCAAATATGGGCCGGATGTCCGGCACACCGCCGGATGTCCGGGACCCCGAATATCCAAGCCCTCTACCGGATTTCCGGCCCACATAATGCCAGTACTGCTGCTGGCTGAGGGGTGGAATGCCAGATGTCTAGGCGTAAGCCGGATATCCGGGCCTTCACTTGCTGGTCGAATGTCCGAGACATCCCCCAAATGTCCTGCTCCCCTGCTTTTTCCTCTCTGGCTCACTGTATCGCGTGCATTTCACTTACGCCGGATGTACGGCCCCTGGCCCGGATGTCCGGCCCGACATAGCCGCTTACACTCCAACGGCCATATTTGCACCCACACTATAAATACCTCTTCACCACTTCGTGGAGAGGTTGAACATTCACTTTGAGCAACCCTAGAACACACATTTCTTTCTCTCTCATCCTCATACACCAAATCCAAGATCCCAAGAGCATTTGAGGGTGTTTGAGAGAAGTTCTCCAATCAAGTGATAGATCCACTCCTTCCCCTTCTGTTCACCAAAGGAATTTGTGATTTGAGAAAGTCTTGAGCTTTTCCCCATAGTTCTTGTTACTCTTGGAGGTTGGAGACTCCTAGGCGGTAGGAGTTCTTCGGTGAGGAATCAACCATTGTGATTACCCCTAGAAAGTTTGTGAGGGTTTGGAGACCACCCCAAGGTCTACCACTAGTGGTTGGGAATCGCCTTCGTGGTGATATATCAAGGAGATAATAGGGTGAGCCTTCGTGGCGTTGGTGTGCCTTCGTGGTAACATCCACCTCTCTAAACGGTGACGTAGCTTCCCTCCAAGGAAGTGAACATCGGCATACATCCTCGTCTCTCGAAGTTGCGGTTATTCCTAACCCTAAATTCCTACTTGTGGTTACTTGTCTCTTAGTCCTTACTTATATCTTATTTTGCTTGCTTACTTACCTACTTGTGTTTCTAGATTACCTTGCTTAGTATCCTACTTGCAATTGTTAGGCTCACTTTCATATTCCGCATTATTGCCTAAAATTGCTAAGTAACAATTAAAATTTGTAATTGTACCTATTCACCCCCCCTCTAGGTCCATCTCGATCCTTTCAATTGGTATCAGAGCTTCATGCTCTATTCTTGTGGCTTAACCACCCTAGAGCGAGATGAACCCCGATGGGACTCCCCTTGTTGTAGATCCGAAGAGTATGGGCGGGGCTTCCACGGAAGTCAAGTCCTTCATTTCTGAGGATCTAGAATGAGTGCTTGCTAAGCAAAAGGAGGAGCATGATGCTTCTCTTGAGGCCTTGGTCCAAATGAGACTAGCCACACTAACCATGATGCTTGCACCACTTTCTGGTGGTGCGACATCGAGGCTAGCTGTGCCTACTCCTTCACTTGGTCAACAACCTTCTAGTAATGAACACTCCAGTGTTCCTTGACTTTATGCAAGACCTCAGATAGAGAAACCAAAGTATAACCCACAAGGCAAACCTCCTTTACTTGATGACACTACCGATTTTGCTTTGTGGAGAGTTGCTATGCAGGATCATCTTCGATATGGAAATGATGAGATGTTGGAGATCTTGGAATATGGCTACAAAATTGTTGATCCGAAGAATCTTACTCCAAGAGAGGTATATGACAAGAATCTCAATGACACGGCGATCATGTGCATAACGAGAGGTATGACTAACAAGCAAAGGAGACCATACATACATATCACAAGTGCCAAGGAATTATGGGATAGCATTGTGAGGACCAACACCGGTATCTCCACTCTCTGGCTTGCTCAATATGAAATTGCCAAGGGGCAATTGCAAAACTTTTGTATGGAGAAAAGTGAATCTCCAAAGAAACTCCTTGAGCATCTCATGACTCTCACCACCGATACCGAGTCATGTGAATGTGATAAGACACAAGATGGATTCAACTTGACTAAGCGATTTCTCATGGACAAGTTGCTTCATGCTCTTGCTCCGTATCGTCACCAAATGGTGTGGGACATAAGACAACGCCTTGGATTCAAGGAAATGACTCCAGATGACATCATATCCACTTTCCAACACTTTGAAGAGTCAAAGGCAAATGCTACAAAACATCTTGCCATGCATGGTACCTCAACATCAAAAATCAATCTTGCATTGAAGGCCAGGCATGTATATGAAGAAGAGCAAAGTGAAGAAGAAGAAGATGATGAGGATCAAGATGGTGATGAGATTGACTCCGATGAGAGCCCTTCATATGAAGACATTGCCCTCTTTGTCAAGAAGTTTAGCACGGGAAAATTCAAAGGAAGATTCCAGAAGAAGAAAGTTAGAACATGTTACAACTATGAAGAAACAAACCACTTATCCAACGATTGCCCCTATGAGAAGAGAGAAGATAAATCAAGGTTTCCCAAGATCTTTCTCAGGAAAAAGTTACCAAACCCTTTGAACTCAAAGCTCAAGAAGAGAGATGTGAAAGCGATGGTTGCTCATGAAGAATCCGATCCGGATGATGTTAGTGGTGTTGCCGGAGTTGCTCAAGATTCTAAAAACACTTTGAGGCTAGTCAACAAGAGTGGTGATGTTGTCACCTAAAAATATATAAAAGACTACAAGGGCAACGCTCACAAGTGCCTAATGGCAAAGGTCATGGTAGAAGATGGAGAGGACCAAAACTCTCCTGATAAGGTCAAGGGTAACCCCACGATCAAATCCTCCTATCCTCACTCCTCTTAATCCTAGTGATGAGTACCTTGATGCGAAGGATAATCATGATGATGATGATATAGATGACCCCATGTTTGCTAAATTAAATAAGGTCATGTGCTCCTTCAAAGGAAAGAAGCTCACTATGTTTCGTATGCTTATGGAGATGGTGGGTAAGAATACCGTCACCATTAAGGAACTCGAAACCCTTACTTATCTTGAAACTCTAGCCAAGGCTTACTATTCTCCTATTATCAATGTTGATGCTTGCACTACTAACTCCAGTAGTGATCTAGCATCTATTCTTGAGGAGAATCACTTTCTCAAGGCTCGAATTGAGAAAGGTCTCATGACATGTGCTCAAGGACAAAAGAACCTTAATGAGGTATTGAGCCAACACAATGAGGTGTTTGCCAAAGAGGTGTCGGGTTTGACCCAAGCACAAGTAAGAAGAAGATGTCTACTCAAAAGTGCACCACCCCTCTAAAGGAAACATTTGTACGAGAAGGGCACAAGGAGAAAGGTAAGGTTGTTAGTGGGAAGGCCACAAGGGGCATGCCCACTCTCAACAAGCCAAAACAGTTCATGCATCCATCCTCTGTACTTCGTAATACTAAGGATGGAGAAGTTTATGTTGTGGGATCACTAGAAGAGTGTCTAGAGGGGGGTGAATAGACTACTAGCAGGAATTTCAAAACTAACCTTTCCCAAGTTAATTGGTTGGCAGATTTTAAAAGTTTTAGCAAGGCTAGCAAGTCTAACAGCCCTACACATGCATGTCAACAAATATGGCAACAGAAAGTAAAGACATTGCATATGAAGTAAAGTGTTGAGATGGGTAGATCAAACGCAGTTGGAGATGCATGGATTTTTCCTGCGGTTCCGATAGGTGGCATTATTGTACATCCATGTTTATGGAGTCTTCAACCCACCAAGGGTAACAGTCGCGAGAGTCCATGGAGGACTCCACCCAAAAGGGTCCACGAAGTAGCAAGCTTGACTATTCCATAACAGCTTCCGTCCACAAAGGACTAGCCTCACTATGGGTAGATCTTCACGAAGTAGGCAATCTCCTTGCCCTTACAAACTTCTTGGTTCACTCCACAACACGAAGTAGGAGGCTCCCAAGCAACACCTAACCAATCTAGGAGGCACCACCCTCCAAAAGGTAACAGGCTCGGTAATGACGATGAAATCCTTGCTCTTGTGCTTCAAGATGATAGACTCCTCAGCGCCCAATCACTCTCTCACGGATTTGGCATGGTGGAAGAGATGGGATTGGTGGAAAGCAATTTGAGGAGGCTAGAGATCAAGATCCATATGATTGGAGTGGAAGATCTTGACCTCAACACAAGGGTAGGTGGTTCTCTCTCAGAAAATCTGATAGGATAGGTATGGAATAGTTCTAAGTACTTCTCTCTCAAGTAAGTGGTGGTGAAGGGGTATATATAGGCATCCCAAAAATCCAACTGTTACACAAAAAATGACCAACTCGGTGACACCGATGTGTTAAACCCGATGGTACCGAAGTGATCAAAAGGTGGCAACTTTTGAATCTCGATGAGACCGATATAGGAAACTTGGTTGCACCAATAAGGTGACCAACGGTCAGATTTCCAATCTCGGTGACGCCGATCCAACATTCTCAGTGGGACCGAAAATGTGAATTTGCATAACAGAAAGTTGGTAACCTAAACTCGGTGGCACCGGTATGGAATCGGTTGCATCGAAGTGGCTAGGGTTTGGCAGAGTCTGTCTAGGTTCTGGAATCGGTGGCACCGGTATGGGAAAGTTGGTTGCATCGATTTTGAGTGTTGGGTATAGAACAGACTTTGGTGGGAGAGTTTGTGGATGTTTTTGCCGACTATTACTTGTGCACGTTTGAGCATATTGTTCACCAACAAAACCTTACCCCCTTTTAATAGTATTGGCTTTCCTATGGACTCAAAGTGATTTCTCATAGATATAAAATGTAGAGTACTCTTGCTTGAAGCTTGGCCAACCTATTTCCTTGCATCTTGGGGTATGTCGACAATCTTCTTTTGCCAATCCTCTCTATAGAGTGCATCTGAAATACACTAGGTAAAAGTATCAGTCCAAGAGACAATGTATGTTGTCATGAATTATCAAAACCACCAAGGGAGCATGTTGTGCTTTCAATCTCCCCCTTTTTGATAATTGATGACAACATACAATCAAAGCTTCAAATAAAGATATGCATGGTTATACTGAAGATTTTGAGAAACACATGACTTAGACTTGCTCCCCGTAAATGTGTGCAGTCCTTTAAAGGATAGTTGCTTTTGAATGCATGAACACACATAAGGTAGAAGGGATATAACAGGTCATGTCTATCTTGGCTATATGCATCAAATATATATGAATGAGATGTATCTTTGTTCAATACGTCACTCTTGCAAACAATATGTGCAAGAAGCAAGAGATCATCTTGATCAAGGATATGATGCATATACTTACCTTGAGTTCTTGAGCATCTTGGTAATAGAAACACACTTTAGAAAACAATGTTAGGAAACACAAGAGTATTCTACCAAACAGCAAGGCAATAGAACTCAAAATTGCCAAGATATGGAGGAAATATAGAAAATAGTATTCCTTAGAATTGATATTTCTCCAAGATCATTGAGAGTTTTCTCAACGTAGATATGAAATTAGATTATCCTCTCCCCTGAATCTTAGCATGTAGATATTAGGATTGGATAAGGTGAGAAAGGTCAAAAAAATTCTTATCCCCCTACTTTGATATTCTCCCCCTGTTTATAATGGTATGAGTATTGATATTGGCTCTCCCCCTTTGCATAAGCATGTATCTCCCCTTTAGCATGAATCTTTGGTCTTCTCCCCCTTTGGCATTAATTTCCAAAAAGGTTAAAAACAGGGATAGATACAGGGATCATTGACTGAGAAGGGATCCTTGAGAACAAGGGTCATCGAAATGTAGGATTCATAGAAGTGAAAACTGAGAGAGTCATGGAAAATGACTTGTTCTTCTCCTCCTTTCTTCATGGAAGATAGGGATCCTTGAGGACCAAAAATTCTCTCATCAAGATTACCTTTAGTTCTTCTCCCCCTAAGTAATACAAAGTTTTTTTAAGGGATCATGGAAGTAATGGAAGAATTACAAGAAAGATCACTAAGAAAACACAGAATTGCAAAAAAATGAATTCAAATGAAACAGAATGAAAATTGGTGACTCCGAGATAGATAGGTCGGTGGTACCGAGATTTTGTAGTGTACCTTGTCTACAATTTCGGTAGAACCGAGATATCTGAGTCGACGTCTCCGAAAGAGAAACCAAGTTTCCGTTTTTACAAACTCAAGAGAAAGATTTTCAACGAAATTTGAAGTTTTTACAAGGGACATCAAGTAGATAAGATTGGAGTAGTTATGAGAAATCATGCAATAGAGAGCAAACCACACTAGATTCTTAACTAGATGATGGGCAGTGACTAGGCCACCTATATTAGAGTATATTGACTTAGGAGCCAAGCAAGAATACTTGATCATAGGTCATACTCTACGTTAAGCTCAAAATGGGGTTACCATTTTTCAATTAAGCATTTTAATGTTTTCATATCGCTTGAGTCGCTTTAGCTCATTTCTTGGAGTAAAGCCTTTTCAACGACATGAGTACATACCTTTGAGTGATGTTGATGACGTAGCTTGTAGATGAACTTGTTGAGGATGCTCGAGGTTGATGAAGATCATCTTGAGTTTTGAGCAATACTTCTTGTTCTAGTACACTCGTTACCTACAAAGATTAGTCATGCAAGGAAGAGCAATAGATATATCCAATTGACATGATACCATTTGAGAGTGTGCAATTTTGATCAAGTATATGTCAGATATGGCTGAGTGGCCTTCTTCCTTCCATCATCAAGAGGGGTTGTGGATACTTGGTAATGACAAGATTGCTTATGATTGGAGTTGATGGAAATCTTGTGGAATGAAGTTTTTCCAAGTACCTACAAGAGATTACATGCAATACAAGGGAGCATGGAATTCCATGGCATAAGATGAAATATTAAGGTACATGGCAATATCAAGAAAGCTCATGCCCTTGCATGCAACTGAGTGAGTCTAGCTCGGGTTTGAAGCATCAATGATGTTCAACACACTCCTCATGTGACAAAATGTCTTCTCATCAAGTGGCTTCGTAAA
The DNA here is from genome assembly GCA_022496015.1 of Hordeum marinum. Lineage (NCBI taxonomy): Eukaryota > Viridiplantae > Streptophyta > Magnoliopsida > Poales > Poaceae > Hordeum > Hordeum marinum. The sequence continues at coordinate 368,946,067 of CM039675.1, read as the reverse complement.
AATATCGGCCAATTGCTTGTTAGTGCGAACATGCTTAAGATTAATATCTCCTTTGGCAACACAATCATGAATGAAATGATGTCGAACTTGAATATGCTTAGTTCGAGAATGTTGCACGGGATTATGACCGATTTTAATAGCACTTTCATTGTCACAAAGTAATGGAACATTTGTAACATGAATTCCATAATCCTTAAGTGTTTGTGTCATCCATAGTAATTGCACACAACAAGATCCAGCAGCAATATACTCAGCTTCGGCAGTCAATAGAGATACCAAGTTTTGTTTCTTAGAGGACCAAGATACAAGAGATCTACCCAGAAATTGACAAGTACCCGAGGTGGATTTTCTACAAACCTTGTCACCGGCATAGTCCGAATTAGAATAGCCAACAAGGTCAAAAGAAGATCCCTTGGGATACCAAATGCCAAAAATTGACGTTTGTATCAAGCATCTCACAATGCGTTTTACAGCTAAAAGATGACATTCTTTCGGTGCAGCTAGATATCTAGCACACATGCAAACACTAAGCATAATATCGAGACGAGATGCACGTAGATATAATAGTGAACTAATCATAGATCGATAAACTTTCTGATCAACCGGCTCATCCTCTCTGGTAATATCAACATGTCCGCTAGTAGGCATAGGGGTTTTCATACCTTTGCACTCCTGCATGTTGAACTTTTTGATCAAGTCCTTGGTATACTTAGTTTGAGAGATGAAAGTTCCTTCTTTTGATTTCTTGATTTGCAAGCCAAGAAAGAATCTCAGTTCACACATCATGGACATCTCATACTTCTCGGACATCAACCTTCCAAATCTTTCACCAAATTCAGGGTTAGTGGAACCAAAGATAATATCATCCACGTAGATTTGGCACACAAATAATACACCATTAACTCTCTTAGTGAATAAGGTTGCATCAATTTTACCAATTTCAAAACCCTTTTCGATAAGAAACTTCGTTAAACATTTATACCAAGCACGAGGGGCTTGCTTAAGACCATAAAGAGCTTTACGAAGCTTGTAAACATGATTAGGTTTCTTAGGATTCACAAAGCCAGGTGGTTGCTTAACATAAACCTCTTCTTCAATCTCACCATTTAAAAATGCACTTTTAATATCCATTTCATAAAGCGTGATATCATGGTGATTGGCATAAGCAAGAATAATGTGAATAGCTTCAAGTCTAGCGATGGGGGCATAGGTCTCACCGTAGTCCATACAGTCCATACCTTCAACTTGCGTATATCCTTGAGCTACGAGGCGAGCCTTGTTGCGCACGACTTGACCGTCTTCATCTTGCTTGTTCCGAAATACCCATTTGGTTCTGATGATGTTGTGTTCATCCTCGGGCTTCTCCACGAGTGTCCACACTTCGTTCCTTTCAAAGTTGTGAAGCTCTTCATGCATAGCATTCACCCAATCCGCGTCTTCAAGAGCTTGTTCTACCTTCAAGGGATCAATGCTAAAAATGAAAGAATAATGCTCACAGAAGTTTGCTAGACGAGTTTTAGAGCGAGTGATCCTCCATGTTTTTATATCACCAAAGATTTGGTTTAGGGGATGGTTCTTGGTCACTTGTGCTCGAACTCGGGTCAGCTTCCGATTGTTGGTTGGTGGAGATTCTTCTTCATCATCATCTCCTTCATCTTCGTTGTTGTTGAAGGTGTAGTTCCCTTCAGGTGGTGGTGAAGGAGGTTGTGGTGGATCTTCATGATGCACTTCCTCCTCTTCATCATCTTGTTGTGTACCGCTTGTGGATGCATCCATGTCATGTTGTGGTTCACCTTGTCGTGAAGTAGGGGCTTCCACTTGAGTTGATGAAGTACTTTCCTTCACCTTCATGGGACGAATCTTGCTGATGGGTAAATCTAGGATAGCTTCCGAAGGGTTCTTATCACCTACATCATTTGGCAATTGTTTGACTTGCGAACCATTAGATTCATCAAATTTCACATCTACCGTCTCTTCAACTTTTCGGGTGAAGTTGTTGTAGACATAGTAGGTGTGAGAGTTTGATCCATAACCAAGTAGGAATCCTTCATGAGATTTAGGAGCAAATTTAGTAATACGATGCTTATCAAGAATGTAGCACTTGGAGCCGAATACCCAAAAGTATCCAACTTGGGGTTTGTTACCGGTGAGTAGCTCGTATGCCGTTTTACCAAGAAGCTTGTGCAAGTAAAGTCGGTTTGTGGCATGACATGTTGTTTCCACGGCTTCTGCCCAAAAGTGTTTTGGCGTCTTGTATTTGTCAAGCATCATTCTTGTCATCTCAATGAGTGTCCGGTTCTTCCTCTCAACAACTCCATTTTGTTGAGGCGTGTACGTAGCCGAGAACTCATGTGAGACACCTTCTTCTTCAAGAAAGGTATCCACATGGGTGTTCTTGAACTCCGATCCGTTATCACTCCGAACCTTCTTGATCTTCACTTCAAACTGATTTTGCACTTTGCGAGCGAATTTCTTGAAGATCTTTTGAACCTGCGACTTATCATCAAGAAAGAATACCCACGTAAATCTAGAAAAATCATCAACTATAACTAGACCATAGGAATTTCCAACGAGACTCTTGTAAGCATTGGGACTGAAAAGATCCATGTGAAGTAACTCGAGTGGTCTCCTAGTAGTCATGATATTCTTAACAGGATGACTTCCACCTACTTGCTTTCCAGCTTGACAAGCACTACAAAGTCTATCTTTGTCAAAGACAACATCTTTAACACCAAGTATATGATCACCTTTGATAAGTTTGTCTAAATTACGCATGCAAACATGTCCAAAATCTATCCTTGAAGTTTGCCATGAGACTTAGATTCTTCATAATCTTCTCATACTCAATGTCAAACAGCTCATCTTCATCATAGTAGCCATATTCCACATTGTCATCATCAAGTGGGAAATCCTCGTCATAAAGAACAAGAGATTCGTTAGGATGGTGATCAAGACAATGTTCAAGTTTATGAATGCGAAGGGCCTCTATAATGATATTGTTGATAGTTGTGACATCTCCTTTAGCATGCATGAGGTCTCTAAGCTCAAATAGAAAAGCATCGAATTTAGGATCACTAGGTGACATTTTGTGAAAGGCAATGGTTTTATGAAGAATTTCATCAAGATTACTTAATGAATAACCTGGATATCATTTCTCCAAATCATTCCACAAAGTGTAAGCACATGCAAAATTCTTCATTTGGTTAAGCATATTTCTAGGCAATGCTATAACAATGAGATTAATAGTTCTAAGATTGCATAACATATTAATTTCTTCTTTGTGTGTGGGATGCAAAGGATCAATAGGAGGCTCATAGGGACGCATAACATATTTTCTCAATTGAAATTCATTAAACAACTCAAGCATCAAAGATTTCCATTGACTATAGTACTCTCCATCAAGAATGGGCACTCTACAACTCAAATTCCCTATACTAGACACATCCATCTTCCTCCTCGGTGAGTAAACCAAAGCAATGGAGACCAAAGCTCTGATACTAATAATGGGATCACTAGAAGAGTGTCTAGAGGGGGGTGAATAGACTACTAGCAGGAATTTAGAAACTAACCTTTCCCAAGTTAATTGGTTGGCAGATTTTAACAGTTTTAGCAAGGCTAGCAAGGCTAACAGCCCTACACATGCATGTCAACAAATATGGCAGCAGAAAGTAAAGACATTGCATATGAAGTAAAGTGTTGAGATGGGTAGATCAAACGCAGTTGGAGACGTATGGATTTTTCTCGTGGTTCCGATAGGTGGTGCTATCGTACATCCATGTTTATGGAGTCTTCAACCCACGAAGGGTAACGGTCGTGAGAGTCCATGGAGGGCTCCACCCAAAAGGGTCCACGAAGTAGCAACCTTGACTATTCCATAACGCCTTCCTTCCACGAAGGACTAGTCTCACTATGGGTAGATCTTCACGAAGTAGGCGATCTCCTTGCCCTTACAAAATTCTTGGTTCACTCCACAACACGAAGTAGGAGGCTCCCGAGCGACACCTAACCAATCTAGGAGGCACCACCCTCCAAAAGGTAATAGGCTCGGTAATGATAATGAACTCCTTGCTCTTGTGCTTCAAGATGATAGACTCCTCAGCACCCAATCACTCTCTCATAGATTTGGCATGGTGGAAGAGATGGGATTGGTGGAAAGCAACTTGAGGAGGCTAGAGATCAAGATCCATATGATTGGAGTGGAATATCTTGACCTCAACACAAGGGTAGGTGGTTTTCTCTCAGAAAATCTGATAGGATAGGTATGGAATAGTTCTGAGTGCTTCTCTCTCGAGTAAGTGGTGGTGAAGGGGTATATATAGGCATCCCCAAAAATCCAACCGTTACACACAAAATGACCAACTCGGTGACACCGATGTGTTAATCTCGGTGGTACCGAAGTGATAAAAAAGTGGCAACTTTTGAATCTCGGTGAGACCGATATAGGAAACTCGGTTGCACCGATAAGGTAACCAACGATCAGATTTCCAATCTCGGTTAAGCCGATCCAACATTCTCGGTGGGACCGAAAATGTGAATTTGTGTCACAGAAAGTTAGCAACCTAAACTCGGTGGCACCGGTATGGAATCGGTTGCACCGAAGTGGCTAGGGTTTGGCAGAGTCTGTCTAGGTTTTGGAATCGGTGGCACCGGTATGGGAAAGTTGGTTGCACCAATTTTGAGTGTTGGGTATAGAACGGACTTTGGTGGGAGAGTTTGTGGGTGTTTTTGGCGACTATCACTTGTGCACGTTTGAGCATATTGTTCACCAACAAAACCTTACCCCCTTTTAATAGTATTGGCTTTCCTATGGACTCAAAGTGATTTCTCATAGATATAAAATGTAGAGTCCTCTTGCTTGAAGCTTGGCCAACCTATTTCCTTGCATCTTGGGGTATGTCCATAATCTCCTTTTGCCAATCCTCTCTATAGACTATATCTGAAATACACTAGGTAAAAGTATCAGTCCAAGAGATAATGTATGTTGTCATGAATTATCAAAACCACCAAGGGAGCATGTTGTGCTTTCATATGCAAAATTTGTTGGTCCTCGAAATGTATTCTGGTTCTATGACATTTGGGTCCCTAAGACCCTTGTGACTAACTTGAGAGGTCCCATTGTAAAATGTGTGCCTCTAATCAAGTCATAATTGTGTGTAGGTTGCTTTCTCCGGTGGAGTAAAATGGATGATTGATAGTGCATGCACAAATCATATGACCGGAGATAGCGAATTGCTCTACGATTTCATGGAAGCTATTCAACCATTTATGAGCATTATGTTTGGTGGAGGATCAAAAGGACAGGTACTCGGATTGGGCAAGGTGGCTATCACAAATGACATGTCTCTTGCAAATGTCATGCTTGTTCAATCCCTTAAATATCACTTACTTTCTGTTCGCCAATTGGCTTATGTTGGTTATGATACACTCTTTGGACTAACGGATGTGAAAGTCTTTAAGAGAGATACCCTCAAAGTGACCTTTGTTGGAGAGTTGGATGGAAACCTTTACACGCTTGATTTCTCGAAAGTGAGCACATTCCATGCAACTTATCTAATGGACAAGGCCGACAAGGGATGGCTATGGCATCGCCGGCTAGCCCATGTTGGCATGAGAAATCTTCAAGATCTCTTAAAGGGAATCACATCCTTGGACTAACCAATGTATCATTTGAGAAAGATCGTGTGTGTAGTGCATGCATAGCAGGGAAGAAACATCAATCAAAGCACCCACCCAAGAATGTTGTATCTATCTCAAGGCCTTTGGAGATCCTTCATGTGGATCTCTTTGGGCCTCCTTCATGGGACAGTCTTGATGGGAAAAAGTATGGACTTGTAATTGTTGATGATTACTCAAGATATACATGGGTGTTTTTCCTCAAGTCCAAGGACGAGACAAAGATCACTTTCATATATTTTGCCAAGCAAGCACAACGCAAGTTTGAAAAAGAAATATTGGCAATAAGAAGTGATAATGGCTCCGAGTTCAAGAATTACACTTTGGAAGGATTTCTTAGTGATGAAGGGATTGAGCATCAATATTCTGCACCATACACGCCACAACAAAATGGTGTTGCAGAAAGGAAGAATCGTACACTTGTACAGATGGCAAGGTCCATGTTGGATGAGTACAAGTCACCACATAGTTTTTGGGCTGAGGCTGTCAACACCGCATGCCATGCATCTAACCGGCTATTCCTCCACAAAATATTGGAAAAGACACCATATGAGCTTCTAACTGGGAACAAGCCAAATGTCAAGTACTTTCGTGTATTTGGGTGCAAATGTTTCATCCTCAACAAAAGAGAACGGTTAGGAAAATTTCAATGCAAAACAACTGAGGGCATTTTGTTGGTTATGGATCAAACTCTCACACCTATAGAGTCCACAACAAATCCAATGGATGTGTTGTAGAAACTTGTGACATGGTGTTTGATGAATTTAGTGGCTACCATGGGGAGCAAGTTGATCTAAGTGATGTAGGTGAAGGAGATTCGCCTCAAGATATTTTGTCCATGGGCGTTTGTGCTCTTCTTCCCATGGAACAAGAACCTCATCATGATGAAGAAGAAAATGAAAGTTTCACACATCATCAAACCACTTCAACAACCATACCTACACAAGCTCCTATTGCTCAACCAATGCCCTTACTTCAAGAACAAGAAGATGATGAAGTTCCTATTCAAGAACAAGATCATCATCAAGGGCAAGAACAAGAAAGTGCAATCATTGATGATGAACCTCAACAAATGCAATATGAAGAAGAAGATTTTCCACTACACATTAATGATCCATATGTTGAGCATGTGGATGATGGACATGAAGTTGAACCTCATGAAACCCTAACCTCCATCATCCCTCAAGTGGCCGGTCGTGTTGATGTTAACTCAATCAAACAAACAATCATTCTAATATTTATTATAACATTCCAAAATTAGGGATGTTACAAACCTACCACACTTAAAATGAATCTCGTCCTCGAGATTCAAAAGGGCTAGAAAGAAAAGGTTAGGGTTTGGGGTCTTCTAACAAAATCCATGGTTCTGGAAGGTGTGGGGTCTACCACACTTAAAATGAGAATTACTGGTCCTTCAAAATCATGGTAGTTCTCTGGGTGCATCTGTCTCTTCACTTACTTCACGATAGCTCCTTCGGTGATGCTCTTCCGTTTAAACCAAAACCTTGTGTTCTCATACTAAAGGTATTTCCTATGATACTGAGTCTTCTTAACTGACAGGTCTCGTGATCATTCTAAATAACCTAACGATGATCTCATGGTGGTCTACCCTTAGTGGTTATCCTGTAGTGAAATGGTTCTTGGCATTATTCCTCTCCATAAAATTCCTACGTGTGACAGCAACTGCCATGTACAAGGGTTTTACATCCTACCATTCTAAGGCTTAAACAAAAGCTTCAAAGAACGTCGTCTCTTTACTATGGGTAAGTCACTCAGATCTACCATTCCGAATAGCAAGAGAAATGATAAGAGTAAGTCGTCATGGTGATCAATCCATGCCACACTGAAATCATTACCTTGTATAAGGTTTAGTGAATCTCGTATTCTAACACTTGGGCTTCCTCACAAGCCTTGCAGAAATTTCTCTTGTCAACGAACGAAGTTCGGATAAATCCATTGATTCTACAAGCTGAGCAAAAACATCTATCATTTCTTTACATCTCTTAGGCTTTCGGATACTCCTAAGGAAACATCTGTTGATCCAATCACAATTTCTTGCTTCATGATCTTTGGGCAACCTTCATGAAACTGTGATATCCATCCTTGATACACGTTCTATCCTTTGAATATGTTTTCCTTTCCATTGGTCTGTTTACCAATAACAGTTTTGGTTCATCATATTCAAAATCCAAGGTATACTTAGCTGGATATGGTTCCACATTCTTTTCACCTGTAGTCAGTTATCCAAACTCCTTAACCAGAATGGTACCTTCTTCATTCATTGGTCCCTGTGGTTACTACCACACTTAAAATGAAATGTACACATGCCTGTATAGACCATATTTTCTCATATCCTCGAAAATGGTCAGAGATCTTTGTTCATAGAGTAACAACTCATGTAATTCAACATAGGAAAATCATGACACCATAAATTCCATTGACTCATGAATTTATTACAAACTCTGCGACTTCCGTTACAACATAATCTCATGAAAACAAGGGTGCTTCGTGATACAGTTATTGCCATCTTAACTACTCCATTCTAGCTTTCTTCCCCTTTGGACATCTACTAGCATAATGTCCTGCTGCCTTGCAACGAAAACAGATGATTTCTGACAAGTCTTGGGGCTTCTTGATGTTGGTGTTTGCTCCTTGAAGTTCTGGTTCCTTTCTTGGGCACTTATTGGCGTACTGGCACATATCCTTACACTTGAAACATCTGATATGACTCAGGTCCCTCTGTTCAGGGGCTTGTCTCTTCCTGGGTTTCTTTGTTCCGATCAAACCTTCAATTTCATGTGGATCAAACTCCACTTCTTCTGTCGGGAAGCATCCCAGATACTCTTTTCTTTCCTTCGTACAATCCTGTGAGAAATGTCCTTCTTCTCCACATGAATAGCAGGCATTGGAGTAAAATCTGGTTAGGCCTTCTCCATTAGGGTCTTCAACATCTTCCTTCATCACAAGTTCTCCTAAATTTTCTCTAAAGGCTTCCTTCATGGCTTCCTTCTGCTGCTTCATGACTTCTTGTACCTTGGGGTAGAGTTGACATTGTGTCGGATAGTGAGTGGTTCCTTCACACAAGAAACATATCACCTGCCTAGTTGGGCATTCCTCAGTAGGGTGATTTTCTTCACAATGAGGGCATCCTTCCTTGTGTTCTTCTTGGGTGTGTCCTATCCCTCCACATATCTAGCATGCACAAATCTTCTTCACTTCTTTGCAGCGGGGATTCTGAGTGTTGGTGACAACATGAGATTTTTGCAGAGTCATCTTGAATTCTTCCCAAGTGATTGATGCTTGCCTATCATGGATATCTTCATGCATCTTCCACCAATGTGCAGCACCTTCTGCAAAGTACCGAAGAGCATACTGGACAATCTCGTTCCTTGCAACATGGTTACTCCTTAGATGATCCTCCATGTTTTGAATCCATTCTTCTACCTCCAGCTGGGTCATTGGTCCAGAGAATTCAAGTCCAGCTTCATTCACCATCTATTGGGTCTAAGGTTTTGGGGATGAGATGGGTAAGAGAGAGAGAAAGGGTACACACAATACAAGCAATGGTTTTAAAATAAATTTTATTTGTGGCTGTCGAAAAATTTCACACAGATGACAGCTCACAAACCATCGTATCTAACGTAAGTATACAAGAAGGGTTTGGTCTTCTAGGGCATAATATCTTGGAAATTCTTCATGGTCTTCAATTTCTTCGAGTCTTCACAGTCTTCAACTCGTGTAGCTTCAACTCTTCTAATGCATGGTGAAATCTTCTTTACTTTGAAGTGACCATCAGTTGTTTCGATATCTTGTCCTCCTCGAAGTGGTCTCAGTTGATCCTTAGTGTGGTTAAAGGGGAACGGGTATTTTCTAAATATTTGAGGTAAGAGAGATCATTTGATAAAGCTCAAATAAGATGAGAAGTAAAGGGTCTTTTGAAAACAAAGTTTTTCAAGAAATCGTTTCCTAAGGGCTTTCCAGTTTCTAGGGTCATGTCCTACTGTCAACATGTGCTCTGATACCATCTCTGTAGCGACCCGACTCAAAACGAGTCAAGCCTCTTTGTGTTCTGTGCCATCCCTGGATCAGTATGCTGGCACACACAGTACATCAATGTATATATCAAAGTGAAATCACATGTAACTAACGTAAAACTGATATATACCTCAAAATCTCAGCGGAAACAGTCAACGGGAGTGGAGTCCCAATAAACACCAACGGCAGGTTGAGTGTAGACCATAACCCTGAATCGTACTCTTACCCGTCGTAGAGCTTATCTGCAACATAAGACGTTGCAGCTGTGTAGGTCAGTACATTGAATGTACCGGCAAGATCACCATAGTAGAACAGAAGATAAAAACTATTCTATATGCAGTAAGGCTTTGTGGCTCTGTGTCTGGGTTTTTGCATAAAAGCTGATTTTACTTCTTTTCCTACAACAAAGGAATATCAACAATTTTCACTACAGAGTTACCTAACATGACATGGTTCCGCCAACCGATGTCTTAATGCCCACAAGTATCATAAGTTGCCCACAATTAATTATCAGTCCAGTGTTGAGAGTTTAGAGATAGATCCAAGTCTAGAAGCTCAAATTGTTCGTAATCGGGGACATGGCTAATCGATTAGGTTTAAATCTGTAGAGTGTTGTGTACTTTACCCACAAGATTCGTTCCCTCCTGGTAAGTCCTTGCACTGCCTGGTGTTTGAGGACAGGACGAATGAAACATGGTCTTTCAGAGTGTTTCCCTGACTACTGTCAATGCCCATCCATTCCTAACGTCGACTACATCTCGTAGCACTGCCCAGCCAGAGTCACAACAAAGATCAACCAAGCCAGAGACCATAATGACTTGTGGCTACACAGGTAAGCTTCCGGGCATGAAGTATTCATCCGTCTCCTTGAGTCCGGGTGAAGCTTTCCGCAAGATGTCATGGCGCTTCTCCATGCATCCCGGCCATCCACTGGTTACTCCAGGGATGCCCAATCAACCATCCTTCACCCAGTAGTGTGTATTGAAAACTTGTTTCTCGAGTCTCAAAGTCTTGAGGTCTTGAAGATGCAGGACTTGAAGATGCCTTCATGAAGTTGTCGTCTTGACGTGGAGTCCTCCTTCTCACACCACTCACGAACATTCATACCAGACCCCGTCTACTTTAGCATAGCATAAAAATAACTAACGTTCCCAAGGCTTTAGTAACAAGTGGTGGGTTCCTACCTCATGCATTCTACTCAACTACAAGAATTTCAATAACACTACGGAGGGATTTGTTGAATGATATCACTACATGCAATAAAACATAGGTATGAAATAGATGGTCAAAGTGAACTTGCCTGTACTGTTTATGAAGAAAAATGTCGCTCTCAGAAATAACTTCTTAGACTATTCGTCACTCTTTGATGAAAATCTATATAATCAAACATTGCATTCATATGAGCAATCATACTAGCAATCAATTCTAACAATCAAAAGGTAACACAAAACCAAAGCAACAAGGTTGTGATGAAGGAAATACTTAAGACAAAACTCAAAACAACAAAGTTTCAGCAACACAACTAAGGTTGGTTTTCTCTACAAGTAAATCCTATTTTCAAAAGTAAAAACTCAAAACAAAAACAAAGTAAGATATAACAAGGTATTTTAGTAAATATTTTACTAGCAAAATAATTACTTTTGAAGAACAACTTAAGAACTAATCAAAAGCTTTTATCAAAACTCATCTTATGACATCAACAATGTTAACCTTGAATTAACCACAAACAATTTCAACTTTGATACAATTTTTTTATGATCTAACATAAAGTTAACAGGAAGTGAAACTTTATAAAATAATTTATGAAAATAATTTCAAATAGGAAATCCAACTAGCAATGAAATCAATTTGCAAGTTATTATGAAACTAGAATTGATTTCATGTTATAAAATAATAAATGACATAAAAATAAACTTGGTTGAAATACTAGTGCTAACTAACAGAAAAAAAAGTAAAACTTGTCAACTAATATAAAAGAAAATAAATTGAAACAATTTAAAACAAAAAAACTAGAAATAAACCTAACAATAACTAAAACAGAATCTGTTTTGTTAAAAATACTAATTTAAATTATTCTAAAATCCCAAAATTCTTCCTACTGATAAATAAGGTCACTAGGGGCAAGTAGCAAAAAGAATCAACCAAAAATCTATTTTTAAACTCAAGATATTCAGAAAATAAGATTTGAAACATATCTGTTTGAAATCAATTTTAAATTATTCGAATATGGTCAAACTTTATATCTACAGAAACTAGATAAAATTTGTGACACAATGCAAAAAGAATCAAATTAAAACAATTAAAAACATAAAAGATATAAAGAAAACAAAATCAGAAACTATTCTGTTTTTTAAAACAAAAATAGAAAAATAGAAAAAATCTAACTAACGGATAGGGTACACGTGGCAGTCTCTGATTGGCCGAGACCTATGCGTGCTAGGTTGAAACGAGCGGACGACCGGAATTTAGAGAAAAACGATTCGGTTAATACTAACTTAATATAAAACCGGACGGTTCTTCTAAAATAAACCGAAGGGGTACGGGCCTTCTAATCTAAGCCGTTGGGATAAGATCGAACGGAGGGGAGAGAGAGAGGCTCACAGGGGGGTCGCCGGCGAGGTCGACGTCGAGGGGCTCGGCGCAATGTAGGCGGCGCCTCCAGTGGTCCTTTGGCAATGGCGACGGCACCAATCGACGCAGGCGAGGACGGGGATCCGTCTGGTGGCGCTGAGATGGCTCGGGGACGACGGTGTTGACGACGGCGAGCTCATGAGCGGAGGAGGTCTTCGGGTGGTCAACGAAGGGGCGTCTCCGATGGCTCTGGAGCATGGGCGAATGCATAGGGAGGTGTAGGAGAGCGATGCGAACTGGTTGGTGGTGGCGATGGTCGTTAGAGGCGTCGTGGGCGAGCAGGGTGGGGTAATGGCGAGGCGGCAGCGCTCGGGCTCTGATGAGCGATTGTGGCAAGGGAAGCACATGGGAGTTGGGGGTTTGGGCGGGGAACGGATGCGAACATGGGTGGGGTTTTATAGGTGGCCTCGGTGTCATCTGAAAGGAAGGAGAGGGGAGACTGCGACGGATCCGGTGGACGCCTGCGTGGAAAGGGAAGGAGACAAAGGAGGGAGGCGACCGCGGTGATGGCGCGAGCGGTCGGTGGGGCCGCGCGGTCAGCAAGAGAGAGAGAGGGCGCGGCGTTGGTGGCCAATTCGGAGTAAATTCGGGAGGGGGTTTAGGGCAGGTGGGCCGGCTGGTTTTTATTAAAACTTTAATTTCGTTTCCTTTTCTATTTTCCAGAGAATTGAAATCTCATTAAGGCATTCAAAACATTTTCAAAACATAAAGTTTTATATACCAAAATGATCAAGGAATTAAATGCAATTTAATGAACATTTTTCCACGGCCAAAATAAATAATTTTAAAAAATTATTTTTCAGAAAATGCCTAAATTGATTTTAATTCTTTTGCAATAAATTTTCAAATAACTCCCTGGTTTTATTTGTTCAAATATTTCAAAAAGATGCCCCTGGTGTGGAGTGTCATATTACTCCTCTCAAGTTTTGTCAAGGGGTCTGAATTCTTTCAAACTTCAAATAGGAAATTCAAATATGAAAGTGAACTCCATATCAGGGAATTTCAAATAGTTTTCAAATTCATTTTTCAAATCTTTTTATATTGAAGAAGTCATGTCATCTTCTCTTGCTGATTTGAAATGTAGGAATTTGAATTCCAAAAGCATATGGGAAAGTCATGTCATTCCCTCTCATTCAAAAGTTTTCAAAAAGTTTCAAATTTTTCACTCAATTTCAATCACTCAATCAAACAAACAATCATTCTAATATTTATTATAACATTCCAAAATTTGGGATGTTACACTTATGCCGCTTTCAATGGTTTTACATTACATCAAATGGATATGAAGAGTGCTTTCCTTAACGGTCCTATACAAGAAGTATATGTATCACAACCACCTGGGTTCGTTGATCCCTATCACAAAGACTATGTGTATAAACTTCATAAGGCTTTGTATGGCCTCAAACAAGCACCTCCTGCTTGGTATGATCATCTTAGGAAGTTTTTACTCGATGATGGTTTTGTGAGAGGGGTGATCGATCCCACTCTTTTTACTAAGAGGGACAAGGGTGATTTGATCTTATGCCAAATCTATGTAGATGATATCATTTTTGTTTCTCTTAACATTCATTTGTGCAAGAAGTTTGCGGCCTCCACGACCAAGAACTTTGAGATGTCACTCAATGCGGATTTAAAATTCTTTCTCGGATTCCAAATTCAACAATTTCAAGAAGGAATATTCTTATCTCAAGCAAAGTACCTCAAGGATATCCTAGAAAAGATTGTCATGACTGATGCTAGTCCATGTAAGACACCCATGCCAACCAAAATTCTACTCACTCAAGACACAAACAGTATCCCTTTTGACCCATCTAAATACCGCTCTATGATTGGTTCGTTGCTTTATCTTTGTGCATCTAGACCAGACATCATGTTCAGTGTATGCATGTGTGCTAGATTTCAAGCTTCCCCTAGGGAAAGTCATCATAAGGCGGTTAAGCATATTCTTAGATACCTTGTTCAGACCCCTAAGTTGGGTCTATGGTACCCCAAGGATGCTAAGTTTCATATCATTGGGTACACGGATGCAGATTGGGTTGTAGACAAAGTGGATCATAAGTCACCTCCGGTGCATGTCAATTTCTTGGATGATCCTTGATAAGTTGGTCCTCAAAGAAACAAAATTGTGTTGCTCTCTCCACCGCCGAAGCCGAATACATTGCAACCGCTAGTTGTGCAACTCAATTACTATGGATGAGGCAAACTTTGAAGGATTACGGTATCACCTATAGACATGTGCCTCTTCTATGTGATAATGAAAGTGCCATCAACATTGCTAAGAATCCGAAAGATCATACCCGCACCAAGCACATCGACATTAGGTATCATTTCTTGAGAGATCATGTGGAAAAGGGTGACGTTGATATTGCTCATGTTGGTATAGATATGCAACTTGCAGACATTTTCACCAAACCACTGGATGAAGCAAGGTTTTGTCAACTTAGGCGTGAACTTGGTATCTTGGAGCTTGACGACATTATGTGAAATCCCGCACCCATGCATGCAATTTTTCATGTCTTGTCTTAATGTAGGCATGTATTTAGGGGGATACATTCAACTCATGAATTCTCTCACCCTATATGATGCACAAATAAACCCAACACTCTCAAAGTCACTATACTTGTCAAAGCTATAGTACTTTAAAATGATGGAGTAGTGATCTTGGGCCCAAGGTACAAATCTTTGCGGTGCCAAATCACGTATGCTCACACATGGTAGCGTCGATCAATATCATCTTGCTAAAGTAGAGCGTATGTGTATTATTTTAAGTCATGCGAACTCCTACATATGTGTGTTATGCTTCATCTATATCTCATATACAAATCTCCTTGGCGGAGTCTTAGATATGGCCCCTGTCCAGTTTACAAAAAAATGGACATTCGGCCCCATTGCCGGATTTCTGGCCTGCCCTGGTTCCAGAATGTCAAAATAAGAACCCCAGGCTCCGGACATCCGGCACGTATGCCGGACATCCGCAGGGTTTGGTTCCAGAAAGCCAAATACAGTCTCTAGGCGCCGGACATCCGGCGGGTCCCCCGGATATCTGGCCAATAGCGTCGGATATCCGACCCCCTGGTTACAGAATACCTCGGATCGGTTGTTTCTGGCCCCGGATGTCCGGGACCTATCCCTGCTGTCCGTCCTGTCGGGCGTATAAGAACTAAATCTGGAGGGGGTCGAGGCAGTTCTTCCCCAACACCCCCTCTCTCCTCCCCAACCCACCCAGTCGTCGTGCCGTCGTTGAACCTTCGCCACCACCCCGGTCTCCCTCATCCCTCTCGGCCCCCGATCTCCTCGCTCCATGTCCTCCTCCCCCCGATCTACCTCCTCACCCACTCCATTGGTGAGTTGGTGGTCCGAATCGTCCGGGAGGTGGACCTCTTGGTACCGGGGTCCCTCGTGCTTCACCATGGCAAATACCAAAAATGTCGGCAAGGGCTCCGCTGAGGGATAGAAGCCCCATGGTATGCCCCTCCCTGCCTGGTTTATCTCTTCTCCCATATTGATGTGCCTTGGTATATGCTTCATGCGTGCATATGTATCTCTCTCAAAAAAAACTAGTTGCCATGGTTCGTCTAGATGTAATGTTCCTCCTATCATTCCACTTCATGTCACTGGTCATGCCATTCACCTTGGTCATGTTGACATTTTGCCCTAACCTAGACTTGTTTTAGGCTCATGGACCAAATGTCAACATTTTCATTTGTCATTGTTGTGTGTCCTATGATTATTTCTACCTTCTTCCTCTCATCGGTGTCCTCTCCTTCTGTTGTTTTTAGTTTCTTGCCGACAGGGATCCACCGATTCCGAGGAGTTTGACCGGCCTCCAAAAAAGTCTGGCATTAAGAAGACCTCTATCGGGCCTAGTCGCAACTGTTCTCGACCATCCCATGACTCTGATCCGGATGATGAGGACTAAGTTCTGGAAGAATATGAAGACTTTGTTACCACGCGTCATGTTGGTCAGTCTAAGCCTAGAACTCGCCGGGATCCGAAGCAACCTATGCCTCTAGTCCGGGGCTCCTCTCTACCCGTGTCTCATGGTTGCCCCATTTCCATGGACATGCCTGTCTGTGGAGATCACTCCGTCCATGATTTCAAAACCATGGGGACGGGCCCTTATCTCAAGTTCAGGCGTGATATCAATCAATTTGAGATGGTTGCTGATGCTAAAGATAGTCAGTTCCGTACTCGCATGCAGCAGGACATCTATGCGAACCTGGTTCGTGGGTGTGGCCTGGCACCTCAACACTATTTGGAGTTGCCTTTTCTTCGCAAACATCTCAGGCATTTACCGGACAATACTGTCAAGATCATTGATGACATGCTTCTTGGTCCGACCATGACTTTCAAGTGTGACTAGAATGAAGGTGCTATTCTTCAGTTCTACGCCACCTGTTTCTTTGGGCCTGACAACTCCATCACCTCGATGACTGATGATACTCAGCTGAGCATCTCTTACAGCCAGTTTGTCCAAATTTTGGGTCTTTCCGGTTCTGGTCATCAGATTCATAGTGAGGATCCTAATCATACACACATGAAGATTGATGATTGCATGCAGCTTCTCAAGCCTGCCAGTCAGCTCACTGATGAGGAGGCCAAGTATCCACCAAATGAGGTCTCTATCTTTCGGTCTCCCTATTACATTCTCTTTCAGTGTGTGCTTCACACTCTTTATCCAAACAAGGGAGATCGCTCGCGGGCACGCAGCTATTGCATTGATCTCATGGTGCGCATGCACACTCATCCTACGGAGCCACTTGACACTGCTCACTTTATCTGGCATGAGATCCGTCTGACAAGTTTCCAGTAGACGCGCCAGTTTCCTTATGCTCATTTCATTCAGGCGCTAATTGACCACACTGCTCCCTTTGAGTTTGCCAAGACAGTTGTGCATTCTCTGTGGAAGCCTGCTACTCACATGTACGAGTATGCCCGTGTTCAGCCCATTGCTCCTTCTCAGTCCAGGAGGACTCCTGCTGCCCAGGGCAAGGCTCCTGCTCAGTCCCAAAGGGCTTCTAGTGCTTCCTCTTCCTCTGTGAGGGACCCATTTGACCGTCCTACCTCCTTCATGGGGAAAGCCTAGTCTGCTATCATGAAGGCTATCGCATTCAACTGTCAGCAGAATCATGATGTCCAGCAGAGCCTCATTCTCTCCAAGAATCGGCTCAAGCAGCGTCTTCGCGCTCGTGGCAGTCCGGTGAGCGATGACGATGATCCTCTCCCGACTGCTCCATCTTCCTCGTCCTTTGGGTTTCCGACCCGTGCCGAGTATGACGAGTTCTTCGATGGGGTAGTCGATGATGATGACATCCACCAGGAGTAGTTCCTCTAGTGACCTTGTGTCTTCGCCCCTTTTTGTGTGTTTCTACCAAAGGGGGAGAAGTAGTATCTCTTATGTCTGCTATGCTATCGTGTGGACCATATTATTTGTATTAAGATCTTTGGGTTGTAAGACTTTATTTGATAGTTTATGGTATGATGTATCTCAAGCACTATCTTATATGCTATCATTTCTCTCTATCATATGAGCTTGTGTCTTGGGTTGTCTTCGGCTTGCATATGTTTCAAACTCTCTCCCTTGTGCAAACATAACATATGTGCATTGAATTATTGTTAATCCAAAGATTGCACACATTATGGGGAAGCCTAGAAAAAATTATCATATGACTTGTGATTTTATGAAATACATTGCAATATTTTCTATACTACATGTATGATTGTCATCAACAAACAAAAAGGGGGAGATTGAAAGTGCAATCTTGCCCTTATATTATATTTTGATGTTGATGACAATATACATGCACACGACTAATAATGTTTGTCAAGTAAATCTCAGGTATTAGTCCTCAAGTCTCAATATGCATGGATCACGGATGATTGGAATTGTTATAAGTTGAGAAGGAAAGGAACAAAGAGGTTTACGGATCTCGTTTTCTTTTTGTTCTTGAGTATAGGGATCCCGCACTATTAAGAGGGGATCGATGGGATTATCAAGAGACATGCTCAAGTAAATTCAAACTCCCTTCTTCGGTTGAAATCTGCACCTTGTATGCTTTTTAAAGAGTTGCTGCTCTAGGATGGCCGGATGTCCGGGCCTTGTGCCGGATGTCCGGGAGTTCATGTCATGGACGGATTTCTGGGAAATGCCCCGGATATCCGGCCCTCCTATTGTCCAGAGTACACCATTTTCACCAAATATGAGCCGGATGTCCGACACACCACCGGATGTCCAGGACCCCGGATATCCGAGCCCTCTGCCGGATTTTCGACCCACACAATGCCAGTATCGTTGTTGGCTGAGGGGTGGAATGCGGGATGTCCGGGCGTAAGCCGGATGTCCAGGCCTTCACTTGTTGGTCGGATGTCCTGCTCCCCTGCTTTTTCCTCTCTGGCTCAGTGTATCGTCTGCATTTCAATTACGCGGGATGTCCGACCCCTGGCCGAGATGTCCGGCCCGACACAACCACTTACAATCCAACGGTCATATTTGCACCCACACTATAAATACCTCTTCACCACTTCGTGGAGAGGTTGACCATTCACCTTGAGCAACCCTAGAACACACATTTCTTTCTCTCTCATCCTCATACACCAAATCCAAGATCCCAACAGAATTTGAGGGTATTTGAGAGAAGTTCTCCAATCAAGTGATAGATCCACTCCTTCCCCTTCTCTTCACCAAAGGAATTTGTGATTTGAGCAAATCTTGAGCTTTTCCCCATCGTTCTTGTCACTCTTGGAGGTTGGAGAATCCTAGGCGGTAGGAGTTCTTCGGTGAGGAATCAACCATTATGATTACCCCCGGAAAGTTTGTGAGGGTTTGGAGACCACCCCAAGGTCTACCACTAGTGGTTGGGAATCGCCTTCGTGGTGATATCTCAAGGAGAGAATAGGGTGAGCCTTCGTGGCATTGGTGTGCCTTCATGGTAACATCCACCTCTCTAAACGGTGATGTAGCTTCCCTCCAACGAAGTGAACATCGGCATACATCCTTGTCTCTCGAAGTTGCGGTTATTCCTAACCCTAACTTCCTACTTGGGTTTACTTGTCTCTTAGTCCTTACTTATATCTTATTGTGCTTGCTTACTTACCTACTTGTGTTTCTAGCTTACCTTGCTTAGTATCCTACTTGCAATTGTTAGGCTCACTTTCATATTCCACAGTAGTTCCTAAAATTGCTAAGTAACAATTAAAATGTGTAATTGTACCTATTCACTCCCCCTCTAGGTTCATCTCGATCCTTTCAGACGAACGTTGTGTTGTATTGCCCTTTGTGATAGCAACCTTTATTATGCAATCTGTCGCTTTTATTTCTTTACTATCACAAGTTTGTACAATGCTTATTTCCCTTACAATAAAAGATCACACATTATTAGGAGCAATTTTTACTGCTTTTTGCACCGATGACAACTTACTTGGAGGATCTTATTCAATCCATAGGTAAGTATGGTGGACTCTCATGGCAAAATTGGGTTGAGGTGTTTGGATGCACAAGTAGTATCTCTACTTGGTGCGGAAGTTTTGGCTAATATGAGTTGGAAGCAAGAACTACATGTTGGAGGATATAAAATTATATAACTTCTATTCGGAGGCAAGCAATCATAACTCATTATGTTGTCTTCCTTGTCGAACATCAACTTCTTGGCATGTAATATTTTAATGAGTGGTCACAATCATAAAAGATGTCTAGGATAATATATTTATATGTGAATCTCTCTTTATTTGTCACTTCCTTTTCAATTGCACCAATGACCAATTACTATGTTTGTTAACTCCCAACAAATTTCAATCGACATACTTCTTATACATCGAGTCATCACTCCCCATAAGATCATTATGTATACTCTTTGCTTTTATTCTATTATACTTTAGTTATTACTCTCAAGAGCATAGTAATCTAGCAAAGCCCTCATATAAAAACTACTTTTTATTATATAACTCTCGGACTTGCTTACATGAGGGGAGCAAAAGCAAAAACTAAAAGGTAGATCATACTAAAACTTTATTCTACTAGATCAAAACAAAATCAAGAAGGATCGAACTAAGAAAAACAAGAAAAAGGAAAAAAGGGAAAAGGTATTATGGTGATACGATAACGGGGCACCTCCCCCAAGCTTGGCACAAGCCGGGAGTGCCCATACCCATGTGCTCGGGTGTCCTTCTTCGGAGGTGATGGTGGTGGAGTTGTTGATGAGGATGGAAGCTTGTCCTTCGTCTTCCAAGGCATAGTCTCACCATCGTAAAAAGATGAACGAGTCTCTGAAATCCTCAAAGCTACACTCAAACTCATTCTCTTAAAGCTGTATTCATACTCACAATTTTGGTTTTGCAGATCATAGATCTGAGCTTGGAGATGCTCAATTTTCTCATAAAGCTTAAAGATGTGCTCCCCGATGTCCTTGGTGTCCAGCTCGTGTTTATGGGTAAACTCCGAGATGATCATATGATTGGCACTGAGTCCACGTTCCACCATACCTTGGCACTTGAAGACTTGTTGCTCATTGCTTCGAGCCTTGTTTCCACGCTTCCGGTCTTCTTTGGCCCCTCAATGTCACGGATGTGTAGCACCCCCTCACGCATATCAATGGTTTGAGGATTTTGCAGCACCTTTGTAAGATAAGGGTTGATGACCTTCTCAAAAAACTTGTCCTTCGGAGCACTGGAGGACGCCATGACGATCTAAATCTACTGCAAAAACAGCTCAAACGAAAATATGCGGTATTGTCATGATACGAAAGTGAAAACCTTTGGGAGATTATATAATGAATTTTTTTGACCCGAAGGAGTGTACCACAAGAAAATGGAGTCTGAAGGGCGTACGGGGTGGTGGCAATCCCCCTAGGCGCGGCCAGGGGGTGGCCGCGCCTGGCAGGCTTGTCACCTCCCCGTGCGTCCTTCGGACTACTTTTGATTTTCCTAATTTTTTCAATATTCCAAAATTGAGTAAAATTGCTATTGGGGAAGTTTTGGAGTCGGTTTACTTAACATACCACATATCTATTCCTTTTCGGAGTTTGAAACGTTCCGGTAGGTCTCCCTAATATGCTCTTCCAGAGTCATGGTATTGATGACATTGGTTTCAACATTAATGGGAGTATCTGAGATATAATCCTTGATTCTTTGCCCGTTTACCACCTTCGGATTTGTGCCTTCAGCGTTGTTGATCTTGATGGCACCGGAACGATATACTTCCTCAACAATGTAAGGCCCTTCCCATTTAGAGAGAAGTTTTCCTACAAAAAATCTTAACCGAGAATTGTATAGCAAGACATGATCACCTACATTGAATTCACGCGTTTGTATTGTTTTATCATACCATCTCTTAACTTTCTCTTTAAACAACTTGGCATTCTCATAGGCCTAGGCTGTAACATCCCAAAATTTCATTTTGGAATGTTATGAATATAGTTATGCATCTATCATCATCATTGCTTGATTGTATGTAATAGTTGAAATGTCTTTTCTGACTTTCTGAAAGTCCCTTCTACTTTTCCCTATGCTGCTTTCCCTATTTGAAATTTTGGTTATATGTTCAAAATAAGAGAGGAGTAACATGACACTCCACACCAGGGTCAAATAGGTGAATTATTTGAACAAAAAATGACCAGGAGTTATTTTGAAAATATTTGCAAAAAAGGATTCAAAAACAATTAGGCAATTTCTGAAAATAATATTTTTTTCAAAGTCTTCAAATGACAGAATAGAAATGTTCATTAAATAGAATTTATTATTCTGTTAATTTTGATATATAATACCCCTATATTTAGAGACGATTTGAATGTCTCTGGAAAAATATTAAAAAGAAACGGTAACCGTTTCCGGTATTAAACGGCCGGCCCACGGCAGTTATTTCGCGCTTTTACTACGAGCCGGCCGACCGCGCGCAACGGTCACTCTCTTCATTCACTGACACCGGGCCCCACCCCCCGACCGACCGTTACACCGAACGGTCGTCTCCTTCCCCGCGAGCGCCAGACCGGATCTCGCCGGCCGTTACCTCCCCTCGCCGGATCTCTCTCCCCATTACTCCCCCGCACCCCTCGAGCGCCCTATATAAACCGGACACCTCCCCGCATCCTTTTCTCCCCAAACCCCCTCCTACCTAGCCGGGACGCTGCCAAACGAGCTCGCCGGAGTCCCTGCAACCACCGGATCTTCCCCACCGTCGTGCCCGTCGCTCCACTCTTCCCCTCGCCCCTCCGACCTCACCATTCGACGCAGGACGTCCACCGCAACCGTCTGAACCCCTTCGCTGCCACCCTCGACCACCAGAGACCCCTCCGGCAACGTCCTCGACCACCGGCCGCCGCCACCATCGCCGGAGTCCACCTCCCCTCCGGTAAAAAAATCTTCGGGCTCATCTCCACCCTTGGATCCAAAATCCACGACCCAGATTAGATCAATTTAATCCCCGAAACGTTTTCCTTTTCGGTCCGGTCGACCGCCCGCAACCATCCAACGCACACCCCCCTTAGCCAATCGGATCGTGCCACGTAGTCCCCTGACCGACGCACTTTTTTTTTTCATTTTCTGTTTTGTTTTAATTAACAGAATGTTTTCCAATTTTGTTTTGCTTATATCTTTTAATCTATTTAGTGTTTTGAGTTGATTCTTTTTGCAATAGCTCACATTTTTCATGTAGTTTCACCCTGTACTTTTAAATTTCAAATTTGAACTATAAAATTTGAATGTAATCAAATTTGCTCAAAATCTTCAAATCTGAATAACTAGAGTTTGAAAATAGATTTTGATATGAATCTTTTTGCTACTGTTTGGTATTAGTTAGGACTACCTTCATGTTTAGTTTGAGGATTTTCAAGATATATTTGATTAGTGTTTTAACCAAAAACAGAATCTGTATAGTATTATAATATAGTTTTATAAACTCAATTTTGATTAGTTTGATTTAGAATTTGGTTTTATTTGTTTATTAGGTTCTGTTAGTAAACATTTAGTGTTTTCACTCACTGTTAATAAAAAATATAAATTTGCCTAGTTTAATTTCATTTAACATAGGAATCACAACTTCTTTTCAAATAGGCATAATTTGATTAAAACAACTAACTAGTAATAGTTTTGTTTTCAACAAAGTTTTACATAGTTTAATTCTGTTTTCCTAAAACAAGTTTATTTGTAAATTATTTCCTATCAAGAACATGTTTTGCTAATAAATAATAAGTTTAGTTTTCATTCTTTTGTTAATATAACTATAGTTGATTCATATAGTGTTTATCAAAACATTTATAAACTTTACTAAAGTTTTCCCAACAAACTTAAATTGATTTTTCTTTGTTTAATAATAAAATATTCTATTGTTGCCTTGCTGTCAACAATTGTCTTGTTATTTCAAAATAGTTTTATTATGTAGAAGTGTTTTCATCGTCCCCTTTGGAAAACAAAACTTTGTGTGTTTTCTTACTTAAGATTTGTGCATTGTTTTGTCTTGATTGTTTACTAGTTCTTGGTTGATGTTTGTGAGTTACAATATTTTGTTGTATGCTTATCGAGTACTTGTCTGCTTCGTTAGATTATCCGGAGTGCGAAGCTTGTTACTTAGAGTCACTCACGTACGAAGATCATCAATCAGGCAAGTCACTTTGATCATGTTTTACCCATGTTTTATATGCATTAGTTCTACCATCTCCCCAGTTGCATGCAAGATAGGTTAGTTGGAAACTTGGTTACATTGTAGTAGTATCATGTGGTAGATACCTCTCTCAACCCCCTTTGACAACATTGGCCCCGGGAAACGTTGTTTTACCTTTTGCTATGCTATTAGTAGACGGGGTTGGTTGTGTGATTCATGAGAGTTGAGAGAGTTAATAATTTCAAGACCTACATAATGATCAAGATTTCAAGACTCCAAGTTTTCAACATACCTCTGGGTGGATTATGGTTGAACGGCGCCCTGGAGAAACCAGTGGTTAGCCTAGGTGATGCTGGAGATGGCCAGTATTCACGCGGAAAGGTCCACCCAGGCACAAAGGGATGGATGGGTGCTTCAAGACCCAAGGCTTAC
The DNA here is from genome assembly GCA_022496015.1 of Hordeum marinum. Taxonomy (NCBI): domain Eukaryota; kingdom Viridiplantae; phylum Streptophyta; class Magnoliopsida; order Poales; family Poaceae; genus Hordeum; species Hordeum marinum. Next base: position 368,921,706 of record CM039675.1, on the reverse strand, counting down.
CTGCACAGCCACAAGTCATTATGGGCTCTGGCTTGGTTGGATATCGTGGTGACTCTGGACAGGCGGTGCTACGAGAGGTAGAAGAACGGTAGGAAAGGATGGGCACCGTCAGAGTCGTAGGGAAACCCTTTGGAAGACCATGTTTTGGTCATCCATTTCTCAAACTCCCTGAAGTGCGAGAAATCAAACGGAGGCGACCAAATCTTGTGGGGAACGTGTGCAAAACTCTGCAGAGTACTCAAACCTAATCGATTAGCCGTGTCCACGGTCATGGACGACTTGAGCCAAAGGAATTGGAACTTCCGGAACTCTCAACACAAATAATATGATGATGTGGGAATTTAATAATTTTGGGTATGAGAATTGGTTGGTGGAACCATCTCATTAATCAACCAACTTAGTAATATTTTGCTTAACCCTTCTTTTGATGTAAAAAAAACTTGGCTTTACGCAAAAACTTACCACCCCACTTGCCATATATGCATATAGACTAGATGCTTACCTTTTCACCCTTCTCTTGTGACTTTGCCGGCATATTCCATATGCTGACCTACACGGCTGCAACGTATCATGTTGCAGAATACTTTTCCGACCAGGAGTGAGGACACGTTCTATGCTCAGTGAGATGCCCTTGGAGTCAGATGGACTCACCTACCTTCGACGCTTCCGCAAGACTTAGATATTCTCATGAGTTGGCTTTTAGCCACTTTATTGTAATCTTTATTGTAATAAAGGACTCGATATGAGATTCCGATTAATATAATGTTGTGTGATTTCCCTTTGATATATACATTGATGTACCGTGTGTGTACCAGCATGATCTTGGGATGGTACGGAAACACCGGAGACTTGACCTTTCAGGTCGGGTCGCTACATGGGCCCTCCATTCATCAAGTGAGCTAATGTCAAATAGCCTCTTCTCACCAGCAAGTTTGAAATCATAGTTGAGCTCCTTGATTGCCCAATAAGCTTTATGCTCTAGCTCTAGAGGTAAGTGACATGCTTTACCATAAACCATTTTATACGGAGACATGCCCATAGGGTTCTTGTAAGCAGTTCTATAAGCCCATAATGCATCATCAAGCTTCTTAGACCAATTCTTCCTAGATCTATTAACTATCTTTTGCAAGATCAATTTTATTTCTCTATTGCTTAATTCTACTTGACCACTAGACTGAGGATGATAAGGAGATGCAATTCTATGATTAACATCATACTTAGCAAGAAATTAAAGGAAAGCACCATGAATAAAATGTGAACCACCATCAGTCATTAAATATTTGGGGACTCCAAATCCAGGGAAAATAACTTCTTTAAGCATCTTAATAGAGGTGTTATGATCAGTACTACTAATTGGAATAGCTTCTACCCACTTAGTAACATAATCAACAGCAACTAATATATGAGTATACTCGTTGGGTGTTGGAAAAGGTCCCATATAATCAAAACCCCAAACATCAAATGGTTCAATAACAAGAGAGTAATTCATAGGCATTTCCTGACGTCTACTAATATTGCCTATTCTTTGACATTCTCACATGACAAGACAAACTTACGAGCATCCTTGAAGAGAGTAGGCCAATAAAAACCAGATTGTAATACCTTATGTGCAGTTCTATCTCCAGCGTGGTGTCCTCCGTACGCCTCTGAATGACACTTGTGTAGGATATGTTCCTGTTCATGCTCAGGTACACAACGTCTAATAACACCATCTACTCCTTCTTTATAAAGGTGTGGGTCATCCCAAAAGTAATGTCTTAAATCATAGAAGAACCTTTTCTTTTGTTGGTATGTGAAACTAGGCGGTATAAATTTAGCGACAATGTAATTAGCATAATCAGCATACCAAGGAGCATTACGAGAAGCATTTATGACAGCTAATTGTTCATCAGGCAAGCTATCATCAATAGGTAGTGGGTCATCAAGAACATTCTCTAACCTAGACAAGCTATCTGCTATGGGGTTATCAGCACCCTTTCTATCGACAATATGCAAATCAAATTCTTGTAGCAGAAGAACCCACATGATAAGTCTAGGTTTAGCATCTTTCTTTTCCATAAGATATTTAATAGCAACATGATCAGTTTGAATAGTTACTTTAGAATCAACAATATAGGGTCTAAACTTATCACAAGCGAACACTACTGCTAAAAATTCTTTTTTAGTGGTAGCATAGTTTCTCACTGTCTAGAGTTTTGCTAGCATAATGAATAACATTTAATTTCTTATCAACTCACTGTCCTAGAACAGCACCAACGGCATAATCACTAGCATCACACATGATTTCAAAGGGTAGGTTCCAATCAGGTGGTTTAACAATAGGTGTATAAATCAAGGCATTCTTAAGAATTTCAAAAGCTTCTACACAATCATCATCAAAACGAATGGAACATCTTTTTGTAAGAGATTAGTGAGCGGCCTAGAAATCTTAGAGAAGTCTTTAATAAATCTCCTATAGAAACCAGCATGACCAAGGAAACTTCTTATACCTCTGATATCCGTAGGACACGACATTTTTTCAATAGCATCAACTTAGCCTTGTCAACTTCAATACCTATTTTGGAAATTTTATGTCCCAAGACAATACCTTCATTCACCATAAAGTGGCACTTCTCCCAATTCAAGACAAGATTAGTTTCTTCGCATCTCTGCAAAACTTGATCAAGGTTGCTCAAACAATCATCAAAAGAAGTTCCGTAAACAGAAAAATCATCCATGAAAACCTCAACAATCCTTTCACAAAAATCAGAGAATATAGCAGTTGTGCATCTTTTAAAGGTAGTAGGTGCATTACACAAACCAAAAGGCATATGTATATAAGCAAAGGTACCAAAAGGGTAGGTAAAGGTGGTCTTCTCTTGGTCCTCTTTTGACACAGGTATTTGAGAGAAACCAGAATAACCATCTAGAAAACAGAAATGTGTGTGTTTGGATAGTCTTTCTTGCATTTGATCAATAAGAGGTAGAGGGTGATGCTCTTTTCTAGTAGCTTTATTCAATTTCCTAAAATCAATTACAATTCTATATCTTATAACAATTCTCTATGGGATCAATTCATTTTTATTATTAGGAACTATAGAAATACCTCTTTCTTAGGGACACAATGAACGAGACTAACCCATCTACTCTCAGCAATAGGGTAAATGATACCCGCCTCCAGAAGCTTTAATATTTGATTCCTCACCACTTCCTTCATTTTAGGATTTAACCGTCGTTGGTGATCAACAATTGGTTTAGCATCGGGCTACATTTTAATTTTGTGCTGACATAGAGTGGGACTAATGCCCTTAAGATCATCAAGAGTATATCAAATAGCAGCACGGTGCTTCCTTAGAGTTTTCAATAATCTCTACTCTTCATGCTCTAAAAGGTTAGTGATACGTCCATTTTGCATCCTGTTTTCTTGCTATTATTTATACTGTTTTTGTCCATAATAATGCTTTTTGGAGTAATTCTAATGCCTTTTATCTCACAATTTGCAAGAAACACACCAAGAGGGAGAATTCCGGCAGCTGTAAATCTGGACCTGGAAAAGCTACGTCAGGCTACCTATTATGCTCAACTCCAAACAAGCTGAAACTTCAGGGAGATTTTTTATGGATTATTTTAGAATTATTGGAGCGAATAACTACCAGAGGGGGCCCATCAGGTGGGCACAACCCACTTGGGCACGCCAGGGAGCCCAGGCGTGCCCCGGTGGGTTGTGCCCTCCTCGGCCCACCTCCGGTGCACATCTTCTGGTATATAAGTCATTTTGACCTAGGAAAAATAATGAGGAGGCTTTTGGGACGAAGTGCCGCCGCCTCGAGGCGGAACTTGGGTAGGAGCACTTTTGCCCGCCGGGGGAACTTCCCTCTCGTGGGGGGAATCATCGTCATCATCATAACCAACAACTCTCCCATCTTGGGGAGGGAAATCTTCATCAACATCTTCAACATCACCAACTCCTCTCAAACCCTAGTTCATCTCTTGAGTTCAATCTTGTTACCGGAACTATAGATTGGTGCTTGTGGGTGACTAGTAGTGTTGATTACGTCTTGTAGTTGATCACTATATGGTTTATTTGGTGGAAGATTATATGTTCAGATCCATTATGCTATTTAATATCCCTTTGATCTTGAGCATGATTATTATTTGTGAGTAGTTACTTTTGTTCTTAAGGTCACGGTAGAAATCATGTTGCAAGTAATCATGTGAATTTGATATGTGTTCGATACTTTGATAGTATGTGTGTTGTGATTCCCTTAGTGGTGTCATGTGAACGTCGACTACATGACACTTCACCATATTTGGGCCTAAGGGAATGCATTGTGGAGTAGCAATTAGATGATGGGTTGCGAGAGTCACAGAATCTTAAACCCCAGTTTATGCGCTATTCCGTAAGGGACCGATTGGATGCAAAAGTTTAATGCTATGGCTAGAATTTATTCTTAATACTTTTCTTGTAGTTGCGGATGCTTGCGGGAGGGTTAATCATAAGTAGGAGGTTTATTCAAGTAAGAGCAGCACCTAAGCACCGGTCCACCCACATATCAAATTATCAAAGTACCAAACACGAATTAAACCAACATGATGAAAATGACTAGATGAAATTCCCGTGTACCCTCAAGAACGCTTTGCTTATCATAAGAGGCCGCTTTGGCATGTCCTTTGCCTCAAAAGGATTGGGCTACCTTACTACACTTTTGTTACTATATTCGTTACTTGCTCTTTACAAATTATCTTGCTATCAAACTACTTCGCTACTTACAATTTTAGCACTTACAAACGTTACCTTACTAAAAACTACTTGTCATTTCCTTCTGCTCCTCGTTGGGTTCAACACTCTTACTTATTTAAAAGAGCTATAATTGATCCCCTATACTTGTGGGTCATCAGTTAGCACTAATAATAACAGGATATATCTTCTTTTCATCTAGATAAGCATATTTCGGAGTATCTGATAATTGTTTAAGCTCAAACACGGGATCACCCTTTGGTAGAGGAGTATCCCCAAGTATTTCAACAGGCAAGTCAGGTTTTAGAATAGGATGGTGATCAAAGAAAATCTAATCTATTTCATTTCTTTAATTCATATGCATAGCATTTTCATGGTGTAGCAAATATTGCTCTAAAGGATCAGTAGGAGGCACAGCAATAGAAGCAAGACCAATAATGTCATCCTTACTAGAAAATTCTTTATCATGGGGTTGTCTACAAAATTTAGAGAAATTAAACTCATGAGACGTATCCCCAAAACTTACGGTAATAGTTTCCTTCTCACAATCTATCCTGGCATTAACGGTATTCAAGTAGGGTCTACCAAATATAATGGGACAAAAATCATCTTGTGGGGAGCCAAGGACAAGAAAATCAGTAGGATACTTTATTTTCCCACACAAGACTTCAACATCTCTAATAATCCCAACAGGTGATATAGTATCTCTATTAGCAAGCTTAATTGTAACATCAATTTCCTCTAACTCAGCTGGTGCAATATCATTCATAATCTCTTTATATAAGGTAAAGGGAATTGCACTCACACTAGCACCCATATCACATACGCCATGATAACAATGATCTCCTATTTTAATAGAAACAACAAGCATGCCAACAATGGGTATATGTTTATCTTTAGCATTAGGTTTAGCAATTCTAGCACCTTCATCACAAAATTGAATAACATGCCCATCAATATTATCAACCAAGAGATCATTAACCATAGCAATACTAGGCTCAACTTTAATTTACTCAGGGGGTGTAGGTGTTCTAGCACAGCTCTTATGAACCACGGTTGAAGCTTTAGCATGTTCCTTTATTCTAACAGGGAAAGGTGGTCTTTCAATATAAGCAACAGAAATAACAGGATCAACATTATAAGTAATAGTTTCCTCTTCAACTTTAATAGGTTCAACTACTTTCATTTTAATGGGAGGATGATATTTAAACCACTTATCCTTAGGGAGATCAACATGAGCAGCAAAATATTCACAAAAATAAGCTACTATCTCAGAGTTAAGTCCATATTTAGTGCTAAATTCATGAAAAGTGTTGGTGTCTACGAAGGATTTAACACAATCAAACTTAAGGTTCATACCTGACTCCTTACCTTCGTCGACTTCCCCATCTTCAGAGTTGTGTTTAATTCTATCCAATAAATCCCATTTGAAGTCAATATCTTTCTTCATATAGGAACCAGTGCCAGAAGTATCAAGCATGGATTGATCATTATGAGAAAGCCGAGCATAAAAATTCTGAATAATAATTTCTCTCGAGAGCTCATGATTGCGGCATGAATATAACATTGACTTAAGCTTGCCCCAAGCTTGAGCGATTCTTTCTCCTTCACGAGGCCAAAAATTATAAATATAATTCCGATCATGATGAACTAGATGCATAGGATAGAACTTCTGATGAAATTCTATTTTCAATCGGTTGTAGCTCCATGATCCAATATCATCACATAGCCTATACCATGTCAATGCCTTCTCCTTCAAAGATAAAGGAAAGACCTTCTTCTTGACGTGATCCTCGGGCAGACCTACAAGCTTAAATAATCCACAAACTTCATCCACATAGATTAAATGCAAATCAGGATGTAGTGTTCCATCTCCTCCATAAGGATTAGCCAGCAGTTTCTCTATCATATCCGAAGGAATTTCATAATAAATATTTTCAGTAGGTTCGGTAGGTTGAGGGACAACTCTTTGTGTTTCCGGTCGAGGTGAAGATACCTCGAACAAGCCCCCCCAAAGGATTACTTTCCATAGTAACAAGTGACAGTAAATTTCCGCACACTATATAAAATTTTCCTTACCAGATTCCACTTACCAAAGGTGCTTTGCTCCCCGGCAAAAAGGCGCCAGCCAGAAAATATTCTAGATGACCCACAAGTATAGGGGATCAATCGTAGTCCTTTTGATAAGTAAGAGTGTCGAACCCAACGAGGAGCATAAGGAAATGACAAGCGGTTTCCGGTAAGGTATTCTCTGCAAGCACTGAAATTATTGGTAACAAGTAGTTTTGTGATAAGATAATTCGTAACGAGTTACAAGTAACAAGTGTAGCGAAGGTGTAGCAAGGTATCCCAATCCTTTTTGTAGCAAAGGACGGGCCAAGACAAACTCTTATATAAAGCAAAGCGCTCCCGAGGACACATGGGAATTTCTGTCAAGCTAGTTTTCATCATGCTCATTTGATTCGCGTTCGTTACTTTGATAATTTGATATGTGGGTGGACCGGTGCTTGGGTGCTGCCCTTACTTGGAAAAACCTCCCACTTATGATTAACCCCTATCGCAAGCATCCGCAACTACGAAAGAAGAATTAAGATAAATCTAACCATAGCATGAAACGTGTGGATACAAACCAGCCCCTTACGAAGCAATGCATAAACTAGGGTTTAAGCTTCTGTCACTCTAGGAACCCATCATCTACTTGTTACTTCCCAATGCATTCCCCTAGTCCCAAATAATGGTGAAGTTTTATGCAGTCGACGTTCACATAACACCACTAGAGGAGAGACAACATACATCTCATGAAAATATCGAACGAATACCAAATTCACATGATTACTTATAACAAGACTTATCCCATGTCCTCGGGAACAAACGTAACTACTCAAAAAACATGTTCATGTTCATAATCAGAGGGGTATTAATTATCATAAAGGATCTGAACATATGATCTTCCACCAAGTAAACCAACTAGCATCAACTACAAGGAGTAATCAACACTACTAGCAACCCACAGGTACCAATCTAAGGTTTGAGACAAAGATCGGATACAAGAGATGAACTAGGGTTTGGATAGGAGATGGTGCTGATGAAGATATTGATGGAGATTGACCCCCTCTCGATGAGAGGATATTTGGTGATGGCGATGGCTTCGATTTCCCCCTCCGGGAGGGAAGTTTCCCTGGCAGAACAGCCCTGCCGGAGCTCTAGATTGGTTTTGTCCAAGTGCCGCCTCGAGATAGCGACACTTCATCCTGAAAGCTCTCTTATGATTTTTTCCATGTCAAAACCCTCCATATAGAATAAGATGGGCGTCGGGGGCCTTCCAGGTGTGTCACAAGCCAGCTAGGCGCGGCCATGGGGGGTGGCCGTGCCTGGCAGGCTTGCCACCTCCTAGTGGCCCCCCTCTGACATCTGTTTCGCCCAATATTTTTTATATATTCCAAAATAATTCTCTGTAAATTTTCAAGACTTTTGGAGTTGTGCAAAATAGGTATCTCAGATTTGCTCCTCTTCAAGTCTAGAATTCCAGCTGTCGGCATTCTCCCTCTTCATGTAAACCTTGTAAAATAAGAGAGAAAAGGCATAAGTATTGTACCATAATGTGTAATAACATCCCATAATGCAATAAATATCAACATAAAATCATGATGCAAAATGGACATATCAGTCAATGGTTGACAAGGACGACGTGATCCTTAGCAAAAGGCCCAAGCCCACGTCCTTTAAACCTACAGAGGAAATCGTTAAATTTCAAGTGCACCCAATAGACCCCAGCAAGACAGTGTCCATCGGAACTCAGCTCGATCCCATAGTGGATGAAGCATTACAGACATTTTTACAGGAAAACTGGGACATCTTCGCCTGGCATCCTTCCGATATGCCCCGAATCTCACAGCGACTAGCAGAACATAATCTGAACGTCATTGCAGGCTTCAAGATCGTTAAGCAGACTCTGCATCGCTTTTTCAAACCCAAACGACAAGCTATGGGTGAAGAATTAGCTAAACAGCTAGAGGCCGGATTCATTCGGGAGATTAAGCACCCTGAATGGTTAGCAAACCTGGTGATGGTACCAAAGAAACACAAATCCTGGCGGTTGTGCGTCAATTTCAAAGACCTCAAGAAGGCCTGCCCTAAGGACCCTTTCCCCTTACCACGCATAGACCAGATCATTGACGCCACAGCCGAACGCGACTTGTTGTGTTTGCTCGACGCTTATTCCAGATACCATCAGATTAAAATGAAGGAATCCGATCAAGCTGCAACCGCATTCATCACCCCCTACGGGCCATTCTGCTTCAACATGATGTCCTTTGGGCTAACAAACGCTGGGGCTACGTACCAGCGCATGATCTAGACTTGTCTCAAGAAACAAGTCAGTAAGATAGTCGAGGCATACATGGACGACATGGTAATCAAAACCAAACAGTCCTCCAGTTGATCGACGACCTACGGCAAACCTTTGCCAGCCTACGCGAGTATGACATACGACTCAATCTGGAAAAATGTGTATTCGGAGTTCCCGCTGGTAAACTGCTCGGATTCATCATCTCCCATAGAGGAATAGAAGTGAATCCGGCTAACATCAGCGCTCTATCAGAACTTGCAATTCCCACAGAGTTAAAGCATGTCCGGAGGTTGGCTGGTTGCGTTATGTTGCGGATCCGCTTTATCTCCCGCCTCGGAGAAAAGGCTTAACTGCTCTATAAGCTGCTGAAACGGACCAACAATTTCGAGTGGACCAACGAAGCAGGGGCTGCGTTAGAGGAAATTAAAACACTGTTGGCAAGCAGTCCCATACTCACAGCACCAGGCGCTGGTGAGCCCATGTTATTATACATATCGGCTACCAACCAAGTCGTTAGCGCAGTGCTCGTCGTTGAACGAGAAGAGGAGGGACACAAATTCCGGACACAGAAGTCGGTCTATTATGTGTTAGAAGTACTAACGCAGTGCAAGTCCAGATACCCGCACTACCAGAAGATAGCCTATACAGTATTTATGGCATCACGGAAACTCAGACACTACTTCCAAGAGTGTTCGGTTACAGTGAATCCGAAGTACCCTTGAACGATATAATCAACAACAGGGATGCCACCGGCCGCATAGCCAAGTGGACTATTGAGATCCTTCCTTTTGAAATTACCTACAAGCCACAACGAGCCATAAAATCTCAGGTACTGGCAGATTTCCTGGCTGAGTGGACAGAGGTTGATCTCCCCGGGGAATAAAGTACATACTCCCATTGGATGATGTACTTTGATGGATCCAAAACCTTGGCCGGACTGGGTGCTGGAGTTACCCTCACATCCCCCACGGGCGACAACGAGCAATACATGTTGCAGATCATGTATGCCAACTCCAACAATGCAGCCGAATACGAAGGACTCTTGCACGGTCTTCGGATGGCAGTATCAATGGGCATATGGTGGCTGGATGTACGGGGAGACTCCAACTTGGCCATCTCCCAAATCAATAGCAAATTCGATGCCAAAAACCCAAATATGGCGGCTTACAGAAATGTCGTCCTAAAGATATCCGCATGGTTTGAGGGGCTGGAATTTCACCATGCCGCTCGCGACAACAACCAAGTCGCCGACGTATTGGCCCGCATGGGGGCTAAACGCGACCCTGTCCCAAAAAACACTTTCCTGGAATGGCTCTTTAAGCCATTCATGGTTTGGTAGGACAATCATAAGGGTGCCGGTCTAAACACAGCGAAAGAGGTTGTTACCCTATAAACGAACCAGACGACCAAATCATTGGCGGCTCCGTAATGGATGAAACGCCTTCGGCTCATGAGGTCATGGCAGTAATCGCACCATGGACCGAGCCCTTTCTCGCCTACCTTCTTCGCAAAGAACTCCCCGACGATCAGACAAAGGTGTGGTGCATAATTAGGTGATCCAAAGCCTACAAAGTACATGCGGGTGAGTTATACAAGAAAAGCACCACCGGAATATTACAACAGTGCGTATCTAAGGAAGAAGGACGACAGCTCTTAGCTGAAGTCCATGCTGGGATGAGCGGTCATCACGCCGCAGCAAGAGCCTTGGTTAGCAAGGCCTTCCAAGCTGGTTTCTTTTGGCCCACTACTCGGGCGGACGCCCAATCACTTGTCAAACACTGCGTGGGGTGTCAACTTTTCGCGAATCAAAGTCACATGCCCCCAACAACTCTTCGGACTATTCCGATTACCTTGCCTTTCGCGGTTTGGGGGCTGGACATGGTCGGACCACTTAAGGGGGGGGACGAAGAAGAATAAATACTTACTGGTCATGGTTGACAAGTTCACTAAATGGATAGAGGCAAAACCGGTCAAATCGGCCAAGTCCGGACCAGTAATCGACTTTATATCCGGTGTGGTACACCACTACGGTGTCCTGCACAGTATAATAACGGACAATGGATCCAACTTCACAGCCCAAGAGGTCAATGATTAGTGCGCAAAAATGGGCATCGAGCTCGATTATGCATCGGTGTATCATCTGCAGATCAATGGACAAGTCGAACGAGCAAACGGCCTCATCATGAGCGGCATTAAGCCATGTTTGGTCTGATATCTTCATGAGTCCGACTATCATTGGGTGGAGGAGCCCGACTCCGTTATATGGGGTATGCGCACCACCCTAAACAGATCAATGGGATACACAACGCTCTTCATGATCTATGGGGCAGAAGCAGTCATCCCCTATGATATTATTCACGACGCACCAAGGGTGCGCATGTACGAGGAAAAGGAAGCTGAGTTAGATCAGCAGGACGACTTGGACGCCTTAGAAGGGGAGCGTGACATAGCTCAGGCTCGCTCTACTTTTTACCAACAGCAGGCCCGACGTTACCAGAGTAAGGAGGTCAGGGCAAAAGCGTACAACATGGGTGAACTCGTATTACGGCTCCTAGAGAACCAGAAGCATAAACTCAACCCCAAATGGGAGGGGCCCTTCGTAATCAACGAAGTACTCGCGGGAGGGGCTTACGGTCTTCGGAACCCGTCGGACAACCACCTTGAACCAAACCCATGGAACGCAGCTCGTCTTCGGCGCTTCTACGGATAAACCGGTGTCGTCACATTCTTTACCCTTTACCTCCTTTTTCTTTACTTTTTCTTTAATTTTTCCTTCCCATTCCACCTTGTTGTTTGGCAAATTTGATTTTTTTTTTCTTTTCTTAACAAATCTATGCTCGGTTCAACCGATCTTGTACTAAGATTTTCGGCTTACACCCTTAAGTGTTAAATCCGAACACAACACCTGGGGGCTTCTTCCCGGAGCCAATGCTTTTATATTATAAGCATTTATCCACACTTATTGTGTACAAATGTTTCCCTTATCGCGTTTAAGCCATCATATGCATCTATTCGAACTAAGACTTTGCCAAGCTGGGTTGCCTCGCTCATTTGCTTACCCCCTACGTTCCTGATTGTTTGGCTAGAGGGTAAAGGGATCACCTCTGCGATTGTTACGACCGGGTCATCCGGATACGTACCTCGGACGGATGAATCCAAAAGCTAGCTATCTTCAGTAGACAATTGGTCGGCTGCGATGGAAGAAACTAGTAAGACTATGGTCATTATCACCATTACTCAGGTTTCCTTTCTCAAAAATATCATTAGCCGCATACTAGAAGTATATAGCCTTACTACCTACGATTTATGTAGCACCCTGAAGAAAGGTATCAATAGAGGAACTATTTTCTTTGAAAGATGTTTCTTACGCTAAGCAGTAATATAACATATCTCCATGTGTGCTTTCTGTCTATTCGCACCAAATGGCCGGATTACCTGGTTCCCCGAACATAATTCACTCTTCTAGAGTGATAAATTACGAGGAACACTCCCGAGATCTTAGCGCGGGAGGTATAAGCCGATGGCCGGTTAAGACAAAGTTTACAACACAAATGGAGCAACTACTCAATTATTTGTACATAGTTACATATAATCATAGATTTGGTTGTAGATGAGATTGTCGATTATGGTGTCTAGGGAGCAGTCTTCTTGTGAGAGAAGGGCGACAGGCATCACTTGGTCGTACACCAGGTGGAGCGGCACTTCTTGTCCATCTGACCCTATTGGTTCAAACTGAGCCATATGCTGGTATAGCGGGTCTTGATCATCGCCGACGCCTCCCGTGCTCCCTCCCGGCAAGCCGATGTCTTCCACAGCTTGAACCTACTTCAGGATCCCTTGAATCGATCGACTAGTTCGGTCATCCCCTCCGGAGGTTGCTCGGCGGTCCATAGCACCTTTACCATGCTTTTCATGGCCTTACGAGCCCGCGCATGAAGGGTGGAAAGCTCCTTCAGAAGGCTCCCTCGGTAGGATCCGATCTCTTCTTCGGTTCGCCCAGACAGGAGACCTACACATGAGTCAAAGGCAAGCCTATTATGCTTCATTTATAAGAAGTACTTCCCAATGTTAGAATCACACTTACCGAAGATGCCTCTCTATAGTTTCTGGTTCTCTTCTTGGGCCTGGGCCAATTGAGTTTTTAAGCTCTCAATTTCTTCGGCCTGTTGTTTGTTCTCCACCTGACGATGGTTCTTCTCTTCAAGGTGTCGTTGCAAAACACAACAACCGGCCTCGTGTTGGGACTTGGCGTATCGCTGAGATTCTCGGGTTGCATCCAAATCTCTTTGCATTTGCCCTATTCATTCAGCTGCTAAAAACTACCCTTGCGTCAGCATGGGAATATACTAAGATCAGCAGCACAGATATACTCACCATGTGCCTCCCGAGTAAAGCTCTTCACTTGCTCCAATTCGGCCTTCACAGATTCCACCTGTGTTTGGCTGGCTTCTAGTTCCTTGGCCAGTTGCTCGCTCTGCTGCTTCGAGGCTTGCATTAGCAATAAAACAAAACAAGGACCCTTTATTCGGTCGTTCCGACCAATTTAAGGCCCGGGGGATACTGGAATTACATGAGTGTTCGGACTCTACAAAACCGATTATTTACTTGCAGGCTGGACGATATCAATTCCATGGCCTCCTTAAACCTAGCTCGGGTAGCACCGATGTGCGCGTCCGCCATGCATAGAGCACTGAACTCATGTTCGGAGAATATAGGGTGACGCAAGGCCTCTAGTCGCCACCGATGATTCATGGCACTTCCTACCTCGGATTTGGTAATGGACACAGCGTCACCGGAATCGGCAAGGGCCGGATTGACCATGGGAACCTCCATAGCAGGTTCAGCATGAGTTGAAGCTCTGGAATTTTGAGCATCCCCGGACACCCTGGCAACCTCCTCGACAGAAGAAGGCTAGGCTTTTCGTGTGAGAATTTTGATATAAAATCTGTTGTGAGGATCTATCAGTCGTGATAATATATAAACAGCCAAACAAAATACCTTTGGGTTGAACGAGTGGACGGACTCATCCCCACAACCGGCTCATTTGTCGGATCCCTATTGCTTTCCGATCCAGGTACTGTTGCCATTGCCGTTGTATGACGCACAGATCGACAACGCTTGGGAGTAGGAGCCAACGTGTTTAGGGCATTGGAGGATACTTGCCTTTTGCCGGATGAGCTTTTCTTCTTCTTGGTTATTGCAGGAGAAGGGAACGATCTAGGGTAATCGGCTATGATAGCCACCTTGGAGGGGTCAAGACTCTCCTAGTAGAAAACCCCGTCTTCAAGCCTAATTGACATATCCGAGTCATCGTGAAAGCCCAGATCATCTTCGCGAGAATAGTCTTCAGGCTGGGGGGCGGACAGTTAACTATCTCGATGAAGCTTCTCCGGTCCTGTTCACATAAAGTTAAAGGCTTCGGTCAAAAAAGAGACAAAATAGAAACCCGAATGTGGTCACGGAGTTGAAAGGCTTACCCATTCGATGGGATTGTGGCTTGAGTATCCCTCCTTGGTCGACTGCCGAATAAAATCTTCTTGCTCCCCTTTGTACAGGTCGGCAAGTGTGACGGCCAAGGCTGTCTCATCGGCAGGGCCCAGTCTTCGAGAGCGAGTGGTGTCGCTTGTCCTATTGTAACGTCATAAGGGATGTATCCTCTGCTAAAGAGGCTGAACGCACCGGGTGATGGCAGCATCCATGACGTCAATCATGGTCAACTTGTGGTGCGCTAGTACCCTCACCTGGGCTGCCAAGTGTTGCACTTCAACGCTGTCCTCTTGGGACGAACTCTTCGGTCGCCAGTTGTACCTTTTCTTTAAGGGGGAGTCGAAGTATTTGGGCAGACCCCTCCAAGCTGGATCGAACAGGGGGATGTCCTCGATATAAAACCATTCCGAAGACCATTCTTTGAACTCCTTCGGTGTTCCCACCGGATACCCATCCCCACTATGCGGCATATTTCGGCTCCTCCGACCTCCAAAATTGTCTAGTCCCGGGTACAAGGGACGAGGCAGAAGTACTTCCTTGTCGAGACCCCGATCCTAGGCCATAAGAACCCAGAATGTAACACATCACATCACTTTGCGGCCTCACGCACGGTTATCTCCATGGCTGCCACCTTACTTGGGCCGGGACCATTTGCGTCTTTTGGTTCACGTATGTGAATGTGTCGCTAGCATTCAAATGATAGAGAACCCGGGTCGACGTGACTAGTTGTAGAACCCAAGTGGCACATCCGTATAGGGACAAGCATACGTAACCCAGCAATGCAGGTGTCGATCTCTAGCGTGTGTAGACAAGTCATAGCAAGCTACAATGACTCCATTACGCCGTGGGACATAAATGTCATCACTGCATGTAGACGAGTCGTAGCAGGCTACAGGGACTCCATTACACTGCGCGACATTTCCCCGAAGGAATAGACACAGCAGCAAAGAAGGATACATGTCAGTCAATCAATGTGTTCGGAGCAGTAGCAAGCTACCAAGGCTCGGTGGAAGCACAAAGAGGCATTTCCCCATAAAGAGTACTACTAAAGGCACACAACTAGTTGTCAAATCCCACACATACCAATGCATTTCAAACATACACGCAATATGCACGATATGGGTAGATACAACATGGCATCACAACATAACTCTATGGCTCAAGTATTCATTAATGACTCATAGGAGCCAACATAGTGTGATATTACAAACAGGGGTCACATGACCCAACACTCAAGTCATACAAGCGACAAGCGGAAGCAAAAAATATGTCTGGGTACAGACATCTACTAAAAGTGCCTGGAGGAGCCTGAAAAGCTACAATGACCCTACCAAAGGAACCAGACCTCTGTTTGGGATTCCCAAGCTAATCCGGTCAACATCGAACTTCACGTCGTAACGATCACTAATGAGACTGATGTCTCCTCTGCAAAAAATATAGATTAAGCAAACGTGAGTACAAAGGTACTTAGCAAGACTTACATCAGATCTAGCTACATATGCATCATTGTCAACAAATGGGTTATGGAGTTTATTGCAGCAAGCCAGCTTTGACTCTTGGCTAACCTATACTATGACTACAAGTACTTTCATTGAGGTGGGATAGCGCACACGAGTCCACATATTCACCAACCAATACACCACTATGGATCCACTCTCGTCTCCCTACGAGAAGGCCACCCATAGCACTCACACTTATCTTGCATATTTTAGAGTATCCACTTCAAGTTATCTATGAACCACATAACTTCTCCAAGTAGTCCATATTCGAGGACGCGGCTATTCAAATAGATTCATAACCCTACAGGGGTGTACTTCTTCACACATGCTCCCACCACTTATCGCCATGCGCACGTAAAATGCACCTCGGCAACCTTCAAACGGAAGCCCGACGAGGGAGTCGGCCACGACCTTCAATCACGCAAGACCCTAGTCCAGGTTTATCGCCTATTTGAGACTGAACCCACACGGAAGTCCGGCCGAAGTTTCCGCTACGGCCTCAAACGATGTGCGCAGGGTTCCCAAGCCAACCGTTCTGGTGCCACTTGGTACACCATGCCACTGTGCCTATACCGCATCACAGCCCACCCCGTCGGGCAGCGCTATGCATGGCCGCCAACACTTTTCCTACAAACACCAGAAACTAGTTGCAACTCCTGGATAGAGATCTAGGCGATTAATAAGTCGAGCGGGGTCATACTTCAGGGCCCAACGTGTGGTAGTAACTGTCTTGGATCACAAACACAGAACTCGGTTCTTAAGGATGGTCCCAATGAGACAACCCGCCATGTACTCCTACATGGCCTCTCATCACTACCTTTACCAGACCGTGTTCACACACTTAGCTCTCACACAGTAGGACATGAACACTGCCATTCCGATTCATCACCCAGATGGATCAGCGACACGACACTACTCTAAGCATAGTAGGCACAGTAAGCAAGCATGGGTGAGTAAGCACAACAAGGCTCAGGCAGTTGCTACTCATGCTAAGTGGTTTCAACTATTTACTGTGGCAAAGACAGGTCATGCAAAGGAATGGGTTCAACCACCGAGAACAGGTAACAATTGAATCGTTGTTGTCCTAATGCAGTAAAAGAGAGCAGGAGCGAGAGAGTGGGTTCATATCAGTATGCTCAAGGGGGGTGCTTACCTAACAGTTTTGAAGATATTACTTCTCTTCATTGGTGTCAATTATCACAACGTCGGAAACACGTCTACCACGAAGGAAGAAACATCGACAAACAGGAAGAAGGAACACATTCAATGTGATGCAACAGACATGACGTATGATATGACAAGTTAATGTACTCAATTAACCTAGTGCAATAGGTAGTCATATTAAGTGAAGTGGAATTCAAATACATACTAAATTCCAAGTCCAACACTATTTATTAAATTATCCTAATCATGAAATGTCCTAGTTTGTGATTTTAACTTGCTCAATCATACATGAACATGGCATAAAAAGATTCATTGGATTTTTCTGATCATTTTTCATATATAAATTATTTTCATCTGAGTTACTCTTGAATTTCTATGATTTTTAGAAGTTTTAAACATTTCTGAAATAAATAAATCATTTATGATTTATTTCTAATTCCAGAAAGTATATATTGCCTCATTATGATGTCAGGGTGATGTCAGCCGGTCAATAGGGACGGTCCAGGTCAAACCTGACCAGTGGGCCCACTGGTCAGTGTCCCATCTAGTTAACAGGGTTAATTAGCTTTAGGTTAATCCTAACTAAACCTATTAGCAGGCCTGGGGCCCACCGTCAATGGCAGATTACTTTAATTAAACAAATTAATTAATTAAAATCTTAAACCAGATTTGACCAGTGCCTGGACCCAACTGTCGGTGACCCCACAGGGTCAAAGATGGTCACATGGGGTCAAACTCGCCGGCGGTTCAATGCCGGTGACTACAGACGCAGCGGAGGTCGTCGGGTTTCCTCCTCTGATGACCAAATGGACGGCGGAGGGCACCTACGCATAGCTGGGGCTTGACCGCATCTAGCTAAGCTAGCGGGAGAGGTTGCGGTGGCTTAGGGTGACGGCAGCGAGCAACTTGGCGGTGGTCGGAGTTTGGCCTTGCACGGCTGCGTGGTTGTAGTGCATGGGGAGGCATGCGGGGCACATGGATGGGTTGCTGGGAGCTCCGGGAGCTCAATCCCGTGCTCAGGCGCGTTGGTTGTGCCCACCATTAATGGCGGCGATAACGTCAATGGCGGGGAGCTCATGGACACGGCAAGGATCAGCGCTAGAGGAGGAACTGGGGGTAAGATATGGGAACAGGCACAGAGGCTCACTACAGAACCGATGGCATCGACGATGAGCTTGAGGGAGCACGGATGGCGGCGAATCGAGCGGCAACGTCCGATGGCCGGAGGTTGAAGACGATGGCGGCCTCGACATTCTGCGGCGCCTGGCCTCGGGTGGCTGGCTGGAGAGGTTGAGGGCGACAATACGGAGCTCTGGGGCGGCATAGGTGGGCGAGGGAGCAGCTAAGAGCGCAGCACTATGGCGGCGAGCTTGCGGATGCATGTGGTTGCGCGAGGCAGACATGGCAGCGAGGAGAGGGAGAGAGGCGAGAGGGTCAGCAGGATCCACACGGCACGGGGAACTCATTCCCGTCATTACGCTGGCCAGTGAAGCAGCCAGACTACTGCCAGCGTGGCGTGAGGCCGCGGGCGCCGCGGCCTCCTTCTCCTCTGCCTTCTAGCAGAAGGAAGAAGACGACGATGCCCCTGGTGGGCTGGGCTGCCTAATGGGCCAGCTACAGGTAAGCCTTCCTATTTCCCTTTTTCTTCATTTTGTTTTCTTTTCTAATTTCTACTCTACCTCATTATTTGTTTGGGCAAAAAACCTAGGCAAAAACCCTGAGATAATTTATGGGCCTTAAAACTAAATATTCGAAAGTCCCACAAATAATTTCAAAATATTTGGAGCCACTAAGATATTTATAGTGCTTTATTAATTGAGTTCAGTAGCATTGAAGGATTACTTTAAAATGCTATGATTGTTGTGAAAAATAAAATGTCCCCTGATATGTTGTTTCCAACATTTATCAGAAATAGTGAACAGTTTTGAAGAGTGTTTTGGATTCATTGAAAATTCATTTGTTGGAGTTTTGTTTAATCAATGAGGTGCTAGGGTTTGATATCCCCATTTCAAATTCAGTTGAATTTAAACATGATGCACATGCAATGACAAGCAGAGCCTAAGCTAGGACTGTGACATTCCTCCACAATTTGAAATGTGCCTCGCAGCCCAGGAACATCTCGCAAAGGGCGACGAATCCCGAGATGTGCAGGATAGACCCTCGAGTGAGGTGGTGGATCTGGATCCCATAAAATTCCAATAACCCTCTCAAGAATAGGTGAATAGGAAACCCGAAGCCCCGCAGAAGAAAGTGCACGTAGCATACGCGTTCCCCCCTTTGTGGATTGGGAAAATTTCTCAGCGAAAGCTTCATCATTTAATGAAGATAAACCTGCACAGGCAATCGCCAGATCCGAGGAAGGAAGGTACCCCTGGGTCTCAAGATTACGCAGTCGAAAGAGCGATACGAAACAGCTGGTCCAATCCCCGGGACGGGAGCCGTAAGGGCACGAGGAAGAGCTGGGGGCGCTCGCCATGTTTTTCGTGGTGATCTTCCGCTGAGAGTTTTTTTCGATGGGGATGAATAAGATGGTGTGGCTTAGACCATGATTCGATTTGTTTAAATGGGTGGTGCCTCCTTTGTGGAGGGACGGTCTTGTAAAAAGTCGCTGAACAGCTCGTCTCCCCATGACGCGCGAAAATCGAGAAGCGCCGATGGTTGTTACAATGGACCTAGCGAGCTCATGACTCTTGGGATTTCACCGATGATGGAACGTTTGCCAAACAAGAAGGGGTAGGGACTCACCTCTCAAGTCGAAGACTTCAACGCACAAAGATTGTCCGGATATACCTCGGCGTTGGAGGCCAGTCCAGGGGCTACTAGGGAGTCCTGGTTTAAGGGGTCCTCGGATAGCCGACTTGTTTCTCGTGGGCCAGACTATATGGGTCGCTGGATGAGCATTGGATGATCAAAGGCCCCGTCACCAGGGTGGAAGCTTCAAGGAGCCGTGGCGTGTCCTCCAAGTTGTCGACAATAGATAGGCATGTTTTTTTCCTTCGATGTGCAACCGACCATGTGTAAACCCTAGGTACCCTCGGCGTCTATATAAGCCGGAGGGTTTTAGGTTGTAGGATAGAGAACAACTCATCTAGGGTTTAGCTATTCGATCTCGAGGTAGATCAACTCTGTAACCTACATACCATCAATACAATCAAGCAGGACATAGGGTATTACCTCCATAGGAGGGCCCGAACCTGGGTAAACATCGTCTCTTTCGTCTCCTGTTACCATCGATTCTAGTCTCACAGCTCGGGACCCCCTACCCGAGATCTGACGGTTTTGACACCAACACAAGTGACAAGCATTAAGCATGGCAAAGTCATAGCAACATCAATCTTAGAACATAGTGGATACTAGGGACCAAGTCCTAAAAAAACTAACTCGGTTACATGATGAATCTCATCCAACTCATCACCGAACAGCAAGCCTACAAAGGAATTACTCACTCCCAGTGGGGGCATCATGGAATTGGCAATGGAGAAGGGTTGATGATGATGAAGACCGAAGATTCCCCTCCCCCGAGCCCCAAGCGAGCTCCAAATTTGGCCTCCCGATGAAGAACAGGAGGTGGCGGCGGCTCCGTATCGTGAAACACGATGAAACTTTCTCTCTGATTTTTTTTCCTGAAAATTTAGGATTTTATAGCGCTGGAATTAGGGTCGGAGGGCCCACGAGGTGGGCACGCTCCACCAGGCCACGCCAGGGGGTCTGGTGCGCCCAGGTGGAGGGTGGCCACCCTGGCCCCCCTCTGTGGTGTCTTATGGCTCCAATATTCCTCATATATTCCAAAATAATTCTCCAAAAGGTTTTGTTCCATTCCGATTTTTTTATTTCTGCACAAAAACAATACCATGATAGTTGTACTAAAAACAACGTCAGTTCGGTTAGTTCCATTCAAACCATGCAAATTAGAGTCCAAAACAAAATCAAAAGTGTTTCGGAACTACCGTCGAAGATTTTGCCCAATAATATCTGGATCGGATAGAATCCGGTCGTGCGCGTCCATATCAACCAACGCTGCTCCATGAGGGCGTGTCACGAAGCTTTGTTGGTTGTTGACACCATGGGACATTGAAAGGACGTGGATGTCGCCTAGAGGGGGGTGAATAAGTGCTTTAAAATAATTACGATTTAGGCTTGAACAAATGCGGAATAAAACTATCATTTAATTAGTCAAGCACAAAACCTAAAACAACTAGGCTCACCTATGTGCTCCAACAACTTATGCTAAGCAAGATAGACAACTAAGTGATAGCAAGATATATAACAAGAAACAATATGTCTATCACAAAGTAAAGTGCATAAGTAAAGGGGCTCGGGTAAGAGATAATCGAGGCATGCGGAGACGACGATGTATCCCGAAGTTCACACCCTTGCGGATGCTAATCTCCGTTCGGAGCGGTGTGGAGGCACAATGCTCCACAAGAAGCCACTAGGGCCACCGTAATCTCCTCATGCCCTTGCACAATGCAAGATGTCGTGATTCCACTAAGGGACCCTTGAGGGTGGTCACTCAACCCGTACAAACAAGGTTGGGGCAATCTCCACAACTGAATTGGAGGCTCCCAATGACACCAAGAAGCTTCACCACAATGGATTGTGGCTCCGAGATGACCTCAAATGCTTGGAGCAATCTCCACAACCTAATTGGAGACCCCGAAGCTTGCTTTGAGCTTTGCACCACAATGATTGAGCTCCGAGGCACCACCAACCGTCTAGGGTGCCAAAGCACCCAAGAGGAACAAGCTCTAGGGTGCTCAAACACCCAAGAGTAATAAGCTTCTCAACTTCTCATTCCACGTATCACCGTGGAGAACTCAAAACTATGCACCAAATGCAATGGCAAGGGCACACGGAGTGCCCAAATCCTTCTCTCTCAAATATCACCAAAGCAACTAATGCTAGGGAGGAAAATGAGAGGAAGAACGAAGAAGAACACGAAGAACTCCAAGATCTAGATCCAAGGGGTTCCACTCACTTAGAGGAGAAAGTGATTGGTGGAAATGTGGATCTAGATCTCCTCTCTATTTTCCCTCAAAAAGGAGCAAGAATCATTGGAGGGATTGAGAGATATCAAGCTCAAAGAAGGTCAACAATGGGGGGCAAACACGAGCTCAAAGGATAAGATCCATTGGGGAAGAAGACCCCCTTTTATAGGGGGAAAAGATCCAACCGTTATCTCCACTCTCAGCCCCGCGTGTCGCGGTACTACCGCAAAATATCACGGTACTACCGCAAGGGCTTGCGGTACTACCGCTCCCATGGAAGTATTAGACTCGGGCCAATTGCACTAGGCAGCTAGTGGTAGAACCGCCGGAGTAGTACTACCGTGAGCCCATGTGGTACTACCACATGGTCGGTAGAGACTGGCACTTGGAGATGCACAGAAGTAAAAAATTACTTCCATGCCTACCTCCGCTAAGGGCGAAGTTGCGAAAAAGTCCGGTATGGTAGTACCGGAAGTCATTTGCGATACTACCGCCCAAGGGGCGGAAGTAAAAAATTACTTCCGTGCAACTTGCGGTACTACCGCCCTCGGAGCGGAAGTAAAAAATTACTTCCGTGCCACATGCAGTACTACCGCTATCCACTGAACTGCAGCAGCTACCACTACTCCGCTAGGAAAACGGAAGGATACAGTCAAAACCAGAACTGTCACAACTTCTGCAAATGAGCTTCGAATTGAGCGAACTCAAGCTTGTTGGATTCAGGTTGACAAGAGCTATCCAACAGTGACCATAAGCTCTTTCAATGAAGAGGCAGTATAAAAATGCCAAAGGTATAGATATGAGAAACCTCTTTCAATGAAGAATCGGCAATAACTCCAACATCGAAAACATCATAGAATATGCATATGGACTCCGTTTTTGATGAACTTGAGCTTGTCATGAAGTTGACCATAAGCTCAAGAAACCTCAAAGAGAAAAACCCAACCAAGAACCAAGAAATATGATGATGCCAATAATGCAATGGTTTGAGCTCTCAACGAACGATATGATCAAGCTACTCACTTGAGAGCCCCCCTTGATAGCATGGTTACCTACCCTATAACCTAGTCTCCCAACTACCACTATGAGACCGGTAAAATAGAAAACCCTATCAAGGTCAATCCTTAGCCTTGCGCATAGTCCACTTGAGCTAGATGATGACAATCTTGACTTCCTCAAGATGGACCACCTTTCTTGATTGCGTTGGCTTGATGAAGACTAGATGATTTCTCCACCATACTCCACTATGGGTGAGCCACTCTTCGACACATCTTCACAAGTCCATTGTCACCACAATGAACGGCGAGCCTCAAGCATGATCTCTCCGTGATGCTTCACTTGAGCTTGCACATCGCAACCTTGATGACGATCGCCACTTGATGTCATCTTCCATGGGTTGTATGGGACCTTCCTCTTGATGCAATCCCATGGAAATATGCCTAGCCCCACAAAGAACTCTTACAAGGAACATGGGTTAGTACACAAAGCATAATGGACAATGCTTACCATACCATGGGATCACTTGATCCCTCTCCATACATCTTGCACGCTTTGTGTGTTGATCACTTGATTCACTCTTTAACTTAGTCTTGATCAACCTTGTATCTTATCTTCTCTCTTCATAAAGATGATATCTTGAAGGTAATCATGAATGCTCACACAATCTCCTTCTTCAAGACATGCTTGCAATAAGCTCAACTCTCACATGACCAATCTTTGGATAAACCTTGAATACCACCTTGGTCATCATATAAACTCCTTGAAACCCAACAGATGAACTTCAAGAAGTGCCCATGGACAAATCCTTCTAATGTAACTCAAGGCAACCATTAGTCCATAGGGGTGTCACCAATTACCAAAACCACACATGGAGAAATGTGCTCTTACACACATGTTGGTATCTCGATCTCCATGGCACAAACAGTGATGGAGAAAGTCATGATGACTGAGATCGGAGGATAAATAAGGCATAGGGAGCCTTTGAGGTAATGGAGTCAGCCAGGTGTTCGATAATCTTCATAAGCAGCATGAACACTGAAGGATTACATTTTTTGTGGCACCTCTCGGGTGTCGAGTCATGACTTTCACGGTGAAAGCCTAAGGTCTGACCTTAATTGGTTGTGCCTCACAATTGCCTTGTTGAAGGTATTGTTTTGAGAGCTTGGTCTTTCTCCAGGGTGAAAACCTATGATCTTGGATCGGGCGACGAGGTGTTTGTGCACTGTTTCTTTCATGAAGGTGTCGCTTTTGGAGACCGTTTATATTTTTGGGTGTTGTCTTTGGTGATGGTTTGCGTGCTTCTATTGGGAGGAGTTAATCACTCTGGCAAGACCCTTTTTTACGTTCTTTTTGTTTACTTTTTTGGGTTGTATGTATCCTGGATGTCTTTGTGACATCTTGTTGGTGCAGAGACTGGGTATAATTCATATATTCGTGATATTAATATATTCTGCTTAAAAAACATACATCTAATTACAAAATTAGAACATCTTAGAGCAACTCCAACACGGCAACCCATTTCATTCGTGCGCATCTGTTTGGGTCGGCGCAAATAGAAAAGTCGGCCCAATGCGCCGACCCAAACGGGCACGTGTCTGCTTTTCGTGTGCCTGTCGACCCATTCCTGACCCATTTTTGAGCCGGATTTGCGTCGGCGCGGACACGGGACGGACGCGCGTGCGCCCACCTACTCCTCCCCTTGGCCCACTGGTCGATGGCAGCCTTCACCATTTCCTTCCATTTTCCCCAGAACACTCCCGCCCGCGCGCGCCCCGCTCGCTCGCCATGGACGGCGACCTCGATGCCGCCGTCGACCTTGCCTCCCTCGCCTCGTCCGGCATCATGTCTGCCCCCGTCGGCAAAGGCAAAGCCTCGTGCCCCTCGCAAGACCGCCACCGCACCCAAGCCGAAGAAGATGATGACGGTTGAGGAGCGGGCATGGGAGTCGGCGAAGAGAAAGAGCCGGAGGCATGTGGCATACGCGAGGAGGGAAGCCATCGTGGCGGTCGACATCGCCGCCGCCGCACATCAGGAGGCCACCAACGCCCGCGTCGTGGCGACAACGAGGGAGGCGCTGATGTACCAAGGGTTAAACCCTGGCCAACATGGCCTCGTCAATGTCGTCGTGGCTGCGTCCAGCACCGGCTCATCTGTGTTTCCTCGGATGGTTCTGCCCGACTCGGCCCGCGCGTCGGCGACACAACCGATGCCTAGCTTTCACATCTACCCGCAAGCCTCCCGACTCTCCGGGGAGTGCTCGCCCGAGGTGAGCATGGTGGCGCCTCCCACGCCCGCGTCCGCGCCCATCGACCTCAATGCCACACCGGGGGCTTGTGGCTCGTCATCCGGAGGGGCGAGGAAACGCGCACGGCAGAGCCAGCGGACGTGCTGTCGGGCACACGCAACCTGTTCGATGGAATGCCGGCCTCCGGCGACGATGACTACATGTAGAACATCATCTTCGAGGGTGGTGCGCCGGTCGCTGGCGGTGCCGCCAGGGCTGGCTACGATCCCGACGAGACATAAAGCCAGGACGGCCGAGGGACGTTCACATCGTCCACCTTTGATCAAGATCAGGTCGCCTTCATGCATGATCAGGTCGGCGTGGACCTGGACGGCTTCCCGCTCGACCACGAATTTTCGGAGGACTACGGTCTCGAGGAAGAGGACGATGTGGACATCGAAGGGGAGCCTTTGTTCGAGGACAAGCTCGCCAACCAAGCCGTCGGGGGGAAACCGAAGCACAAGAGCAGGCGGACGAAGGCGTACACGACGGCCGAGGACAAGCTTCTTTGTGAGTGTTGGAGGAACATTGGACAAGACCCCAAGACCGGCGCCGAACAAAAGGCCGAACAAAAGGCATCAACCTTTTGGACTCGTGTCCATCGTGAGTTCCATGAACGCAAGAAGTTTCCACCGTACCAAATGCAAAGCACGCACTGATGGGTGTCCAGTTCGAAGCATTGGAAGGTGATCCAACAAGAATGCAACAAGTTTTGTGCCACTCTTAAGAGCATCAATGCATGACATGGAGGCGGAGAAGCAAGCCAAGATGCTTGAGATGGAGGCGAAGAAGCAAGCCAAGATGCTAGAGATCAAGGCTACCAACGCCAAGACCAAGGTGAAAGAAGTGGCTCTCGCGAGCATGATGACGGGGGTGGAGATCATGAAGGTGGATCTCAACATCGTGTCGCCAAGGAAGAGGTCGTGGTTCAAGAAGATGCAGGCCAACATGCTCAAGTTTGACGACGAGTGATCTATGGCAGCGAGCGCCATCCTTTTTTGTATGCCGGCAAGTGCTAGCATGACCATGACCGCGATGACGTGATCGAACTCTCCTGCCCCTTTTTTGTATGCTGGCATGTGTGCCGGCCGCTCGCAAGTGTGCCAACTGAACTGTGTGTTGTTTTGATGAAGTTGGCATTGTATGTCGGTGTTGGCATGGTGCCGGCATGAACTTTGGGCGACAACATGGCCGCTGTCATGATCTATGGCCGCGGGCCTTTTCGAAATTTGCGTGCGGACATGAAATGGGTCACAACCATTGGTTGAACTGCCGACCCAAATCTTAAAAAAAAACGGACGCCGAGCGAGTGGCCGAGCCAAATGGACAAAAAACGGACAAATGCGCCTTTGGAGTTGCTCTTATAATTATAAGTATAACCGTGAATGGATTTTTTTTAAAGCGGAGATGACAATGCAGAAAAAGGTCAACTGTAACAGCATGTTCGGGGCATCCAGACCTGAATAAAAGACACGATAAAACAGCTGACGGTGCCATGCCGTTGGCGTGGTAATGAACATCTGGGTCGCTGTCCAGTCTTCTCTTAGTGAAATGTACAGACTGCGCTTTCCTTGCAACATGCCAAGGCGTGAGATATCCTCCCGCAAAGTACGAACCCCCTCTCGCCACTCCCCATCAACTCAAATCAACCGAAACGTAACCTGATTATATTGTTTTGAAACGAAACCCCGCTATCTTATCAGAGCTGATGAAAAGGGATGGTTGATCCGATAGCAGTTGGAGAACTCAGTAATTAATTCGGTTAAACTTGGTTTAACTATTAGCACTTGATCTATACCCATCGACAAAAAAAACGTGTATCTTAAACAACAATCGGTTTAAAAAGGTGGGCGGAGAGACACGAGCTGACGAGCAGCTAGCGCTACAGTATGCAAGAAGTCTGAACTTGAAGTCAGGGGAAGGAGGCAGAGGAGGAGTAAAGCACGGGACCGAACCGAGGAGACCACGCCTCCTCCGTCTCTCCCACGGCAGCAATCCAGCGACGCCCGGCAAGCAACCGGCGGCCGAGGCGGCGGGGGTCTCGGGTCTTCGGGAAGCCCACCACGCCGCTCCGACGATCCACCGGGGTGGCGGGGCAGAGATGTCGGACGCGCTGATCAACGGCCTCGCCGGCGCCGGCGGCGGGATCGTCGCCCAGCTCCTCACCTACCCCCTCCAGACCGTACGTCGCCTCCCCTCCCCGCGCCCCAGATTGCTTGTTGTTCCTGTTGTTATTGTTGCTTCGCGTGCTGAACGGGGAAGGGTTTCCGCGGCAGGTGAACGCGCGGCAGCAGACGGAGCGGGACCCCTCCAAGCCGGCGTTCAAGGACGGCGCCGTCCGCCAGATGTGCCTGGTCCTCCTCCTCCCCCCGCCCCCTTCTCCTGTTCGTCCGGGCTGACGCGTAATCTGCCCTAATCCGAGTCTAATGCCTCCGTGATCTCCTCTTCTGCTGTAGTAGGTGGTGCAGAACGAGGGGTGGGAGCGACTCTACGGCGGCCTGGCGCCCTCGCTCGTCGGCACCGCGGCCTCTCAGGTTCGCTCGCTGCTGGTTGCTCGATTCACCTACTACCTGCCTCCCTTGTTTTTCTTCTTCTTCTGAATAAGCCCGGCCTTTGTTTTGAGATGCTTTACATGCTTCTGGATCAAATTGATGTGCTATTAGGGTGTCTACTACTTCTTCTACCAAATTTTCCGGAGCAGGGCGGAGGCAGCATCCCTTCGGCGGTCCATTAGAGGAATTGGGGATGGATCAGTCGGGATGTTCCAATCACTCACTGTCGCTGCACTTTCTGGGTAATTCGAATTATTTGTGCATCTATCGTTGACCTCATGCTTTGGCATTGTCTTTTCCTGGACTTAATTGCTGTAAGCTCATATGTGTTCTAGAAGGTTGCGGCTATGATGAGGAGCTTTTTGTGCTACTGATTCCAAATCTGCACGTTTGCTTTTTGCAGATGCGTCAATGTACTTCTCACGAACCCAATTTGGGTTGTTGTCACGCGAATGCAAGTAAGGAAATGCAAGTTTCTGGGAGCAGTGCTTCCCGGTCAACTGCCTTTAGTGGAAATCATTTTATCCTGAATAATAATTTATTATTGTCTGCAGACTCACAGAAAGGCAAACAAACAGCAAAGCCCTCAGGATCAGGGTTTGACATCTGCTCTTGATAAGGCCCTACAACCTGCCCCAGTGGAAAACGTCCCTCATAAAACTATCAATGTTGTATGTATCTCTGGTCATTTTCCTTCCAGGATTAGACACTATTGATGCACTTACATTTTGCTGATTACTACATGTCTGATTAACGTTTGTTCTTACCCATGTTGGGAAAAGGTGACGTTACTATTAAGTAGTTTGTGGGATTATAAGGGTGACTGGGCTCATGTTTAGATAGACTCAATAGAAGCTTCCTATTTATTTTGCATCTTGAATATCTGTTCGAGGATTTACGTGGATATGAATGTTTACCTTGTCAGATAGTTCGTGTACATCCACGTTTCTTTTTTTATATAATTGATTAGTGTGTCATTTCTATCTAATTCACAACCTTTGGCATCAGCTAGAAACCTATAAGGATACCGTCTAGGAACAAGACACATACTCCCTCCGTAAACTAATATAAGAGCGTTTAGATCACTATTTTAGTGATCTAAACGCTCTTATATTAGTTTACAGAGGGAGTATATCCGTATAATCACTAAGAACTCTGCCCTTTATTTGAAGGAGCCCAGCTGGTTAGAGTTGGTATGCTTTAAATTGTGCAAGTATCAGGTTCCTGGTTCCACAGGGTGTCATGATTCACTAGCTGAACAGTAAGCACTAAAATGATGCATGATATATTCTTCACATCATTGCTATGTTGCTGCAAGTATCACAACAAGTGCATCTGGTTTGTATTTTCGATAAAAGGCACATGGTCTGAGCTGACTCATTGAATCTTGTAAATGTTGAATTATGATTGTAATGTAAGGAATATAACTTACTTGAGCTGAAGTTAGAGAAAAGACCTACCTATTTTGCATTTGCTGACGATGGGATCGAAGGAACTGGGAGTCATCTTCCGGTCAACATTACAGGACCAAGATAAATAATGTACTAGAAGAATGGGATCGATAATGTTACTTTATGAAGGCACATAACATTTCTTTTTGTTATTATCTTTTATTTATATATGTAAGGCTGTTATTTCACACGTGATCTTAATTCAGAGCCGCTCTCAACTGCTACAATTATGAATTAGTTTAGACTTTGGAGTATGGTTGATTGACTTATTCTAGCTGCAGATTCAGGATCTTTACAAGGAAGCTGGAGTGTTTGGCTTCTGGAAAGGGGTTATTCCAGCTCTTATTATGGTATAAGTCTCTGTTTTTCGCATTTTCTTTTCTCAATGGTCTTACAGGGATTGTTCACCACGTTTTACCTGCTACTAGGTCAGCAATCCCTCAATTCAGTTCATGCTGTACGAGACTCTTCTTAAGAAGCTGAAGAAGAGACGTGCCTCTAATTTTAAGGGGGCTCAGGGACTGACTGCTCTTGAAGTAAGTTATAGCTTTTCTGGTGAATTATTTTTACTGATTATTAGGAGGTGTGTTGCATCATGCCAACTTAACTTGTTGAGGCCTGAAGGTCCTGAACCTATTACTTATGGATACCTAAAAGTTTGTTCATTCATGATATATATCCAATCTATAAAAATATAACTTAATTTGTTGAAAGCAATTTGGCCATTTTATATGCTCCTCTAATGGGGAGAGTGAGAGCTCTGCCATTGAACTGGACGACTCCTTTGATGATACTAGCAGGCGTTTTGTGCGGCGAATCCAGGAATCGGAGGTCAAGGAGGCTTTAAGAAGGATGAAAGGAGGCAAGGCGATGGGCCCTGATTGTATCCCCATTGAGGTGTGGAGTGGCATCGGGGACATAGTGACAGTATGGCTAACCAAGCTTTTCAACCTCATTTTTCGGGCAAACAAGATGCCGGAAGAATGTAGGCGGAGTATATTAGTACCAATCTTCAAGAACAAGGGGGATGTTCAGAGTTGTACTAATTACCGTGGAATTAAGCTGATGAGCCATACAATGAAGCTATGGGTGTCATTGAGCACCGCTTAAGAAGAATGACAAGCGTGACCAAAAATCACTTTGGTTTCATGCCTGGGAGGTCGACCATGGAAACCATTTTCTTGGTACGACAACTTATGGAGAGATACAGGGAGCAAAAGAAAGACCCGCATATGGTGTTCATTGACTTGGAGAAGGCCTGTGATAAGTTACCGTGGAATGTCATGTGGTGGGCCTTGGAGAAACACAAAGTCCCAGCAAAGTACATTACCCTCATCAAGGATATGTACGATAATGTTGTGACAAGTGTTCGAACAAGTGACGGCGACATTGATGACTTCCCGATTAAAATAGGACTGCATCAGGGTCAGCTTTGAGCCCTTATCTTTTTGCCTTGGTGATGGATGAGGTCACAAGGGATATACAAGGAGATATCCCATGGTGTATGCTCTTTACGAACAATCTGGTGCTAGTCTATGATAGTTGGACGGTGGTCAACAGGAAGTTAGAGCTATGGTGACAAACCTTGAAATTGAAAGGTTTTAGACTTAGTAGAACAAAAACTGAGTACATGAGGTGCGGTTTCAATACTACTAGGCAAGAGGGGGAGGAGGATAGCCTTGATGGGCAGGTGATGCCTCAGAAGGACACATTTCGATATTTGGGGTCAATGCTGTAGAAGGATGGGGATATCGATGAAGATGTGAACCATCGAATTAAAGCCGGATGGATGCAGTGGCGCCAAGCTTTTGGCATTCTTTGTGACAAGAGAGTGCCACAAAAGCTAAAAGGCAAGTTCTATAGGACGGCGGTTCGACCCGCAATGTTGTATGGCGCTGAGTGTTGGCCGACTAAAAGGCGACATGTGCGGCAATTAGGTGTGGCGGAGATGTGTATGTTGAGATGGATGTGTGGTCACACAAGGAAGGACCGAGTCCGGAATGATGATATACGAGATAGAGTTAGGGTAGCGCCGATTGAAGAGAAGCTTGTCCAATATCGTCTGGGATGGTTTAGGCATATTCAACGCAGGCCTCCAGAAGCCCCAGTGCATATTGGACGGCTAAAGCATGCTGATAATGTCAAAAGAGGCCAGGGTAGATGGAACTTGACATGGGAGTAGTCCGTAAAGAGAGATCTGAAGGATTGGAGTATCACCAAAGAACTAGCCATGGACAGGGGTGTGTGGAAGCTTGCTATCCATATGCCGGAACCATGAGTTGGTCACGAGATCTTATCGGTTTCACCTCTAGCCTACCCCAACTTGTTTGGGACTAAAGGCTTTGTTGTTGTTGTTGTTGTTGCTGTTGCTGTTGCTGTGCTCCTCTAATACTGGCATCTCTTTGTTAATTAACTATGTTATGGAAATTCCTAACAGCTAAACTCCTTCATGAAAACATATGCCCAGGTTTTTCTTCTCGGAGCTGTTGCAAAACTGGGTGCAACTCTTGTTACATATCCTCTTCTAGTTGTGAAGGTGATTGTTTGGTGCAGGAGATATAGCTGCAACTTTTTCGCTGCATATTTGTGCATGTATGTCAAATTGAACCATGTTCATGCTGCAGGCAAGACTTCAGGCGAAGCAAATGAGTGACGATGACAAGAGGCATCGCTACAAAGGTACATGATCGGCCATCTTTTTTTTTTTTTCAATTTTAGTTAGTTCCTATTTCTGTTATCAAGTCTTTACTTCTCTTCCGGTTATTATTTCCTGTTGTTACTTACTTTCCTATCAAATATTTCATTCCATGGTTTCTTTCTTTCAGGCACGTTTGATGCAATCACAAAAATGATGCATTATGAAGGCCTGTCAGGGCTTTATAAAGGAATGGGCACAAAAATTGTACAGAGTGTTTTTGCTTCTGCTCTCCTTTTTATGATCAAGGAGGAGCTGGTGAAAGGTGCTCGATTCTTGGTAACCGGTGACACCAGCCTGGTAAAGAAGTTGCCTTCAAAGCCCTCAAGATGATCTAGGTCTTTGCAGAAGGGTTAGTTGCTGATTATATCATAAACTGCGAACAGAGTCAGCAAAAAGTGCTCGCCTCTGAGGTTCCAAGTTACAGATGGTAGACATAATGGGGATGTACACTTAAGATTATACGGTGACCACTATGATTCTTGTAGGTACTGGGAAAAATTATACATTTGGGTAGGATATTTAAGCCATTCGTGTAATGTAAAATATATTCAGGAATGTTTAAACATAAAAAATAAGTTGGTAGTGAGAATTGCAACTGTCTCATGTGCTCAGATTTCTTGGTTTTCTTTAGCTTGTGCTTGTTGCATGAAAGGATGTCTTGTATATCTAGCAATTACTTCAGCTTATCGACATTGAAAAGTATCTATAACACCAGTGAGTGAGCAGTGAGCCTGGTATTTTAGGGACTAGAGCTGATTTTGGAAACTACAGTAACTAACTACCTGCTAGGAGAAAGAACTCCAGATGGGATTTAATTGACTTCTGGTATTCTTCCACCTTGGTCTGAAATCTATCAAAAATCTTGGACCCTCTTAGCTAGTGAATGTTCGCTGGGAGGAGTGGCATTTTGAACGATTTCGCTGGCAGTTTTAGTTGTGAGGGGATGGCAATTTCTTGTGATCTGGCGAAGCTTACCCCTGTTTATTTGGATTTTTTGCTTCTGATTTTGCAGCCTTTTCACTTTGGAAAATAAGCCACAAAAGCTCCTAAATCGAGCCTTTTTTGCTTCAGCTTTTGACTTATGAATCAATATTGTTATATGACGGTATAAGGCAAAAGCCGAAGCAAAAAAGCACCTATTTAGGAGGTTTTTTGGTTGTTTTGCCAAAGTGAAAAAGATGCTAAAGCAAAAGCAAAAGCCTAAACAAAGATGGCCGAAACCTGGCATAAAACAACGTTCGCTCGCCATCCCCCTCCCTGCTGACGTTTGCCATATTATATTATCGAAAATCTTATATAACACGATGCAAGTTAGAACATGACCCCCATAATAATTCGTTTCAGTTATTGTTCTTTTATAAGAAAGGTGTAGCTTTGTCTTGAACAGAAATCTTTGTGTGATGAAAATCAATCCTAATTGTCACCAGGAAAAACTTAGTTTCTTAGAGCATCTACAACCGGACACCCCATATCGGCTCCACACGCCCGGGCGGCCTGCACGGTCACTGTCCTGTCAGGAATTTGTCACCCAAGCGGGCCGAGCAAACGCAACCCAAACATCTAGGTCGTCCACCCCCCATACCCAGCTCATATATGGGATAGATACGGGGACACCAAGATGCGCTAAAACGTAGGTTATGCTCCCCCCCCCCCAATGCCTCACGTGTCGAATGAAACCCTAGTTCAGTCCACAGTCAGCCGCTCCACTCAATCCCCTCCCACTCACGTCCCCTCCCTCCATCATGGCCGGCTCCGGCAGTCACTCTGACAACTCCTCTAGTAGAGAGGTCGATTCCATCAACTAGGATGGACTCTTGAAGAAGGACGACTACGGTAGCGAGGCGCTGGACGACAAGGAGCTAGCACTCCGCCTTGCCATCGAGCATTTGTGGGTGGACACAGGCGGGAGCTCGAGCTCCGCGTTGTCCTCGGTGGCCCACGGACACAATGCAGCCTAGCGTGGTGGTGTTGGGGAACGTTGCATGGGAAACAAAAACTTTCCTACGCACACGCAATATCTATCCATGATGATGAGCATCTACGAGAGGGAGAGTGGATCTACATACCCTTGTAGATCGCTAAGCGGGAAGCGTTAAGAAACACGGTTGATGTAGTCGAATGTCTTCACGATCCAAATCGCCGAGCGTCCCGCGGTCCCATCATGATACATCTCGCGATCCAATCACGATCCATCCCGCGATCCCATCACGATCCGTCCCGCGATCAAATCACGAATCGTCTCGCGATCCTGATCACGGTCCTTCCGATCTAGCGCCGAACGGACGACACCTCCGCGTTCAGCACACGTACAGCTCGATGACGATCTCCGCCTTCTTGATCCAGCAAGAGGGGGCGGATAGGTAGATGAGTTCTCCGGCAGCGCGACGACGGTGGTGGAACTATTCCGGCAGGGCTTCGCCTAAGTACCGCCGAAACTAGACTAAAGGAAGAAACGATCTAGAGGAAGTAGAGGGAGCACGTGGCAATTAGGGTTAGCTCTCTCTTCTAAATCCTCTAGTATATATAGGAGGGAGGGAGGGGAGGAGACAACCTCAAACCCTCAAGGTTTGTCCGAAATAGGAGGTGGAGGAGTCCTACTCCAATCCTACTAGGAGTAGGATTCCTCCTCTTCACTTGGAAACCCTTTCCACCTTTCCTCCTTCGGGTTTTTCCCACCCCTAGCCGCATGTGCCTTAGTGGGGGGTTCGTCCATCCCACCTGGGGCTGGTTGACTCCTCCCACAGCTCATGAGGTCCTTTGGGTCGAGACACCCCTCCCGATGACCCCTCGTACCCTCCCGGCACTCCCGATACACTGCTGAAGTACCCGAAACTTCTTCGGTGACCAAAACATGACTTCCTATATATCAATCTTTACCTCCAGACCATTCTGGAGCTCCTCGCGATGTCCAGAATCTCATACAGGACTCCGAACAACCTTCGTTCACCACCATACATAACTCTACTATACCGAAACGTCACCGAACCTTAAGTGTGCAGACCCTACGGGTTCGAGAACTATGTAGACATGACTGAGACACCTACATGGTCAATAAACAATAGCGAGACCTGGATGCCCATATTGGTTCCTACATATTCTACGAAGATCTTTATCGTTTGAACCTCTATGTCAAGGACACAGTTAATCCCGTACGTTGTTCTCTTTTGTTCTTCGGTATGTTACTTGCCCGAGATTCAATCGTCGGTATCTCTATACCTAGTTCAATCTCGTTACCGGTAAGTCTCTTTACTCGTTCCGTAATACAAGATCCCGTGGCTAACACTTATTCACATTGCTTTCAAGGTTTATTGTGATGTTGTATTACCGAGTGGGCCCTAAGATACCTCTCTGTCACACGGAGTAACAAATCCCAGTCTTGATCCATGCCCACTCAACAGACACCCTTGGAGATACTTGTAGAGCATCTTTATAGTCACCCAGTTACGTTGTGATGTTTGATACACACAAGGTATTCCTCCGGTGTCAGTGAGTTGCATGATCTCATGGTCATAGGAACAGATACTTGACATGCAGAAAACTATAACAATAAACTGACACGGTCATATGCCATGTTTATAGTTTGGGTCTTGTCCATCACTTCTCCTAATGATTTGATCCCGTTATAAAATGACATCTCATGTCTATGGCCAGGAAACCTTGACCATCTTTGATCAACGAACTAGTTAACTAGAGGCATACTAGGGACACAGTGTTGTCTATGTACCCACACATGTATATGTACCCACACAAGTATTTGAGTTTCCAATCAATACAATTATAGCATGGATAATAAACGATTATCACGAACAAGGAAATATCATAATAACCAATTTATTATTGCCTCTACGACATATTTCCAACAGTCTCCCACTTGCACTAGAGTCAATAATCTAGTTCACATCACCATGTGATTTACATTGTTAGGAATCTAACACCCAATGAGTTCTGGGGTTCGATCATGCTTTGCATGTGAGAGAGGTCTTTAGTCAACGGGTCTGCGACATTCAGATCCGTGTGTACTTTGCAAATACCTATGTCATACTATAGACACTGCTACCACACTCCACTTGGAGCTATTCCAAATGGCTGCTCCACTATATGTATCCGGATTGATACTCGGAGTCATCCGGATTGGTGTTAAAGCTTGCATCAACGTAACCCTTTACGACGAACTCTTTATCACCTCCATAACCGAGAAATATTTTCTTAGTCCTCTAGTTACTAAATATACTCTTGACCGTTGTCCAGTGATCCACTCCTGGATCACTATTGTACCACTAGACAGACTCATGGCAAGGCACACACAGGTGCGGTACACAGCATGGCATACTATATAGAGCCTATGGATAAGGCATATTGGACGACCTTTGTCCTTTCTCTTTCTTCTGCTGTGGTCAAGCTTTGAGTCTCACTCAACTCCACACCTTACAAATCAGGCAAGAACTCTTTCTTTGACTGATCCATTTTGAACTCTTTGAAAATCTTGTCAAGGTATGTACTCATTGAAAGTTTTATCAGACGTCTTGATCTACCTCTATAGATCAAGATGCCCAATATTTAAGTAGATTCATTCCAGGTTTTCCTTTGAAAAACTCCTTTTCAAACAACCCTTTATGCTTTCCAGAAATTCTACTTCATTTCCGATCAACGATATGTCATCCACATATACTTATCAAAAATTCTATAGTGCTCCCAATCACTTTATTGTAAACATAAGTTTCTCATAAACTTTGTATAGACTCAGAAACTTTGATCACCTCATCAAAGTGTATATTCCAACTCCGAGATGCTTACTTCATTCCATAGAAGGATTGCTGGAGCTTGCATATATTTTAGCATCTTTAGAACTGGCAAAACCTTCCGGTTGTATCACATACAACCTTTCCTCATGGATACCATTAAGGAAATGATGTTTTGACATCCATGTGCCAGATTTCATAATCAAAAAATGCAGCAACTGCTAACATAATTCCAACAGACTTTAGCATCGCTATGGGTGATAAAATCTCATCGTAGTCAACTCCTTGAACTTGTGAAAAACCCTTTGCCACAAGTTGAGCTTTATAGACGGTGACATTACCGTCCGCATCCGTCTTCCTTTTAAAGATCCATTTGTTCTGAATGGCCTTTCGCCCTTCAGGTAATACTTCCAAAGCCCATACTTTGTTTTCTTACATGGATCCCATCTCGGATTGCATGGCTTCTAACCATTTCTCAGAATCCGGGCCCATCATCGCTTTTCCATAGCTCGTAGGTTCATCGTTATCCAACAACATGACCTCTAAGACAGGGTTGTCGTACCACTCAAGAGCAGTACGCGTCCTTGTCAACCTGCGAGGTTCGATAGTAACTTGATCCGAAGCTTCATGATCATCATCATTAACTTCCTCTTCAACTAACATAGGCTCCACACAAACAACTTTCTGTGATGCGCTACTCTCTGGTCGAAACAAAGGTTCAACAACCTCATCAAGTTCTATCTTCCTCCCACTCAAGTCTTTCGAGAGAAACTCTTTCTCGAGAAAGGACCCATTTTAGCAACAAACACTCTGTGCTCGGATCTAAGATAGAAGGTTTACCCAACTGTTACGTTAGGGTATTCTATGAAGATGCATTTGTCCCCTTTGGGTTCGAGCTCATTAGGTGAAAACTCTTTTTCACATAAGCGTCGCGGCCCCAAACATTAACAAATGATAGCTTGGGTTTCCGCCAAACCAAAATTCATACGGTGTCATCTCAACGGATTTAGATGGTGCCCCTTTTAAAGTGAATGTAGTTGTCTCTAATGCGTAACCCCAAAACGATAGTGGCAAATCGATAAGAGACATCATAGTTCACACCATATCCAATAGAGCACGACTATGATGTTCGGACACACCATCATACTATGGTGTTGCAGGTGGCGTGAGCTGTGAAACAAATTCCACATTGTTTTAAGTTGTATACCAATACTCGTAACTCAGGTATTTACTTCCACGATCATACCGTACATATTTTATCTCCTTGTCACGATGATATCAAACTTCACTCTGATTTTGTTTGAACTTTTCAAACGTTTCAGACTTGTTTTTCATTAAGTAAATATACCCATGTATACTCAAATCATTAGTGAAGGTAGGAAAATAACGATATCCACCACACGCTACAACACTCATTGGATCGAATACATCAACATGTATCATTTCCAATAAGTTACTTGCTCGCTCCAAAAACGGGGTCTTAGTCATCTTGCCCATTAGGCATGGTCCGCATGTCTCAACCGATTCGCAGTTGAATGAGTCCATAGATCCATCACCATGGAGTTTCTTCATGCGTTTTACACTAATATGACATTTAGCGGCAGTGCCACAAGTATGTGGTACTATCATTGTTAACTTTGTATCTTTTGGCATCAATATTATGAACATGTGTATCACTACGATCAAGATTTCAATAAACCATTCTCATTGGGTGCATGACCATTGAAGGTATTATTTATGTAAATAGAATAACCATTATTCTCTAACTTAAACGAATAACCGTATTGCAATAAACATGATCTAATCACGTTCATGCTCAACGCAAACACCAAATAACATTTACTTAGGTTCATGGTGATCACATCAACCTTGGAAACACTTCCAACACTCATCGTCACCTCACCCTTAGCTAGCTCCATTTATTTCGTAGCTTTTATTTTGAGTTACTAACATTTAGCAACCGAACTGGTATCCAATACCCATGTGCTACTAGGAGTACTAGCAAGGTACACGTCAATAACACGTATATCAAATATACTTCTCTCAACGTTGCCAGCCTTCTTATCTACCAAGTATCTAGGATTATTCCGCTTCAACGACCGTTCTCCTCATAATAGAAGCACTTAGTCTCGGATTTGGGTTCAACCTTGGGTTTCTTCACTGGAGCAGCAACTGACTTGCCATCCATGAAGTTTCCCTCCTAGCCCTTGCCCTTCTCGAAACTAGTGGTTTCATTAACCATCAACACTTGATGCTCCCTCTTGATTTCTACCTTCGCGGTGTCAAACATCACGAATAGCTCAAGGATCATTATTTGCATGCCTGGCATTTTATAGTTCATCACGAATCTCTAGTAGCTTAGTGACATTGACTTGGAGAACTATATCAGTCACTATCTTATCTAGAAGATCAACTCCCACTCGATTCAAGCGATTGTAGTAGCCAAACAATCTGAGCACATGCTCACCGATTGAGCTATTCTCCTTCATCTTGTAGGCAAATAATCTTGTTGGAGGTCTCATACCTCTCAACACGGGCACGAGCCTGAGATCCCAATTTCAGCTCTTAGAACATCTCATATGTTCTGTGGCGTTCAAAATGTTTTGGAACCTCAATTCTAAGCCGTAATGCATGATGCACTAAACTATCAAGTAGTCATCAAAACGTGCGTGTTAGATGTTCACAACATCTACAAACGACGCTTGAGGGGGTGGCACACCGAGCGGTGCATTAAGGACATAAGCCTTCTGTGCAGCAATGAGGAAAATCCTCAGATCATGGACCAAGTCCGCTTTATTGCTACCATCATATTTAACTCTATTTCTCTAGGAACATATAAAAAATTCAAGGGATCTATAGCGCGATCTAGTAACCTACAACATAATTTGCAAAGACATTTTGAGTATGTTCATGATAATGAGTTTAGTTAATCATATTACTTAAAAACTCCCACTCAAATTGACATCCCTCCGGTCATTCGAGTGTCACATGATCCAAATCCACCAACTCATGTCTGAGCATCACGTGAGTTGAGGTGGATTCAATGGTGAACATCTTCATGTTGATCATATCTACTATATGACTCATGTTCGACCTTTCGGTCTCTTGTGTTCCGAGGCCATGTTTGTACATGCTAGGCTCGTCAAGTTTAACCCGGGTGTTTTGCACGTGCAACACTTTCTCAATCATCACGTGGTGTCCCGACACGACAAACTTTCACAATGGTGCACACTCGGGGAGAACACAATGTTGGGAGACGTAGTAGTAAATCAAAATTTTCCTACGTGTCACCAAGATCTATCTATGGAGAAACCAGCAACGAGAGGGGAGAGATTGCATCTTCATACCTTTGAAGATCGCTAAGCGGAAGCGTTGCTAGAACGCGGTTGATGGAGTCGTACTCGCAGCGATTCAGATCGCGGTAGATCCGATCAAGTGCCGAACGGACGGCACCTCCGCGTTCAACACACGTGCAGCCCGGTGACGTCTCCTACGCCTTGATCCAGCAAGGAGGGAGGAGAGGTTGAGGGAGAGCTCCGGCAGCACGACGGCGTGGTGGCGGTGGAGCTGCGTGGTACTCCGACAGAGCTTCGCTAAGCGCTACGGAGAACGAGGGGAGGAGGAGGTAGGGCTGCACCAGAGAGAGAGGGAGAACCGTGTATTGTGCAGCCCCAAATACCTCCACTATATATAGGAGAGAGGGAGGAGGGGTGGCTGCGCCCTAGGGTTCCACCCTAGGGGTGGCGGCAGCCACCAGATGCCATCTGGCCGGCGGCTAGGGCAAGGGAGAGGTGGGGCGCCCTAGGGTGGGCCTTAAGGCCCATCTAAGCCTAGGGTTTGCCCCCTTCCACCTTTGCCACGCCTTGGGCTGGGGTGGGAGGCGCACCAACCCACCTAGGGGCTGGCTCCCTCCCACTCTTAGCCCACGGAACCTTCCGGGGCAGGTGGGCCCACTTTGTGGACCCCCGAAACCCTTCCGGTGGTCCCGGTACACTACCGGTGACACCCGGAACACTTCCGGTAACCAAATCCTCACTTCCTATATATCAATCTTCATCTCCGGACCATTCCGGGACTCCTCGTGATGTCCGGGATCTCATCCGGGACTCCGAACAACCTTCGGTAGCCACGTACACTATTTCCCTATAACCCTAGCGTCATCGAACCTTAAGTGTGTAGACCCTACGGGTTCGGGAGACACGTAGACATGAACGAGACACCTCTCTGGCCAATAACCAACAGCGGGATCTGGATACCCATGTTGGCTCCCACGTACTCCACGATGATCTCATCGGATGAACCACGATGTCAGGGATTCAATCAATCCCGTATACAATTCCCTTTGTCTATCGGTATGGTACTTGCCCGAGATTCGATCGTCGGTATCCCCATACCTTGTTCAATCTCGTTACCGGCAAGTCTCTTTACTCGTTCCGTAATACATCATCCCGTGACTAAGTCCTTAGTCACATTGAGCTCATAATGATGATGTCTTACCGAGTGGGCCCAGAGATACCTCTCCGTCACACGGAGTGACAAATCCCAGTCTCGATTCGTGTCAACCCAACAGACACTTTCGGAGATACCCGTAGCGTACCTTTATAGCCACCCAGTTACGTTGTGACGTTTGGCACACCCAAAGCATTCCTACGGTATCCGGGAGTTACACAATCTCATGGTCTAAGGAAATGACACTTGACATTGAAAAGCTTTAGCAAACGAACTACACGATCTTGTGCTATGCTTAGGATTGGGTCTTGTCCATCACATCATTCTCCTAATGATGTGATCCCGTTATCAACGACATCCAATGTCCATGGTCATGAAACCGAGACCATCTATTGATCAACGAGCTAGCCAACTAGAGGCTCACTAGGGACACGTTGTGGTCTATGTATTCACACATGTATTACGGTTTCCGGTTAACACAATTATAGCATGAACAATAGACAATTATCATGAACTAGGAAATACAATAATAACCATTTTATTATTGCCTCTAGGGCATATTTCCAACAGTCTCCCACTTGCACTAGAGTCAATAATCTAGTTACATTGTGATGAATCGAACACCCATAGCATTCTGGTGTTGATCATGTTTTGCTCGTGAGAGAGGTTTAGTCAATGGATCTGCGACATTCAGATCCGTATGCACTTTACAAATATCTATGTCTCCCTCCTGAATGTAATCACGGCTGGAGTTGAAGCGGCGCTTGATGTGTCTTGTCTTCTTGTGAAACCTGGGCTCCTTTGCAAGGGCAATAGCTCCAGTGTTGTCACAGAGTAGAGTCATCGGGCCCGACGCATTCGGAATCACTCCTAGGTCGGTGATGAACTCCTTCATCCAGACTCCCTCCTTTGCTGCTTCCGAAGCAGCTATGTACTCCGCTTCACATGTAGATGCTGCCACGACGCTTTGCTTGCTGCTGCTCCAGCTCACTGCCCCTCCATTCAAAATATACACGTATCCGGTTTGCGACTTGGAGTCGTCCGGATCTGTGTCGAAGCTAGCATCGACGTAACCCTTTACGACGAGCTCTTCGGCACCTCCATAAACGAGAAACATGTCCTTTTTCCTTTTCAGGTACTTCAGGATATTCTTGACCGCTGTCCAGTGTTCCGCTCCGGGATCACTTTGGTACCTCCCTACCACTTATGGCAAGGTTCATATCAGGTCTGGTACACAGCATGGCATACATGATAGAGCCTATGGCTGAAGCATAGGGGATGGCACTCATCTCTTCTCTATCCTTTGCCGTGGTCGGGCATTGAGTCGTACTCAATCTCACACCTTGCAACACAGGCAAGAACCCCTTCTTGGACTGATCCATATTGAACTTCTTCAATATCTTTTCAAGGTATGTGCTTTGTGAAAGACCAATGAGGCGCTTTGATCTATCTCTATAGATCTTAATACCTAATATGTAAGCAGCTTCTCCAAGGTCCTTCATTGAAAAACACTTATTCAAGTAGGCCTTGATACTTTCCAAGAGTTCTATATTATTTCCCATTATCAGCATGTCATCCACATACAGTATAAGAAATGCTATAGAGCTCCCACTCACTTTCTTGTAAATACAGGGTTCTCCATAAACCTGTACAAACCCAAACGCTTTGATCACCTCATTAAAGCGAATGTTCCAACTCCGAGATGCTTGCACCAGCCCATAGATGGAGCGCTGGAGCTTGCATACCTTGTTAGCATCTTTAGGATCGACAAAACCTTCCGGCTGCATCATATACAGTTCTTCCTTGAGGAAGCCATTAAGGAATGCCGTTTTGACGTCCATTTGCCAGATCTCATAATCAAAATATGCGGCAACTGCTAACATGATTCGGACAGACTTTAGCATCGCTACAGGTGAGAATGTCTCATCGTAGTCAACTCCTTGAACTTGTCGATAACCCTTAGCGACAAGCCGAGCTTTATAGGCGGTCACATTACCGTCTGCGTCAGTCTTCTTCTTAAAGATCCATTTATTTTCAATGGCTCGCTTATCATCAGGCAAGTCCACCAAAGTCCATACTTTGTTCTCATACATGGATCCTATCTCGGATTTCATGGCCTCAAGCCATTTGTCGGAATTCGGGCCCGCCATCGCTTCTTCATAGTTCGAAGGTTCACCGTTGTCCAACAACATGATCTCTAGGACAGGATTACCGTACCACTCTGGTGCGGAACGTGTCCTAGTGGACCTTCGAGTAGCAACTTGATCTGATGTTTCATGATCATCATCATTAACTTCCTCTCTAGCCGGTGTAGGCTCCACAGAAACAACTTCCTGTGCTGCGCTACTCTCCGGTTCGAGTGAAGGTACAATTACCTCATCAAGTTCCATTTTCCTCCCACTTACTTCTTTCGAGAGAAACTCTTTCTCGAGAAAGGATCCATTCTTGGCAACAAAGACTTTGCCTTCGGATCGTAGGTAGAAGGTATACCCAATAGTCTCTTTGGGATATCCTATGAAGACGCACTTTTCCGCTTTGGGTTCGAGCTTCTCAGGTTGAAGTTTCTTCACATAAGCATCGCAACCCCAAACTTTTAGAAACGACAGCTTAGGTTTCTTTCCAAACCATAATTCATACGGTGTCGTCTCAACGGATTTAGACGGTGCCCTATTTAAAGTGAACGCGGCAGTCTCTAATGCATATCCCCAAAATGATAGCGGTAAGTCGGTAAGAGACATCATAGATCGCACCATATCCAATAGAGTGCGATTACGACGTTCATACACACCATTTCGCTGAGGTGTGCCTGGCGGCGTGAGTTGTGAAACAATTCCACATTTCCTAAGGTGCGTGTCAAACTCGTGACTTAAATATTCTCCGCCACGATCAGATCGTAGGCATTTTATTTTCCTGTCACGTTGATTTTCGACCTCACTCTGAAATTCCTTGAACCTTTCAAAGGTTTCAGACTTGTGTTTCATTAAGTAGACATACCCATATCTGCTCAAGTCATCAGTGAGGGTGAGAACATAACGGTAGCCACCGCGAGCCTCGACACTCATTGGACCGCATACATCGGTATGTATTATCTCC
Organism: Hordeum marinum; assembly: GCA_022496015.1. NCBI lineage: Eukaryota > Viridiplantae > Streptophyta > Magnoliopsida > Poales > Poaceae > Hordeum > Hordeum marinum. Next base: position 368,877,238 of record CM039675.1, on the reverse strand, counting down.
AACAAGTCAGTTGCTCGCTCCATTGTTCCGGAGAACGGAGTTTTGGTCATCTTGCCCATGAGGCATGGTTCGCATGTGTCAAATGATTCGATATCAAGTGACTCCAAAAGTCCATCAGCATGGAGCTTCTTCATGCGTTTGACATCAATATGGCCAAGACGGCAGTGCCACATGTAAGTGGGACTATCGTTATCAACTTTACACTTTTTGGTACTCACACTATGGACATGTGTAACATCACGTTCGAGATTCATCAAAAATAAACCATTGACCAGCGGGGCATGAGCACAGAACATTTCTCTCATATAAATAGAACAACCATTATTCTCGGATTTAAAAGAGTAGCCATCTCGTATCAAGCGAGATCCAGATACAATGTTCATGCTCAAAGCTGGTACTAAATAACAATTATTAAGGTTTAAAACTAATCCCGAAGGTAGATGTAGAGGTAGCGTGCCGACGGCGATCACATCGACCTTGGAACCATTCCCGACGCGCATCGTCACCTCGTCCTTTGCCAACCTTCGCTTATTCCGCAGCTCCTGCTTGGAGTTACAAATGTGAGCAACTGCACCGGTATCAAATACCCAGGAGCTACTACGAGCGCTGGTTAGGTACACATCAATAACAAGTATATCACATATACCTTTAACGTTGCCGACCTTCTTATCCGCTAAGTACTTGGGGCAGTTCCGCTTCCAGTGACCGGTACCCTTACAATAGAAACACTCAGTCTCAGGCTTGGGTCCATTCTTGTTCTTCTTCTTCCCGGCAACTTGCTTACCGGGCGCGGCAACAACTTTGCCGTCCTTCTTAAAGTTCTTCTTACCCTTGCCTTTCTTGAAACTAGTGGTCTTGTTTACCATCAACACTTGATGCTCCTTTCTGATCTCGACCTCTGCTGATTTCAGCATCGAGTACAACTCAGGAATGGACTTCTCCAGCCCCTGCATGTTGTAGTTCATCACAAAGCTTTTGTAGCTAGGTGGAAGCGACTGGAGGATTCTGTCAATGACTGAGTCATCCGGGAGATTAACTCCCAGCTGAGTCAAGCGGTTGTGAAGCCCAGACATCTTGAGGATGTGCTCACTAACAGAACTGTTCTCCTCCATCTTACAGCTGAAGAACTTGTCAGAGATGTCATATCTCTCGACTCGGGCATGAGCTTGGAAAACCAGTTTCAGCTCTTGGAACATCTCATATGCTCCGTGTTGCTCAAAACGCTTTTGGAGCCCCGATTCTAAACTGTAAAGCATGCCGCACTGAACAAGGGAGTAATCATCGCAGCGCGACTGCCAAGCGTTCGTAACGTCTTGGTCCGCTGGGAGAATGGGTGGGTCACCTAGCGGTGCATCAAGGACATACAATCTCTTGGAAGCTATGAGGATGATCCTCAAGCCACGGACCCAGTCCGTATAGTTGCTTCCATCATCTTTCAGCTTGGTTTTCTCTAGGAACGCGTTGAAATTGAGGTTGACATTTGCGTTGGCCATTGGATCTACAATATAGACATTAAAGGCAATTTTAGACTAAGTTCATGATAATCGAGTTCACATAATCAAATTATTCAATGAACTCCCACTCAGATAGACATCTCTCTAGTCATCTAAGTGACACATGATCCATGTCAACTATCCCGTGTCCGATCATCACGTGAGACGGACTAGTCATCCATGGTGAACATCTCCATGTTGATCGTATCTTCTATACGACTCATGTTCGACCTTTAGGTCTTCCGTGTTCCGAGGCCATGTCTGTACATGCTAGGCTCGTCAAGTCAACCTAAGTGTTTCGCGTGTGTAAATCTGGCTTACACCCGTTGTATGCGAACGTTAGAACCTATCACACCCGATCATCACGTGGTGCTTCGGAACAACGATCCTTAGCAACGGTGCACAGTTAGGGTGAACACTTCTCTTGAAATTTTATTGAGAGATCATCTTATTTACTACCGTCGTTTTAAGCAAATAAGATGTAAACATGATAAACATCACATGCAATCAATATAGTGACATGATATGGCCAATATCATCTTGCTCCTATGATCTCCATCTTCGGGGCACCATGATCATCATTGTCACCGGCACGACACCATGATCTCCATCATCATGATCTCCATCATTGTGTCTTCATGAGGTTGTCTCGCCAACTATTACTTCTACTGCTATGGCTAACGCTTAGCAATAAAGTAAAGTAATTACATGGCGTTTGTGATTGACTCGCAGGTCATACAATAAATAACACAACTCCTATGGCTCCTGCCGGTTGTCATAGTCATCGACATGCAAGTCGTGAACCCTATTACAAGAACATGATCAATCTCATACATCACAATGCATCACATCACATCCTTCTGGCCATATCACATCACAAGGCATATGCTGCAAAAACAAGTTAGACGTCCTCTAATTTGTAGTTGCAAGTTTTTACGTGGTTGCTATAGGTTTCTAGCAAGAACGTTTCTTACCTACGCCAAAACCACAACGTGATATGCCAATTGCTACTTACCCTTCATAAGGACCCTTTTCATCGAATCCAATCCGACTAAGGTGGGAGAGACAGACACCCGCTAGCCACCTTATGCAACTGGTGCATGTCAGGCGGTGGAACCGGTCTCACGTAAGCGTACGTGTAAGGTTGGTCCGGGCCGCTTCATCCCACAATACCGTCGAATCAAGATAAGACTAGTAACGGCAAGCATATTAACAAAATCGACGCCCACAACTGCTTTGTGTTCTACTCGTGCATAGATTCTACGCATAGACCTAGCTCATGATGCCACTGTTGGGAGACGTAGTAGTAAATCAAAATTTTCCTACGTGTCACCAAGATCTATCTATGGAGAAACCAGCAACGAGAGGGGAGAGATTGCATCTTCATACCTTGGAAGATCGCTAAGCGGAAGTGTTGCTAGAACGCTGTTGATGGAGTCGTACTCGCAGCGATTCAGATCGCGGTAGATCCGATCAAGTGCCGAACGGACGGCACCTCCGCGTTCAACACACGTGCAGCCCGGTGACGTCTCCTACGCCTTGATCTAGCAAGGAGGGAGGAGAGGTTGAGGGAGAGCTCCGGCAGCACGACGGCGTGGTGGCGGTGGAGCTGCGTGGTACTCCGACAGAGCTTCGCTAAGCGCTACGGAGAACGAGGGGAGGAGGAGGTAGGGCTGCACCAGAGAGAGAGGGAGAACCGTGTATTGTGCAGCCCCAAATACCTCCACTATATATAGGAGAGAGGGAGGAGGGGTGGCTGCGCCCTAGGGTTCCACCCTAGGGGTGGCGGCAGCCACCAGATGCCATCTGGCCGGCGGCTAGGGCAAGGGAGAGGTGGGGCGCCCTAGGGTGGGCCTTAAGGCCCATCTAAGCCTAGGGTTTGCCCCCTTCCACCTTTGCCACGCCTTGGGCTGGGGTGGGAGGCGCACCAGCCCACCTAGGGGCTGGCTCCCTCCCACTCTTAGCCCACGGAACCTTCCGGGGCAGGTGGGCCCACTTGGTGGACCCCCGGAACCCTTCCGGTGGTCCCGGTACACTACCGGTGACACCCGGAACACTTCCGGTAACCAAATCCTCACTTCCTATATATCAATCTTCGTCTCCGGACCATTCCGGGACTCCTCGTGATGTCCGGGATCTCATCCGGGACTCCGAACAACCTTCGGTAACCACGTACACTATTTCCCTATAACCCTAGCGTCATCGAACCTTAAGTGTGTAGACCCTACGGGTTCGGGAGACACGTAGACATGACCGAGACACCTCTCCGGCCAATAACCAATAGCGGGATCTGGATACCCATGTTGGCTCCCACGTACTCCACGATGATCTCATCGGATGAACCACGATGTCAGGGATTCAATCAATCCCGTATACAATTCCCTTTGTCTATCGGTATGGTACTTGCCCGAGATTCGATCGTCGGTATCCCCATACCTTGTTCAATCTCGTTACCGGCAAGTCTCTTTACTCGTTCCGTAATACATCATCCCGTGACTAAGTCCTTAGTCACATTGAGCTCATAATGATGATGTCTTACCGAGTGGGCCCAGAGATACCTCTCCGTCACACGGAGTGACAAATCCCAGTCTCGATTCGTGTCAACCCAACAGACACTTTCGGAGATACCCGTAGCGTACCTTTATAGCCACCCAGTTACGTTGTGACGTTTGGCACACCCAAAGCATTCCTACGGTATCCGGGAGTTACACAATCTCATGGTCTAAGGAAATGACACTTGACATTGAAAAGCTTTAGCAAACGAACTACACGATCTTGTGCTATGCTTAGGATTGGGTCTTGTCCATCACATCATTCTCCTAATGATGTGATCCTGTTATCAACGACATCCAATGTCCATGGTCATGAAACCGAGACCATCTATTGATCAACGAGCTAGCCAACTAGAGGCTCACTAGGGACACGTTGTGGTCTATGTATTCACACATGTATTACGGTTTCCGGTTAACACAATTATAGCATGAACAATAGACAATTATCATGAACTAGGAAATACAATAATAACCATTTTATTATTGCCTCTAGGGCATATTTCCAACACACAATTTATCTTGAAATTTAAGTGAGGGATCACCTTATAATGCTACCATCGTCCTAAGCAAAATAAGATGCATAAAAGGATTAACATCACATGCAAATCATAAGTGACATGATATGGCCATAAACTTGTGCTTTTGATCTCCATATCCAAAGCACCGACATGATCTCCATCTTCACCGGCATGACACCATGATCTCCATCATCTTGATCTCCATCAACGTGTCGCCATCGGGGTTGCCGCACCGACTATTGCTTCCATGACTATTGCTAACTCATAGTGATAAAGTAAAGCAAAAATGGCGAAAAAAATTAAAGACAACCCTATGGCTCCTGCCGGTTGTCGTACTCATCGACATGCAGGTCGTGATATTCTATACAAAACATGATCATCTCATCATGTAATTGGCCATATCACATAACATACGCTGCAAAAACAAGTTAGACGTCCTCTAATTGTTGTTGCAAGTTTTACATGGCTGCTATAGGTATCTAGAAAGAACAATTCTCACCTACGCAAAACCGCAAAGGTGATACACAAATTGCTATTCAACCTTATCAAAGACCACCTTTGTCAAATCCGATCCAACTAGAGTAGGAGAGACAGACACCCGCCAGCCATCTTTATGCAATAAACAAAGTCACATGTCAGTCGATGGAACCGGTCTCTCGTAAGCGTACGAGTAAATTTGGTCTAGGCTGCTTCATCCCACAGTACCACTGAATCAAAAACTGACCAAGGGAGGAAGCAATCTGAGCATCAATGCACACAAACTCCTTTGTGTTCTACTCCTTATCTCATCTACACATAGACCTAGCTCATGATGCCACTGTCGGGGAACGTTGCATGGGAAACAAAAAATTTCCTACGGACACGCAAGATCTATCCATGGTGATGAGCATCTATGAGAGGAAGAGTGGATCTGCATACCCTTGTAGATCGCTAAGCGGGAAGCGTTAAGAAACGCGGCTGATCTAGTCGAACGTCTTCGCGATCCAAATCACCGAGCGTCCTGCGATCCTATCAAGATCCATCTCGCGATCCAATCACGATCCGTCCCGTGATCCCATCATGATTCGTCCCGCGATCAAATCACGAATCGTCTCGCGATCCTGATCACGGTCCTTCTGCTCTAGCACCGAACGGATGGCACCTCCGCGTTCAGCACACATACAACTCGATAACGATCTCCGCCTTCTTGATCCAGCAAGAGGGGGCAGAGTGGTAGATGAGTTCTTTGGTAGCACGACGGCACAGCGACGGCGGTGGTGGAACTATTCCGGCAGGGCTTCGCCTAAGTACCGCTGAAACTAGAATAAAGGAGAAAACGATCTAGAGGAAGTAGAGGGAGCACGTGGCACAACTCGATAACAATCTCCGCCTTCTTGATCCAGCAAGAGCGGAGGAGTGGTAGATGAGTTCTCCGGTAGCGCGATGGCGCAGCGGCGGCGGTGGTGGAACTATTCCGGCAGGGCTTCGCCTAAGTACCGCTGAAACTAGAATAAAGGAGAAAACGATCTAGAGGAAGTAGAGGGAGCACGTGGCAATTAGGGTTAGCTCTCCCTTCTAAATCCTCTAGTATATATAGGAGGGAGGGAGGGGAGGAGGCATCCTCAAACCCTCAAGGTTTGGCGAAAAATAGGAGGTGGAGGAGTCCTACTCCAATCCTACTAGGAGTAGGATTCCTCCTCTCCACTTGGAAACCATTTCCACCTTTCATCCTTTGGGTTTTTCCCACCCCTAGCCACATGGGTCTTAGTGGGGGGTTCGGCCAGCCCACTAGGGGCTGGTTTGACTCCTCCCACAGCCCATGAGGTCTTTTCGGTTGAGACACCCCTCCCAATGGCCCCCGGTACCCTCCCGACACTCCCGGTACACTACTGAAGTACCCGAAATTTTTCCGATGACCAAAACGTGATTTCCTATATATAAATGTTTACCTCCAGACCATTCCAAAGCTCCTCATGATGTCCAGAATATCATCCGGGACTCCGAACAACCTTCGGTCACCGCCATACATAACTCTACTCGAAACGTGACCGAACCTTAAGTGTGCAGACCCTGCGGTTTTGAGAACTATCTAGACATGACCGAGACACCTACATGGTGAATAACCAATAGCGGGACCTGGATGCCCATATTGTTTCCTACATATTCTACAAAGATCTTTATCGGTTGAACCTCTATGTCAAGGATTCAGTTAGTCATGTACGTTGTTCCCTTTGTTCTTTGGTATGTTACTTGCCCGAGATTCGATCGTCGGTATCTCTATACCTAGTTCAATCTCATTACCGGAAAGTCTCTTTACTCGTTCCATAATATAGGATCCCGTGGCAAACACTTAGTCACATTTCTTGCAAGGCATATTGTGTTGGGGAACGTTGCATGGGAAACAAAAAATTTCCTACGCACACGAAGATCTATCCATGGTGATGAGCATCTACGAGAGGGAGAGTGGATCTACATACCCTTGTAGATCGCTAAGCGGGAAGCGTTAAGAAACGCGATTGGTGTAGTCGAACGTCTTCGCGATCCAAATCGCCGTGTGTCCCGCGATCCAATCACGATCCGTCCCATGATCCAATCACGATCCGTCCCACGAACTTGATCACGATCCGTCTCACGAACTTGATCACGATCCTTCCGATCTAGCACCGAACGGACGGCACCTCCGCGTTCAGCACACGTACAGCTTGATGACGATCTCCACCGTCTTGATCCAGCAAGAAGGAGTGGAGAGGAAGAAGAGTTCTCCGGTAGCCTTAAGGCGCTCCGGCGATGGTGGTGGCGCAATTCTGGCAGGGCTTCGCCTAAGCACTGCAGAAAACCGATCTAGAGGAGAAACTATGCACTGGAGGAACGGGTAGCACGTGGCTGAAAATCTAGTGCAAAAACCCTCAATACCACCAGTATATATAGGCATAGAGGAGGAGAGGAGGCAGCTTGGCAACCAAGCCAATCTTGGTTCGGCCGAAGTGGGAGGTGGAGGAGGACTCTCCTCCTCCAATCCTAGTAGGACTAGGATTGCTCCTTTTTGCCTTTTTTTCCACCTTTTCCTATTGGGTTTTTTCTTCCAGCCACATGGGCCTTGTGTGGGAGTTTCCACCAGCCCACTAAGGGCTGATATTCACTCTCCCCCAGCCCATGAAGCCTCTTGGGTCGAAATACCCCTCCCGAATGCCTCCCGGTACACTACCGGCACTCCCGGTACACTACCGATGAGCCCGAAACTTTTCCGGCAACCAAAACGGGACTTCCTATATATGAATCTTTACCTCCGGACCATTACGGAGCTCCTAGTGACGTCCGGGATCTCATCTGGGACTCCGAACAAACTTCGGTCACCACCATACATAACTCTATACTACCAAAACGTCACCAAACCTTAAGTGTGCAGACCCTGCGGGTTCGAGAACTATGTAGACATGACCGAGACACCTCTACGGTCAATAACCAATGGCGGGACCTGGATGTCCACATTGGTTCCTACATATTCTACGAAGATCTTTATCGGTCGAACCTCTACGTCAAGGATTCAGTTAACCCCGTATGATGTTCCCTTTGTTCTTGGTATGTTACTTGCCCGAGATTCGATCGTCGGTATCTCCATACCTAGTTCAACCTCGTTACTGGCAAGTACCTTTACTCGTTCTGTAATACAAGATCCCATGACCAACACTTAGTCACATTGCTTGCAAGGCTTATTGTGATGTTGTATTACCGAGTGGGCCCTGAGATACCTCTCCGTCACCCGGAGTAACAAATCCCAGTCTTGACCCATGCCAACTCAACAGACACCCTCAGAGACACCTGTAGAGCACCTTTATAGTCACCCAGATGCGTTGCGACGTTTGATACACACAAGGTACTCCTCCGATATCTGTGAGTTGCATGATCTCATGGTCATAGGAATATATACTTGACATGCAGAAAACAGTAGCAATAAACTGACACGATCATAAGCTAAATTTGTAGTTTGGGTCTTGTCCATCACATCATTCTCCTAATGATGTGATCCTGTTATCAAATGACATCTCATGTCCATGGCTAGGAAACCTTAACCATCTTTCAATCAACGAGCTAGTTCACTAGAGGCATACTAGGGACATTGTGTTTGTCTATGTATCCACACATGTATCCATGTTTCCAATTAATACAATTATAGCATGGATAATAAACGATTATCATGAACAAGGAAATACAATAATAAACACTTTATTTATTGCCTCTAGGGCATATTTCCAACAGTCTCCCACTTGCACTAGAGTCAATAATCTATTTCACATCACAATGTGATTTACATTGTAATGAATCGAACACCCATGCAGTTCTGGTGTTGATCATGTTTAGCCCTTGGAAGAGGTTTAGTCAACAGGTCTGCAACATTCAGATCCGTGTGCACTTTGCAAATATTTATGTCTTACTCCAAGATGTAATCGCGGATGGAGTTGAAGCGTCGCTTTATGTGTCTGGTCCTCTTGTGAAACCTTGGTTCCTTGGCCAGAGCAATGGCACCAGTGTTGTCACAGAACAGGTTCATTGGATTCAGTGCACTGGGCACTACTCCAAGATCTGTCATGAACTGCTTCATCCAGACACCTTCCTTCGCCGCCTCCGAGGCTGCGATGTATTCCACATCGCACGTAGAATCAGATACCACGCTTTGCTTGGAACTGCACCAGCTTACCGCTCCCCCGTTCAGAATAAATACGTATCTGGTTTGCGAATTAGAGTCGTCCGGATCAGTGTCAAAGCTTGCATCGACGTAACCCTTTACGACGAGCTCTTCATCACCTCCATAAACGAGAAACATTTCCTTAGTCCTTTTCAGGTACTTAAGGATATTCTTGACCGCTTGCCAGTGCTCCATTCCAGGATCACTTTGAAACCTTCCGGCCATACTTATGGCAAGGCTAACATCGGGTCTTGTGCACAGCATTGCATACATGATAGAGCCTATGGCTGAAGCATAGGGGATGACACTCATCTTTTCTCTATCTTCTACAGTTACTGGGCATTGAGTCTTACTCAACTTCACACCTTGTAACACAGGCAAGAACCCCTTCTTGGACTATTCCATTTTGAACTTCTTCAAAACTTTATCAAGGTATGTGCTCTGTGAAAGTGCTATTAAGCGTCTCGATCTATCTCTATAGATCTTAATGCCTAATATGAAAGCAGCTTCTCCTAGGTCCTTCATTGAAAAACTCTTGTTCAAATATTCCTGCATGCTTTCCAGCATTTCTATATTGTTTCCAATCAGCAATATGTCATCCACATATAATACTAGAAACGCTATAGAGCTCCCACTCACTTTCTTGTAAATACAAGCTTCTCCGTAAACTTGTATAAACTCAAACGCTTTGATCACCTTATCAAAGCGCTTATTCCAACTCCGAGATACTTGCACCGGTTCATAAATGGATCGCTGGAGTTTGCAAACTTTGTCAGCATTCTCTGGATCGACAAAACCTTCGGGTTGCATCATATACAACTCTTCCTCAAGGAAACCGTTGAGGAACGCTGTTTTTACATTCATCTGCCAAATTTCATAGTCGAAATAGGCAGCTATTGCTAACATGATTCTGACAGACTTAAGCATCGCTACAGGTGAGAAAGTCTCATCGTAGTCAACTCCTTGAACTTGTGAAAAACCCTTTGCCACAAGTTGAGCTTTATAGACGGTGACATTATTGTTCGCGTCTGTTTTCTTCTTAAAGATCCATTTGTTCTGAATGGCCTTTCGCCCTTCAGGTAATACTTCCAAAGTCCATACTTTGTTTTCATACATGGATCCCATCTCGGATTTCATGGCCTCTAACCATTTCTCGGAATCCAGGCCCATCACTGCTCCTCCATAGCTCGTAGGTTCATTGTTGTCCAACAACATGACCTCCAAGACAGGGTTGCCGTACCACTCAAGGGTAGTACGCGGCCTTATCGACCTACAAGGTTCAATAGCTGCTTGATCCGAAGCTTCATGATCATCATCATTAACTTCCTCTTCTACCGTCGTAGGTTCCACAGAAACATCTTTCTGTGTTGCGCTACTTTCTGGTTGAAGTAAAGGTTCAATAACCTCATCAAGCTCTAATTTCCTCCCACTCAATTCTTTCAAGAGAAACTCTTTCTCAATAAATGTTCCGTTTTTAGCGACAAACACTTTGCTTTCGGGTATCCTATGAAGACGCATTTCTCCGCTTTGGTTCCAGCTTTTCGGGCTGAAGCTTTTTGACATAAGCATCACATCCCCAAACTTTAAGAAACGACAACTTTGGCTTCTTGCCAAACCACAGTTCATATGGCGTCGTCTCAACGGATTTTGATGGTGCCCTATTTAAAGTGAATGCAGCTGTCTCTAATGCATAACCCCAAAACGATAGTGGCAAATCAGCAAGAGACATCATAGAACGCACCATATCTAATAAGGTTCGATTAAGACGTTCGGACACACCATTATGCTGTGGTGTTCCGGGCGGTGTCAACTGTGAAACAATTCCACATTGTCTTAAGTGACTGCCAAACTCATAACTCAGATATTCACCTCCTCGATCAGATCGCGGGAACTTAATCTTCTTGTTACGATGATTCTCAACTTCACTCTGAAATTGCTTGAACTTTTCAAACGTTTCAGACTTGTGTTTCATTAAGTAAATATACCCATATCTACTTAAGTCATCAGTGAAGGTGAGAAAATAACGATATCCACCACGCGATGTAACATTCATTGGACCGCACACATCAGTGTGTATGATTTCCAATAAGTCACTCGCCCGTTCCATTGTTCAAGAGAACGGCATTTTAGTCATCTTGCCCATGAGGCATGGTTCACATGTGTCAAGTGATTCAAAATCAAGTGACTCCAAAATTCCATCAGCATGGAGCTTCCTCATGCGTTTTACACCAATATGACCTAAACGGCAGTGCCACAAGAAAGTGGTACTATCATTAACAATTCTACATCTTTTGGCATCAATGTTATGAACACGTGTGTCATCACTATCAAGATTCAATATGAATAAACCCCTAACATTGGGTGCATGACCATAAAAGATATTACTCATATAAATACAACAACCTTTATTCTCTGATTTAAATGAGTAACCATCTCGCAATAAACAAGATCCAAATATAATGTTCATGCTTAATGCAGACACTAAATAACAATTATTCAGGTTCATCACTAATCCCGATGGTAATCGAAGAGAGAGCGTGCCGACGGCGATCACATCAACCTTGGAACCATTTCCCACGCGCATCATCACTTCGTCCTTTGCTAGCCTTTGTTTATTCCGTAGTTCCTGCTTTGAGTTGCAAATGTGAGCAACCGAACCGGTATCAAATACCCAGGCACTACTACGAGATCTAGTAAGGTACACATCAATAACATGTATATCATATATACCTTGTTTGTCGTTGGCCGCCTTCTTGTTAGCCAGGTACTTGGGGCAGTTCCGCTTCCAGTGACCAGTTCCTTTGCAATGAAAGCACTCAGTTTCTGGCTTGGGTCCATGCTTGGGCTTCTTTGTAGGAGTAGCAACTGCTTTGCCATCCTTCTTGGTTTTACCCTTCTTGCCCTTGCCCTTGACTTTGCCATTTTTCTTGAAACTAGTGGTTTTATTAACCATCAACACTTGATGTTCTTTCTGGATTTCAGACTCAGCGACTTTTAGCATCGCAAACAGATCGGCGACTGACTTGTTCATCCCGTGCATGTTATAGTTCATCACAAAGCTCTTGTAACTAGGTGGCAGTGATTGAAGAACTCTGTCAGTGATCGCCTTTGGCGGAAGGGCAATTCCCAACTCCGATAGACGAGTTGAATACCCAGACATTCTGAGTATATGTTCACTGATAGACCCGTTCTCCTCCATCTTGCAAGCATAGAACTTATCGGAGGTTTCATACCTCTCGATCCGGGCGTTCTTTTGAAAGATAAACTTCAACTCCTGGAACATCTCATATGCTCCATGACGTTCAAACGTCTTTGAAGTCCCGGTTCTAAGCCATACAATATTGCACACTGAACTATTGAGTAATCTCCAGTACGTGCCTCCCAAGCGTTCTTAACGTCTTCGGAGGTCATGTCTTCTGGTTGGTCACCAAGAGGTGCATCAAGGATATATGATTTCTGGGAAGCCGTGAGGATAATCCTCAGATTACGGGCCCAGTCAACAAAGTTACTTCCATCATCTTTCAGTTTAGCTTTCTCTAGGAACGCATTAAAATTCAGGGGTGCTACTACGCGAGCCATTGATCTACAACATAAATATGCAAAGTTCACTTAGACTATTGTTCAAGATAAGGAGTTTAGTTAATCAAATTACTAAAGCTCCCACTCAAATTGACATCCATCAGGTCATCTGAGTGTCACATGATCCAAATCCACCAACTCAAGTCCGATCATCACGTGAGTTGAGGTGGTTTCAATGGTGAACATCATTATGTTGATCATATCTACTATATGACTCATGTTCGACCTTTCGGTCTCTTGTGTTTCGAGGCCATGTCTGTACATGCAAGGCTCGTCAAGTTTAACCCGAGTATTCTACGCGTGCAACACTGGCTTGCACCCGTTGTATGTGAACGTAGAGTCTATCACACCCGATCATCACGTGGTGTCTCAACATGACGAACTTTCGCAACGATGCACACTCGGGGAGAACACAATTTTATCTTGAAATTTAAGTGAGGGATCACCTTATAATGCTACCGTCGTACTAAGCATAACAAGGTGCATAAAAGGATTAACATCACATGCAATTCATAAGTGACATGATATGGCCATGAACTTGTGCTTTAGATCTCCATCTTGAAAGCACCGGCATGATCTTCATCGTCACCGGCACGACACCATGATCTCCATCATCTTGATCTCCATCAACGTGTCGCCATCGAGGTTGTCACACCCTACATGCTTCTACTACTATTGCTACTGTTTAGCGATAAAGTAAAGCATTACATAGCGCTTAATGATTGACACGCAGGTCATACAATAATTAAAGACAACCCTATGGCTCCTGTCGGTTGTCGTACTCATCGACATGCAAGTCGTGAAATTCTATACATCACATGATCATCTCATACATATATCACATCATGTAATTGGCCATATCACATCACAACATACCCTGCAAAAACAAGTTAGACGTCCTCTAATTGTTGTTGCATGTTTTACGTGGCTGCTACGGGTTTCTAGAAAGAACGATTCTCACCTACGCATAAACCACAACGGTGATATATAATTTTCTTTTCAACCTTCTCAAGGACCGCCTTTGTCGAATCCGATCCAACTAAAGTGAGAGAAACTGCCACCCGCAAGCCATCTAGGCAACAAGTTGCGTCGAGGGAACCGGTCTCTCGTAAGCGTACGAGAAATGTTGGTCCGGGACGCTTCATCTCACAATACCGCTGAACCAAAATCCGACCAAGGGAGGAAGCAATCTAAGCATCAATGCCCACAAACCTTTTGTGTTCTACTCGAGATATCATCTACACATAGACCTAGCTCATGATTCCACTGTTGGGGAATGTTGCACGGGAAACAAAAAATTTCCTACGCACACGAAGATCTATCCATGGTGATGAGCATCTACGAGAGGGAGAGTGGATCTACATACCCTTGTAGATCGCTAAGCGGGAAGCGTTAAGAAACGCGGTTGGTGTAGTCGAACGTCTTCGCGATCCAAATCGCTGTGCGTCCCGCGATCCAATCATGATCCGTCCTGCGATCCAATCACGATCCATCCCGCGATCCAATCATGATCCGTCCCATGAACTTGATCACGATCCGTCTCACGAACTTGATCACGATCCTTCCGATCTAGCACCGAACGGACGACACCTCCGCGTTCAGCACACGTACAACTTGATGACGATCTCCACCGTATTGATCCAGCAAGAAGGAGTGGAGAGGAAGAATAGTTCTACGGTAGCCTTACGACGCTCCGGCGATGGTGGTGGAGCAATTCCGGCAGGGCTTCGCCTAAGCACTGCAGAAAACCGATCTAGAGGAGAAACTATGCATTGGAGGAACGGGTAGCACGTGGCTGAAAATCTAGTGCAAAAACCCTCAATACCAATAGTATATATAGGAGGAGAGGAGGAGAGGAGGCAGCTTGGCAACCAAGCCAATCTTGGTTCGGCCGAAGTGGGAGGTGGAGGAGGACTCTCCTCCTCTAATCCTAGTAGGACTAGGATTGCTCCTTTTTGCCTTTTTTTCCACCTTTTCCTATTGGGTTTTTTCTTCCAGCCACATGGGCCTTGTGTGGGAGTTTCCACCAACCCACTAAGGGATGATATTCACTCTCCCACAGCCCATGAATCCTCTTGGGTCGAAATACCCCTCCCGGATGCCTCCCGGTACACTACCGGCACTCCCGGTACACTACTGATGAGCCCGAAACTTTTCCGGCGACCAAAACGGGACTTCCTATATATGAATCTTTACCTCCAGACCATTCCGGAGCTCCTCATGACATCCAGGATCTCATCTGGGACTCCGAACTAACTTCGGCCACCACCATACATAACTCTATACTACCGAAACGTCACCAAACCTTAAGTGTGCAGACCCTGCAGGTTCGAGAACTATGTAGACATGACCGAGACACCTCTACGGTCAATAACCAATGGCGGGACCTGGATGTCCACATTGGTTCCTACATATTCTACGAAGATCTTTATCGGTCGAACCTTTATGTCAAGGATTCAGTTAATCCCGTATGATGTTCCCTTTGTTCTTGGTATGTTACTTGCCCGAGATTCGATCGTCGGTATCTCCATACCTAGTTCAACCTCATTACTGGAAAGTCTCTTTACTCGTTCAGTAATACAAGATCCCGTGACCAACACTTAGTCACATTGCTTGCAAGGCTTATTGTGATGTTGTATTACCGAGTGGGCCCTGAGATACCTCTCCATCACACGGAGTAACAAATCCCAGTCTTGACCCATGCCAACTCAACAGACACCCTCGGAGACACCTGTAGAGCATCTTTATAGTCACCCAGTTACGTTGCGACGTTTGATACACACAAGGTACTCCTCCGATATCTGTGAGTTGCATGATCTCATGGCCATAGGAACATATACTTGACATGCAGAAAACAGTAGCAATAAACTGACACGATCATAAGCTACGTTTGTAGTTTGGGTCTTGTCCATCACATCATTCTCCTAATGATGTGATCCCGTTATCAAATGACATCTCATGTCCATGGCTAGGAAACCTTAACCATCTTTCAATCAACGAGCTAGTTCACTAGAGGCATACTAGGGACATTGTGTTTGTCTATGTATCCACACATGTATCCATGTTTCCAATTAATACAATTATAGCATGGATAATAAATGATTATCATGAACAAGGAAATACAATAATAAACACTTTATTTATTACCTCTAGGGCATATTTCCAACATATTGTGATGTTGTATTACCGAGTGTGCCCTGAGATACCTCTCCGTCACACGAAGTAACAAATCCTAGTCTTGATCCATGCCCACTCAACAGACACCCTCGAATATACCTATAGAGCATCTTTATAGTCACCAGTTACGTTGTGAATTTGATACACACAAGGTATTTCTCCGGTGTTAGTGAGTTGCATGATCTCATGGTCATAGGAACAGATACTTGACATGGAGAAAAGTATAGCAATAAATTGACATGATCATATGTTATGTTTATAGTTTGGGTCTTGTCCATCACATCATTCTCCCAATGATGTGATCCCGTTATCAAATGAAATCTCATGTCTATGGCCAGGAAACCTTGACCATCTTTGATCGACGAACTAGTTAACTAGAGGCATACTAGGGACACAGTGTTGTCTATGTACCCACACATGTATTTGAGTTTCCAATCAATACATTTATAGCATGGATAATAAACGATTATCATGAACAAGGAAATATAATAATAACAAGTTTATTATTGCCTCTAGGGCATATTTCCAACAGGCGGACCGTTGCGCTCTGTGCCGCTGCAAACCCGCCGTCATGCACGCCTCTCCCCTTCCCCTCCGGCCCTAGCTCCTCCCAGGCAGCGTTGGGTGCTCGTGCCCATGCGGACCCAATGGATGTGGATGCCGGAGTTGAAGGTCAAAGTTGTCCGCATCAAGAGGAAGCGGGCCACACAAAGGACGGTAGAGGCCAGCCTTTCCTGCACACGTGCGAGATCCGTGCCCGTCGACATGGAGGAGCAGCTCCTCTATGATGTCCTCCGCTTGTTGTTAACCATGACAGAGACGCAGATGAGGCACCTCATCCGCAAGAATGCGAAGGCGCTTCGGCTCGGTATCAAAGAGTCGAAGCGCCTTGTGGGGCAAAAAGATACCACCAAGGCCAAGGCGGAATGACACATAGAAGGAGTAGTCCCACGCCATCCGTCGTTTCTTCAACTTCATCTCTTTACCGTCGGGCAGTGGCATGACAATGAACCTCTCGCTACAAACGCCTACCCGGAGGACTACTACCGCAGCTCTAGTGACCGCAAGAGAAAGGGGTCGACGAAGAAATGGTGATTTCCGTCGTGTCGTTCCGTCTATCTAGTTTAGTTTGTATTTAGTTAAACTATTCGGTGAAGAATTATGTCTGACGAAGAACTATGTCTTTTTGGTCGGATCATGCTATATATTTGTAGGTATGATCTACATTGCAATGTTGATTTAGGTAGTTGCGTCCTTTGCATGAATTTGGGTCCGGACGTTAGAGGATCACGGTTGTGGACGAGGACAAATAGGGGGTAACAGGTCACTATCTGCATGCGCATCCACAGATGTATAGGGGCATATTTGGCAACCCCCGTTAGAGCAACTCTAGCGGATCCCACAAATTGGGCCATCTGGCAAATTAACTGCCAATTTAGCGGAAGAGGGAGTTTTCCAGCCTTGAACAAATCTTGCAAAATTGCTCTTCTCGTATTTTTTGCGGGATCCTACATAGTGCAGGTCGTTTCTGCCATATCTATGGGAGTCACCCCTCTTTTTCTCGTTTCCCGTATCCTTGGCGCGAAGGCTATTTCCACCCACTTCTGTTTCCCACCTCACTCACCGCCGCCACCGCATCTCCCCGCAGATATGTGCTACCCCAACTGCCCCGCGTCGTCCATTAGATCTGTCGCCCTGCGCCGCGCTTATTCCACCAAATTTGGAGGTCGGGGTGCCCATTTATCTCTCGGGCTAGCAGCGGCCGCCGCCGCAATGGATCCACCTCGAGGCTTGGCCTGCGGCCTTGTAGGCGATAGATCCGGTTGGTTCTGGCGCCGATGAGCCTCAGAATTGCCCGAGAGATAGTCGCGCGCACCGGAGGAAGGGGATTCATCCTCTTTTCTTCATCCGGAGGGGAGAAGAAAGGAGTTTGGCCACTTCTCTTCGGTCAATGGGGGAGAAGAAAGGGGCGGCTGACTTTGCTTCAGGGGATGGTATGTTCAGTCCCTACTAATCTTTTGATTAAATTTCTACCGATGAGATTCGAGAAAAATTCATGGACGTGCATTTTTAGATAGATTGGAGTTCATCGTTGTCATCTTTGTCGGATGATTCAGACACATAGGATATGATGTTGGACGACGACGTCGACAACCTAGTGTTGTTGCATCTCATAGACAAATTTGAAAGCGGTCCCAAGAAAAAGTGTCACAGATCCATAGTTGGTCGGATATGCATTCCGCGCAACCGAGCTCTCGACAAAAAGTTGTTCATGAAGGACTACTCCGCTGAGGTACCGACATATCCACCTCACCTTTTCTGCAGGCGATATCGAATGTGTAGGCATCTTTTCGTTCGCATCTTTGAAACTTGCGAGGCAAATTGCCATTTTTTCACTCACCGGAGGAATGACGTCGGTTTGCTTGGGTTTATTGCATATAAAAAAATACAGACGATGATTAGAGTGATTGTATATGGTGTTCCCACCGACTATGCTGATGAATATCTTCGCATTGGCAAAGATACGACCATCAAGTGTGTGCGTATGTTTGCAAAGACAATAATCTGAATCTTTGGCCCGGAGTATTTTCGATCTGCAAATGAGGACACCAAGAAGTTGAGGGCGATGAACAAAGAGAGGGGATGGTCGAGCATGCTTGGTAGCATTGATTGCATGCATTGGGTGTTGGGAACGTAGCATGAAAATACAAAATCTTACGATACACCCAAGATATAATCTAGGAAATGCATAGCAATGAGAAGGGAGAGTGTGTCTACATACCCTCATAGACCGTTAAGCGTAAGTGTATATTCCGCGGTTGATGTAGTCATACTCTTCATGATCCAATCACGATCCAGCACCGAACGGATGACACCTCTGTGTTCAGCACACGTGTGGCTCGATGGCATCTCTGCCTCCTTGATCCAGCAAGTGATGGCGGATAAGTAGATGGGATCTCAACCAGCACAACGACATGGTGGTGGAGTAGTGCCAGCAGGACTTCGCCAAGCGCCTCCGGAACTGCGAACGAGGAAGAACGGGAGAGACGGTAGGGAGGGGGTACCTCAAGGGAGAGCACTTATTGTGTTCCGCAATCCCCTCCCCTACACTATTTATAGAAGTCAAGGGGGAGGAGGGGTGCGCAACCTTGACCTCTCCTGGCGGTCAGGAGGGAGGATCCTCCCTCCCCAAGGCGCCTCCGAGGTGCCTTGCCCCTCAAGGTTTCTAACCCCCTAGCCGCATGGGACCTCAAGGGCTGGCCCGATAAGGCTAGGGAGTCTCCTCATAGTCCATGCTATCCTAAAGGGCATGGTGGAAACCTTAATAAACTTCCGGACCCCTCTCGAATCCTCCAAAACCTTCAGGAAGCTTTCCGGTACAATACCGACAAAACCAAAAACTTTTCTGGTAGCCAAAATATGACTTCCCATATATAAAACTTTACCTCCGGACCATTCCCGAGCTCCTTGTAACGTCCGAGATCTCATTCGGGACTCCGAACAACATTCGATCACCAACGTACATATCCCAATATTACTCTAGAGTCATCGAACATTAAGCGTGCGAACCCTACGGGTTCGAGAATCATGTAGACATGACCGAGACACCTCTCCGGCCAATAAACAATAGCGGGACCTAGATGACCATATTGGTTCCTACATATTCCACGAAGATATTCATCGGTCGAACCACCATGTCAAGGATTCAATCAATCCTGTATGCAGTTCCCTTTGTCCATCGATATGTTACTTGCCCGAGATTCGATCGTCGGTATCTCCATAACTAGTTCAATCTTGTTACCGGCAAGTCTCTTTAATCATTTTGTAATACAAGATCCCATAACTAACTCTTTATCCATATTGCTTGCAAGCTTCTTGTGGTGTTGTATTATCGAGAGGTCCCAGAGATACCTTTCTGTCATATGGAGTGACAAATCCCAGTCTCGATTCATGACAACTCAACAGACACCCTCAGAGATACCTATAGAGCACATTTATGATCACCCAGTTACGAAGTGACGTTTGATAGCACACAAGGTATTCCTCTAGTATCTAGGAGTTGCATGATCTCATGGTCTTAAAAGTAGATACTTGACATGAAAAAAGCAGTAGCAATAAACTTAAGTAATACGATCAAATGCTAAGCTTACGGTTGGGTCTTGTCCATCACATCATTCTCTTAATGATGTGAACCTATTATCAATTAACAACTCTTGTGTATGGTCAGTAAATCTTAACCATCTTTGCTCAACGAGCTAGTCTAGTAGAGGCTCACTAGGGACACAGTGTTGTCTATGTACCCACACATGCATTTGAGTTTCTGATCAATACAATTCTAACATGGATAGTACACGATTGTCAAGAACATGGAAATATGATAGTTACCAATTTATTATTGCCTCTAGGGCATATTTCCAACGTTAGCAGAGGGATTTGAACATAGAGTTTTATTATGACATCGTTGGTAGCCGTGCGAAGGGACGCAGATGAGATCGTGACATTTCTTGGCACCTAGCAAAAGATTGAGAACAATGCTTCACGCTACCAGCTCCGTGATCTTCGTAAACAAATTTTGTGGGATTTTGTTGTACCGAATTTAGAGATGCTCATACCAAGGACAGATGAGAGCATCTACAACCAAGATTTGCTAATCCGGGCCCTCAAAAGTCCGCGGACGCGCCCGGACCGGTCTGTCCTCAAATCTGCACCTCCACATCGGAGTCGTTCACATTTGATCCCCTAGATCCATACAAAGCATGCAAAAGAAACTCCTACATACTACACACCATGTACTACCCTAGTTATCCTCGTCAGAGATGTCCATGACGTCGGTGTCGGGCGGCGGGTAGACGGGCGCGTTGGAGGGCTCCGAATCCTCCTCCTCCTTGAGCTCATCCAGATAGGCGAGCATCTCCGCCTCCTCCGCGGCCTGCTCCGCCTTCATCTCCTGTCGATGACGCCGTCTGGCCTCCGCATCAGACTCCCGAGCGGATGGAGTCGAGGATGGCCTGCTGCTCTGCCTACAGATGCACGTCCCCGGCGTCCCCTACATCCTCCTCCTCCTCAACCTCCTCTTCCTCCTCCTCCTCAACCTCCTCTTCCTCCTCCTCTTCAACCTCCCTGTCCTCCTCCTCGTCCTCCTTGTCCTCCAACTCCTCCAGATCCACATCATCTGAAGATAGCCCCGCGGTGATCCGGGCTTCGTGCCTTGCCTGGACCTGCTCAAGGAGCTACAGCCGGCGCTCCGGCGTTAGAAAGTGGCGGCGGCGGGGGTATGGCTAAATAGCCGAGCTGGGGACGAGGGCGGCGTACGGGGAGTGAAAAGTGACGACGACGACTGGCGGGAGGAGGAAATGGTGGATGTTAGGGTTTCGATGCTGACGGTCGACTTAAATAGCCGGGCTAGGGAGTTCGTCCGCCGGAGCGGCGCCACGCGACGACGTCGGCCCGACAAAGGAGATGAGCTTTAGACCGCCGGGTTTCCGGGCAAGTCCGCATGGGACCCATCGTATGGTTAACATGACAGACGTGCCCGGACGCACATGAACGCCCTATATTCGTTTTATATTTAAACTAAATACAGGGATGCCGGTCAGCCGGAAAATTAAGGCGTCGGGTTAAAATTTTGTGATCAATGAGTGAGTGGAACATGAGCCGTTTGAGGGGTACTAGGGGCAGTAGTGCTGACTTGACGGAGTCAAGACGCACTAGACAGTGCGCGACGGACGGAGACACTCCTGCCGAACGGGTGTGGTGTGGATAAAGAGATAGAAGCGGCAGCTGCAGCGGCAGAGCCATCTCCTCCCCCTTCTCCGTCCGCCCACAGCGCAGTAGAGCCGCCACAATGCCGGTCTCCTCCGTGGCCTCGCCCCTCCTCCTCTCGCTCTCCGCGTCCTCGTCCTCCTTCCTCTCCTCGTCCTCCTCGGTCTCCTTCCTCCCCTCCCCCTCCTCCTCCTCCTTCTCGCACGCCTCCGTCAGGGGGAAGCCGTCCGCCTCCATCCTCCGCGCGCTGCGGGCCGAGGCCACCACCCTCCCGGTCATCAACTTCACCGGGGAGAAGGTCGGGGAGGTCGCCCTGGACATCAAGGCCGCGCCGCCCTCCACCGCGCGCGCCGTCGTGCACCGCGCCCTCATCACCGACCGCCAGAACGCGCGGCGGGGCACGGCCTCCACCCTCACCCGCGGAGAGGTCAGGGGTGGCGGGAGGAAACCCTACGGCCAGAAGAAGACCGGTAAGGCGCGGCGCGGGTCGGTCCGCACGCCGCTCCGCCCCGGCGGTGGTGTCATCTTCGGCCCCAAGCCCCGGGACTGGACAATCAAGATCAACCGCAAGGAGAAGCGGCTCGCCATCTCGACCGCGCTCGCCAGCGCCGCCGTCGCCAACGACTCCTTCGTCGTGCAGGAGTTCGACGAGGAGTTCGCGACGGGGCCCCGGACCAGGGACTTCGTCGCCGCGCTGCAGCGGTGGGGGCTCGACCCCAGGGAGAAGGCCATGTTCTTCTCCACGGAGCTTGATACTAACGTGCGGCTGAGCGGCAGGAACATCGGCACCCTCAAGATGCTAACTCCCAGGACGCTCAACCTGTACGACATCCTGGACGCCCGCAAACATTTCTTCACCCCGGCTGCCATTGAATACCTCAACTCGCGGTACGGTACCACCGGTTTTGATGAATATGAGGGCGAGGATGACGAGGACGACGGTGAAGAGGAAGAGGTGGAGGGGCAAGAGGAGGAGGAAGCGATCACGGAGGAGGCTGCCCAAGGTACATATACCTATGTTTGAACATTTTGCAGTGCTGTTTGATTATTTCTGTGCGGCAAGTGAGCTAGTAATTCGTAGCTCAAATCCTTTAGGTAGTGAGGTAGTATATGTTTAAACAGGTAGTGAGGTGGTACATGTTCAAACAGGTAGTGGAGTGAACACGTAGGAATGATGAGGTTGTTAGAACTTAGGAGTTAGGACTGATGTTACAAACTCTCAACATTAGCACGGTTGAGGCTTTGGCATTATGACATTATCCGGTGACGTGAGCTGAGTTGCCTGTGATTGCCGTAAACAGTTAGTGCAGCATGTTGCATAAAAGGGTTCTGGACAAAAGCCATGAAATTTGACAGTTTATATTGTTGTATCACTGCAATGCCAAGATGCATTGTCCCCTCGTGTTAATCAACAGTTTGCAGTGACGCTTACTGATAGCATTAAAGGGAAAGTAAAATCCTATATGTTTCCAATCAACGCACCTTTGATGTTAAAAGTCCTAACTTAAGTAGAGGCACACCAACCCCCAAGACACCAAGACAGAGAAATCTTAACACCATTTTATTCCTTATAAGGGTGGATAAAAGCTTCATGGGATTAGCATTATATCTTTTGACCGCTGTAGGATTCTTCTCACCATTTAACAAAGTCTATCATGCTTGAGCCTCTTATTAATCTGTACTCCACACTGTGTTTCCCCGTTGATTTTACTATGACAAGTGTAGAGTGAGTTTTTCTTTTTCCAAAATCTCACGGACTTCCTGCAATGAAAATCTCATGGACTAAGGATATAATTGAAGATTTATTTTAGAAACATGCTTACAGAACCACCTATGCTGATGATCGGTCTATCTAGAGCTGGTATGAATTGTGCACAACAATATGCTAATTCCGTACTTCTGTAGTTGGGGTAATTTAATCTCTTAGATTAGGGGGGAAATTAAATAATTTGTAAATATATAAAATGACCTCACATGATGGAATTTAATCTTTTATACCAAAGATGGATTTAAATATCAAGCATTGAACCAACAAATAAAAGGGATGAAACCATGCTATCCATGAAATCCGTGGAAGTAGAACTCCAGGAATCCTGATGCATTCATGATGGAATTTAATCTTTTATACCAAAGATGGATTTAAATATCAAGCATTGAACCAACAAATAAAAAGGGATGAAACCATGCTATCCATGAAATCCGTGGAAGTAGAACTCCAGGAATCCTGATGCATTCCTTGCAGTTGCACAATCTGGTGTGCCACCTGCCTACCACTAATCTGCGTTCACCTGAAACTTTTGTCATTGGTGCTCTCACCATTTACTTTAAAGTTGTTCTGTTAGAACATGGAAATGCCTAGCTGGATGTCTCAGTTGCAGCCTTGCTTGAGAAGAAGAGAGTAGTCAGCAGGCAGCGGCAGGTGAATGCATGGTCTTTAAGCGTAACAGCATGATTATGTTAAGTAGTGTCATTTTACCTTACAAGTGGTCGGTTGTAACGAACTTTCTTAACTGTTATTCCCTCTAAATGAGAGGCAGTGCATCTGTTATAATTCCTCGAAGAAGAAAACAACTACCTGGAGTCACTTTAATGAAGCAGCTAGTAGTGATTATGCTGGGTCTAGTTAAAATAAGTGCTAAACCTGTTTAGAACAAATGTTTCTCTCAAGCCCATTTCTGTGCTCATACCAAGCAGTAGTTACAGTAGATAAGTAATTATTTATTATTTGGTACAGTATTTTGTTACTCTTTTATGCCTGATCTATTATTACTTGCTATTATTTCAAAAACAATTTATGAAGTCCGTTTTGTGCAATTTTCAGATGAGACTGGAGAGGCTTAGGCAGAGAGCACTTCCTAGGTAATTATTATGGTGTTTCTTGTTTGTTGGTTTGGGAATTGCCTCTCCAATGAAGAAGCCTTTTTGGTTTGCTTTTATTGTAATTTGATTATGTATGTTACACACTGATGTGATATATTAGATTTTCAGTTCTCACATATATTTCAGATACACTGAAGTTTTTCAATCACCACACATTTATTTGCAACTCTGGTAGTGTTTCGCATCCTTGTTCCTATGAACTGATGTTAATCAGCTGGTTAGTCCCACATTTCACATACTTGAGGATTTACGAGATTCCAAATTTCTGACCTAGAATTGCTAGAATACACTATGTTATGACCAGAATTTGGTTGGGCTGTGCATGGGCCCAGTTTTACAAGCCTCAGGCTGACTCACTGCATTTTGCACTATTAGAATAAAACCAGGCCAAGGGCATTATGAGCTGGGCCTAGCTCGACTTGGACATGAAGTAGGAGTATGAAAGTAGGCCTCCTTTGGTTCACATGATTCTAAAAACACGGGAAGGAAAAAAATGCAGGAATTAGATAAAAATGCATGCATAAAACAAACGATTGGAAAACGTATGAATTTTGTAGACTAGGCTGTTTCGTTCACAGCAATAGAAAAAACACAGGAATCCTAATAAACAGAGTCAAATCAAAGTCAAACCACAAGGAATGGTATAATTAGCATGTTATTTTGCTACTAAGGATCTCGGTCCCGTTCTTCGTGTGCAGTAATTTAAAAATAGGTCCAAATGGTTTGTAAAATTCCTGCATTTTTCCTCTAAAACTGAGACCAAAGAAAAATTTCCTCCATTTTTCCTTTGCTACATTCCTTTGAACCAAAGGTTTGAATAGTGACATAATTGAGAAATTTCCTATTCCTATGTGTTTCCTCCACTTTTCCTTTGAAGCCAGCCATAAACAACACATCATTTTGCCACTTTTCCTTTCAGGCCAGCCATAAACAACACATCATTTTGCTAAGATCTACTCCCTCCGTCCCACAATATAAGACGCTTTCACAAGCTATGTTAGCTTGCAAAAACGTTTTATATTATGGGACGGAGGGAGTATTTTGGATCCACATAGGACCCTAGTGGACCGTAGTCCAACAGCTTGCACTCATGGTGTGCTTTGTAACAAAGGATATGTATTCCTGACGCCACGTTTTTTGTTTCATGCTTGGGTTGTTGCATTGTTGGGCCATGGGGCTACTCAAGAAGACATTGCTAGGCCATCATTTTAAGCTCACAGAAGAGTTTTTCCCTTTGACCGGTAATAACTTTTCTGAAACCTTATCCTGACATAGCATTGGCCAAAGCTAGGCCTTACTTTTAAAAAGGTGAAAGCTTTGGTCTTCTATTAAAATTTCCCTTTTACTTGCATTTTGTTGGACCTTACTTGTAGTTTGTCCTATTTACTGGGAAGTCCTTGTCTGCTCCTCAGTTCGGATGTACCCAGTTGAAGTGTTGAACAGTAAAAACCGAAAAAATAGCAAAAAAATATAAAAATTCTATTTTTCCTTTGGCAACAAATATAGTTGAGTGTTCTAACAATGTGCAAATTTCATGAAGAAATGACATCCATGAAGCGCCGGGAAAAAACGAATTCAGGCCTCAAAATGCTTTAAAAATGGCCTTTTTAGAGAAGTATTTTTTTTCAAAGCGCCGCAAATCGGCAAATGTTATTTCTTCATGAAATTTGCAGTACGTAGAATACTCAACCATGTTTGTTGTCAAAAATTTAGTGAATTGTTTGATATTTTTTGGTGTTTTGGGGGGTTTACTGTTCACATGTGCACCCAGCTTGCCGGGAGCCAAAACTCCACGTCCCTATTTACTTTGCTTTTGACAATCCTAACAGATTAGCTGTAAGATTATGACTAACACAATAACCCACT
Source organism: Hordeum marinum (assembly GCA_022496015.1). Lineage (NCBI taxonomy): Eukaryota > Viridiplantae > Streptophyta > Magnoliopsida > Poales > Poaceae > Hordeum > Hordeum marinum. Next base: position 368,850,747 of record CM039675.1, on the reverse strand, counting down.
AGGGTCATGGGCGAAAATGAGTAGAATCTTACTTGGGTTGAACCAACGTCCTTTCATTGTTTTCTAAGGTTTTGCTGGATAGAAAGCATCCTTATTATAATAGTCCACTATGGTGAAAAGCACGCAATTATGGGACTGGGACCTGACACGGCATTTCATTCAAAACTTTTGTGGCGGACTGGTCATACAGAAAGTTTGCGCAATTGATTGGTTCCGATTTGGATCTACTCCTACTTTTTCTAGCTCTCGTCTCTAGTACTAATGGTAGTACTAATGGATCTACTCCTACCTTGGTAGTACTAATGGTTCTCTCGACCCCCACTCTTTTCTTCCAAAGGAATCGTTAATGAATGCCACTGTCCTAAATACGTACTACTAGTCACTGATCCTCCTACACAGAAAATGTCATGCATATGTACTCCCTTTGCACCAAGATAAGTGTCGAATACAATTTTAATATAAAGTTATACTAAACCTGCAACAATTATTTTGTGACGGAGAGTACCTTAGATATGAACTACTCGGTAGATGCTCTCGCTCGTTTGCTGCTGATGTGCAACTGGATTTTTTGTGTCCTCGAGAAAATATACTTCCTTCCCACTTTCATCTCATAGTCCTTGGTAGCTAGTAACTGGAAGGAAGGTTCAACTGCTCACTTTTGCAACCGTCCGTGTCATCTATAGAGTCACCACCAAAAGTATTTTGTAAAATTGGTTGGTTGTTTCTTGAGCCGTATCAACAGTATAGAAATTGGTTCTCAATTATATAGCTTGATTCATTGTAATAGTCCACCTGGAGTCAGCTGGCGAGGCGTGTGGACATAGGAGCTGAAATGCCAGAACTAACATGATTAGAGAAACTTGGAGGTGGTCAGAATATTGAGCTCCCCAACAAGTTGGTCCTATTTAGGTTTTCTTTGGTTCATAGGATAGAATTATCATAGAAATAGGAAACTTGTAGTAAATGAGATGACATGCATTTTAAATTCTATGTGTAAGATAAGAAAAAGAGATGTCATTTGCTTTAAATCATAGGAATTTTTTCATTGAATTTAGTTTTTTTTTTAAATGTGAAGGATCGAAACCAATCCTACGAACCAAAGGCTTCTAAAAAAATCCTATAAAAGTCTTATACTATAAAATTCCTGTGAAATTCCTCCGAACCAAAAAGGCCTTAACTTTGATACTGACGGGCTATAGTTATGATGTCTTCAGAGTATCGTTGAAGTTTGCACACAAACTGCTATCTCTGTTTAGACTTTAGACAGCTATCATTTCTTTTCTCCAGTTATGCTTGCCTGAGTTATTTGGCCAAAGCTTAGGCTCATGCCAGTGTGTCGTTGGATTTTAATACACTCTGCAAATTTAAGCCACACCTTTAGAGCAACTTCAACTGGCCGACTCATTTCGTTCGCACGATCGGCGCGGACACAAAAATCGACCCAGCGCGGTGACCCAAATTTGGGCCGCATTAGCATAGGACGGACGTAAGGGACACCTGCCCTTCTCCTTCCCCTGGCCACCCAGTCAGTAGCACATAGGCCAGTCTCCTCTTCCTTCCTTTGCCCTCAACTCACCCGGCCGCCCCACCTCCCGCCGCCAGCAATCCGTCCATAGATAGGTCACCTTTTCGGCCACCTCATCTCCCGGTGCCGTCGCCTAGTTCCACTACCTTGTCTCGGTGGGGCGCATGGCTCTTTACCACCCGGCTTCTTCCACTTCTTCCACGATGCCTACAAACTGTTCGACGGTTTGCCCGCAAGGTACAAACAGACTCCGACAACGAGTTCTTTTTCTACAACGTTCTTTGCGATTCGATGATTCTTCATCCGATGATGAGGAGATCGTGGCAGTTGCGTTGGCCGTCCATAACCACCTAAGTAGGCAGCGACTGATGTTTAGGGGCTCAATACTGGGACACACGCCGGCATTGAATCGCAACCAGGAGAGTGTCCATTTCCTACTCTGGACGGACTACTTCGGGTCCCCCAACCTGCTCTTCAAACATCACATGTTTCGGCATCGTTTCCTTATGACTAGGCATATGTTCAACCGTATTCAGGGAGGGGATGGTGGGGCATGATAACTATTTCGAATGCAAGACGGATGCCCTTGGAAAGATTGGCTTCTCCTCTTATCAGAAATGCACTGATGCCATTCGGATGCTTGCATACGAAGTTTCCGTTGATCTCATTGATGAGTATCCATCTATCTACCCTGAGTCCATGTATAGGTTTTGCAAGGCTGTCATGGCTATGTTTGGGCCGAAATACTTGAGAGAGCCAACTGTTGCTGATATAACACGGTTGATGGCGATGAATGCCAGCAGGGGGTTCCAGGGGATGCTTGGTAGTATAGATTGTATGCATCGGGAGTGAAAAAACCGCCCTTCTGCTCGGTAGGGGCAGTATAAGGGCCATGTTCGAGATTGCACTATCATACTTGAGGCCGTTGCTTCACAAGATCTCTGGATTTGGCACTCTTTCTTCGACATGGTCGGATCTCACAACGATAACAATGTGCCCCAGCGCTCTTCAGTGTTTGCTAAGATGGCAGAAGCCAATTGCTCGGAGGTTAATGTTGAGATCAATGGCCACCACTATAACAAATGATACTATCTAGCTGAAGGTATCTATCCACAATGGACTACTCTTGTCAAGACAATCTTCAATCCCGAAGGAGAGAAGAGAAATGATTTGCCCAAGAACAAGAGAGTACTAAGAAAGATGTGGAGCGTGACTTTGGTGTTCTGCAATCTCAATGGGGCATTGTTCGGTATCCTGTAAGAACTTGGAGGACCTAGAAGCTTTGGGAGGTGATGACTACTTGTGTGATTATGCACAACATGATCATAGAGGATAAGCATCCAAAACGTCTCTACGATCAAGGGTTTCAGTTTTAGGGTGACAATGTTGTGCATGAGCATGGAGGAGCGGCAATGTTTGCACGGTTCATCAAGTTTCATCATCAGATGCGTGATAGTAAAATTTACATTCAGCTGCAAAATAATTTGGTTGATTATACGTGGACTCAGATGTACCGACCACTTTTTTTTCAAATGTATTTGAGACAATTTAATATTTATTTGGCTTGTAAAAGTATGAGATATTTATGTGGTCCTCGAACTATGTAATATTTGTATTTTTATTGAACTATGTCAATCTATGGTAAAATTTTATACATACATGAAAAAATGATCAATAAATGATCGCGCAGACGAAAAATAGGTCGATGTGTTGGACGCACAACCGATCCAAACAAAAAAGGGACAGACATACCGAGCCAAACAAACAAAATGCAGGCAAACCACCGTTTGGATCGCCCGGTTGAAATTGCTCTTATATCCTCGGGTTTGTTATTTATGATGCCCATTCACAATAATACTTACCAAGATAATTATGCCCATGCACTAGATTGCCATGATTCTCTACTCGCATATGATCATCGTACCCACTTTTCCTTCAGAAAAAACGCCGGGTCCTATTTTTTTTTGTTTTTAAACGGCAAGGTACTCCTAAGCTAAGCACACAAACACGTCCTTCTAGCGCATAGCCTATAGGAAGCATTTGCAGGACCAATCTATCAGTAGGTGGCTATCTTCTAAACTACCACCCTCTTCTTAGTTTATAAGTCTTATACGTATTTCTAAATTTGTAATTTAATTAACATAAAATGAGTTGAATAGTCAAAAAATTAAAATAGACGTTTTGAAGTTTCTAATGATATAGTTTTTATAAAACATAATTTGTATTGCATTGATCTATTTGTCAATCATGATATATACGCAAGCCTTATAAACCGAAAATAAGGTAGTACGTAAGCAGTACGAAGGTTTCTTTGCATTATCCACAATCGAAATAACTTCATCAGTGACATAGGGTCTAGCTCAACAAATTTGCTAATGTGACAACGATTTAATGAGAAGATGATGAATTAAGTAACATAGCTAGTTACTTATTTTATGAGTAACATCACATAAATCAATACAAGATAAGTCTACAACATAACAAATAAAGTGTTGCATGTCACCGTACATATGTTACCCCACTATGGGTATCTTTTTTTTTTCGAAAAGGAACGTTTTATTACTTACTAGCAAATCAGCCCGTGCGTTGCATCGGAGAAAAAAGTATCGCATGTTCTAAGTGACTCATTCATGTTGCCACTCTTCATGTTTCGTCATCGTCAATGATGGTTGAATTCAAATCCGTGACCTTGAGGATCGAGAAAAAAGAGTATGTATTTCTTTTTAGTCTTAGATTATCATAAGCGGGTAATATGGTGCATGCTAGCCTCCAGATTATACTTATATAGTTAGAAGCAGAATAAAGCAGCCTCAGTGTTCTATGGTTAGAGAATAAAGGAGAATATCTTTATTGCAGTGAAAGGGAAATAAAAGAAAATATCTTTAAGGAACCTCAGTGTTCTATGGTTAGAAATAGAATATAGCCTACAGGAGGCCAAAGCTTGACATGGTTCAGTCATCCACATATTCTAGAAACAGCAGATCAAATTTTAAAACTATCTTAGGAGTAGCAGACTCATATATATAATTTAGAAAATATGGTCTACAGCAGACAGAAAATGACCTTGAAGGCATGCAGTGGCAGTTCTGCACCTCCTTCCGGATGACATCGAGAAGAGTGTTGATGAGCTCAGCTCCCTCCGCAGTGCCTCTTTGCCCAATTGTTGGCCGCACGAGACTGGCCAAAAGACAAAATTTGAAAAAGTATTGCAGTCGTATAAGAAATCATATATACAAACTGGTACAGACTATAGGTCTTACAATTGTTGTTCCATATTGAAAAAAATTGCCAATCCTCATGCATAGAAAGCCCGGAAGTCAAGAGACGATCATTTTCCGTTTCTATTGTAATGTGTTGTTGCATATGAAGTACTGAAGAGGCATACGCAGCGTTCCCCAACGATGCATGGTTTGAACTATGACAATAAGATGGTCAGAAACGCATCGAGCATGGTTTGGTCTCAATCCAAAAGGCTTGGTTAGTTTATAGCAAAATTACATAGACGATGGTGCTTGGGATGGCAGTGTAGGCATGTGGAAGTTGCGGTAGATGGAAGGTGGCATACTGGCATGGACATGCGATCCAAATTCACGACTGGTGCCAGCGATGAACTGCTCAGACACAGATTTGCCAAGGCGTAAGATCTGGCTGTAGAGCACGGTGCATATGCTATCCATGATGTCGGGCTCGAGATGCATGAGCACGGCATGGGGCGCGAGTCAGGCCACAGGAGGACCCATTGTGCCAGACGTCGACGACCTCGAGCTGGAGGTCGGAGGTGCCGACATATCGGCTGGTGGGATCGATGTCGTGCTCGTCGCCGCAGATCATCTCCCAGTATTCGTAGTAGAGCCTGTAAAAATCTCTATCTCTGTCATCTCTTTCATCTCTCTCGTCGTCTCCATGCAAGTCTCCAGCGCTACGATGCCCGGCTCCAGCGATGCATGATCGCTCCTGCCCTTTCGCGCTCGCGCGTTGCCCGCTATCTTCTTCCGTCCTTCGTTTGGCACCTCTCGCGCGCAAGAACGCCCGCATGGCCGCCCGCCTTAGCTGCGTCATGCACGTAGAGGCCATGGTCACGAGCAAAGGATGGCCGAAGACATCAGGACGATGGGCAATGCACAGATCAGGAGGAAATTTATAGCCTCGGTGGAGCTTTGTCCAGTCCAGACTCCAGACCTTGGAGACGTGCACGCGGCCCGTCTCTATTTCTCACGACCAGAATGTGTCCGAGGTCCTTACCGTCGGCATCAAAGTCGTGTCGTTTATGTGGGCCGCCTTGCTTGCTTCCATGGACCTCGAGATCCTTGTCATGGACTAGCTCCTCGCCAGGGGGCTCCATCTGTTGCTCGTGATCGACAGAGTTTATCCTGCTTCGATCATCTCACAGAATCCATGAGATTTATCCCGCTCCAATCGTATGTTCCGAGCCATTATTTATGAGAAAGGTAAAAAAAGCCGCGATAGATGCAGAGATCGACACTAATGCAAAGGTTGTTTGTTTCTGAATTTATTTCTTATATATATTTATTTATCGATCCTTGTTTTGTGTATAATAGTACTGGCTAGTCGAGTTGGTTTGCATGGGTGTGTGCTATCCTTGCCGTCCAGGTTCGAGTCTTGTTTTTGACAATTTCCTTTTTGACGCGCCGTCTGTCGCAGTTGACGTACCAAAACCAAACAAGATCTTCTCATAAAACAATATAAATAAAAAGGTAAAATACAAGTAACATGTAGAATGTGTATAACGCCTAAAATAAAAGGACACCAATCCTAATATTAAGATCATGCTGCCACATCACTATGGATATGGGTAGTCGAAGGCCTGTCGCCTCTTTTGCTAAAATAATAATCTATCAGTAGGTTTTACGTGATCCCGTATCGAACTCTGCTGCCATGTGCACCGCTCCAGCTCCGTTTGTTCAAGGCTTCTAGCGCCCAAGTGTCCTCCGGTACAGTACGGTGCGAGCGTGAGCTACGTCCAGTTGCGCCTGGGCTCTCATCTCCCGTTTCGGGTCCGGGACGCGCGACCTTTCCGAGCCGTGGGTGAGCGGACAGACACAGGAAAAGCGGCCGCGCCGATCGCCTCCGTCGCCCGCCCGCCCGCACCCCATGTGGGCGGGGCCAGGCGGCGCGCTAGCCATAGCTGCGCTTTCGCCGAAAGCATCCGCCATCCCAACGGACCCGACCCCTGCCGCTTTCCACGCCCAACGGTCCAAAAGCGCCACCCCTCCTCCTCTTCCTCTAACGCTCGAGGCCAACAGGCAGACGAGGAGTATGCACGTCTGCCTGCCGTGGCGTGCCGCGTGCCAACACTTGCCGCCGGCCAGTCGCTCTGCCCCTCGACTCCTCTCACCCGTCGCGCGCGCTACACCTGGCTCGGCACGGTAGGCGAGTTCCGTTCCCGTTCCGGTTGGGGTCATGTATGGCCTCGAAAGCCTTGCCCGTCGCCTCCCGATTTAAGAAGTACGGCGAGTTGTTGAATGGAACCTATCGGTAGTTGTGGCCGTATGGGACGAGGGCGCGAGTCATCCCGTCACATCAGATCTATGGACGGATCCAAGGATCCAGCCGTTGCCCAGAATGAGATTCGCTGAGGTAGGCTGAACATATATGTCTCCATAGCGGTGGCCAAACCCAACATCTTTATTAACGGAGTGGCGATGACTACGTAGTACTCCCTCTAGTGATCTAAATAGTATTAGTTTACAGAGGGAAGTACCACATTGCATGCCGTAACTTTCGTTGTGCTTCCGCATCCTTGTGCAGGCAGAGTTGATTAACATAGTATATCATGGAGTAGTGTGTTCGGTGATATGTCGTCCAGACTATTTATTTGATACAGTATAAACATAAACGCTTATATATATACATGCATACATTCATCTTTATAAACATACGCACACGTCATATTCATATTCTTACGAGCATCTTTGAAAGACTACATGAAATATGTCACACACACGTATTTATGACGATGATAACTCGCCAACATATATTTCTAATTCATTCCCCTGCCGAGTCTAGCCTCAATTTATTTGCGATTTTCGTACTTCACGGCATGCTTTATTACATAGAGAATAATCAAAAATCCAAGTCTGAGCACGGGCTCAGCTGCTCCCAGTCAGAAAAAAAATCAAAATAAATACTAGAAAAATTTAAAGAAATCCAAATTTATTTTGTATGGTAGATATTTTGATGTGTGAGGTCTGCTCCAAATTTTAACTTATTTGAACATCTGAGCAGCTCTCGGCAAAAAAGACAAATCGGGTCAGAGTAATGTGTGAATAGTAAACCTTTTTTCACAGACCTTGATTTCTTTTTTTTTGCCAAGAGCTGCTCAGATGTCCAAATGAGTTAAAATTTGGAGGGTACCTCACGCATTAAAAATATCTACCACCAAAAATTTGGATTTTTTAATTTTTTCTAATATTTGTTTGATTTTCTTCGTCAGCGTGGGTGTAGTTGAGCCCGGGAGCAGAAATGCCGCTTCCGAGAATAATATTACATAGGGAAGAACTGAATCAGAATCATGTCTAGCTAGTTTGTGTGCCACTTTATGGACTTCCCTTAGACAATGCTGAATAGAAACTATGCCAAGACTCTAAATCATACTTTCTTCATTTCATAATATAGTGCATTCGTGTTTTTCGAGATTTAAGTTTGATCATAAATTAAACAATTGGTGGATGACTGCCGCGGGAGCAAAAATCATACCATTAAAAACTTCTTTCAAATACGAATTAAACGGTATAACTTTTGCTTCCACCACAGTCATCCACGTCAGTTAAATTTGTGATCAAACTTAAATCTTAAAAAACAGGACGCACTATATTACGAAACAAAGGGAGTATAAAAAATCTCCATCATAAATGTAGCATTAGGATCCATCACCTCGGCATTAGGACTCTAAATCATATAAAGTATTTTAGTCACAAATGCAGCATTAGGACCCATCGCCTCACCATAAGGACTCTAAATCATATGTAATTTTGAGCGATTTTTTTAGAAATGGAGGAGGACCCTCGGCCTGTGCATCTGACGATGCATGCAACCATTTTATTAATTATTCACACAAGACCTTACAAAGTCATACAACATTAAGACCGAAGCCGCCGTCTAGGTAATAAAAGTGTCCCTACTCCTATCCAATTGATGAAGGGATGCTGATAGTCTGGGCCTAGTACCAAACATACCTCGTAGCCAAACCTAACATCTAAGACCTTAGGTCCCAACCAGGACGCCTGCCGGGTATGGGCACCCACCAGTCCGGCGTGCTCCTCAACCAGGACGCCTGCCGGGTATGAGGCCGCCGCAGCCACCCGCCACCAATCCATCTTCAGAGTTGTACTGCTGCATGAACGTTGCCCGGTCTAGCTGCCGCCGACGCCACCACGACGCCAGACGGCGTCAACCTCCTGCGCGAGTCCATCATCGCACATTAGACACCTAATCTCCAGAGCGCCATGCCCTCAAGATCCGACACCATCAATGTGTGTGATGAAGCACCGCTCCTCCTCTTGAGATCATACTAGCGAATCAATGAGATCTAGACCTTTCAGAAGTGCCATTGCTTCCACTCTTGCTGCATCGAAAAGATGATGAAGCATCCAGAACGCCCCTACCATAGCTTCTCCTGTGGAGTTTCTCACAATCACACATGCGCCACCTGCTCCATTCACAAAGAATTGTGTGTCTCCATTTAATTTGTAGGTGTCTGGTAGTGGTTTAGTCCACGCTATTGCATGTGGTACCATACTCGAAGAAGCTACACTGAAATTTGCAGCAAGAGCATGGATAGAGAAATCATTGATATTGGCTGGAGCAACACTTTTGAAAGGACGTAAATGTCATTTAGAGGGGGCGGGGTAGATAAGCTTTAAAACAATTACGGTTAAGACTTGAAAATGCAGAATAAAACTAGTGTTTAATTTAACAAGCACGAAAACTAAATATACTAGTCTCAACTATGGACACCAACAACTTATGCTAAGAAAGACAAAGAATTATATAATATCAAGATATATAACATGAATTACGAAGGATATCACAAAGTAAAGTGCATAAGTAAAGGGCTCGAGTAAGAGATAACCGAGGCACGCAGAGACGACGATGTATCCTGAAGTTCACACCCTTGTGGATGATAATCTCCGTTAGAGTGGTGTGGAGGCACAATGCTTCCCAATATTCCACTAGGGCCACCGTATTCTTCTCACGCCCTCGCACAATGCAAGATGTCATGATTCCACTAATAGACTCTTACGGGCGGTCACTGAAGCCATACAAATTGCTCGGGGCAATCTTCACAACTTAATTGGAGACCCCGAAGTTTGCCCGAAACTATACACCACAATGATTGAGCTCCGCGACACCACCAATCGCCCATGGAGCCCAAGCATCCAATATGCACAAGCTCTAGGGTACCCAAACACCCAAGAGTAATAAGATTCTCAAACTTTCACTTCCACGTATCACTATGGAGAACTCAAACATATGCAACTAATGCACATGGCAAGAACACACGAAGTGGTCAAGTCCCTCACTCGCAAATCCCACCAAAGCAACAGAAGCTATGGAGGAATATGAAAGGAAGAACAAGGAGAACACAAAAGAACTCCAAGATCTAGATCCAATGGGTTACCCTCACTTAGAGGAGAGATGGATTGGCGGAAATGTAGATCTAGATCTCCTCTCTCTTTTCCCTAAAAAATATGCAAGCTTCATGGGAGGAATAGAGAGAAGCCTCCCAAAACCGTTCAGGCAATGGGGAAGAGGACCCCCCTTTTACAGAGGGGGCACAAAACGAACCGTTATGCACTCATCCGTGATCAAGTGATACTACTGCTCGGTGGAGCGGTACTATCGCTTAGAGAAATAGTCCCGAAGAGTACACACATGGTAGTTCCACTGGAGTGATACTACCGGCTACATATAGTGGTACTATCGCTAAATGTCACTAGATACAGAGAGACCGGCGATAGTGGAGCGGCACCCAAGTGAAAGTACCGCACGAAGCAGTACTAATGTATAACTACCGACCAACTACCGTGAGGACGAAATGAGCAATAAAAACTTGCACACCCCACGAACACAAGCGGAACTAGCAGCGGTAGTAATAAGCGTAAGTACCGCGCAAGAGGTACTACCGTGATACTACCATGATAGAAGAATGGCCAGTAGAAACTTGCACACTACCTCACCGTAGGCGGTAGTAGCCACGATATCTCACAATAGAAGTATTGCCTAAGCGGTACTAATGTGGAGCCAAGCGGTACTACTGCCTGGGTATTGCAAAAGTGGCCAAGCAAAACATATGGATCAATTAAGATAAAAACTTCCATAATTGTACAAACAAACTCCGAAATCGTCAAACTCAACCTTGATGGATGGATGACGACAAGTACTATTGAACAATGAACCCTACCCAAATATGGAGAATAAATGTCAATAGGTTAAGGAAGAGGACCTTCCCCAAATATGAACCGACAAACTCTCCAACAACGAAAACGCATAGATGATGCATATGAACTCCGTTTTCTATGATCTTGAGTTTGAGAAGAATACGAACACAACTCTAATACATCGCAAAGAGAAAAAACAAATAATAATGAAGAAAGATGATGCCAATGATGCAATGGTTTGAGCTCTCTATGAACGATACGATCAAACTACTCACTAGAAAGCCCCCTTGATAGTACAACAATCAATCCTATAACCTGGTCTCCCAACTAACACCATGAGGCCAACAAAATAGAAAACCTATCAATGTCAAAGCTTTGCCATGTGCATACTTCACCTGAGCTAGATGCTAGATGATGACGATCTTGACCTCCTCAAGTTGGACCACCTTTGTTGATTACGCACGCTCGATGGAGACTAGTAGATTGCTCTCCCATACTCAACTATGGCCGAGCCTCTCTTAAGAACATCTTCACATGTCCATTATCACAAGAATTGACGGCAAGCTTCAAGCATGATCTCTTCGTGATGCTCCACTTGAACTTGCACAACACAACCTTGATGACGATCACCACTTGATGTCATCCTCTATGGGTCATATGAGATCTTCCTTTTGATGCACGCCCATGGAAACATACCTAACCCCACAAAGAACCCTCACATAGACAATGGGCCAGTGAACAAAGCGTAATGGACAATTCTTATCAAATCATGGGATTACTTGATCCCACTCGGTACATCTTCCATGCTTTGTGTGTTAATCAACTTGAATCGCTAGCTTGTTGAGTTGGTCTTGCTCAAGCTTGTATCTAAACTTCTTTATTCATTAAGATGATATCTTGAAGGTAAACATGAATGTTCACACAATCTTGTTCTTCAAGACATGCCTACAATAGGCTCAACTCCCACATGACCAACCTTTGGATAACTTCTTGAATATCACCTTGGTCAACACATAATCTTCTTCTAATAACCTTGTAACCAATAAATTCTATTCAATAAATGCCTATGGAAAAACCATTCAGATATAACTCAAGGCAACAATTAGTCCATCGGGATCCATGTTTTCTCTACGGTCGGGCTCCATGTGCCAGTGCGGGCGGAGCAACTGCTCGACAACGGGCTTGACAGCCGGGCGCCGAGGGCCATGAGGCAACATAGCAAGGATGTAGGCTCCGGTCAACATGGACACGAAGGCGGGTGTGTCGCCTCCACGAACTTGCACGTGAGCCATCGTCGGCAGCATCAGAAGAGGCGTGCCGAGTTTCAACCACCACGGGGCAAGGTTCAGAGATGACATCAACACAACCTCGTTCTTGTCATCATCGAAGAGGACGATCTCATCCTCCTGAAGCGGTGAATGAGGTTCCTCCATGATGCTAGCCAGAGCCTCTACACAATGAAGATCTTGACGATAAAGTATGTGTGTTGTGTTCTGCCACAACCAAGAAGAAAAATATGGTGCTCTGCTTCTTGTTGGTGCGTTCCTCAAGACAGTGCAACCCCTATGAATGCCATGCATGCATGGGTGCTACTCCATCCATTCGTAAATATAAGCCTTTTTAGAGATTCCATTACGAACTACATCTGTAGAAAAATGAGTGAATCCATACTCTAAAGTATGTCTATATACATCTAGAAAGACTTATATTTAGGAATGGAGGGAGTGCTAGTAGTTCCTGGTGATAGCGTTTGTCGCTTGCAAAATTATTAAGTCAGAAAGTAGCACCTTGTTCATGTAGTAATTAGAAGATCAAGACCGGGGATCAGTGTCTCCGGAGAGAAGCTTGGGATGATCGGGGTTATCGGGAGTCCACATACTCAAACTACATAGGAGTTACGCAAGGGGTATCATAGTAACTCTAAACTATGACCAGGGGTATCGGGAGTGTCATATTGCTAACAGAGACAACCACTATACAATGCATAGGGTAAAACTATTTTTATGCAAAGAGACTTGAACTCCACTAGCTAAAGTGCATGTAGGTGAACAATTTTCCATTAACTGTCGACTTTCCAATTGTTAGGGCATATTTCTCCCTTAGTGGTTTTGGTGATTGATGACAATGCATTTTTTGGACTAACCGTGCTTGAGCATTTCAGATGTCATGTCTTGCCACGAGACGGTTTGTCCCCTCGGTGGTGAAGAGTTAAGACAGTTGTTTCTGACTATTTAGTTATCGGCGGGTTTTGAGTCATAGGACAACCATACTATTAAGAGGGGGTGTGCATTGGAAAGGTATGGGTGGAATCAACACCTACACAACCTCATGTGCACCCACACTTCCCTTTATGCAACATGGCACTGGTCCTATGTTTTCTATGGGCAAATTTGTTTCACACAAGCGGTAATACCGCTGGTGTCCACGGTAATACCGCTAGGCACTACCGATGTACTACCGCTTAGGTTTCCTGCTTGTGTAACTTTGTGTTGCCTAAACTTCTTATTCAGTAGTAGCACGGTAGTACCGCTCATGCGGTACTTTTGTAGTCTACTACCATTGCCAGTACCATTTGGGGAGTCCTAGCATGCAACTTTCTATTTCCATATTGCCCTAAGCGATAGTAGAGCGGCACTAGAATGGTGGTATCGCTTGGAACGGTATTGCCGCCTTGGCTTCCTCTACTACTATTATCTCGCATGTCCTTATGGCCCTAATCAATAGTACAACTGGTGTGCATGGTAGTACAGCTCTGAGGGCACTACCGGCCCTACACTATGTGTAGTACTGGGCCAGGACTTGGTTGTACCGCCTAAGTGGTAGTGCTGCTCCTATTTGCAGTAGTACCGCTTAGCTGCGGACACAGGGCAGAAAACGGTTGGATTTACCCCCCTATATAAATGGATTCACCCACCTCTTATCCCCCAAGCTCCATTGTTTCCCCAAAGCTCAATTTCACCCGATCTCTCTCCCTGACCATCAAAACTTGTTGATCTTCTAGAGTTTGGAGGAGAGGGCCTCGATCTACACTTTCACCAAGAGATATTTGATTCATCCCACTAATCCCTTGTAGATCTTGTTACTGTGGAGTGTTTGGCCACCCCAGACGGAAGAGGTCACCTTGGAGACACATTCCATCGTGGAGAAGCTTTTTGGTAGTGTTTGGAGCCTCAAATTTAGTTGTGGAGATTGCCCTAACCTTCTTTGTAAAGGTTCGGTCACCGCCTTCAAGGTCACCACTAGTGGAATCACGACACTTGCATTGTGCGAGGGTGGGAGGAGAATACGGTGGCCCTATTGGCTTCTTGGGGAGCATTGTGCCTCCACATCATTCCAACAGAGACATACCTACCCTCAAAGGGAGGGAACACCGGTAACACAATCTCGTCTCCGTCGACTCAACTTGTGTTTGTATCTTGTGCTTGCTATTATTGTTGTGATTGAGCTCATCATATAGTTTGTCCACCTAGTTTCATATATAGACAATCTATTTTATTGCTGAGCCTAATTTGTTAACAAGAAAATAAAAATTGGTAGTCGCCTATTCGCCCCGCTCTAGTCGACCATATTGATCCTTTCAATTGGTACCCGAGCTACATCTCTTTTAAGGGCTTAACTGCCTAAAGAGTATGGTCGGCGATGGGATTAATGAGGGAGATAACTCCATGGCCGCATCCGAGACCGTAGTCACCAGCGATGATTTGAATTATGCCATGGTCTCTCTCAAGTCATCCATGGTGGATGACGTCAAGGACACGTTAAAAAAAGTTCTTTGAGATCTTCAAACCTCCTAGTGATCCTAAGGAATTGGTTAGCCCATTATCCCCGGACACGAATGCCAACTCCACCAAGGAGTTGGCTAGTTCTTTGAATCCTAAGTCTCCTTAAGGGAGGAATGGGTCGGGCACCCATGCCACGGTTGCCCCTCCCCAAACCTATCGTGGAACAGTCCCTTCGCCCCACATTAACTCTCACGGGCATCCACCCAAGCTTGATTTGTCTAATTTTCCTAATTAGGTTTTTCATATAAAGTCTCTTTTGAATCACATCTCAACGCACCTTTGGAGGTTAATCGAGCAAGGCTTCTGCCCTCATGATCCAAGCAACATGACACCAAGAGAAGAAGTGGACAACCAACTTAATGCATCTGCATTGTTCATTCTTCTAGATGCCATGCCTCCTGAAGAGCTTCCTCACTTGCACCCCTTCACCATTGCCAAACATGCTTGGTTGCACATCAACTCTTTATATAAAGGAATCTCGAGCATTCAACGCTCCAACTTTTAGGTGGTGCTTGATGAAGCCAATGAGTTTGTGATGGATGAAGATGAAGATTGTCCTGAGCTTTATTGAAGATTGATCTCTCTTGCCATCTCTCTCCAAGACCATGGGAGCAAAGTCACCGATGAAAACTGGGTCAAGCACAAGTTCCTTAAGGCCATCATGCCATTCAATAAGGGTATGTCCTCCGTGATCCGTCAAAGACCATACTTCCACACCTTAACCTCAAGTGAAGTGTTGGATGAGTTCGTGGAAATGAACATCCTGAACAATACCGCCAACAATGCTCTAGCTCGAATTCTACGGTCAAAGAAGCCCAACCTTGCTTTGAAGGCCAAGGCGATTCCAGAACAGAAAGAAGAGGAAGAAGAAGAGAGTTGCCCTGAAGACACCAAATATTCTTACCACAATCACATGGCTTTTGCGTCAAGGCAATTTCGAGGCAACAAAAGAAACTCCAAGCCCAACTTGTTCAACAACAACTCAAGTGGCGCCAAGGGTAAGAAACATGTGAGGATTTGCTACAATTGTGGCAACGTGAGTCACTTCGTTGTGGATTGTCCGTATGAGAAGAGGGACAACAGTGGTGGCAAGCTAATACGCAGAGACATGGTCAAGTCCTTCCTCAACAAAAACAACTTCATGAAGCGGGTACCACAAAAGGAGTTGGTGGTGCTCAAAGAGTATGCCCCCGATGATGATGATGATGATGATACAAGTGGTGAAGGAATTGCAACGGCCTCCGTCGCCATTTCTATCTCTTCCCAAACCTCGGCGTCTCTCTTCGACTCCCCCAACGAGAACCTCACCCCCACGAAGTGCCTCATGGCCAAACCACCAACAAGGTAACCTTCAACATCAAAACTACTATTACTACTCATCCTTCCTTGACGGATTGTGTAGATGAAACAGAGGTGGTTAAGGTGGATGGAAATGAGTTTGATAAGTTCTTGGTTAAGCTCAAAGGTGATACCAAGAAGCACTTCGTTGCTCTTTTGGAAAAACTAGGTGAGGCCAATGACACCATTGAGTCTCATGAAGATATCATCGCTAAGATGGAAGGTCATAGCCGTGACTATGCCGATGAGATTGAGGATCTTTCTAATGCCCTTAAGGAAGATCAAGGTCTTCGTTTGGCTCTTGAGGAGTCACACGACATTGACCTTGCTAAATTAAAGAAAGATCATGCTCATGCTCAAGTTCCTGCTCATGTTCTTAAATCCGAGAACGTCGAACTTGGAGTTGGCCATGCTAGACGCAATGAAGAATTTGAGTTACTTGAAAAGGTTCAGAAAGCCTTGAAGAGTGCTCATAAGTCTCTCATAAAGTCTCATGATCAACTCCAAGTGAAACTAACTTAAGAGATTGCTACTTGCCCTCCTTTTGTATTAATTGAAAATGCTCATTCTACTAAGTCTGGTTGTGAGCATGCTCATCTTGTTGAGGAGAATGCCAAGTTGAAAGAGCAACTTGAGAAAGGCCTTGTCACTTGCATTCAAGGTGAGAAGTATCTCAATGATCTTTTGAGCAATCAAAAGGAAGTTTTGGATAAGGAGGGACTTGTATTTGTACCCAAGGCAAAGAAGAATACCAAGAAGAATGGAAAGACCAAGCAAGATCTTCCTCTCAAAATTAACTTTGTCAAAGAGGGAGAGTGTGCTCCTAAGGAGAAGAAGAACAAGGTGGTTCATAGTGGTCCCAAGAGAGGACAACTACTTCATCCAACAATGACGACAATGTTAACCCTTCTTATGTGTTATGCCGTACTAGTGATGGGCACGTTTATGCCAAATATTTTGGTTCACCTTACAAGTACATTGAGTGGTCTATTTGGATTCCTAAGAACCCTTATTACTAACATGAAAGGACCCATTCAAGAATGGGTACCTAAATCCAAGCATTGATCTCGTGTAGGAATTTACTTCTCATGGAGGTTCATGGTTGCTCGATAATGGAGCAAAAAATCATATGACCGAAAGCAAGGACTTGGTGGTGAAAGTTGAAGATAGTACATCTATTCCCACCCAGGTCCAATTTGGTGATGCTTCAATGTCAAAGTTAGTGGGTCTTGGCAAGGTTATAATCTCTCCATATCTAACCATTGAGAAAATCATGCTTGTTGAGACCCTTACATACAATTTACTTTCTGTTAATCAACTTGCACTCATGGGATTTTCTACTTTCTTTGACCTAAATACCGTGGCCCATTTTTGGAAATAGACTCTTAAAGTGTCCTATGTTGGATATGTTGAGAACAGTCTCTATGGGGTCAACTTCTCGAATAGGCCTACTAAGACCGCAACATGTTTAATGGCTAAAGTTGACGTTGGGGGACTTTGGCATCACCATTTAGCCCATGTAAATATGAGTTGTTTGCAAAGTCTCCTCAACGGGGACCATGTTCGTGGACTAAAAAATGTTAGTTTTGCTCCAGATCGTGCTTGCAATGCTTGTATCAAAGGAAAGCTACATGAGAAGGCTCACTGTCCCACAACCATTATATCTCCCAAGAGGCATCTGGAGCTCCTTCACATGGGTCTTTTTGGACCTCCATCTTTTTGATAGTCTTGGTGAGAGGAAGTATTGCTTGGAGATTGGGGATGATTATTCAAGATACACTTGGGTATATTTCTTCAAGAGGAAGAGCAAGACCCAACAAAACGGTTATTGAATTTTCAAATGAAGCACAACGTCAACATGATGCAAAAATATTGATCATTAGAAGTGACAACGACGCCAAGTTCAAGAACTACACCTTGGATGAGTTTCTTGGTGACCAACGTGGCTTGAGACTACATCGGTATTTTCCCAAAGAGGAAGGGATGATGCAGCACATCGACGGTAAGTATTTCCCTTAGTTAAGAAACCAAGGTATCAATCCGTGGAGGAAGATCAAGCAACTATGTATGTTGGAAATATGCCCTAAAGGCAATAATAAATTAGTTATTATCATATTTCCTTTTTCATGATAATCGTTTATTATCCATGCTAGAATTGTATTGATCGGAAACTCAGATACATGTGTGGATACATAGACAACAACATGTCCCTAGTATGCCTCTAATAGACTAGCTCATTGATCAAAGATGGTAAAGGTTTCCTGGCCATGGACATGAGATGTCATTTACGAGATCACATCATTAGGAGAATGATGTGATGGACAAGACCCAAACTATAAACATAGCATATGATCATGTCAATTTATTGCTATAGTTTTTTGCATGTCAAGTATCTATTCCTATGACCATGAGATCATGCAATTCACTAACACCGTAGGAGTACCTTGTGTGTATCAAACGTCACAAATGTAACTGGATGACTATAAAGGTGCTCTACAGGTATCTCCGAGGGTGTCTGTTGAGTTGGCAGGGATCAAGACTGGGATTTGTTACTCCGTGTGACGGAGAGGTATCTCAGGGCCCACTCGGTAATACAACATCACAATAAGCCTTGCAAGCAAAGTGACTAAAGTGTTAGCCACATGATCTTGTATTACAAAACGAGTAAAGAGACTTGCCAGTAACGAGATTGAACTAGGTATAGAGATACCGACGATTGAATCTTGGGAAAGTAACATACCGAAGAACAAAGGGAACACGATACGTGATTAAATGAATCCTAGACATAGAGGTTCAACCGTTAAAGATCTTTGTAGAATATGTAGGAACCAATGTGGGCACCCAGGTCCCGCTATTGGTTATTGACCGTAGAGGTGTCTCGGTTATGTCTACATAGTTCTCGAACCCGCAGAGTCTGCACACTTAACGTTTGGTGACATTTCGGTACTATTGAGTTATGTATGGTGGTGACTGAAGGTTGTTCGGAGTCTCAAATGAGATCCCGGAAATCATGAGGAGCTCCGTAATGGTTCAGAGATAAAGATTGATATATAGGAAGTCCCATTTTGGTCACCGAAAAAGTTTCGGGTATTTCCGGGAGTGTACCAGGGGTGCCGGGAGGCCATCGGGAGGGGCCACCCACGCCGGGAGGCCACATGGGCATGAGGGGTGGTGCACCAGACCTTAGTGGGCTGGGCAAGCCAGCCCCATAAGGCCAATGCAGATAGTAAGGTGGGAAAGGAAAACCCCCAAAGAGAGGGAAGGGTTTCCAAGTAGGATTGGAATCCTACGTGGAGTATGGTTGGAGGTGGAATCCTCCACCTCCTCTCCACTTCGGCCGAAGCCAAGGGGAAACCCTAGGGCTGCCACCTCCTCCCTCCCTCCCTCCTATATATACTAGATGTTTTTGAGGGCAGCCCCAACCCTAATTGCCACGTACTACCCTCTTCTTCCCTAGACCAGTTTCTCCTCTAGATTAGTTCGAGAGAGCTCGGCGAAGGGCTGCCGGATTAGTTCACCACCACCGCCATCATGCCGTTGTGCTGCCGGAGAACTCATCTACCTCTCCGCTTCCTCTTGCTAGATTGAGAAGGCGGAGATCGTCATCGAGCCATACGTGTGCTTAACGCGGAGGTGTCGTCCGTTCGACGCTAGATCGGAAGGACCGCACTTGATCGCGGGACGGATCGTGATTGGATTGTGGGACGGATCGTGATCGGATCGCGGGACGACTAGTGATTTGGATCGCGAAGACGTTCGAGTAAATCAACCATGTTTATTAATGCTTACCACTTAGCAATCTACAAGGGTATGTAGATCCACCCTCCCTCTCGTAGATGCTCATCACCATGGATAGATCTTGCATGTGCGTAGGAATTTTTTTGTTTCACATGCAACGTTCCCCAGTATTGGCATCTTGAGCTAGGTCTATGCGTAGATGAGATCATGAGTAGAAAACAAAGGAGTTTGTGGGTGTTAATGCTCAGATTACTGCCTCCCTTGGTCTTTTCTTGATTTAGCGGTATTGTAGGATGAAGCGGCCCAGACCAACCTTACTCGTATGCTTACGAGAGACCGGTTCCATCGATTGACATGTGACTTTGTTGCATAAAGATGGCTGGCAGGTGTGTGTCTCTCCTACTCTAGTTGGATCGGATTCGACAAAGGCGGTCCTTGAGAAGGTTGAATAGCAATTTGTGTATCATCGATGTGGTTTTGCGAAGGTAAGAATCGTTCTTGCTAGATACCCGTAGCAGTCACGTAAAACATGCAACACCAATTAGAGGGCGTCTAACTTGTTTTTGCAGGGTATGTTGTGATATGATATGGCCAATTACATGATGAGATATATGTGATGTATGAGATGATCATGTTTTGTATAGAATATCACGACTTGCATATCGATGAGTACGACAACCGGCAGGAGCCATAGGGTTGTCTTTAATTATTGCATGACCCGCGTGTCAATCATTAAGCGCTATGTAGTGCTTTACTTTATCATTAAGTGGTAGCAATAGTAGTAGAAGCATGGTGGGCGTGACAATCCCGATGGCGACACGTTGATGGAGATCAAGATGATGGAGATCATGGTGTCATGCCGGTGATGATGGAGATCATGCCGGTGCTTTAAAGATGGAGATCAAAAGCACAAGTTCATGGCCATATCATGTCACTTATGATTTTCATGTGATGTTAATCCTTTTATGCATCTTATTATGTTTAGGACGACGGTAGCATTATAAGGTGATCCCTCACTAAAATTTCAGGATAAAATTGTGTTCTCCCGAGTGTGCACCGTTGCGAAAGATCGTCGTTTCGAAGCACCACGTGATGATCGGGTGTGATAGAATCTACATTCACATACAATGGGTGCAAGCCAGTGTTGCACATGCGGAACACTCGAGTTAAAATTGACGAGCGTTGCATGTACAGACATGGCCATGAAACACAAGAGACCGAAAGGTCGAACATGAGTCATACAATAGATATGATCAACATGGAGACGTTCACCATTGAAACCACCTCATCTTACATGATTATCGAACTTGGGTTGGTGAATTTGGATCATGTAGCACTTGGATGACCGGAGGGATGTCAATTTGAGTGGGAGTTCTTAAGTAATATGATTAATTGAACTCATTGTCATGAATATATTCTAAAGTTGTCTTTGATAAATTATGTTGTAGATCAATAGCTCATGCTGTAGCTCCCCTGTGTTTTTGATACGTTCCTAGAGAAAATAGAGCTGAAGATGATAGTAGCAATTATGCGGTCTGGTCCGTAAACCGAGGATTGTCCTCATTGCTGCACAGAAGGCTTATGTCCTTGATGCACCGCTGGGTGCACCACCTGCTCTAGCATCGTCTGTGGATGTTGTGAACATCTGACAGCCTCGTTGTGATGACTACTTGATATTTCAGTGCGTCATGCATTACGACTTAGAATTGAGGGTCCAAGGACATTTTAAACGCCACGGAACATATAAGATGTTCCAAGAGATGGAATTGAGATTTCAGGCTCGTGCCCGTGTTGAGAGGTATGAGACCTCCAACAAGATTGTTTGCCTGCAAGATGAAGGAGAATAGCTCAATCGGTGAGCATGTGCACATATTGTCTGCGTACTTCAATCGCTTGAATCGAGTGGGAGTTGATCTTCCAGATAAGATAGTGATTGATATAGTTCTACAAGTTACTGTCACCAAGCTACTAGAGCTTCATGATGAACTATAAACCTGTCAGGGATGGAAATAATGATCCCTGAGCTGTTCGCGATGTTAAGGTAGAAATCAAGATGGAGCATCAAGCGTTGATGGTTAGTAAAACAACTAGTTTCGAGAAGGGCAAGGGTAAGGAGGGAAACTTCATGGATGGCAAGCCAGTTGCTGCTCCAGTGAAGAAACCCAAGGTTGAACCCAAACCTGAGACTGAGCGCTTCTATTATGAGGAGATCAGTCGCTGAAGCGGAATTGCCCTAGATACAAGGTAGATAAGAAGGCTGGGAACGTCAACATAAGTATATTTGATATACGTGTTATGTATGTGTACCTTACTAGTACTCCTAGTAGCACTTGGGTATTAGATACCGGTTCAGTTGCTAAATGTTAGTAACTCAAAAAGAAAGCTACGGTATAAACAAAGACTAGCCAAGGGTGAGGTGATGATGTGTGTTAGAAGTGTTTCCAAGGTTGATTTGATCACCATCACACTCTCTCTCTACCTTCAGGATTAGTGATGAACCTAAATAAATGTTATTTGGTGTTTGCGTTGAGCATGAATGTGATTAGATTGTGTTTATTGCAAAACGTTATCCATTTAAGTTAGAGAATACTGGTTATTCTGTTTACATGAATAATACCTTCAATGGTCGTGCACCCAATGAGAATGGTTTACTGAATCTCGATAGTAGTAATACACATGTTCATAATATTGATGCCAAAAGGTGCAAAGTTAGTAATGCTAGTACCACATACTTGTGGCACTTCCGCTAAAGGTCATATTGGTGTAAAGCACATGAAGAAACTCCATACTGATGGATCTTTGGACTCACTCGATTTTGAATCTGTTGAGAAATGCGGACCATGCCTCTTGGGCAAGATGACTAAGACCCCGTTTTCCAGTTTGATGGAGTAGGAAAGTGACTTATTGGAAATGATACATGTTGATGTATGCGGTCCAATGAGTGTTGTAGCATGTGGTGGATATCATTATTTTCTTACCTTCACTGATTATTTGAGTAGATATGGGTATATTTACTTGCTGAAATACAAGTCTGAATCGTTTGAAAAGTTCAAGCAAATTTAGAGTGAAGTTTGAGATTATCGTGACAAGAAGATAAAATGTCTACGATGTGATCGTGGAGGTGAATATCTGAGTTACGAGTTTGGTATACAACTTAAGACAATGTGGAAGTTGTTTCACAACTCCGCCACCTGGAACACCATAGTGTGACGATGTGTCTGAATGTCGTAGTCGTGCTCTATAGGATATGGTGCGTACTATGATGTCTCTTATTGTTTTGCCACTATTGCGGGGTTATGCATTAGAGACAACTACTTTCACTATTAAATAGGGCACCATCTAAATCCGTTGAGATGAATTATGGTTTGGCAGAAACCTAAGTTGTCATTTCTCAGAGTTTGGGAATGCGACACTTATGTCTGATAAGATCGAACCCAAAGTGGAAAAGTGTATCTTCATAGGATACCCTAAGGAAACAGTTGGGTATACCTTCTATCTCTGATCTGAGGGCAAATTGTTTGTTGCTAAAATCAGGTCCTTTCTCGAGAAAGAGTTTCTCTCGAAAGAATTGAGTGGGAGGAAAGTAGTGTTGGAAATATGCCTTAGAGGCAATAATAAATGGTTATTATTATATTTCCTTGTTCATGATAATCGGTTATTATCCATGCTATAATTGTATTGACTGGAAACACATTGCATGTGTGGATACATAGATAAGACTTTGTCCCTAGTATGCCTCTAGTAGACTAGCTCGTTGATTAAAGATGTTCAAGGTTTCCTAGCCATTGACATGAGATGTCATTTGATAATGGGATCACATCATTGGGATATTGATGTGATGGACAAGACCCAAACTATAAACATATCATTTGATCGTGTCAGTTTATTGCTATAGTTTTCTTCATGTCAAGTATCTGTTCCTATGACCATGAGATCATGCAACTCACTTACACCGGAGGAGTACCTTGTGTGTATCAAACGTCGCAACGTAACTGGGTGACTATAAAGGTGCTCTACAGGTATCTCCGAGGGTGTCTGTTGAGTGGGCATGGATCAAGACTGGGATTTGTTACTCCGTGTGATGGAGAGGTATCTCAGGGCCCACTCGACAATACAAACAAACAAGCCTTGCAAGCAATGTGACTAAAGTTTTAGACACGGGATCTTGTATTATGGAACGAGTAAAGAGAATTACCGGTAACGGGGTTGAACTAGGTATACAGATAACGACGATCGAATCTCGGGCATGTAACATACCGAAGAACAAAGGGAACAATGCATAGGATTAACTGAATCCTTGACATAGAGGTTCAACCGATAAAGATCTTCGTAGAATATGTAGGAACCAATATGGGCATCTAGATCCCGCTATTGGTTATTGACCGCAGAGGTATCTCGGTCATGTCTACATAGTTCTCAAACCCACAGGGTCTGCACACTTAAGGTTCGGTGACGTTTCAATAGTATAGAGTTATGTACGGTGGTTACCGAAGCTTGTTGGAGTCCCAGATGAGATCTTGGACATCACGAGGAGCTCCAGAATGGTCCGTAGGTAAAGATTGATATATAGGGAGTCCTGTTTTTGTCACCGGAAAAGTTTCGGTCTCATTGGTAATGTACTGGGAGTGCCGGGAGGGTACCGGGGGACCATCGGGAGGGGTGTATCGACCCAAAGGGCCTCATGGACCGTGGGAGGAGCCAGACCAGCCCCTAGTGGTCTGTTCGAAGCCCCCTAAGGGCCCATGCAGCTGAGGAGGGGGGAAAGGCTAAAGCCCAAAAGGGGGAAGAGTTTCCTAGTGGGGGAGGAGTCCTACTAGGAGTAGGATTGGAGTCCAACTCCCTCTCCTCCCCACTTAGGCCGCAAGGGGCTTCACTAGGGCGCAAGCCTCCCTCCACTACCTCATATATATACTAGAGGTTATTAGGTGACGGCCAACCGTAATTGCCACGTGTTCCCTCTACTTCATCTAGATCATTTTCTCCTCTACTCTAGTTTGGCGGTGCTTAGGCAAAGCCTTACC
Organism: Hordeum marinum; assembly: GCA_022496015.1. Classification (NCBI taxonomy): domain Eukaryota; kingdom Viridiplantae; phylum Streptophyta; class Magnoliopsida; order Poales; family Poaceae; genus Hordeum; species Hordeum marinum. Next base: position 368,825,942 of record CM039675.1, on the reverse strand, counting down.
AGAACAGTTCCACCACCATCGCTACCACGCCGTCGCGTTGTCGGAGAACTCATCTACCTCTCCGCTACCTCTTGCTGGATCAAGAAGGCGGAGATCGTTATCGAGCTATACGTGTGGTGAACATGGAGGTGCCGTCCGTTCGGTGCTAGATCGGGACGAATCATGATTGGACCACGGGACACTCGGTGATTTGGATCACGAAGACGTTCAACTACATCAACCGCGTTTCTTAATGCTTCCCGTTTAGCGATCTACAAGGTATCTAGATCCACTCTCCCTCTCATAGATGCTCATCACCATGGATAGATCTTGAGTGTGCATAGGATTTTTTGGTTTCCCATGCAACATTCCCCGATAGTGGCATCATGAGCTAGGTCTATGTGTAGATGAGATCACGAGTAGAACACAAAGGAGTTTGTGGCTATTGATGCTCAGATTGCGTCCTCCCTTGGTTGTTTTTTGATTCATCGGTATTGTGAGATGAAGCGGCCCGGACGAACCTTACTCGTAGGCTTACAAGAGACCGATTCCATCGTGTGACGTGTAACTTTGTTGCACAAAGACGGCTGGCGGGTGTGTGTGTCTCTCTACTCTAGTTGGATCGAATTCGGCAAAGGTGGTCCTTGAGAAGGTTGAATAGAAATTTGTGTATCACCATTGTGTTTTTGCATAGGTGAGAATTGTTCTTTCTAGATACCCATAGCAGCCACATAAAACTTGCAACAACAATTAGAGGACGTCTAACCTGTTTTTGCAGGGTATGCTGTGATGTGATATGTACAATTACATGATAAGATATATGTGATGTATGAGATGATCATGTTTTGTATAGAATATCACGACTTGCATTTTGATGAGTATGGCAACCGGCAGGAGCCATAGGGTTGTCTTTAATTATTTTTGCCATTTTTTGCTTTACTTTATCGCTATGAGTTAGCAATAGTCGTGGAAGCAATAGTCGGCAGGGCAAACCCGATGGCAACACATTGATGGAGATCATGGTGTCATGCCAGTGACGATGGAGATCATGCCGGTGCTTTGGAGATGGAGATCAAAAGGACAAGTTCATGGCCATATCATGTCATTTATGATTTGCATGTGATGTTAATCCGGAAAGGAAAAAGAATGAAGATATGAACTTGCATGCTACTAGTGAACCTGTTATAGATACACCAGAAAACCCAAATGATATTTCTATTTCTGATGCCGAGACACAATCTGGTGATGAACATGAGCTTAGTGATAGCATTGATGATGATGTTCATGTTGATGCTCAACCTAGTAATGATAATGATGTGGAGATTGAACCTGCTGTTGATCTTGATAACCCACAACCTAAGAATAAAGATATGACAAAAGATATTTTGTTGCTAGGAAGTATGGTAAAGAAAGAGAACCATGGGTTCAGAAACCCATGCCCTTTCCTCCTAAACCATCCAAGAAAAAGGATGATGAGGACTTTGAGCGTTTTGTTGAAATTCTTAGACCTATCTTTTTGCGTATGAGCTTGACTGATATTTTGAAAATGTCTCCTTATGCTAAGTATATGAAAGATATTGTGACAAATAAAAGAAAGATACTGGAAGCCGAGATTTCCACCATGCTTGCTAATTATACCTTTAAGGGTGGAATACCAAAGAAACTAGGAGATCCTGGAGTACCTACTATACCATGCTCTATTAAAAGAAATTATGTTATAACTGCTTTATGTGACCTTGGAGCTGGTGTTAGTGTTATGCCTTTATTTTGTATCGTAGACTTGATTTGAATAAGTTTATACCTACTGAAATCTCTTTGCAAATGGATGATAAATCAACCGCTTTACCCATCTGTATTTGTGAGGATGTGCCCATCGTAGTTGCAAATGTTACTATCCTAACGGACTTTGTTATTCTTGATATTACTGAGGATGACAGTATGTCGATCATCCTTGGTAGACCTTTTTTGAATACTGCAGGAGATGTTATTGATTGCAATAAGGGCAATGTCACTTTTCATGTTAATGGTAATGAGCATACGATACACTTTCCGAAGAAACAACCTCAAGTTCATAGTATCAACTCCATTGAAAAAATTCAACGATTATTGTTGGGGATATAACCCTAGGGTGAGACCCGCCCAGGTGGGGCCGGGTCATGCGGTTGGCGGCTTATGACAACTTCATGATTAAACGTAATCAGTGGGCCAGAAGGCCCAGATCCAGAAGACATGATGTAACTCGGCACGCTTGTGCCTCCGGGGGCGACATGTTAGATAAGGCATGTATAGTCACAGGCGAGGTCGGTTGTCAAGTGTAACCCGGCCCAGACTCTTGTAAGCTCAGGGCTTTGACCTGTGTATATAAGGGCGGGTTACCTGGGCGGCTTAGGCCACGAATCAACTGATCAATAGCTAGGTCAAGCGAACTCGCTCCCTTGTAATCGATACCCAATCAATACAATTGTCATCGTTTTCTCATGACAGATGCCATGGGTAGGCTTATCGAAGGTGATTGGGGCCGGAGGATGCCGACGGGCTCCAGGAGAGGGATTAGGCATGAGCGGTGTTGGACATACGATGGACCCAGGTTCATGGCCCTCCGGGGGAGGTAATACCCCTAGTCCTGCTTAGTCTAGTTGATAGATGGGTATAGTTACAAGGGTGCTCCTGGAGCTATTGTCTAGAGGTGGAAGAAGGAGCAGCCGACTCCTCTTCCCTTGCTACATGGGTGAATATGTGGGAAGTGTCTTGTGGGTGTGTGTGCGAGAATCCGTCGTCCCCTCTGCATGGGGGGGCTCGGTTTTTTTATAGGCCCACCCCCCAGCTTATGATATCCTTAAGGTACTGAGTGGGGGGACCCGGCTGGCAGCCTCTCTAGCTGGCCAGGCCCCCCCGCCTATTGAGCTGTCTCGTCGTCCGTAGGGTCCACCGGCTCTGCGGTCCCATCGCTCGCTGGGGCCCGCCAAACGGCTCCGCAATTGGCTCGCGCCCACCTGCTACGGCACGGGCTGTCCGAGCGATGTCGCCTTGCACGAGCTGGTCGAAGTCTCTAGTATGGCCGGCATCACTGGAGCCATGCGGGGGAAGGTAATGGAGTGGGCGGAGGTGTGCCAACACTTTTGCCTCGCCTGGTCGCGATTGAAAGCACAACATGCTCCCTTGGTGGTTTTGATAATTCATGACAACATACTTGTCTCTTGGACTAGTACTTTTATCTAGTGTATTTTAGATAATAGTCCATGGAGAGTTGGGTTGGCAAAAGGATCATGGAGATACCCCAAGATGCAAGGAAATGGATTGTCTAAGCTTCAACCAAGAGGACTATACATCTTATATTTGTGAGAAATCACTTTGAGTCCATAGGAAAGCCAATACTATTAAAAGGGGGTAAGGTTTTGTTGGTGAACAAAATGCTCATACGTGCACAAGTGATAGTCACCAAAGACACCCAAAAACTCTCCCACCAAAGTTTGTCCAAAGCCATATACTCAAAATCGATGCAACCAACAGTCTACATTCAGTGCCACCGATTCCAAACCCTAGCCACTTCGGTGCAGCCGATACTACATCCGGTGCCATCGAGTTGGGCTGCCAACTTTCTGTTACGCAAGTTCATAGTTTTGGTCCCTCTGAGATTGTCGAATTGGTGTCACCGAGATTGGGCATTCTGACCGTTGGTCACCTTATCGGTGCAACCGAGATTCCTATATCATTCTCACCGAGATTCAAAAGTTGCCACCTTTTGGTCACTTTGGTACCACCGAGATTAACACATCGGTGTCACTGAGTTGGTCATTTTGCATGTAATGGTTGGATTTTTGAGGATGCCTATATATACCCCTCCACCACCACCTACACGAGACATAAGCACTCAAAACTATTCCAAACCTATCCTATAAGTTTTCTGAGAGAGAACCACCTACCCTTGTGTCGATGTCAAGATCTTCCACTCCAACCATATGGATCTGGATTTCTAGCCTCCCCAAGTTGCTTTCCACCCAATCAATCTCTTCTACCAAGCCAAATCTGTGAGAGAGTGATTGTGTGTTGAGGAGTCTATCATCTTGAAGCACAAGAGCAAGGAGTTCATCGACATTACCGAGCCTATTACCTTTTGGAGGGTGGTGCCTCCTAGATTGGTTAGGTGTCGCTTGGGATCCTCCTACTTCATGTTGTGGAGTTGAACCAAGAAGTTTGTAACGTCAAGGAGATTGCCTACTTCGTGAAGATCTACCCATAGTGAGGCTAGTCCTTCGTGGACGAAAGCCGTTATGGAATAGTCAAGGTTGCTACTTTGTGGACCCTTATGGGTGGAGCCCTCCATGGACTCTCGCGACCGTTACCCTTTGTGGGTTGAACACTCCATAAACATGGACGTACGATAGCACCACCTATCGGAACCATGGGAAAAATCCTTGCATCTCCAATTGTGTTTGGTCTCCATATCTCAACTCTTTACTTCATGTGCAATGTCTTTACTTTCTGCTGCTATATTTGTTGACATGCATGTGTAGGGTATATAGACTTGCTAGTCTTGCTAAAACTGTTAAAATTTGCCAACCAATTAACTTGGGAAAAGGTTAGGTTTTAATTTTGTGCTAGTAGTGTATTCACCCCCCTCTAGACACTCTTCTAGTGATCCCTCAATTGGTATCAGAGCATTGGTCTCCATTGCTTCGGTTTAATCACCAAGGAGGAAGATGGATGTGTCTAGTATAGAGAGTCTGAGTTGTAGTTTGCCTATTCTTGATGGAGAGTAGTATAGTCAATGGAAGAATGCCATGAATGATCTATTTGATAAATTCCATTTGAGAAAATATATTGAAAACCCCTGTGTGCTCCCTATTGATGAATTGCATCCCAGACACGAAGAGGAAATTAACATGCTTGGTAACCTAAGAACTGTGAATCTCATTGTTAGAAGTTTACCAAGATTCGTGCTTTCTCAATAGAAGAACTTTGCATGTGCCTATACCTTGTGGACTGATTTGGAGAAATGATATCCAATCTTTCATTAGGAAATCTTGATGAAATTCTTCATAAAACTGTTGCTTTTCACAAAATGAAGCCTAGTGATCTAAACTTTGATAACTGCCTATTTGAGCTCCGTGATCTTATGCGTGCTAAAGGATATGTCACCACTATCAACAACATTATCTTTGAAGCCATTCAGATGCATAAACTTGAACATTATCATGATCACAATTCTAACGAATCTCTTGTTCTTTATGACGAGGATTTCCCACTTGATTATGACAATGTGGAACATAACTACCTTGGTGAAGATGAGTTGTTCAACATCGAGCATGAAAAGATTATGAAAAATCTAAGTCTAATGGCAAACTTCAAGGATTACATGTCCAGAGGAAAAGAGTGGATTCTCGACAGTGGATGTACGGATCACATGACTGGTGATAAAGGCATGTTCCAAGAGATCACGCCTAATCAAGGTCCTCGGAGGTACGTGACCTTTGGAGACAACTCTAAGGGTAAGGTACTTGGCCTTGGTAAGGTGGCCATATCTCACGATAGCTCAATTCAAAATGTGATGCTTGTTGAATCCCTTGGCTATAATCTTCTTTCCGTATCTAGACTAGCAGACTTTGGTTTCAATGTGCTATTTACTAAAGTAGATTGCCAAGTGTTTTGATTTCATAATCATAAAATTGTCTTCATCGGTATTCGTAGAGGTGATCTATACATTGTTGATTTCACTAAAAAGTCCCAACCTCATACTTGTTTAATTGCAAAATCATCTAAAGGTTGGCTACGGCATAGAAGGCTTGGACATGTAGGCATGCGCAATCTAGATAAGCTAATCAAGGGCGATCAAATTCTTGGTGTTAAAGATGTTATCTTTGAAAAAGATAGAATTTGTAGTGCTTGTTAAGCTAGAAAACAAGTAGGTGGAAGTCATCCTGTTAAGAATATCATGACTACTAGGAGACCACTCGAGTTACTTCACATGGATCTTTTCGGTCCCAATGCTTACAAGAGTCTCGTTGGAAATTCCTATGGTCTAGTTATAGTTGATGATTTTTCCAGATTTATGTGGGTATTTTTCAGTGATCATAAGTCGCAGGTTCAAAAGATCTTCAAGAACTTCACTCGCAAAGTGCAAAATCAGTTTGAAGTGAAGATCAAGAAAGTTCGGATCGATAACGGAATGGAGTTCAAGAACACCCATGTGGATACCTTTCTTGACGAAGAATGTGTCTCACATGAGTTCTCGGCTAAGTACACGCCTCAACAAAATGCAGTTGTTGAGAGGAAGAACATGACGCTTATTGAGATGGCTAGAATGATGCTTGACTAATACAAGATGCCAAGACACTTTTGGGCAGAAGCTATGGAAACAACATGTTATGCCATAAACCGACTTACTTGCACAAGCTTCTAGATAAAACATCATACGAGCTACTCACCGGTAACAAACCCCAAGTTGGATACTTTCGGGTATTCAGCTCCAAGTGCTACATTCTTTACAAGCATCATCGTACTAAATTTGCTCCTAAATCTCATGAAGTATTCCTACTTGGTTATGGATAAAACTCTCACACTTACCGTGTCTACAACTACTTCACTCGAAAAGTTGAAGAGACGATGGATGTGAAGTTTGATGAATCTAATGGTTCACAATTCGAACAATTGCCAAATGATGTAGGTGATAAGGACCCTTCGGAAGCTATCCAAGACTTGTCTATTAGCAAGATTCGTCCCATGGAGGTGAAGGAAAGTACTTCATCAACCCAAGTGGAAGCTCCTACTTCGGATCAAGGCAATCGACGATACGACACGGAAGCATCCACAAGTGGTACACGACAATATGAAGAGGAGGAGGAAGTACATCATGAAGATCCACCACAACCTCCTTCACCACCACCTCAAGGAGATGATCACGTTGACAACAACGAAGACGAAGGAGGTGATGATGAAGAAGAATCTCCACCATCCAACAATCAGAAGCTGGCCCGAGTTCGAGCACAAGTGACCAAGAACCATCCCCTAAACCAAATCTTTGGTGACATCCAAACCAGGAGAATCACTCGCTCTAAAACTCATCTAGCTAAATTTTGTGAGCATTATTCTTTCATGTCTAGCATTGAGCCTTTGAAGGTATAACAAGCTCTTGAATACATGTATTGGGTGAACGCTATGCATGAAGAGCTTCACAATTTCAAAAGGAATGAAGTGTGGACACTCATGGAGAAGCCTGAGGATGAGCACAACATCATCGGAAAGAAATGGGTGTTTCGGAACAAGCAAGACGAAGATGTTCAAGTTTTACGCAACAAGGCACGTCTCATGGCCCAAGGATATACTCAAGTCGAAGGTATGGACTACGGTGAGACTTATGCCCCCATTGCTAGACTAGAAGCTATTCGAATTCTTCTTGCCTATGCTAATCACCATGATATCACGCTTTATCAAATGGACATTAAAAGTGCCTTTTAAATGGTGAAATTGAAGAAGATGTTTATGTTAAGAAACCACCTGGTTTTGTGAATCCTAAGAAACCTAATCATGTTTACAAGCTTCGTAAAGCCCTTTATGGTCTTAAGCAAGCTCCTCATGCTTGGTACAAATGCTTAACAAAGTTTCTCATTGAAAAAGGATTTGAAATTGGTAAAATTGATGCAACCTTGTTCACTAAAAGAGTTAATGGTAAATTATTTGTGTGCCAAATCTATGTGGATGCTATTATCTTTGGTTCCACTAACCCTCAATTTAGGGAAAGGTTTGGATGGTTGATGTCCGAGAAGTATGAGATGTCCATGATGTGTGAGCTGAAATTCTTTCTTGGATTGCAACTCAAGCAATCAAGAGAAGGAACTTTCATCTCTCAAACTAAGTATACCAAGGACTTGATCAAGAAGTTCAACATGCAAGAGTGCAAAGGTATGAAAACTCGCATGCAACTAGTGGACATGTTGATCTTACCAAGGAGGATGAACCGGTTGATCAAAAGGTTTATCGATCTATGATTGGTTCATTGCTATATCTATGTGCATCTCGTCCCGATAATATGCTTAGTGTTTGCATGTGTGCTAGATATCAAGCTGCACCTAAGGAGTGTCATCTTTTGGCCGTGAAACACATTGTGAGATACTTGATACAAACACCAAACTTTGGCATTTGGTATCCCAAGGTATCTTCCTTTAACCTTGTTGGCTATTTCGATTTGGACTACGCCAGTGACAAGGTTGATAGAAAATCCACCTCGGGTACTTATCAAGTTTTGGGTAGATATCTTGTGTATTGGTACTCCAAGAAACAAAACTCGGTATATCTATCTACTGTCGAAGCTGATTATATTGCTGCTGGATCTTGTTGTGCACAGTTACTATGGATGACACAAACGCTTAAGGATTATGGAATCCATGTTAAAAATGTTCCATTACTTTGTGACAATGAAAGTGCTATTAAGATTGGTCATAATCCTGTGCAACATTCTCGAACTAAGCATATTAAAGTTTGACATCATTTCATTCGTGATCATGTTGCAAAGGAGATATTAATCTTAAGCATGTTCGCACTAACAAGCAGTTGGCCGTTATATTTACTAAGCCACTTGATGAGAAAACTTTTTGTCACTTGAGGAGTGAGTTGAACATCATTGATGCTTCAAACATGAGCTAGACTCACTCAGATGCTTGCAAGGGCATGAGCCTTGTTGATACTTCCATGGTATTGCAAACATGTTATCTTATGTCATGGAATTGTATGCTCCCTTGTATTGCATCTAACCGTTTGTAGGTACTTGTAATAACTTCATTCCATGAGATTGCAACCAACTCCAATAATAAACAATCTTGGCTTGACCAAGTGTCCACAACCCCTCTTGATGATGGAAGGAAGAAGACAACAAAAACATATCCTTGACATATACTTGATCATTATTGAAAAATCTCAATTGCTATCATGTCAAATGGATATACCTATTGTTCTTCCTTGCATGGCTAACCTTTGTAGGTAAAAAGTGTACTAGAACAAAAAGGATTGCTCCTAACTCTAGATGTTGTTCATCAACCTTGAGCATCCTCATCAAGTTCACCTACAAGCAACACCATCAACACCACTATAAGGTATGCTTTCATATCCTTGAAAAAGCTTTACTCCTAGTCACCAGCTAAAGAACCTCAAGTGATATGAAGACATTAAATTGCCTAATCGAAAAATGGTAACCCTATTTTGAGCTTAACATAGAGTATGACCTATGATCAAGTATTCTTGCTTGGCTCCTAAGTCAACATAATCTAATATAGGTGACCTAGTCACCGCCCATCACTAGTTAAGAATTTTGTGTGGTTTGTTCTCTATTTGCATGATCTCTCGTAACCACTCAAATCTTCTCTAGATGATGTCTTTCACTTTTCCTTTGAAAATATCTTCTTTTGTCTCCTAGAAAACAGAAACTTTGTCCCCTATTCCTTTCTTTCTGTTTTAGCCTCGGAGCCGCTGACTCAGATATCTCGGTTCTACCAAAATTGCAGACAAGCTGCACTACAAAATCTCGGTACCACCGATCTATGTGTCTTGGAGTCACCGATTTGTTTTTCTTCTCTTATTTGTCCTTCTTCTGTTACTGCGATGATCCCTTCATAAAAAAAATAAAAAATTTAAGGGGGAGAATAGCAAGCAAAACTTAGGGGGAGAAATTCTTTATTCAAGGAACACTAGATCAAAGGAGGAAAAGATTTACCAAGACCTCACTACTATTTGCCACAGGGAGAGAAGTTACCTTCAATGATTCCCTCAGCTCTTTTCTATGAACCCTACTTTCAATGACCCTTGTTCTCAAGGATCCCTTTATTGTCAATGATCCCTGCACCTACTCCTAACTTTGACCTTTTTGGAAATTAATGCCAAAGGGGGAGAAGAATAAAGCTTCATGCTAAAGGGAGAGCCAGATGCTTATGAAAAGGGAGATATGTTTTAGGGGGAGAGGAGAATATCGAAAGTTTATATTTATATAAACAAGGGGAGAATACCAACGTAGGAGGAGAAAAATATGTTTTGGAGAAACAATTTCTTGAAATAAATACATTTTTCTCCATCTATACTCAAAATATTTATTTCATTTGATTTCACATGTTAGACTTTTCTCACCCTATCCAATCCCAATATCTACATGCTGAGATTCAGGGGGAGAGGATGAACTACTACTTTCATATCTAAGGGGATAAAGCTCTAACGGATTAATGCCAAAGGGGAGACATACTAAACTTAAGGATTACTATTTTCTATATGTTCTCCATATCTTGGTACTTTTGAGTTCTATTGTCTTCATATTAGTAGAATACTCTTGTGTTTCCTAACATCGTTTCCTCCAGTGTGTTTATACTACTAGAATACTCAAGAACTCAAGGTAAGTATATGCATCACATCCTTGATCAAGATGATCTCTTGCTTCTTGCACATATTGTTTGCAAGAGTGAAGTCTTGAACAAGGATACATCTCATTCATATATATTTTGATGCATATAGCCAAGGTACACATGGCTCCCTATATCCCTTCATCCATATGTGTGTCCAGGCATTCCAAAGCAACTATCCTTTAAAGGACTGCACACATTTAGGGGGAGCAAATCTAAGTCATGTGTCTCTCAAAGTCTTCATATATCCATGCATATCTCTATTTGAAGCTTTGACTGTATGTTGTCATCAATTACCAAAAAGGGAAGGGGGAGATTGAAAGCACAACATGCTCCCTTGGTGGTTGTTATAATTCATGACAACATACATTGTCTCTTGGACTAATACTTTTATCTAGTGTATTTCAGATAATTGTCCATCGAGAGTTGGGTTGGCAAAAGGATCATGGAGATACCCCAAGATGCAAGGAAATGGATCATCTAAGCTTCAAGCAAGAAGACTCTACATCTTATATTTGGGAGAAATCGCTTTGAGTCCATAGGAAAGCCAATACTATTAAAAGGGGGTAAGGTTTTGTTGGTGAACAAAATGCTCATACGTGCACAAGTGATAGTCACCAAAGACACCCAAAAACTCTCCCACCAAAGTCTGTCCAAAGCCATATACTCAAAATCGGTGCAACCAACATTTTACACTCAGTGCCACCGATTCCAAACCCTAGACAGACTCAGCCAAACCCTAGCCACTTCGGTGCAGCCAATACTGCATTTGGTGCCACCGAGTTGGGCTGCAACCTTTCTGTTATGCAAGTTCACAGTTTTGGTCCCTCCGAGATTGTCAAATCAGCGTCACCGAGATTGGCAATCTGACCGTTGGTCACCTTATCGGTGCAACCGAGATTCCTATATCGGTCTCACCGAGATTCAAAAGTTTCCACCTTTTGGTCACTTCGGTACCATCGAGATTAACACATCAGTGTCATCGAGTTGGTCATTTTGTGTGTAACGGTTGGATTTTTGGGGATGCCTATATATACCCCTCCACCACCACCTACTCGAGACAGAAGCACTCAGAACTATGCCCATACCTATCAGTTTTCTGAGAGAGAACCACCTACCCTTGTGTTGAGATCAAGATATTCCACTCCAACCATATGGATCTTGATTTCTAGCCTCCCCAAGTTGCTTTCCACCCAATCAATCTCTTCTACCAAGACAAATCTGTGAGAGAGTGATTATGTGTTGATGAGTCTATCATCTTGAAGCACAAGAGCAAGGAGTTCATCGACATTACCGAGCCTATTATCTTTTGGAGGGTGGTGCCTCCTAGATTGGTTAGGTGTCGCTTGGGAGCCTCCTACTTGGTGTTGTGGAGTTGAACCAAGAAGTTTGTAAGGGCAAGGAGATCGCCTACTTTGTGAAGATCTACCCATAATGAGGCTAGTCCTTCATGGAAGGAAGCCTTTATGGAATAGTCAAGGTTGCTACTTCGTGGACCCTTATGGGTGGAGTCCTTCATGGACTCTCGCGACCATTACCCTCCATGGGTTGAACACTCCATAAACATGGACGTATGATAGCACCACCTATCGGAACCATGGGAAAAATCCTTGCATCTCCAATTGCGTTGGATCTCCATATCTCAACTCTTTACTTCATGTGCAATGTCTTTACTTTCCGCTACTATATTTGTTGACATGCATGTGTAGGGTATATAGACTTGCTAGTCTTGCTAAAACTTTTAAAATCTGCCAACCAATTAACTTGGGAAAAGGTTAGGTTTTTATTTTGTGCTAGTAGTCTATTCACCCCCCTCTAGACACTCTTCTAGTGATCCCTCAACGATCGGTCAAGGTCAGCGGTACGACCGGCTGAACTATAGCCATGCGCACCCGTGCGTTAGTGGTCACTGTGGCCACGTTGGGGCCCGTCATGGGGGTCTTGTCTTGTCGCTGTACCCATGTGCAGAGAGATGGGACAGGAGCTTGTCCGCCTAGGGGTCAGCGGAGGAGCCGGTTCGGAGGCAACCGACCAGGGTCGAGCTGACTCCTTGGACAGTCGGCCGTGAGCTAGTCGGCAATGTGCCCGTCGGCCGTGAGGCAGCCGAGAACGTGTTTTTTCTTGAAGCAGGGGAGAGAACCCCGTTGTTTTGGCCTACCCATGGGTAATAACCCTATTAGTAGTCCCGAAAGCCGGCAGGGGCCCACGTCCACCAGACGAAGGGGAGCCGATGGATTCCCCCATGCGGCGTCCGCCTCCAGCGCAAAGTCGAATGGCCGGCCGGGTCAGCGGCCGCTCCCCACGCCTTGGGTTCCATCACGCTGCTATGGGTCCCGGGCCAGCCCACAACACGCCACGCGGTGCGTAATGATGTCGTTGGGCGCCCGTGGGCAGACGGGACGTTGCCCTGGGCCTTGCTTGCCAGGTCACGGGCATAATCCAATAGGCCTCGGGGCGCAGGCCGAGATCTTCTGTGTCCCGACGTGACGGTTGCAGCCAGGGTGCCCACACACGCACGGAAATCCTGGGGGAGTGGGTGCAGTTAATCCCCACCTCCCCGGGTGTTGCCTCCTCATTTAAAAGGAGAAGGGTGAGGGGCGGAGGTAACCGTGCCCAATTTGCCCCCTTCGTCTTCTTCCTCCTCGCCTTCTCTGCTCCTTCACGCGTTGCCCTCCCGCCTCGCCCGTCCTTTCGCTTGCTCGCCGCCCCGCACCACCCCGATGCAGCGATGGCTGACGGCCCCTTCGGGAGCTGGGCTGGCTCTGTCGTCACGGAAGAGAGCATCGCGGAGCTCCGCCATGCCCGCATACTGCCGTCGGAGGAGCACGTGGTCGCCCGCACGCCGGGCGACGAGGTGGTGCCCAAGCCACAGGAGGGAGAGCACGTCATCTTCTCATGCCACTTCTCGGGTGGCTTCGGCCTGCTAGTCAGTCTCTTCTTCCGCCTCCTGCTGGACACCTTCGACCTCCAGTCGCATCACCTCGGCCCCAATGCCGTCCTCTATATCACGGGCTTTGTGGCTTGGGCGAGGGGTATCTTAGGATGCTCCCCTTTGTGGAGCTCTTCAAGAAACTCTTCTACCTCAAGGCGTTTGAAGAACAGCGATGAGCCGTGCGCCTACAAGGGTGTCGTGGTGTTTTGCCGCGGCTCGCGCTTCCCCCACTTTAGCCTCATGGAGTCGATTAAGGGGTGGAACCGGACCTTCTTCTACGTGAGGAACACCAACCCGCAGCATGATTACATTCGGCTGCCGGCGTTCATCAATGTTCCATCCTTTGGGGCAAATTGGTCAGGGACCACCCTGCGCGGGGCCGTGCTTCAGGAGCTAGGCTGGCTACTGGCCATGAGGAGCGGGGAGGGGCTCGTCGCCTCCGACCCGGTGGCGGCCTTCATCGCGCGCTGGGTGCTACATCTCCAGCTAAGGCCGCACCGGATCTGCGACATGCCCGACTGTCGAGACCCCTGCCGGCTGTCGACTGTCGATCTGATGCGGCTCGAGTGGCGATGCGGGTGAATGCCATCATGACCTTCCGGCTGGTGCCGAGGACTTGGTCCTTCGGCAAGGAGCCGTACGATCGGCACCACCCAACACCCCTGATACATTCCATTGGGGCGGTTTTTCTTTCTTCCCTAAAGCCTTTCGGACGGCTCCTGATCTTACTTGTCGTGCTGACCACAACTATTCGTTTGACAGAACATGCCGGACGGTCCGCACTCTAGATCTTCGAGGCGGAGCGCGCCCAGTCCGACTCCGAGGACTACGAGCTGGGAGGCAAACCCGAAGAGGGGTCGATTCCTCGGGGGAGGCCGAGGCGGCGGCCGACCCGAGAGCCAGAGGGTCCAGAGCAGCTGGTGAGTTCCCCCCTCGCTCTCGTGATCAAAGATTGGACTGATGACGACGATGATGATGACGACGTCCGGATCCTGAACGTGCCTCCCCCACAGTTCAGCAGGGCTCGTGCAGGAGAAACGAGGAGCAGCCGGCACATGCTCGGGTGGCCGGGACGTCCAGCCCGGGGAAGAGGCCGGCTAAGGAGGAGCCGGCGGTCCAGCCGCCAGCTCACAAGCGGGTGAAAGCTGCCACATCGAAGCCGTCGACGAGCACCAAGCAGGACCTGCCCGTCATCACCGGGTAAGTGTTTCTTATCTTGTGTGGGTTTCTCTCTGTGAGTCGCGTGCCGACAGAGTTCTTCCTGCTCCGGGGACCCTATCGAGCTCCATGATGTGGAGTCGATAGCCGTCCCGGTGAAGGCTGCCGACTGGCTAACCCAAGAGCACACATCCATGTTGCGTGAGGAAAAGAGGAGGCTCGCGGAGCTGCAAGCCTCGAAGTCCGGGGCCCAGGGCGGGCCCTCACGCTCCGAGGCTTCGAGCGGCGGGAGACAAAGGAGGTCCACAGACCCCGTGTGGGCATCAGACTCGGCGACGAAGTCGACTTGCATGTCGAGCCCCCGTCGAGCGAGCCGCGAGGGCCGACCACAGAGCAGGCCGCACCTCCACCCGTGGAGGAAACGACCTGACCAGGGGCGTCGGCTACGGAGCCGGCCCGCGTGGAGACCTGGCCTGTGGAACCGGCGATGACGCCGCCCATTGCCGAGCTAACCCAGGCCGACGCACCGGAGGCCCTGGTGGCTCCGGAGGCGGCACCAGAGGCACCGGCCATGGATACGGAGGTGTCGGGCACCGCAATCATCATGCCAAGCCGGCAGGAGGAGGAGGAGGCGATGGCCCTGAATGAGGGACCGTCGGTAGTCGGTTCCCGCGCCCTCGTCATTTTCAACCGCCCCCCGGCAACCGGTGCCATGAAAAATGCGGGAACAAGCAGCGAGGAGAGCCGGTCCCGGAGGTCCATGCTGGACGTGATCCGGGACTGGGAGGCGCTGGCACGTGTCCCCGCCGTCCCGCCTCCACCGGCAGGTGGCCCGGTCCCAGCACTTGGGGAGGTGGGTAGCATCCTAGCGCGGTGCCGCGAGGAGCTAGCCCGGTTCGCGGAGGTGGCCGACAATGCCCTGCGGCATGCGGAGGTAAGCCTTGCTTGTCTTTGTCGAATTTTTAAATGGGGGCACGCGAGCACACCCACTGGGTGTAGCCCCCAAGATGCTGGCCGGCTGACCAACTATGGGGCAGCCAGGCTAGATCTCCTTTCACATGCTCTTTCTTGCTTCTGTTTTCCAGTGGGGGTGCGCAAGCACACCCATTGGATGTAGCCCCCGAGATGCAGGCCGGCTGACCAGCTATGGGCAGCCGGGCCGGATCTCCTTGTGCATTCTTTTTAACCCTGGCATCATGGGGTAGGCGGGGAGCGCCTGGCGGCAGTAGCTCTTTGACGAAGTGGTCACCATCCACAACCGCGGCAAGCACGGCTTCTACCGGTTGGAGGAGGAGCTGAAGAGGGTCCAAAGTACACTTCGCCTAGTGGGGGCGTGTAGCCCCCGGGAGTCGGTCCGGCTGCTTGGCAGCCGAGCTGGGTCTTGTGTGTTTTTATTAACCCTTGCTGGTTTTGTTTCGCAGGGGAGTTGAATGCCCTTCGGGAGGAGAGGGACGGGGCGGTCTCTGAGCGGGACCGACTGATGTAGAGCGTCCAGGCGATCACCTTGGAAAGGGACCGGCTGGGTGCCATGCTGGTGGACGGGCAGGCGGCTCAAGACCTCCTAAAGGCGGACGTGGCGCGGGAGGTGTCGGCCAAGGAGAAGGCCGTTAAGGAGGTGGCTGCCGCCGCCCAACGGGCCGCTGCCCTCCAAGGCGAGGTGACCCTCCTTGAGAAGACGCTTGAAGAGCGCAAGGCTTCCCTCGCCGAGGCGGAGGCGGCGTTTGCGGGGGAGCGGGACTCGCCGCTGCACTTTTCCCTTGAACTGCACGACTCCTTCCAACGTAAGTCTTGGTTTTCTTTTTTGGCCGGACGCGTTCTTCTTGCCTTTGAGTTGCTTTTTTCTGATTCCACCCACTCTTTTCCAGAGCGCTTCCCGGAAACCCAGCGTCACGCTGAGCGCACCATGGAGGAACATCGGGAGTATCTTCGGGAGTGTGGGCGCGAGTTTGAGGAGAACGCCAGCTGGGACGTGGCGAAGCTTGGGCTAGCCATGGAGAACCAGCTGATCCATCTTGAGCACAGCGTGGAGCGGCTGAAGACGGCCGACAAGGAGGTGATCACCGCCCTGTGGATGGGTCGTGGGGCTCCAGAGAGCCGCCTGGCACTATAGCTGGAGAACGCCGTGGCCCGACTCAAGGTCTGGAAGGCGTCAGTAGCTTGAGCCGGCGCGTAGATGGCACTCCGGTCAGTCACATTGTGGTACCGTGGCGTCGACCTGGACCGGCTAGCCACCATGCGGGACGAGCCGAAGGAGGAGCGAGCGACTTGCGAGAATACCCTTGTCTGCCGGGCCAACGAGCTTGCCTCGTACGTCGACCCGGACGAGCTTCTATCGGCTCTCGGTGAGGATGGCGAGCCGGTCGCCAAGGACTCCTTTGGCAATCCCCAAGGTTCGGAGGAAAAGGAGGTCGCCGACAAGAGCACCGCTTCCAGCACCGACAACGGCGGCAGACTGTGGGAACCATGGAGGCGGACCTGAAGGCCGCCTGAGGGAGTCCTGGATTAAGGGGTCCTCGAATATTCGACCCATTGTTCATGGGCCAGACTTTATGGGCCACAAGGCAGGCATCAGATGATCTGGGACCACTTGCGCCAGGATGGAAGCTTCGAGGAGTCAAGACGTGTTCTCGAAGTTATTAGCTATAGTTAGGGAAGTTATCTCTTCGGGATGTAACCGACCATGTGTAAGCTCCGGACACCTCCGGTATCTATATAAGTTGGAGGATTTTAGGGCATAGAGAGGACAACTCATCTAGGGTTAGACATATGATCTCGAGGTAGATCAACTCTGTAATCCCTTACACCATCAATATAATCAAGCAGGACGTAGGGTATTACCTCCATTGGAGGGCCCGGACCTGGGTAATCTTGTGTCCCCTTTGTCTCCTGTTACTGTCGATCCTAGTCTCACAGTTCTGGACCCCCTACCCGAGATCCGCCGGTTTTGACACCGACATTGGTGTTTTCATTGGGAGTTCCACTGTGAGCGCCTAAGGCATCAATGGCTCACCTCATTACGAGTGGCAAGATCTGCGTCAAGGGGAGTATCACCCCTGATCAGAGTTTCACTAGCAATGACACCTTGTCGTATGCTAGCCCGATCAGCCGTCAAAGCCAGATCGGAAGGTTTCCCCCAAATCAGAGTATCAAGTTCGGAACCCTAGATTTCGTGGCTGATTCACGGGGGACACTTGTTCCAATGGAACCCTCAACCTTTGAAGAAACACGCACAAGTCCGGATGCGTTGACGTCCATGACATTATGTCACGCCCAAGATGCGCGCCTATCCATTTTAAGGCACGAGGGCCCCGCAAGGGATAGATGCGCATCTTGCCGTTAGCAAGAATAGTATCATCGCAACATACAATACTGAAAGAGATGAGTATACAAGATTGGCTTACACTCGCCACATGCTAACTCACAATGTCACTCAAATTCATATCATCAAGTTGAACACAGGGCCCGACTATGGACGAAATCAAACGATAAAAATAGTTGCAAATGATACTATCAAGCTATCCCAACGATCACGACCAGGTCCTCTACTCATTCGGATACGTCACGTACATCTTGCCTCTTTCCTCATCATATTCCCACTGGATCTGGATGAGATCATCCTACACGAACTCATCTGAACCTGTACCTGGAGTGTTGTAGTAAACTTTGAGCCACAAGGACTCAGCTATCATGTACCCGGGTATCGAGACTATTCCAGCTTAAAGGTTGGGATGGGATAAGTGTTTAGTTTGCAGCAGCACTAAGCATTTAAGGTGGCTAACTTACGCAACATGAAAAAAAATATGAGTGGCCTACGATGAACGATCGAATCTAGTATGACCTCTATGAGATCCTGAACACTTACTTACGTCAATCATAACCCCACCGTGTGCTCTCTCAGAACAGGTTCACGAGCAGAGACGATCACGGTTACTCACACAGTTGGTATATTTTAATTAGAGTTTACTTCAAGTTGACTATAACCGGGTGTTAAACAAATATCCAAGTTGCCACATAACCGCGGGGACGACTTTCCGAAAGATTTAACCCTACAGGGGTGCTCCAACTAATCCATCACAAATTAACCACACTCCGCGGGAATATCCTCGACCACGGATCTCGCGGTCATCATAGGTAATTCCAGAGGAATTCCAACACCTTGAGAAAACCCGAAGAAAGTCAGACACCACACACAAGACATTCGATAAAGGTAAAACAAATCCAGCAAGACCTCCCGACGTGTCGACGAACCCGATAAGAGCCACGTATCTCATTCTCAAGACACGACGGATGAGCGATGGTTACCACGCCAATCACCGAGTTGCCCCGGGCGGCGTTAATAAGCTGCTCTGGGTTGGACCAACACTCATTCGGAGCACTGGCCTGGGGGTTGATTAAATTATCCATGGGTTTGCAAGACCCTATGCAAATTTTATTAAGTTTTTAAGAAAATTTAGTACCAATGTTGGGTCTTGCCAGACAAGTTTTAATCTCAACCGAATAAACTAGGGGGTCCCCATAACAACCTCGAGCATGTTAGGAGCGCAAAATATGGAAAACATAACACCGGTAACATGGAACTAATGGCGGTTACAGCGGACCAAATCACTTAGCAAAAGGCCAAGCCTTCCACCAATACCAATATATATATATATATGTGCATTAAATTAAATAACAAATAATATTGTGATATCCAAATCCATGTTATCACATGGAACAACCTGCACCTATAACTACAATGCTATAAGAGAGGTTGAGCAACGGTAACTTAGCCAATCAAAGGTTTGCTAGGATATGGAGGTTAGAGGTTGTCATGGAAACATGGGGGCTGATATCAAGTGGTATGTAGCGCAATTGCAACGATAAGAGCGAGAAACTAGCAAGCAAAAATAGTATCGGGATCCGGGTACGATCATCTTGCCTGTTGGTTCTTCAGCGGAACAAGTAGCGGGATCCTCGTAGTGGTACTCTCCTGGGTCATCATACTTAGTATCAACACTCGCGTCTACCCAAGAGAAACAACAACAATAAACATCCAATCAAGATGCAATGCACAACCAAGATGATGCATGATTCATTTATGAAGAATTAACATGGCAATCCAAAACTAGCCATGTTTCACATGCAAAGTTTGTTCATTAATGAATCTGGACAGAACCTCATGTTAATTTATTTCAACATGCATGATCATGTAAAATATGGATGCTTCATGCAAAATCGATAGAAATGCATATAAAGAACGCAAGAAACGGAGTTACGGTTCTCACGATACGCTCACGACAAGGTATAGAGGCAAAATCACAAGACCACCAAGCCATGGGACAATTCTTGGCATTCCAAGGTAGCCACTAAATAGGTGATAAAAATCAATCATAATAGCCTCAAGAATCAATCAATTCCATGGAGCATATCTCCCACAAGCCAAAAAGCAATAAAACTCACAATCTGCCACAAAACAGCAACATAGCAACTTTCACAGCTCACAACTTAAGCTACAGGAACCCGACAGCCACAAACAAGAGATTTAAAGAATCTCCTCAACAAACACATCAACTTATACAACTACACAATCAGCAAAGGAGGTACACATCAATAAGCATGAAGCAATCAAGTTGACATGATGAAACAGTTTTCTGGGACGTAGTGAAAATTCCAGTTTTCCGAAATCTGAGATTATAAAGTAGCAAGTTGACAGCAGTAGTTAAATATTCTAGAGAGCTCCTATTATCATGAAAATTAACAGGATGGTATAAGGAAATATCTACTACAAATATCTAACACTGAGCATGAGCAGATTCACAACACATAACTAGATGTCACCCACTCTTCAAGGCATAAAAAATAACAGCAGATTCTCAGACTTGGTAGTTTTTTAGCATGCTGAAACAGAAACATCAAGTTGGTCACTTAGCAGCTTGTTTCCCACTTATATGGGTGGTTCTCATATTAAACAACAATACCATGGCATAGGAGGCATCAAACACTAGCACTTCCTAGTTGGCACATATCCCAAAGCAAGCATAGATTAAATCATGTAAAAATGACAAAATGACATCTCAGCTAAAATGACAGATTTATGAACTTGCTCAAAAGTGAAATCTGAGAGTTCCAATGAGTTCATTGGCTCTTCCTACCCCAAAAACATGGGTCATACTCATATGCTCATGCACACACTCCCAAACACACATACACACATGCATATGTATGCACCACACCATGTGGCACATACACACAAGCACAAACACCAAATGGTGTAATCTGCCCACACACTCATACACTTGCGTATATGTCTTAGGCATATACACATACAAACGCACACCCACTCACTACACACACCTGGGTGTGAGCATAGCATACACACACACTACAAACAAGAACATAAATACTACCCTACACATGCACACATACATACACATGCTTCATGGCACCCTGCCTACAACACACATAAGCACATACACACACGCATATGCATACACCCAAGAACACATACACTCCCCATTCACATGAGCATCATAAACGAAAACACATACATGCCTATACTCACACACACATGTCATACATGGTGCACGACACACCCACATGTGCAAACTCACATGCACACACACATGTGTATGCACCAAGCACACACACTCCAATCACAAAGGAAAACGGGGTAAAATCTACACATACAACCTGCAACAACAGAAATAAAAAAACCCCTACTCATGTTCATTTATCTACACATACATGCAATGCAATGGAGTAACAAAGAAACAAAACAAGAAAGAAAAAAACAAAAAAAACAGAAAACAAAAATGGGGAGGGGTTCGGATTCGAACCCGAGACCTCCTGGTCTCCTCCCGCACACACTACCACTGGGCTACGAACACGGCACATAACGAAAGGGGAAACCCGTAGCTCTAATACACACATGCGCTCCCTAATTGACGAAACTGACGAAAAGCACACACACACGACAGCACAACGGCGACAAAGTCCGGCGCTCCACTTCCTCACCAGCGAGGGAGAACGGAGCGGGGGAAGAGGCATCTACGGGGGGGGGGGGGGGGAACTAGAATCTCACTGCAGGCCTACCGAAGGCGAAGACGACGACGGAGGCGGTCGAAGACGGATGCCGGAGAGGAAGCAGAGCAGATGTTGGCGCGGACATCTCTGACGAAGACGACGAAGAGGCCGTCGCCATAGAGCCCCTCCACGGCTCCTAGCGGCGGAAATGGATTGCGGGGAGGATTCCCGCGCTCCTGGATGCCATGACCAAAGACGAGGTCAACGGAGGTGACCGGAGAATGCCGACGAAGTCCTTTGAAACTCACTGCCTACTCTGAACTTACCTGACGGAGGGAGAGAAAAGAGAGGAAGCAGAGGGGAAGGGGAAGGAGGCGGTGGCGAGGAGGAACCAAGGTTAAATAGGAGGGGGATGCGAGGCTTGGCGTGGCCATGGTGGCCATGTGCGCCTCTCCACAAAGGAGGAACGCGCCGGAGGAAGAAAAAGGAGGGGGAAAGGTGAGGCTGACGAGCGGGCCCCAGGCATTGTCTCGCTGGAAAGGAGGGAGACGACGACGCGCGCGGGAAGGCTGGAACTTGCTGGGCTGCGCTGGAAGGAAGCCCACCCACTCTCTCTCTCTAAATTAAAAGAACACCGAAAAGGTTTCCCTTTATAAAGCAAAGCCACTCAAGAATAAATCCCTAGATATTTTTTTAAAAGGTTTTGCACAAAACAAAAATACCTTTGTTGAGGAAATATTATGCACTATTTAATAAAATTATCAAATTGATTTATTGGACAAATAATTTTTAATAATCTTAAAATAACAGCTCCTGTTTCACAAAGCCCAAAATCAAACAACCCCCAAATAGCAAGAGCACCATACTCTAAATTCATAATGTTACTAGGGCTACCTCTTGAACATATTTAATCATAATAATAAACAAGTTAAATCTGCTGTGAAATAATATGGGAAGAAAGGCATTATGGTGATGTTTTAGTAGGAAGACAAGAGAGGGGAAGAGTAGAAGTTGCTCACTTGCACCAACCACAAACAAACCACAAACAACTCACACCACATACAAGTCACACTCACAAGCATCACACCATTCCAAGACACATGAAAGCAAGCATGGCAAGATGGATGCTATGATGGATGATATGATGCATGAATGCAAACAACACATGGATGGCAAGTTGCAAAACATATCATAGCTCATGACACAAGGTCCATACAATGGGTTACATGCCAAATAAGGTAGGGACAACACTTGGGCTGTCACAACTCTCCCACACTACATGAGGACCTTGACCCGAGATCTAGGAACGGAAGAAGTCCGAAAATTCGGAACGGAGCAGGTCCTTGAGGAATGATGAGAGCACTTCACCTTGAGGAATTTGATAGACTTGTTGCGAGTCTTACGCTCAGTTTCTTCAAGAATTGCAACTGGGTGCTCACGATAAGAGAGATCTGCTTGGAGATCAATGTCCTGGAGGTCAATGGTTCGCTCAGGAGTCTTGAAGCATCTCCGGAGCTGAGAAACATGGAAGTCATCGTGCACATTTGCGAAATTTGGAGGAAGCTCTAGTTGATATGCAAGACCCCCTCTCTTGCCAACAACTTTGAACGGACCAACAAAACAAGGAGCTAGCTTCCCTTTAATTCCAAACCGCTGAGTGCCCTTCATGGGAGAGACTTAAGATAGACTAGATCATCCACTTGGAATGAAACATCCAGATGTTTTTTTTTATCATAATAGCTCTTCTGTCGCGACTGAGCTACTTTGAGTCTCTCGCGAATGACATGGCACATTTCTTTTGCTTCAGTGATCATGTCATTGCCCAATATCTGACGCTCACCGGTTTCAGACCAGTTAAGCGGGATACGACACTTTCTACCGTAGAGAATCTCGAAAGGGGCCTTGCCTGAACTAGCTTGGAAGCTATTGTTGTATGAGAATTCTGCATATGGAAGGCAGTCTTCCCACTTCATGCCGAATGAAATCACATAGGCTTTGAGCATATCTTCAAGGATCTGATTGACTCTCTCAACTTGACCACTTGTCTGCGGATGGAACGCAGTGCTGAAATGGATCTTGGTACCAATAACAGTCTGGAAGGACTCCCGAAACTTGGAAGTAAAGAGGCTTCCATGGTCAAAAGAGATGAGCTAAGGAATACCATGCAAAGACACTATCCTTGACGTATACAACTCTACAAGCTGAGCTGCCGAGATAGATTCTTTGACCGGCAGGAAATGAGCAACTTTTGATAGCTTGTCGATAACCACAAAGATGGCATCGTTGCCTCTCTTGGAGTTCAGAAACCCAGTGACGAAATCCATCTCAACATGATCGAATTTCCACTCTAGGATAGGCAAAGGCTAAAGAAGACCTGCTGGACGTTGATGTTCCGCCTTCACTCTGTGACAAACATCACACTCGTTCACGAACTGAGCAATTTCACATTTCATGCGAGTCCACCTGAAGGTTTGCTTGAGATCCTGATACATCTTTGAACTGCCTGGATGAATGGATAGAAGATAATTGTGTGCTTCGTCCATGATAACCTTTTTGAGATCACCTTTTGGAACCACAAGACGGTCCTTAAAGAACAAGGTATCTTTGTCATCAACGCGAAAGCACTTATACTTCAGAATGCTCTTGGCCACACCTTTCTTCACTTTCTTCACCATAGCGTCAAGAAGCTGCGCTTGGCGAACCTGATCTTCCAGAGTCGGAGAGACTTGAAGATTTGCAAGAAATCCTTGCGGAATCATCTGAAGGTTGAGCTTGCGGAAGGCTTCACAAAGCTCGGGTTGAAGAGGCTTCAAGATGAGACTATTGCAGTACGCATTACGGCTGAGCGCGTCTGCAATGAGATTTGCTTTCCTAGGAGTATACTCAATGCTTGGATTGAAGTCCTCAAGCATTTCCACCCAACGAGACTGCCGAAGATTGAGATTGGATTGAGTGAAAATGTACTTCAAGCTCTTGTGATCACTCTACACGTCAACTGGTCTACCCAACAACAAATGCCTCCAAGTCATTAGAGCATGCACAACTACCGCCAACTCAAGATCATGAGTGGGGTAGTTCTTCTCGGAAGGCTTCAACTGACGCGAGGTATAAGAAACAATCTTCTTGTCTTGCATGAGAACACCACCAAGACCTTGGAGAGAAGCATCACAGAAAACTTGCAAAGGCTTAGACTGCTTAGGAGGAACAAGAACTGGAGCTGACGTCAGTCTCTGCTTGAGCGTATTGAACGCTACATCACACTCAGGAGACCAAACATACTTGACACTCTTCTGGAGGAGATTGGACAGAGGCTTGGCAATTTGAGAGAAGTTCTCCACGAACCTTCTACAATAATTGGCGAGCCCGAGGAAGCTCCGAAGCTGCTTCACATTTTGAGGAGGTTCCCACTTCAAGATTGCCTCAACTTTCTCAGGGTGCACTTTAATTCCCTCGGTAGAGATGACATGCCCGAGGTACACCACTTCATTGAGCCAGAACTCGCACTTGGAAAACTTGGCATAAAATCGATGCTCTCTTAACTTGTCAAGCACAAGGCGGAGATGCTCTGCATGCTCTTCTTCTGTCTCCGAGAACACAAGGATATCATCCACATAGACCAAGACAAATTCATTCTTGAAAGGAGAGAAAATGAAATTCATCATTCTTGAGAAGGTTGGAGGAGCATTAGCAAGACCAAACGACATGACGGTGTACTCATAAGAGCCAAAACTTGACCTGAAAGCAGTCTTGGGAATGTCTTCTTCGCGAATGTGAATCTGATGATAACCCATGCGAAGATCAAGCTTCGAGAAAACCTTGGCACCTTTCAGTTGTTCAAACAACTCATTGATGTTGGAAAGTGGGTACTTGTTTCTGATTGTCTTCTTTTTCAATGGCCGGTAGTCAACACAAAGACGATCCATGCCATCCTTCTTCTTGACAAACAAAACTCCACAACCCCACAGAGAAGAGCTTAGTCTGATCAGACCCAGACATTCTTGCTCATCTAGCTGCTTCTTCAGCTCTTTTAGCTCTTCGGGGCCAAGTTTATATGGGCGCTTGCAGACCGGTTCAGTTTCGGGCTCGAGATCAATCACGAACTCGACTGGCTGGTGCGGAGGTATTCCTGGCAATTCTTCTGGAAAGACATCTTCATACTCACAAACCATCGGAATTTGAGAAATCGCCGAGATTTCACCCTTCTCATTAAGAGCAAAGAGACGGATTGTGTCATCGCAAGCCGTGAAAATAATCACGTCTTCTGAAGGATGAGTCAGCTTGACTTCTTTTGCTTTGCAATCAATATGAGCCTTATTCATAGCCAGGAAGTCCATGCCCAGAATGAGATCAATATCAGAATTCCCAAGAACAATTGGAGAAGCCAGAAAAGAATAATTGCCCATCATTATAGAAGCATCCTGAACAATCATATGCGAACTCATGCGCATCCTCGGAGAAACCACACGAAAAGGACTAGCTAAATGCTCCACTGAAAACTCATGCATAGCGACAAAAGGCTTGGATATGAATGAATGCGATGCACCAGAATCAAATAACACTTTTGCAGGAATAGAATTAACTAAGAGATTACCCATAATCACATCATTGGACTGCTCTGCTTCAGGTGCATTCACCATATTCACTCTTGTGGTCTTGGGATTATGCTTCACCATAGCATTGCATGGAGGCTTGACAGGAGGAGGAGGCGGAAGACGCCGCTGGTTGCACTTGTTAGCATAGTGACCCTTCTGGACACACTTGTGATAAGTCACCTCAGAAAGCGGACGAACATTGCCTGGAGGAGGAACAAGAACAGCCTTGGACGCCTGGGTTCTCTACTAGAATCCTGGGTTGGGTGGGTGGGAAGAACCACGACCACCAAACTGCTTCTGCTGCTGAGGAGGGTGAAATGGAAGAGGATTTGGCGCCCAATACTTCTACTGCTTGGGAACCATCTGAGAGCCAGAAGAAGAAGAATATGAATCCCTTGAACGCTTCTTGGAGTTCTCCAACTTGAGCTGAGCTGCTTGGACCTTCAAAGCCATGTTGTAGAACTGATCGAACTCCCGAGGATCTTGAAGAACTAGGCCTGGCAGAAGCTCATCCTTGAGACCACCTCTGAACTGATAGATCATAGCTATGTCATCTGGAACATCTTGCTTGGCATAACGGGCTAGATTCTGGAACTCGACGTTGTACTGGTAGACAGACTTGCTTCCCTGCTTCAGGTGCTTGAACTTCTCACACATCTCCTCGACAAAGCTTGTCGAAATGTAATGAGCCCTGAAGTCACGACGGAAATCGTCCCAAGTAACAACACGTTCGCCCTGGAATCCTTGTATTGCTGCCACCAATCAGCTGCTTGACCCTTGAGCTGGACTGATGCAAATCTGACAAAGTACTCTGGCCTGACATTGTTGCACTTGAAATGCTTACTCATATCACGAAGCCAATCATCAGCATCAAAAGGCTGCTCACAACAGGTGAAAGACTTGGGCTGGTTGGCAAGGAACTGATTGCGCATTGCGAACTGAGACTGATTCTGAAAATTCCCTTTAAAACCTTGCTGACTCTGCTCCCTTTCTTGCAACAGTCTGAGCAACATCTGAGTGTTCGCATTGGTTGCGGCCATCACAGCTTGCCAAGCTTCTGGAGGAGGAGGCAGAGGAGGCGGCGGCGGGGGTGGTGGTGGAACATCAGTCTGCTCCTCACCACGACCCGGATTGTTGCGAG
Organism: Hordeum marinum; assembly: GCA_022496015.1. Lineage (NCBI taxonomy): Eukaryota > Viridiplantae > Streptophyta > Magnoliopsida > Poales > Poaceae > Hordeum > Hordeum marinum. The sequence goes on along the minus strand of CM039675.1, from coordinate 368,798,762 downwards.
TTGGTGGAGCCATCCTGAAGATGGACAACACGCATTAGCACCTCATTGATAAGCTGAATCAATTGCTTGAAAGAAATGAACAAACAAATAACAACACAACCTTCCTACTGAAAAATTAGTAAGAATGCTTCTTCGGTTCATGATAACATCATCAGATATAAAAAGCCACTTGCAATAAAACAAAAGTATTTAGATAAGCGCTCGAAACAAATGTACATTCCCATATACATCTGAAGAAGATGATCCTAGATGACTACAAGATTTCCCACCTATGAACTTCTGAACACTTTCTGGTTATGCAATCCGGTGTGGGGGATACAAGGAGGAAATATCTCACACAACTAACAATCCTACACCCCAACTGTATCCATCCTTCAACACATAACCAGAGGCTTTTGCAAACTCATCTAATCTCGAATCCTCGAACTCACAACGATACTAACCATGGTGGTACCCCGGACGTCTCCCTAGTACTGGGTGACTCCAACCTTATCTCACCACGATAAGTATTGAAGTAATTTCGAACACTCTCTGTCCTGATATATCAAGGAAGTTGAATGATAACGATGTGCCAACATTCCCTGGAGCTTGAATCCCCGGAAGAAATCAAGTCAGACAGGAGGCACCAAGAGACAACCCTGTCACATCGGTATCATATAGACTCCAAAATACCCGCGTGATCCTAAATTTTTTTTGAGCAAGAAGAGGAGTAGAATCAAAATTCCTAAGTCAGAAACCTCACGAGAGCAAAGGAGAGGAGTAAAAAGAATCCTACTCTCCAATATAACTAAACTCAAAATAGTTTTCACTAGACATGACTCGGCCAAGTCCGAACAAGCAAAGGCTCCTATGGTCGTATGGCTCTGAATACCAACTTGTCACGCCCAAGATGCGCGCCTATCCATTTTAAGGCACGAGGGCCTCGCAAGGGATAGATGTGCATCTTGTCGTTAGCAAGAATAGTATCATCACAACATACAATACTGAAAGAGATGAGTATACAAGATTGGCTTACACTCGCCAGATGCTAAATTACAATGTCACTCAAATTTATATAATCAAGTTGAACACATGGCCCGACTACGGACGAAATCAAATGATAAAAACAGTTGCAAATGATACTATCAAGCTATCCCAAAGATCACGACCAGGTCCTCTACTCATCCGGATACGTCACGTACATCCTACCTCTTTCCTCATCATATTCCCACTGGAGCTGGGTGAGATCATCCTGCACGAACTCATCTGAACCTATACCTAGAGTGTTGTAGTAAACTGTGAGCCACAAGGACTCAGCTATCATATGCCCGGGTACCGAGACTATTCCAGCTTAAAGGTTGGGATGGGATAAGTGTTTAGTTTGCAGCAACACTAAGCATTTAAGGTGGCTAACTTACGCAACATGAAAAATAAATATGAGTGGCCTACGATGAACGATCAAATCTAGTATGACCTCAATGAGATCCTGAACACTTACTTACGTCAATCATAACCCCACCGTGTTCTCTCTCGGAATAGGTTCACGAGCAGAGGCGATCACGGTTACTCACACAGTTGGTGTATTTTAATTAGAGTTTACTTCAAGTTTACTATAACCGGGTGTTAAACAAATATCCAAGTTGCCACATAACCATGGGCACGGCTTTCTGAAAGATTTAACCCTGTAGGGGTGCTCCAACTAATCCATCACAAATTAACCACACTCCGCGGGAATAGCCTCGACCACGGATCTCGCGGTCATCATAGGTAATTCCAAAGGAATTCCAACACCTCGAGAAAACCCGAAGAAAGTCACATTCCACACGCAAGACATTCGATAAAGGTAAAACAAATCCAGCAAGACCTCCCGACGTGTCGACGAACCCGATAAGAGCCGCGTATCTCGTTCTCAGGACACGACGGATGAGCGATGGTTACCACGCCAATCACCGAGTTGCCCCGGGCAGCGTTAATAAGCTGCTCTGGGTTGGACCAACACTCATGCGAAGCACTGGCCCGGGGGTTGATTAAATTATCCACGGGTTGGCAAGACCCTATGCCAATTTTATTAAGTTTTTAAGCAAATGTAGTACCAATGTTGGGTCTCGCCAGACAAGTTTTAATCTCAACCGAATAAACCAGGGGGTCCCCATAACAACCCCGAGCATGTTAGGAGCGTAAAATATGGAAAACATAACACCGGTAACAAGGAACTAATGACGGTAACAGCGGAACAAATCACTTAGCAAAAGGCCAAGCCTTCCACCAATACCAAGATATATATGTGCATTAAATTAAATAACATATAATATTGTGATATCCAAATCCCTGTTATCACATGGAACAACCTGCACCTGCAACTACAATGCTATAAGAGGGGCTAAGCAGCGGTAACTTAGCCAATCAAAGGTTTGCTAGGATATGGAGGTTAGAGGCTGTCATGGCAACATGGGGGCTGATATCAAGTGGTAGGTAGCGCAATTGCAACGATAAGAGCGAGAAACTAGCAAGCAAAAGTAGTATCGGGATCCGGGTACGATCATCTTGCCTGTTGGTTCTTCAGCGGAACAAGTAGCGGGATCCTCGTAGTGGTACTCTCCTAGGTCCTCATACTTAGTATCAACACTCGCGTCTACCCAAGAGAAACAACAACAATAAACATCCAATCAAGGTGCAATGCACAACCAAGATGATGCATGATTCATTTATGAAGAATTAACATGGCAATCCAAAACTAGTCATGTTTCACATGCAAAGTTTGTTCATTAATGAATCTGGACAGAACCTCATGTTAATTTATTTCAACATGCATGATCATGTAAAATATGGATGCATCATGCAAAATCAATAAAAATGCATATAAAGAACGCAAGAAACGGAGTTACGGTTCTCACGATACGCTCACGACAAGGTATAGAGGCAAAATCACAAGACCACCAAGCCATGGGACAATTCTTGGCATTCCAAGGTAGCCACTGAATAGGTGATTAAAACCAATCACAATAGCCTCAAGAATCAATCAATTCCATGGAGCATAGCTCCCACAAGCCACAAAACAATAAAACCCACAATCTGCCACAAAACAGCAACATAGCAACTTTCACAGCTCACAACTTAAGCTACAGGAACCCGATAGCCACAAACAAGAGATTTAAAGAATCTCCTCAACAAACACATCAACTTATCCAACTACACCATCAGCAAAGGAGGTACACATCAATAAGCATGAAGCAATCAAGTTGACATGATGAAACAGTTTTCTGGGACGTAGTGAAAATTCCAGTTTTCCGAAATCTGAGATTATAAAGTAGCAAGTTGACAGCAGTAGTTAAATATTCTAGAGAGCTCCTATTATCATGAAAATTAACAGGATGGTATAAGGAAATATCTACTACAAATATCTAACACTGAGCATGAGCAGATTCACAACACATAACTAGATGTCACCCACTCTTCAAGGCATAAAAAATAACAGCAGATTCTCAGACTTGGTAGTTTTTTAGCATGCTGAAACAGAAACATCAAGTTGGTCACTTAGCAGCTTGTTTCCCACTTATATGGGTGGTTCTCATATTAAACAACAATACCATGGCATAGGAGGCATCAAACACTAGCACTTCCTAGTTGGCACATATCCCAAAGCAAGCATAGATTAAATCATGTAAAAATGACAAAATGACATCTCAGCTAAAATGACAGATTTATGAACTTGCTCAAAAGTGAAATCTGAGAGTTCCAATGAGTTCATTGGCTCTTCCTACCCCAAAAACATGGGTCATACTCATATGCTCATGCACACACTCCCAAACACACATACACACATGCATATGTATGCACCACACCATGTGGCACATACACACAAGCACAAACACCAAATGGTGTAATCTGCCCACACACTCATACACTTGCGTATATGTCTTAGGCATATACACATACAACGCACACCCACTCACTACACACACCTGGGTGTGAGCATAGCATACACACACACACTACAAACAAGAACATAAATACTACCCTACACATGCACACATACATACACATGCTTCATGGCACCCTGCCTACAACACACATAAGCACATACACACACGCATATGCATACACCCAAGAACACATACACTCCTCCACTCACATGAGCATCATAAACGAAAACACATACATGCCTATACTCACACACATGTCATACATGGTGCACCACACACCCACATGTGCAAACTCACCTGCACACACACATGGGTATGCACCAAGCCCACAAACTCCAATCAAAAAGGAAAACGGGGTAAAATCTACACATACAACCTGCAACAACAGAAATAAAAAACCCCTACTCATGTTCATTTATCTACACATACATGCAATGCAATTGAGTAACAAAGAAACAAAACAAGAAAGAAAAAAAGAAAAAATAAACAAAAAAAAATGGGGAGGGGTTCGGATTCGAGCCCGAGACCTCCCGGTCTCCTCCCGCACACACTACCACTGGGCTACGAACGCGACACTTAACCAGAGGAGAAACCCGGAGCTCTAATACACAGATGCGCTCCCTAATTGACGAAACTGACGGAAAGCACACACACACGACAACACGATGGCGACAAACTCCGACGCTCCACTACCTCACTGGCGAGGGAGAAAGGAGCGGGGGAAGAGGCATCTATGGGGGGAACTAGAATCTCACCGCAGGCCTACCGAAGGCGAAGACGACGACGGAGGCGGTCGAAGACGGATGCTGTAGAGGAAGCAGAGGAGACGACGGCGCGGACGTCTCCGACGAAGACGACGAAGAGGCTGTCACCATAGAGCCCCTCCGCGGCTCCTAGCAGCGGAAATGGATCGCGGGGAGGATTCCCGCGCTCCTGGACGCCATGGCCAAAGACGAGGTCGACGGAGGCGACCGGAGAACGCCGGCGAAGTCCTCTGAAACTCACTCCCTACTCTGAACTTACCTGACGGAGGGAGAGAAAAGAGAGGAAGCAGAGGGGAAGGGGAAGGAGGCGGTGGATAGGAGGAACCCTAGAGGGGCACAGACGCCCAGGGTTAAATAGGAGGGGGAGGTGAGGCTTGGCATGGCCACAGTGGCCATGTGCGCCTCTCCATAGAGGAGGAACGCGCCGGAGGAAGAAAAAGGAGGGGGAAAGGCAAGGCTGACGAGCGGGCCCCAGGCGCTGCCTCATTGGAAAGGAGGGAGACGACGACGCGCGCAGGAAGGCTGGGCCGCGCTGGAAAGAAGCCCACCCACTCTCTCTCTCTCTAAATTAAAAGAACACCGAAAAGGTTTCCCTTTATAAAGCAAAGCCACTCAAGAATACATCCCCAGATCTTTTTTTAAAAGGTTTTGCACAAAACAAAAATACCTTTGTGGAGGAAATATTATGCACTATTTAATAAAATTATCAAATTGATTTATTGGACAAATATTTTTTAATAATCTTAAAATAACAGCTCCTATTTCATAAATACCAAAATCAAACAACCCCCAAACAACGAGAGGACCATACTCTAAATTCATAATGTTACTAGGGCTACCTCTTGAACATATTTAATCGTCATAATAAACAAGTTAAATCTGCTGTGAAATAATATGGAAAGAAAGGCATTATGGTGATGGTTTAGTAGGAAGACAAGAGAGGGGAAGAGTAGAAGTTGCTCACTTGCACCAACCACAAACAAACCACAAACAACTCACACTACATACAAGTCACACTCACAAGCATCACACCATTACAAGACACATGAAAGCAAGCATGGCAAGATGGATGCTATGATGGATGATATGACGCATGAATGCAAACAACACATGGATGACAAGTTGCAAAACATATCATAACTCATGACACAAGGTCCATACAATGGGTTAAATGCCAAATAAGGTAGGGACAGCACTTGGGCTGTCACACATTAGGTCCCGTGGTGGAACGGAATGTAGATCCGCTTCGGCGCGACTCTGGAACCATCACACCACTTGAAGAATCTACTTGTATCAGCGACATGCACCCTACCATCGCTTTGTTCTTAAATGAATTATTCGATCGGCTTGAAGCAATGCGTATACCGGATGACCAGGTTCCGATCTATGATCGGCTTGGGATTAAACCTGATAATAGGGAGATTCACATCCCAACTGTCACCCACCTTGTCGCTACTGTCGAGTGTCCGGTTGCGGACTCGTCCGGACAGCCAGAATTGAAGACAGTTTACACCCTAGTCTCTAACGAGCCAGGCACCGGGGATTACCTTAAAGCCAGGCCCTCATCGGTCCCAGATCTATGCCACAATTTGGAGTTTGTATTCCTGAATACCCCGAACACTAAACGTGACGTAGATTCCAATTTTTGCCCACCCACCGCCCAGGATGACAATCCCGGTTTTTCATCGAAGCCCGTATCTCCGGACTTCCAAGACATAAAAAACTGCGAGGATAATTAGTCCACCACTTTTGGGCAATACTCCTACTCGCTAGGAGTAGAGTAAAAGGTCTTAGCGACCAAGACTTAACGACAATGTTCATTTGCAATTGACACGACAAGGGTATTCTTAATGCCCTAGCCCGCCGACGTATAAGCGATTTCTCGGACCTATCTGAGTTAGTACAGAAGTACTGCGCCATGGAGAGTGTCTTGCAATTCGAGCGGCTGTTCTCGGAACCAAAATCCTCCGAACACCCTAGAGGAGCTTGGAAAAACAGGATACCTCCAAATCGGCCTGCCAGGTATGAACCCGTCGAAAAAAGAAACAAACCCCTTTTAGGGGCCAGCACTATCCTCGACGGGCTTTTGAATAAACCCTGCCCCATACATTCCGTATTACTAAATACGAACCCAACGCACAGCCTTCGAGCTTGCTAGGTCGTCAGGCAAGTTGCAAAAAGCGGCGAGGCCATCCTACATACCTATGTCGAGTGGATGTTCTCCTTCGCCGCCCAAATTTAATGCCGAAGTCCTTACTGTCTATGAAATCTTTCCCTCGAGGAACAAATCCAAGAGAGTTCTTAAGGAGCACAAGCAAGTCTACCACGTGGCAGCCGCTAGCCCATGGGCATATGTACCAATTACTTTCGGAGACACTAACCGGCCGCCCATTCTTCCCGGTCACTCACCGGCCGCTCTAGTCTTGAATCCCATAATTGATGGATACAGACTACATAAAGTACTAATGGACGGCAATAGTGGTCTTAACCTCATTTACGAGGCCACTCTGGAAAAAATGCAGTTTGGCCGATCCCGCATCAAACGTAGCAACACAACATTCCGGGGAATTATCCTAGGAAAGGAGGCACGTTGCTCCGGATGCATCGTACTGGACGTTGTGTTTGTTACACCCGAAAACTACCGTTCCGAAGAACTTCTCTTCCACACCGCCCCCTTCCCAAGTGGCTATCATGCCCTATTGGGACACGACGCCTTCACAAAGTTCCAGGCTATACCCCATTATGGGTATATAAAACTAAAAATGCCAGGACCAAACAGAGTGATCGCGATCGCCGGTGATCCGAACATAGCCCTTCAGGCCAAAAACAAAACGGCAACATTCTCCCTCGAGGCACTGACAAAAACTTTCGCCGCCAAAGAATTGACCGCTCTGCGGTCGACAATCAATAGAGACGATATGATCCTCAGCAAAAGACCCAAGTCTACATCCTTCAAGCCCGCAGAGGAAATCATAAAATTTCAGGTGCACCCAACGGACCCGAATAAGACAGCGTCCATCGGAGCCCAACTCGATCCCCTCATGGACGAGGCTCTGCGGCATTTCCTTCGCGAGAACTGGGACATTTTTGCCTGGCATCCTTCCGATATGCCCGGAATCCCACGTCGGCTAGCCGAACATAGTCTAAACATTATTCCAGGCTTTAAGCCCGTAAAACAGACTCTGTGCCGCTTCTTCGAGCCCAAATAGCAAGCCATGGGTGAAGAATTAGTCAAATTGCTTGAGGCCAGATTTATTCGGGATATTAAACACCCCGATTAGCTGGCAAACCTAGTGATGGTACCTAAGAAAGACAAGTCCTAGCGGCTATGTGTCGATTTCAAAGACCTTAATAAAGCATGTCCCAAGGACCCTTTCCCCTTACCACGCATAGACTAGATCATCGATGCCACAGTCGGACATGACTTGTTGTGTTTCCTCAACGCTTACTCCGGATACCATCAAATTAAAATGAAGGAATATGATCAAGCTGCTACGACATTCATCACCCCCTACGGGCTATTCTGCTTCAACACAATGCCTTTCCGGCTAAAAAAACGCTAGGGCCACATACTAGCGCATGATCCAAACCTGCCTCTCTACACAGGTCGGCAAGACTATCGAGGCATACGTAGATGATGTGGTAATCTAAAACAAACACATTGACCAGTTGATCGATGACTTACGCCAAACTTTTGCTAATTTACGCGAATATGATATACGGCTCAATCCGGAAAAATGTGTATTCGGAGTTCCCTCTGGTAAGCTGCTTGGATCCATCGTCTCCCATAGAGGAATAGAGGCAAATCCAGCTAAAATTCGTGCTCTATCAGAGCTTACAATCCCCACAGAACTGAAACATGTCCAGAGGCTAGCCGGGTGCGTAGCGGCGTTAAGCCGCTTTATCTCCCGCCTCGGCGAAAAAGCTCTGCCGCTCTACAAGATGTTGAAATGGACCCACAATTTCGAATGTACCGATGAAGTAGCGGCTGCGTTGGAAGAAATCAAAGCAATACCGGCAACCAACCCCATACTCACGGCACCAGGCGTCGGTGAGCCCATGTTGTTATACATATCAACCACCAACAAGGTCGTCAGTGTAGTGCTTGTCATTGAACGAGAGGAGGAGGGGCATAAATTCTGGACTCAAAAGCCGGTATACTATGTGTCAGAAGTGCTAACGCAGTGCAAGTCCAGATATCCGCATTGTCAAAAAATTGCCTATATAGTATTCATGGCATCGAGGAAACTTCAACACTACTTCCTAGAGTGCGTGATGACGGTAGCATCGGAGGTCCCCTTGAACGATATAACCAAAAACAAGGATGCCACCGGCCGCATTGCCAAATGGGCCATCGAGCTCCTCCCCTTTGAAATAACCTACAAGCCACGTCGTGGCATTAAATCATAGGTGCCAGCGGACTTTCTGGCTGAATAGACGGAGGCCGAACTCCCCAAGGAATACAGTGCATACTCGCATTGGACAATGCACTTTAGCAGCTCCAAAACCTTGGCCGGACTGGGGGCTAGGGTTGTCCTCACATCCCCCATTGGCGACAATGTGCGATACGTGTTGCAAATCATGTATGCGGACTCCAACAATGCAGCCGAATACAAGGCCCTCCTTCATGGCCTCCGAATGGCTGCATCGATGGGCATACGCCACCTAGAGGTATGGGGAGACTCCAACTTAGCCATCTACCAAATCAACGGCGAATTTGACACTAAAAATCCAAAGATGGTGGCATACAGAAACGCCATCCTCAAGATATCAGCTCGGCTTGAGGGGATAGAATTTCACCATGTCGCTCACGACAACAACCATTCTGCCGACATATTGGCTTGTATAGGAGCCAAGCGTGATCCTGTCCCAAAGAACACTTTTCTGGAATAGCTTTTTAAGTCTTTCGTTGTGTCGTAGGACTATGAAAATGGCACCGTTCCGAATACATCGAACGTGGTTGTCCCCCCTGTCAAAGAACCAAACGACCAAATAATTGGCGGCTCCATAATAAATGAAACACCTTCGGCTCACGAGGTAATGGCAATAATTGCACCTTGGACAGAGCCCTTCCTTGCCTACCTTCTTCGAAAGGAACTCCCCGACGACCAGACGGAGGCACGACGCATAGTTCGGCGCTCCAAGGCCTACAAGATTCACGAGGGAGAGTTATACAAGAAACGCACAATTGGTGTACTACAACGGTGCATATCCGAGGAAGAAGGGCGGGAGCTTCTCGCCAAAGTACATGCAGGCATAGGCGGCCATCACGCCGCGACAAGAGCCTTAGTAAGCAAGGCCTTCCAAGACGGTTTATTCTGGCCCATAGCTCGGATGGACGCACAATCACTTGTCAAGCACTGCGTGGGGGTGTCAACTCTTTGCAAATCAAAGTCAGATGCCTCCAACAACTCTTTGGACTATTCCGATCACTTGGCCTTTTGCGGTCTGGGGGCTTGACATGGTCGGACCCCTTAAATGGGGGACCAAGAAAAAAAATACCTGTTGGTCATGGTCGACAAGTTCACCAAATGGATAGAGGCAAAGCCCGTTAAGTCAGCTAAGTCCGGACCAGTTATAGACTTCATATCCGGTGTAGTACACCATTACGGTGTACCGCACAGCATAATAATAGATAATGGATCTAACTTTACGGCCCAAGAGGTCAAGGACTGGTGCGCAAAAATGGGCATTAAGCTCGATTAAGCATAAGTCTACCATCCGAAGACTAATGGACAATTCGAACACGCCAATGGTCTCATCATGAGCGGCATTAAGCCACGGTTGGTTCGATCTCTTCATGACTCCGACTGTCATTGGGTTGAGGAGCTCGACTCCGTTCTATGGGGCCTGCATACCACCCCATATAGATCAACAGGCTTCACACCATTCTTCGTGGTCTATGGGGCTAAGGCAGTCCTCCCCTGTGACATTATTCATGATGCACCCCGAGTGTGCATGTACGAGGAAAAGGAAGGCGAGTTGGATTGGCAGGACGACCTAGACACCTTGGAGGGAGAACGCGACATAGCTCTGGCTCGCTCTACACTTTATCAGCAGCAAGCGCGACGCTACCAGAGTAGGGAGATCAGGGCACAAGCATACAATGTAGGTGAACTCGTCCTACGGCTCCTGGAGAAGCAGAAACATAAACTCAACCCCAAGTGGGAGGGTCCCTTCATCATCGACGAAGTACTCGTGGGAGGAGCCTATCGCCTTCGGAACTCATTTGATAATCGACTTGAACCAAACCCATGGAACACGTATCGTCTATGGCGCTTGTACGGATAGAGCGGTCCTTTCCAAATTCCCGCAAATTTAATTTTTTTCTCTTTGTATTTTTTTCCTTTCCCTCCCACTTTGCTGTTGGATAGGATCGATTTTCTTCTTCCTATGTTTGGTTAAACCGATCCTGCACTAAGGTTATCGGCATACACCATAGAGTGTTACATCCGAACACAGCACGAGGGGGCTCCTTCAAGTAGCCATACTTTTCTATTACAATTCTCGCCCGCACCAGTCGGGCACACATGTTTCTTTTGTCATGTTTTAGTCATCATATGCATCAATTCGAACTAAGACTTTGCCAAGCTGGGTTGCCTCGCTCCTGTGGTTACTCTATACGTTCCGGCTTGTTCGGCTAGAGAGTAAAGGGAGCACCTCTGCGATTGTTACGACCGGGTCATCCGGACACGTACCTCAGACGGGTGAAGCCGAAAGCTAGCTATCTTACGTAGACAATTGGCCGGCTTTGATGGAAACACCCTATATGGCTCTGGTTGCTATTTCTGTTGTTTGGAACTTTTATTCCCAAAGAACACTTAGTTGCATACTATAAGTATGCGGATTTCCTATCAACGCTCTTCATAGAACCCCGACGAAAGGTATCGATAGTGGTACTATTTGATCAGAAGATGTTTCTTACGCTACGTCATAATATAACATATCTTTCTGTGTGATTTCTGTCTGTTCGCACCACATGGCCGGATTGCCTGGTTCCCCGAATACAGTTCGCTCTTGGGCGAAGGATTAATAAGGAGGAACACTCCCGAGCTTTTCGCATGGGAGGGAGAAGCCGATGGCTGATTAAGACAAAGTTTACAACACATATTGTTTTACATATGTATATTACATATGTGGCTGCTGATCGAGATCATCAATTATTGTGTTGAGGGGGTAGTCTGCTTGTGAGAGATGGGAGGCTGGCATCACCTGGTCATATACCAAGTGGTGTGGCACTTCTTGTTCATCTGATCCCACATGACCAACCCGTGCCATATGCTCGGGGTTAAGTCTGGTGAAACGGGTCTTGATCATTGCCCATGCCTCCCGTGCTCCCTCCCGGCAAGCCGAGGTCTTCCACAGCTCGAGCCTTTCCCGAGCCCCCCTAAATCAATCTGCAAGTGCGGCTAGCCCTTCAGGTGGCTGTTCGGTGGGCCATAGTGCCTTCACAATCCCTTTTATCGCTCTTTGCACGCGCTTATGGAGAGAGGTCAGCTCCTTCAGCAGGTCACCTTGGTACGATTCGATCTCCTCTTCGGGATGTTCGGCCATGAGACATGCACACAAGATAGCAAGCGCGATTACTATCATTCTATACATCGGAAATACTTACGCATAGCAGAATTATATTTACCAAATACGCCCTTCCGAAGCTTTCGATTATCTTCTTGAGTTTGGGCCACTTGAGTTTTTAAACTATTTATCTCTTCGGCCTATTTTTGTATAACAAGACAGCCGGCCTGCTGTTGGGATTCCACATACCTTTGTGAATCCCGGGCTTCTTCCAGTTGCCTTTCCATATGCCCTATTGATTCAGCTGCTAGACGGATTCCGTATGTCAGGCACAATGATATAAAAGATTAGTAGTACATGCATACTCACCATGGGCCTCTCGAGTGAAGCTCTTCACTTGTGCTAGTTCAGCCTTCATGGATTGAACTTCCGTGCGGCTCTCCTCGAGTTCCTTGGCCAATTGCTTGGCCTTTTGCTTCGAAGCATGTGTTAGCAGTCAAACAGAGCGGAGATCCTTAATTCATTTGTTCTAAAACATATTAAGGCTCGGGGGCTACTAGTCCTACACAATTATTTGGATTCGTTAAAAGCCGATCACTTACTTGTAGTTTGGCTATTATCAGCTTCATGGCTTCGCCAAACCCAGCTCAGGCAGCCCCGAGGTGTGCATCAGCCAAATGTAGGGCGCCGAACTTCTGGTCGGAGAAATTGGGTGCCGCATGGCCTCCCATTGGTGCCGATGATGCATGGTGCTCTCTACCTCTGATTTCGTAACAGATACTCCATCACCAGATTTGGCGGGCGCCGGATTAGCCCTGGGGGCTTCTGTAGCAGAGGCCATATGGGTGGTGGCGCGGAAGCTTCGGGCATCTTTAGACACCCGAGTAACCCCCTCATTAGGAGAGGTTTGGGCGTTTTCCCTAAATAATTCAAAAAACAACCTGCCGTAAGACTCTGTTAACCGCAACTATATGTGGATAACCGGACAATGTACCTTCGGGATGAGCGGGCAGGTAGGTTTCCCCCCGCTGCAGGTTCCTTCGCAGGATCATTGTGGGCCTCCGAATCGGCCACGGCTTCGGCTGCCGGTTTATGGCGCATGGATAAACATCGTTTCGGAGTCGGTACCGGTGCATCCGAGACACTCTTGGTGGCCGACCTCTTGTGGGAGGAGTTTTTCTTCTTACCCTCTACAGGAGGGGAGAATAACCCGGGGATTGGGCGATGCTATCCTGGAAATAGACTCCATCTTTGAAATCGACAAAAGTATCCGGGTCTTAGTTGAAACCCGGTGTCACAACCCTAGCAAGTGTCCTAGGTTAGCATTGTGATTGCATCATCATCATCATTATTGCATCAATGTGAAATGGGGAGAAAGAAAAGAAACCCCAAGCACTTAATGAATTAAAGAAATTCAGGTTTAGTGAAATTTCAACAAATCCAAAATGCCCATAAAAAATGTTCCCTATGTCTGATAATTGAGGGCATGGATATACAAGGGATCATTCTAATTATTTGAAAATTTCAAATAATTTAAATTAATGATTTAAGCCTCTGAAAATGATAAATAAAGCAAATATCATTAATTATGTTTTCAAATTATTTTGGAACATTTTCAGAAAAGTATGAGATTATCAAACTATAGTCTATAAAATATTGGGGTATTTTTATACTAGACTTTTATACCTGAAAGAATTAAACAAATGTTAGAAAAGAAAACAGAAACAGAATAAAAGAAAAAAAAGAAGAAAGACTTACTTGCTGGCCCAACACTGTAGCAGGCCCGGCCCAGGACGAAGCGATGCCAGTCGTCGTCCTCCTCGCGCCAGAAGGACGCGCGCGCGTGGTCGCCGCGCGCGGGCACACGCCCGGCCACCTCCTGCTTGCCGCCGAGCTGGTGGACGCGTGCGAGGCCCCTGGATCCCCCTTTGGATCGAGCTTATGCTCTCTCTCTCGCCATGCTCTCTCCATTCCTCGCTCTCTCTCTCGTCTTCCCCCTGCCGAGAGCGTCGCCATCGCCGCCGGTAGCCCCAGCCGTCGCCTAGCCCCCTGACCCAACCAGCAGCTCTGCCCTGAGCCCCTGAAGCCCCTCGACGGAGGAATCGAGCCGGGAGCCCTCTGCTTTGCCGTCATCGCCGAATCCCCTCCGCCGGTCGCCGTGGGTCCTCGCCGTCGTTTGGTGCCGTCCGGTCGTCCCCGAGCCCACTGACCAGCTCCTCGGAGTCCCCGTGAGCTCCTCCCCCTTCCCCTCGCGTTCTCCCCCTCTCTCTCGTGCCCTAGCTAGCTCGGTCGCCGGACACGAGTCCACCCAGCCACCGACCATGTCACCATCTAGCGAGCAGACGCTCTAGTTCGCGTCTGTGAGCGTCTCCGTGCTCGTGCTGCAGTCGCACGCGCCCATCAGCCGGTCCATCCCATGCCCCGTAGTGTAGTTGCCGTTGAGCCCGAGCTCCGGCCGCCACCACGAGCTCGTTTCCGGCGAGCTCCGGTGACCCCACAACCTCCTGTGGCCCCCGTTGGATGCGGACGAGCGAGGGCTATGCCCCGGTGCCCTCAGCTCCCTAAACCGACGCCTCCAGCGCGACTCCAGGGAGCTCCCGTCGTTCGGATGGTCGCTAAACCGACGCCGTCCGATGACGATGACGTGGCATCATCATTAGCAACTAATTAGCCACTAACTAACCCCTTAGGTCACTGACAGTGGGCCCTGCTAGATTAATTAGCTAGGATAATTAATTAAAACAAAACTGTTTTAGTAATGAGTCAATGACAGATGGGCCCCACCGGTCAGATTTGACCTGGAACGGATCTGTTGACTAGCTGACGTCAGGATGACGTCAGGCTGATGTCATAATTCCATTTTCCTATTTAAAAATAATTCCAAAAATTATTTAAAACTTTGAAAAATCATACAAAATAATCTGTAAGTCAGATGAAAATAATTTATATATGAAAATTTATCAGAAAAATCCAATGAATCCAATGGTGCTATTCTCATGCATGTTAGAGCAACCAAAATAGGTGAACATGGACATTTAACATTAGGTTAATATATGTAATTTGCATATGAGAACAACTTTGAACCTATATTTAAATCTATTTTAAATTGACATGATCACTAGTTACATTAGCTCACCCATGCATATTACTATGCCATGATCATGCATCATATTGTTGCATTTGCTTGTATTGACTGCTTTTGTCTACATTGCGGTAGGCCCTTTTCCGGAAGATACCACCCCGTATTCGAACGAAGGAGAGAACTCCTCCGCAACTCAGCAAGGCAAGCAACCCCATTGATCATTCCGATAACATCCCACTCTCTCGCTCCTGCTCTTGTTATTGCATTAGGACAAACGATCACTTGTCAGTCATACACGATAGATGATCCTATTCCTATGCATGACCTGACCTTGTCACAGTAAATAGTTAAACCTTGCAACCTAGCATACCTGGTAGATGCTTGTGCCATGATGTGCTTAGCTTACTTTCATGCCATGTTGCTATGCTTGGAGTTGTGTCAGGTCTGTTTCATCTGGGTGATGAACTGAGTGAAACAGTGTTGTCCGATGTGATGAGCTCATAATGAATACGATTTGGTAAAGGTAGCGATGAGAGTCTATGTAGGAGTACATAGTGGGTTGTCTCATTGGGACCGTTCTTAGGAACTGGGTTCTGTGTTTGTGATCCAAGACTAGATACTACCACATGCTGGGCCCTGAAATATGACCCCGCTGGACTTATCAGTCGCTTAGTCCTTGGTCCAGGTATTGCAAGTAGTTTCTGGTGTTTATAGCATGCTGGAGGCCGTGCGTAGCGCTGACCCTAGGGGTGGGTTACGACGCGGTAGGAAGTGGCACGGTGTACAAAGGGTCACCCGAATGGTCGGCTTGGGAACCCTGCACACATCGTTTGGGACCGTAGCGGAAACTTCGGTCGGACTTCCATGCGGGTTCAGTCTCAAATAGGCGGTAGCCTGGACTAGAGGTCTTATGTGATTGACGGTCGTGGCCGACTCCCTCGTTGGGCATCCTCTTGAAGGTTGCCGAGGTGCATGGTTTATGGCACACATCGATAAGTGGCGAGAGCGTGTGTGAAGAAGTACACCCCTGCAGGGTATGAAATTATTCGAATAGCCGCGCCCTCGGATATGGACTACTTGGAGATCTTATGCTGTTCATAGATAATCAAATGGATACTTCTAAAAATATCAAGACAAGTGTGAGTATCGTGGATGGCACTCTTCCGGAAGGGGAAAGTGAATCCATGGTAGTGTATTGTGATGGAGATAGTTGACTCATGTGCGATAACTAAAATTGTAACAAAGAGTTTAAAATTGAGTAGTGTAGGTTAGCCATGAGTCAAAGCTGGCATTCCTGCATGAAATCCACCACCCCCTTTATTGATCCATGAGCATAAATAGACTAGGTCTGTTTTAAAGACTTGCTGAGTATGATTGTACTCATCCTTGCTTAATTAATGTTGCAGAAGAGAACCAGGACCCATCAGGTGGGTTCTATCTAGATGTTGACGATGCCGAATAGCTGGTGTCCCAGCTACGATCTTGCCCGTGTGGTGGGCTGTAGATAGTCAGGCCGTGTGCCTCTTTTATATTTCGCCGTCTGTACTCAGACAGCTTAAGTTTCCGCTGGCTTGTATGACTTTGTTTGTATGGCTTGAGTGTCGGGTCATGTGACCCCTATCTGTAAGAACATATTATGCAAGGCTCGTCTGAGCCTCTTAAACAAAAGTCATGATGTTGTATGGTTATGTTGTGATGCCATAGTTGTATCTATGCATATCGGGCATGTCGTGCGTACGTGTGACGTGCAACGGTATGTATGGGATCCGACACCTAGTCGTGTGCCTTTAGTAGTACTCTTTACGGGAAACTGCCTCTTTGTGCTTCCACCGAGCCATGGTAGTTTGCTACTGCTCCGGACACATTGATTGACCGGCATGTATCCTTCTTTGCTGCTGTGTCTGTTCCTTCGGGGAAATGTCTCGCAGTGTAATGGAGTCCCCGTAGCCTGCTACGACTCGTCTATGTGCAGTGATGACATTCGTGTCTCGCGACGTAATGGAGTCCTTGTAGTTTTCTATGACTCGTCTACACACGCTTGAGGCCGACACCTGCATTGCTGGGTTATGTATGCCTGTTTCCGTACGGATGTGCCACTTCGGTTCTATGACTAGTCATGTCAGCCCGGGTTCTTTGTTGTGTGATTGCCAGGGACACGTTCACATACGTGAGCCAAAAGACGCAAATGGTCCCGGCCAAGGTAAGGCTGCAGCCGTGGAGTACCGTGCGTGAGGCCGCAAATTGATGTGGCTTGTTACAGTATGGAATCATATGACTTAGGATTGGGGTCCCGACAGCGTTGGTATCAGAGCCTGACTGACTGTAGGACTACCAAGCCAAACCGGTCGAATTTGAGTCTAGAAACACTATAGATAAGTAAGGGAATTGATTGTGGAAGGGAACGTAAGGCTCTTTTTACTCCTCTTCCCAAGTGATTCTATGCTGGGTCATTCTCATCTCTTCTACGGGGATAGGAACTAGGATTCTCATCTATTTCTTAGGATGATGAGTTACTAGCCATGGACCAATAGCTAGCTTGGTTGTAAGTGAATGCAGTTATTCAAGTATTGTTGGTGTGACAAACAGATGGAGAAGAGATTTGAGTCTAGATAGTCGAGTGGTTATGACTTTCCAATCTTTTTCAATTGTCTCAAAAAAATTCTTGAGCAATTACAACCGTTATGCTGTCCAAATTTCTGCTAGGATCTCTAATGTCTTTGCATCATTCTCTGTTTCAGATGCCCTCTCGTCCTTTCCGTCAGGTGGTCCGTCTGACCAGGTGCATCGATGTGCCGGGTCACACGGCCATGTTGGTTAGAGTTATGATGGAGGCTGGATATCGCTGGTACCCAGAGTACACAATGGAGGAGTAGTATCGAGATTTCAACCAGAGTCGGTATTTGTGTACCGTTGGGATATATCCTTCATATCCTGGAGCTGTAGAGCTGCTTCACTGGACTCATGGATTGGGAGTTACCATAGATATGGCAGTTCAGGAAGCCGCATACACCACGATGACTACCATGAGGTTTCACCATGGTCTACTACAGAACACGGAGTTCTGCTATGTTCCTGCTTCCATGGGAGGAGAGGATGGATATCTTAGTGCTGCCTACTTTGATCATTCTCATGAGGACCCTAGGCTGCAGGTGACTGCTCAGATGTTGGAGAACAGGGATCGTGATGCACGTGCTCTTCGCATGGAGCTCTATGCTACCCGTGCCCGTCTTTGGACAGCCTTGACGCAGTTGGCACCTGTCGTGCAGACAGGCTATGGAGATTTGGAGATGCTGACCCCATCACAGACTCATTTGCCAGCACACGTAGACTGGCCTGGTGTTGGAGGCATCACCCCTCTTCGAGGACCGCTGTTGCCGCCGACAAGGGGACCAAGGCGACATCCGTGTCCTTATGGTTTCCAGGGATCCTAGGCTAGAGTGTTTCCAGATCCTCAGGTTCAGCTCCCAGGTCACGGGGGTAACCTATACGAGGCATTCTACGGTGATGTTTGAGTGCGTGGATGTTAGTCCTAGTATGGTAGTAGTCGTATCGCCACAGTCCTACGTGTCTTGTGGGATATGACTAAGGTCGAGAGTTGAGTTTCGGAGGTGTAGATAGATAATGTATAGGAAGCTTGTAATGCCTCCGATGAGTTGTGTCATCTCTCCGTAGTTGTTTTCAGCTTGGGCTTGTACTGAATTAAGTCATGGTGTGTATGAAACCTAATGTTCATATGGTAGTCGCTTTACCATGTTGATTGTTGTTTATCCTACATGCCATGTTGACAGTACATTCCTTAATTCATGTTTTAGAGTTGATGTTCTTTGTGTCTAAGCTGTGGATTGTTTTTCCCAGGATGGTGGCAACTAGGAACAACCCCGTGCTTGCTTCTGAGCAAGGCGAAAGTAGCCAGCCAAGGCAAGATGAGCTGCCACATGCACCATCCCTGGCGGAGGTGATGCTAGAGGCTGAAAGGAATAAGAGGGAGACCAATAGGCTATTGGAAAGAATTGAACAAAACACAGCTCGTGCTCCCCTCAATGATCACCACGATGGAGTATCACTTGGTGACTTTATCAAGCTGTGTCCGCCCATGTACCATCATTCGATCGACCCCCTCGATGCGGATGATTGGCTGACTAGTATGTCATGCAAGATCCAAGCTGCAAATGTTTCAGAGGCCAACAAGGTGACCTTTGCGACGTACTTCCTGGAGGGACCTGCCAACCTGTGGTGGGAAAGCTATGAGGCTATGCGTCCCCAGGGACCTGCACCAACCTGGGCAGAGTTCAGCGCCGCATTCCGTTCCATCACATCCCGGAAGGGCTGATGGATCGCAAAAGAGAGGAATTATGTGCCTTCACCCAGGGCAGATTGTCAGTGGATGCATACAGTCGCGAGTTTGGTAATCTTGCTCACTATGCTCCAGAGGAAGTCTCAACTGATGCCAAGAAGCAGGCTAGGTTCCGTAAGGGACCTAATGCTGAGCTTCGCCGAGATCTTCGTCTGCACGAGTGCACCACCTTCCAGGCTCTCGTCAATAAGGCCATCAATGCTGAGTCCGGACAAACTGACTACGAGTCTACGAGGAAGCATAACTGTGACTTCAACCCTGCATCGGGTTCAGGCCCTAACAAACGCCGAGTTTGGGTGCCCAATGCAGCTTTGCCGGCAAGATACACCGCGAGGCACCCTTCCAGGCACCTCGTCCAGTTCAGTCCAACCCTCCACCTAGACCATTTGGAGGACCGCCTACAAATGTTGCACCTCGTGCCACAGTGGTATGCTACAAATGTGGAGAACTGGGACACTATTCTTGTGAGTGTCCCCAGAACAATGCTAAGCCCGCTGGACGTGGGAAACCAGGAAAAGCTTACTATGTGAAGCCAACTCCTGCCCGTGGGGGAGTGAATTATGTGTCTGCTGAAGAAGCCCTTGAAGATCCTGATGTCATTCTAGGTACGCTTCTTGTTAATAGCCATCCAGCATCTGTTCTATTTGATACTAGGGCATCTCATTCATTCATCTCAGAAAGTTATGCACAGTTGCATAACATGTCCTTCTGTGACATGCCCACTCCCTTAGTAGTTTAGACTCCTGGTTCAAAATGGCAAACTTCTAGAGTGAGTCATGACAATGAAATTCTGGTGGATAGACTAGTATTCCTAGCATCCTTGATAGCTCTTAAGTCTTCAGACATCAATATCATTCTAGGTATGGATTGGGTGAAAGGCCACTATGCCAAGATTGATACTCATTCTAGGAATGTTCAACTTACACATCCCTTGGGAGAGATAGTTAATGTCTCCACTCGAACAACCAAGCGCCAACTCTATTCCCTAAATGCTAGCCCTCTTCCCGAGTTAGAGGATATTCCGGTAGTCCATGATTTTCCGGATGTCTTTCCAGAAGAACTGCCAGGTATTCCACCTGTCAGAGATGTTGAGTTCGTGATAGAGCTTATTCCAGGGACAGTCCCAATAGCCAGAAGACCCTATAAGATGGCACCCTTAGAACTAGTCGAGCTAAAAACCCAACTCGATGAAGCTTTGAAGAAAGGTTTCATTCGTCCTAGCTCTTCTCCTTGGGCTTGCCCCGTCCTCTTCATTAAGAAGAAGGATGGATCGGATCGGATGGTTGTAGATTATCGACCAGTGAATTTGGTCACTATCAAGAACAAGTATCTGCTCCCCAGGATCAACGATTTGTATGATCAACTCGCTGGATCCTCTGTCTTCTCCAAAATGGATTTGAGGTTGGGATACCATCAAATCAGAATTAGAAACGGGGACATTCCAAAAACGGCTTTTGTCACTCGTTTTGGCCAATACGAGTACACCGTCATGTCCTTCGGTTTAACCAATGCCCCAGCCACCTTCTCTCGTCTGATGAATTCGATCTTCATGGAGTATTTGGATAAATTCGTTGTGGTTTACCTTGACGACATTCTTATCTACTCGAAGAACGAACAAGAACATGCCGAGCATCTAAGGCTGGTATTGATGAAACTTCGAGAGCACCGCTTATATGCCAAATTCTCCAAGTGTGAATTCTGGTTGCCAGAAGTGACCTATCTGGGTCACGTGATCTCTGGTAAAGGTATTGCTGTCAATCCCGAGAGAGTTCAGGCCATCCTTGATTGGACTCAACCTGAATCGGTTAAGCAAGTTCGAAGCTTCCTTGGCTTAGCAAGCTATTGTCGCCGCTTTGTTGAGAACTTCTCCAAGGTTGCGAAACCTCTGACTGAACTCCTCAAGAAAGATAAAAATTTCGAGTGGACTCCACAATGCGAGCATAGTTTTCAGGAGTTGAAAAGACGACTGACCTCTGCTCCCGTTCTGGTGCCACCAGATTTCTCTAAGGACTTTATTATCTACTGTGATGCCTCGCGACAAGGATTAGGTTGCATTCTCATGCAAGATCGTCATGTGATTGCATACGCATCTCGACAGTTGCGTCCACATGAGGACAATTATCCAACACATGATCTTGAGCTTGCAGCTGTAGTCCATGCACTAAAAACACGGCGACATTACCTTCTGGGTAATCGTTGCGAGATATACACTGATCACCAAAGTCTGAAATATATTTTCACCCAGCCGTATTTGAATCTCAGGCAAAGACGATGGGTAGAGTTTATTACAGATTACGACTTAGGGATAACTTACACCCCGGGGAAAGCCAATGTCATGGCTGATGCACTAAGTCGTAAGTCTTATTGTAACAATCTGATGTTACAACAAGGTCAACCCCTTCTCTACGAGGAATTCAGGAAGTTAAACCTTCACATTGTTCCTCGAGGATTCCTATCCAACCTGGTGGCGAAACCTACTCTTAAGGATCAAATCATAGCTGGCCAAAGGCGTGATAAGGGAATTTCCCGGATCAAAGAGAACCTCGTTAGCAGTCTTGCTAAGGACTTCTCTATAGATGATCAAGGTGTAGTGCTCTTTCAGGGCCGTTTAGTGGTTCCCAAGAGCCAACATCTCAGGCAGCTGATTCTTAAGGAGGCTCATGATTCTCCTCTCACAATTCATCCGGGTAGTACCAAAATGTATCAGGACCTATGCCAGAGGTTCTGCATCACCGGTTTTCCCAGGACCATGAGAGGGAACAATGCTATATTTGTAGTCATTGATCGCCTCTCCAAAGTGGCTCATTTTCTTCCTGTTCGTGAAAGCATTACTGCTAGCCAGCTAGCGGAGTTATATGTTTCTCGAATAGTTTCTCTTCATGGTGTTCCTTTGGAGATTAACTCAGACCGCGGAAGTATCTTTACTTCTCGATTTTGGGAAAGTTTTCAAACCGCTATGGGGACTCATCTATCCTTTAGCACTGCTTTCCACCCTCAATCAAGTGGTCAAGTAGAGCGAGTCAATCAAAATCTCGAAGACATGCTCCAAGCTTGTGTTATATCTTTCGGTATGAATTGGGAGAACTGCCTTGCATTTGCTGAATTCGCATATAACAACAGTTATCAGTCAAGCTTGGGCAAAGCCCCTTTTGAAGTTCTCTATGGACGAAAATGTCGAACACCTCTTAACTGGTCAGAAATCGGAGAGAGGCAACTCTTTGGTCCAGACATGATCCAGGATGCAGAGGAGCAAGTTCGTGTTATTCGTGAAAAGTTGAAAACAGCCCAATCCCGTCAAAAGAGTCAATATGACCGTCATCATAAGTCTGTGACCTATGAAGTTGACAAGAGGGCTTACCTTCGGGTTACACCTCTGAAGGGTACCCATCGATTCGGTATCAAAGGCAAGTTGGCTCCTCGTTACATTTGACCTTTTTGCATTCTTGCTAAACGAGGAGAGGTTGCCTACCAATTGGAACTTCCGCTGCATCTTTCCAAGGTTCATGATGTCTTTCACATCTCGCAACTCAGGCATTGCTTTTCGGACCCTGTCCGAGAAGTGGACCACGAGGCGCTTGATCTCCAAGATAACCTTACATACCGAGAATACCCTGTTCGTATTCTTGACCAAGATGAGCGTACCACTCGGCGTCGGAACATCAAGTTTCTCAAGGTTCAGTGGTCGCACCATTCTGAAAAGGAGGCGCCATGGGAAAGAGAAGATCGTCTTCGGCTAGAGTACCCCGCGCTCTTCCCGACGACTTCAAAATCTCGGGACGAGATTCTGTTGAGTGGGGGTGAGTTGTCACAACCCTAGCAAGTGTCCTAGGTTAGCATTGTGATTGCATCATCATCATCATTATTGCATCAATGTGAAATGGGGAGAAAGAAAAGAAACCCCAAGCACTTAATGAATTAAAGAAATTCAGGTTTAGTGAAATTTCAACAAATCCAAAATGCCCATCAAAAATGTTCCCTATGTGTGATAATTGAGGGCATGGATATACCAGGGATCATTCTAATTATTTGAACATTTCAAATAATTTAAATTAATGATTTAAGCCTCTGAAAATGATAAATAAAGCAAATATCATTAATCATGTTTTCAAATTATTTTGGAACATTTTCAGAAAAGTTTGAGATTATCAAACTATAGTCTATAAAATATTGAGGTATTTTTCTACTAGACTTTTATACCTGAAAGAATTAAACAAATGTTAGAAAAGAAAACAGAAACAAAAAAAAAGAAAAAAAAGAAGAAAGACTTACCTGCTGGCCCAGCACTGTAGCAGGCCCGGCCCAGGACGAAGCGACGCCAGTCGTCGTCCTCCTCGCGCCAGAAGGACGCGCGCGCGTGGTCGCTGCGCGCGGGCACGCGCCCGGCCACCTCCTGCTTGCCACCGAGCCGGTGGACGCGTGGGAGGCACCTGGAGCCCCCTTTGGATCGAGCCGACGCTCTCTCTCTCGCCATGCTCTCTCCATTCCTCGCTCTCTCTCTCGTCTTCCCCCTGCCGAGAGCGTCGCCATCGCCGCCGGTAGTCCCAGCCGTTGCCTAGCCCCCCTGACCCAACCAGCAGCTCCGCCCTAAGCCCCTGAAGCCCCTCGACGGAGGAATCAAGCCGGGAGCCCTCTGCTTCGCCGTCATCGCCGAATCCCCTCCGCCGGTCGCCGTGGGTCCTCGCCATCGTTTGGTGTCGTCCGGTCGTCCCCGAGCCCGCTGACCAGCTCCTCGGAGTCCCTGTGAGCTCCTCCCCCTTCCCCTCGTGTTCTCCCCCTCTCTCTCGTGCCCTAGCTAGCTCGGTCGCCGGACCCTAGTCCACCCCGCTGCCGACCATGTCGCCATCGAGCGAGCAGATGCTCTAGCTCGCGTCTGTGAGCGTCTCCGTGCTCGTGCTGCTCCCAAGAGTCGCACGCGCCCATCAGCCGGTCCATCCCGTGCCCTGTAGTGTAGTTGCCGCCGAGCCCGAGCTCCGGCCGCCGCCACGAGCTCGTTTCCGGTGAGCTTCGGTGACCCCGGAGCCTCCTGTGGCCCCCGTTGGATGCGGACGAGCGAGGGCTACGCCCCGGTGGCCTCAGCTCCCTAAACCGACGCCTCTAGCACGACTCCGGTGAGCTCCCGTCGTTCGGATAGTCGCCGGCGACGCCGTCCGGTGACGATGACGTGGCATCGTCATTAGCAACTAATTAGCCACTAACTAACCCCTTAGGTCACTGACAGTGGGCCCTGCTAGATTAATTAGCCAGGATAATTAATTAAAACAAAACTGTTTCAGTAATGAGTCAATGACAGATGGGCCCCACCGTTCAGATTTGACCTAGAACGGGTCTGTTGACCAGCTGACGTTAGGATGACGTCACGCTGATGTCATAATTCCATTTTCCTATTTAAAAATAATTCCAGAAATTATTTAAAACTTTGAAAAATCATATAAAATAATCTGTAAGTCAGATGAAAATAATCTATATATATGAAAATTTATCAGAAAAATCCAATGAATCCAATGGTGCTATTCTCATGCATGTTAGAGCAACCTAAATAGGTGAACATGGACATTTAGCATTAGGTTAATATATGGAATTTGCATAGGAGAACAACTTTGAACCTATATTTAAATCTATTTTAAATTGACATGATCACTAGTTACATTAGCTCACCCATGCATATTACTATGCCATGATCATGCATCATGTTGTTGCATTTGCTTGTATTGAATGCTTTTATCTGCGTTGCGGTAGGCCCTATTCCGGAAGATACCACCCCGTATTCCGACGAAGGAGAGAACTCCTCCGCAACTCAGCAAGGCAAGCAACCCCATTGATCATTCCGATAACATCCCACTCTCTCGCTCCTGCTCTTGTTATTGCATTAGGACAAACGATCCCATGTCAGTCATACACGATAGATGATCCTATTCCTATGCATGACCTGACCTTGTCACAGTAAATAGTTAAACCTTGCAACCTAGCATACCTGGTAGATGCTTGTGCCATGATGTGCTTAGCTTACTTTCATGCCATGCTGCTATGCTTGGAGTTGTGTCAGGTCTGTTTCATCTGGGTGATGAACTGAGTGAAACAGTGTTGTCCGATGTGATGAGCTCATAATGAATACGATTTGGTAAAGGTAGCGATGAGAGGCTATGTAGGAGTACATAGTGGGTTGTCTCATTGGGACCGTTCTTAGGAACTAGGTTTCGTGTTTTTGATCCAAGACTAGATACTACCACATGCTGGGCCCTGAAATATGACCCAGCTCGACTTATCAGTCGCTTAGTCTTTGGTCCAGGTATTGCAAGTAGTTTCTGGTGTTTATAGCATGCTGGAGGCCGTGCGTAGCGCTGACCCTAGGGGTGGGTTACGACGCGGTAGGCAGTGGCACGGTGTACCAAGGGTCACCCGAATGGTGGGCTTGGGAACCCTGCGCACATCGTTTGGGATCGTAGCGGAAACTTCGGCTGGACTTCCGTGCGGGTTCAGTCTCAAATAGGCGGTAGCCTGGACTATAGGTCTTATGTGATTGACGGTCATGGCCGACTCCCTCGCTGGGCATCCGCTTGAAGGTTGCCGAGGTGCATGGTTTATGGCACACAGCAATAAGTGGCGAGGGCATGTGTGAAGAAGTACACCCCTACAGGGTATGAAACTATTCGAATAGCCGCGTCCTCGGATATGGACTACTTGGAGATCTTATGCTGTTCATAGATAATCAAATGGATACTTCTAAAAATATCAAGACAAGTGTGAGTATCGTGGATGGCACTCTTCCGGAAGGGGAAAGTGAATCCATGGTAGTGTATTGTGATGGACATAGTGGACTCATGTGCGATAACTAAAATTGTAACAAAGAGTTTAAAATTGAGTAGTGTAGGTTAGCCATGAGTCAAAGCTGGCATTCCTGCATGAAATCCACCACCCCCTTTATTGATCCATGAGCATAAATAGACTAGGTCTGTTTTAAAGACTTGCTGAGTACGATTGTACTCATCCTTGCTTAATTAATGTTGCAGAAGAGAACCAGGACCCATCAGGTGGGTTCTATCTAGACGTTGATGATGCCGAATAGCTGGTGTCCTAGCTACGATCTTGCCCATGTGGTGGGGTGCAGATAGTCAGGCCGTGTGCCTCTTTTCTATTTCGCCGTCTGTACTCAGACAACTTAAGTTTCTGCTGGCTTGTATGACTTTGTTTGTATGGCTTGAGTTTCAACTTAAGTCTCGCGACGTAATGGAGTCCTTGTAGTTTGCTATGACTCGTCTACACACGCTTGAGGCCGACACCTGCATTGCTGGGTTATGTATGCCTGTTTCCGTATGGATGTGCCACTTGGGTTCTATGACTAGTCATGTCGGCCCGGGTTCTTTGTTGTGTGATTGCCAGGGACACGTTCACATACGTGAGCCAAAAGACACAAACGGTCCCGGCCAAGGTAAGGGTGCAGCCGTGGAGTACCATGCGTGAGGCCGCAAAGTGATGTGGCTTGTTACAGTATGGAATCATATGACTTAGGATCGGGGTCCCGACACCGAGATCATTGTCTCGAGCATGGATCTCGGGCCGGGGAGCCGGACAGTTGACTGTCTTGATGAAGCCCCTCCATTCCTGCTCAGCACAAGACTTCGGTCAAGAAAAGTCTGGAATTAAAACCCCAAACTATATTCATGTTTCAAAAGGGGCTTACCCATTCGATAGGATTGTGGGCCGAATACCCATCCTTGGTTGTCCACCGGATGAAGTCCTCTTGCTCCACTTTGTACAGGTCGGCAAGAACAACGACCAACGCCGTTGGATTGGTAGGCCCTAGTTTACGGGAGCGTGTGGCGTCGCTTGTCCCGTTGTATTGCCATAGGGGTGTACCCTCTGTTGGAGGGGCTGCACACCCCGGGAGATGGTGGCGGCCATGACGTCGACCATGGTTAGTCCATGGTGGGTGAGTAATCACAACTGAGTGGCGAGGCGCTGCACTTTGGTGCTTTCCTCCTGGGACGAGCTCCTGGGCCGCTAGTTGTACCTCTTCTTTGGGAGGATATCAGAGTATTCGGGAAGACCGGTCCGAGTTGGCTTGAACAGGGGGACATCTTCAATGTAAAACCATTCCGAAGTCCACACTTCGGATTTCTTTGGCGTTCCCACCGGATACCCTGTCCCTGCTATGCGGCACACTTCGGCTGTACCGGCCTCCAAAATTGCCTTGTCCTAAACTTGAGGGACGAGGTAAAAGTGTGTTCTCCACAAATCGAAGTGTGCCTCGCATCCTAAGAACATCTCGCAGAGGAAGAAGAAGCCTGAGATATGTAAAATTGACTCTAGGGTGAAGTGGTGGAGCTGGATCCTGTGGAACTCCAGCAGCCCCCTCAGAAATAGGTGGATTAGAAACCCGAGGCCCCGGAGGAGGAAAGGGACGAAGCATACTTGCTCCCCCTTATTGGGGTTGGGGAAGCGCTCTTCGAAAACCTCGTCGCCGTAAGTAAGTAGACCTGCGAGGATCAATGCCAGATCTGACGAAGGAAGATATCTGTTGGTCTGCAAGTTGCGGAGCCACAGGAGGGTGACGGAACAGCTAGTCCAGTCCCCTGGGCGTGTGCCGTAGGGGCGTGTGGAGGAGCTGGGGGCGTTGGCCATGTTTAGCGTAGAGCTTACGTTGGGAGTTTGTTCTGATGGAGAGGAGAGGAATGTGGTCTAAACCATGGTTTTGTTTGATTAAATGGGTCGGTGCCTCTATTGCAGGAGGGTAAGATCGTAAAGATTGCTAACAACTCACCTCCCCACGACGCATGAAAGTCAAGGAGTTCGTGCAGTTATTGTAATAAATCTATGCCCACGGCGTTTGGGATCTTGCCGAAGACTAGTCGATTGCTGAATGCAGAAGAGTGGGGGAATCGCCTTGCAAGCCGAAGATGACGACGCGAAGAAATCAACTAGATATATATCGGCGTAGAAGGCCAGTCCGGGGCTACTGAGGGAGTCCTGGATTAAGGGGTCCTCAGATAGCCGACCCATTTTTCATGGGCCGGACTGTTTGGGCCGTAAGGCAGACATCGGATGATCTAGGACCACTTGCACCAGGATGAAAGCTTCGAGGAGTCAAGATGTGTTCTCCAAGTTATTAGCTATAGTTAGGCAAGTTATCTCTTCGGGATGTAACCGACCATGTGTAAGCTCCCGACACCTCCGGTATCTATATAAGCCGCAGGATTTTAGGGCATAGAAAGGATAACTCATCTAGGGTTAGACACACGATCTCGAGGTAGATCAACTCTGTAATCCCTCACACCATCAATATAATCAAGCAGGACATAGGGTATTACCTCCATTGGAGGGCCCGAACCTGGGTAAACTTGTGTCCCCTTCGTCTCCTGTTACCGTCGATCCTAGTCTCATAGTCTGGGACCCCCTACCCGAGATCTGCCGATTTTGATATCGACAGCCGCAGCCTCTTCTGGGCGGCACGTTGAGCTGGCTGGTGACGCGCCGGCTGGTGACGCGCCCGTAGGCTGAGCCCCCGCGCATTTTACTTGTTTCTACTTTTGCTGGAATGTTACTTTAAGACTCATTTCCACCCACTGGGGGTGTACTGTAATGAACATATGGCCGGGGGCCTCTATCATTTTAACTTGTACTTTGGTTGTTGAAGTGTTGCTATCTCGCGTGCCGACTCGTCCTTACCCCTTTTTTGCCCCCTTGGTTCCGTCTGCTCAGACCCATTTCCCCTTTGATTTTGGCCCCGCCAGCCCAACAGTCGGGACCCGGTCTGTAACTGGGACGGGGCGTCTGCCTCGAGGGAGCCGGTTCTGAGTTTGGGAACCGTGAGAGTCTTTTGGGTAAGGTGAGTGGCGAAGGCAAGAAAGTGGTCCGGCTAGAGCTAGCCGATGACCCACTTGCGATCGATTTTTCGTGTGCGCTAAGTTTTGCCGTCCCGAGGACTCGTCAGCCGGATAGCCGAGAGCCGGTCTATATCTAGGAGGGGTGGGAGGGCTCGTTTAGCTCACATTACTTGGTCGGTTTTGGGGGAGGAGGCCTAGGACCAACCTGTGAGCCCTCGGGACCGGGAACCGGGCCCGGGAGCCGGTGAGTGAGAAAACCTTGGAAGGAAACAAAAAGGACGTGACCCGAGAGCCTGCTTGGGGCACCCATTGCATTCATAAGCCCCAGAAATGGGAAGGATACATACATACACTGGTTTTTCAACAGTAAAATGGGCGGAGGAGTGCCGCGTTCCATGGGCGCTCTGTCTCCTCACCGGAGGCATCTCTCTTGTGCTTCTACGACTTCTGGGCGTCTCTCAAGTAGTATGCATTATTGTGCAGTGCCTTGCTGATGATGAACGAGCCCTCCCATGGGGAGGACAGCTTGTGCTGGCCGGCTGTTCGCTGGATCTGCCTGAGCGCCAGGTCCCCTTTGTAGAAGGAGAGTGACCGAATCGGCTTGCTGTGGTAGTGCTAGAGCTTCTGCTGGTTGATGTCCGTCCGGCTCAAGGCCCGCTGACGTGCTTCCTCGAGTAGGTCGACGTCGTGTTCTCTTGCCTCCTTCGTGTCCTTCTCCGTGTACAAGGTGACCCGAGGCGAGTCGAACTCGTCGTCGGTGGGGATGATCGCCTTGGATCCATAAACGAGAAAGAAAGGGGTGTAGCCAGTTGATCTGTTGGGGGTGGTCCTCAGGCTCCAAAGGACAGCCGGCAGCTCCTCGATCCAGCAGCCGACTGACCTGACCAGTGGTGCCACAAGTCGGGGCTTGATGCCGGCCAGGATCAGGCCATTTTCCCTCTCGACCTGGCCGTTCGATTGTGGATGAGCGATGAATGCCAAGTCGAGACGGATGCCTTGCTTGGCGCAGAAACGTGCTAGTGCGCCCTTGGTGAAGTTTGTGTCGTTGTCGGTGATGATGCCGTGGGGGATGTCGTAGCAGACCATGATGTCTTCGATGAACCGGACGGCTATGGGGCCGTCCAACTTTTTGATTGTCCTGGCCTCGACCCACTTGGTGAACTTGTCAATGGCTACCAACAAATGCATCATGCCGCCTCATGCAGTCTTGAAGGGACCCACCATGTCCAGCCCCCAGACGGCAAAGGGCCATGAGAGGGGGATGGTCTGGAGGGCCGTAGCCGGCAGGTGGCTCTGCGTGCTGAAGCGTTGGCAGCCCTCACACTTGTCGACCAGCCGCTTGGCTTCCTCCAAGGTGGTCAACCAGTAGAATCCATGGCAGAAAGCCTTGGCCACCAGGGTCCTGGAGGCAACATGCTCCCCGCACTCGCCCTGGTGGATGTCGAGGAGGTTCTCCTGACCCTTTTCTGGCTCGACGCACCATTGGAAGACGCTGGTGGTGCTGCGATGGACGAGCTCATGGTTGATGATGCAGTAGGACGAAGCCCGCTGGATTTGCCTTGCCATGGCCTCGTCAGGAGGGAGCTCTCCGCGTAGAAGGAACGACATGATGGGCTAGGACCATGAGGGAGCCGAGACAGGGGACGACTTGGGAGCTCCCGGGCCTGGGTGATCAGCCCTTAGGACCGGCTCGCCAGCCCCCGAGACTGGCTCGCCAGTCCCTGGGGTGGAGACGACGGGAGGGGCGTCGATTGTCATCATGACCACCATGGCGTCGTTGGAGCCGACGGCTTCGGAAGCAACTGGCTCATCAGTTGGGGCTGATGACGCTGGCTGGTCAGCCGACACTGATGTGGCCGGCACGACAACCGGAGTCGTTGGAGCCGGCGGAGCAGCCGGAGCTGCTGACCGGCCAATGGCGTTGGCCGGCACAAAGATGGACTCCTATTCGGGAGAGGGCTTGATCGACGGCTTGAGCAGCCATTCGAGGGAGACACCGACTGTGATGGCCTGCCGGGTGGAGCCAATTTTTGCCAACGTATCTGCCGCCTCGTTGCCGCCCGGGGGACGTGGCGGAACTCACAGCCTTCGAAGGAGCCTGTGAGCCGCTGGACGAGGAAACGATAGCTGGCCATGTTGGCATCCCTGGCGTCCCATTCGCCAGAGACCTGCTGCACCATGAGGTCGGAGTCGCCGAAGCATAGGATGCGCCTGATGCCAATCTCCTTGGTGAGCCAGAGACCATGGACGAGGGCCTCATACTCTGCCCCGTTGTTGGAGGTGGCGAAGTGAATCTGGAGTGCGTACTTAAGTTGGCGACCCTTCGGAGAGGAGAGGACTATGCTGACACCCAGGTTGGTCCTCATCTTCGGGCCATCGAAATGCATGCGCTAATGCATATAATCTGGGGGAGGCGGTAGGAACTCGGTCTCTGCCCAATCAATGAGGAAGTCGGCCATCGCGTGCGACTTGATGGCGGTACAAGGCTCGTACCGGATTTTGTGGTCGGTGAGGGCGATGACACATTTGGCGAGCCGGACGGCGGATTCCAGGCCGCTCATGATCTTGCGAAGCGGGGACGTGCTCACCACGGTGATGGTGTGCTCCTCGAAGTATTGCTTGACCTTCTTGGCGGAAAAGTAAATGCCATAGCACATCTTCTAATCGTGGGGGTAGTTTTGCTTGGAGGCGGAGAGGACCTCACTAAGGTAGTAGATGGGCGCTGCACCGACAGTGCCTTGCCCTCCTCCGGCCGCTCGACCACCAGAACGACGCTGATGACACGCGTGGTCGCCGCGATGTAGGCGAGCAAGGGCTCCTTCTCAGTCGGCGTGACCAGGATAGGTGCGTTGGTGAGGGCCCGCTTGAGTCCGCGGAAGGCCTCATCTGCCTCGTCGGGCCAGTCAAACATGCCCGGCTTCTTCATGAGGGTGTGGCCTGGCTCGACCAGAGCCATCTTGTGAAGGAGCCCGTAGAGGGGCAGAGCCTTCTCTCCCAACCGGCTGATGAACCGGTTGAGCGAGGCGAGGCGGCCGGTGAACTTCTGGACGTCGCGGAGTCGGGTCATCTTGGGCATGCGCTCGATTACCCGGATCTTCTCGGGGTTGGCCTCGATGCCACGAGCGGACACGAAGAAACCCATAAGCTGGCCGGATGGGACGCCGAAGACCCACTTCTCTGGGTTGAGCTTGATCTTGTATTCGTGCAGGTTCGCGAACGTTTCCCGGAGATCGTCGAGGAGGCTGAAGTGCTTCTTGGTTTTGATGATGATGTTGTCAACGTAGACGTGGATGTTCCTGCCTATCTGAGCCAGGAGACACTTCTGCATGCAGTGCTGGAAGGTAGCGCCTGCATTCTTCAGGCCGAAGGACATGGTGATGTAGCAATAGGCCCTGACAGGGGTGATGAAGGAGGTCTTGAGCCGGTCCTCCGGGTCCAGCTTGATCTGGTGGTAGCCTGAGTAGGCATCCAGGAAGGACAGCAAGTCGCCCCTAGCCATGGAGTTGATGTCTTGATTGATCTGTGGCAAGGCGAACAGGTCCTTGGGACATGCCTTGTTCAGGCTGGTGTAGTCAATGAACATGCGCTAGGTCTTATTCTTCTTTAGCACCAGGACTGGGTTGGCCAACCAGTCCGGGTGGAAAACCTCCATGATGAAGCCGGCTGCGAGCAGCGGGGTGATCTCTTCTCCTATAGTATGCCACTTCTCCTCGGAAAAATGGCATAGGGGTTGCTTGACCGGTTTAGCGTCCGGTTAGACATGAAGCTTGTGCTCGGCAAACTTCCTCGGAACACCCGGCATGTCCTTGGGGGACCATGCGAAGATTTCCCGATTCTCATGGAGGAAGTTGACAAGCTTGCCTTCCTGTTTGCTGTCGAGGCGGGAGCCGATGGTGACACACTGCTCGAGGTTGGCCAGGTCGAGTGGGACCTTCCTGGTGTCCTTGGATGGTTGGAATGAGGCCTCGCCGACCGACCGCGAGATAGGAGCCAGCACGGTCAGCTGGCTGGCGGCAAGGGCCACGAGCCGGTCGAGCTGTTGTTTCTCGTCGGCTATCTCCAAGGCCTCGGCCAGCCGGCTGCAATCGGGGGCGCACCCGATCAATAGCTTGTAGTCGCCGACGATGGTGATGATTCCCTTAGGACCCGACATCTTGATCTTGAGGTAGGCATAGTGGGGGTCCGCCATGAACTTGACGAGAGCTGGCCGTCCTAGCAGTGCGTGGTAAGGACTATCGAGGTCCACTACCTCGAACCATACCGGCTCGCGGCAGAAGTGGCCGGGACGGCCAAAGAGGACGTCCAACTTAATCTTGCCGATGGGGGAGCAGGACTTTCCCGGCACGATGCCGTGGAAGACCGACCGGCTTGCCTGTAGATCTTCTGCTTTCAGCCCTAACTTGCGCATCATGTCGAGGTATAGGATGTTGATGTTGCAGCCACCATCGATCAGCACCTGCATGAAGTGGCAGGTGCGCCTGAAGCGATGGTGGGGTCAAGGACCAGGGTGTAACTACCGGTATTTGGCTTCACGGCTGGGTGGTCAGCCTAGCTCCAAGTGACCGGCTTCTCCGACCAGTGGATGTACTAGGGAGTTGCGGGCATGGTGGAATTCACCTCGCGGTGGAGCTGGCGCTGAGCATGCTTGTCCGTCTCTTCACTAGTGAATACGATGTAGCAACCATCTTGGTTGGGGAATTGGTCAGGCAGGCGACCGTCGTTTTGGGCCGGAGCCGGAGCTGACGCTAGGGCGGTAGCTGGGGCCAGGGCCGGCATGCGAGCAGGCGGCACGGGAGGAGCCGGGAGGCTGTCCGCTCGGTCCAGTCGCTGTGAAAATCTGCACTGCCGGAGCATGTGTGTGGAGGGCTTGTCTCCAGAGTGATTCTTGTAGGGGAGGTCGAGCATCTGCTCGAACATGAGCTTGGGCTGCCAGGCAGCCTTGCCGGTGTGCTGACGCTGACCGAAAGGCTCGGTAGCCGGATCCTGGTCCTCGATGGTGGCGACCTACCGGCTCCCATAGAGGGAGTACGGCTGGGCGTTCTTGTGCTTGTTGTTCTGTGACTACCGGTTATCTGCAGCCGGTCGTGTCACAGCCGACATCGACGTTGCCTTGGCGAGCGGGGTCGTCTTGACCCAAATTGCGGAGTCGGTCGTGGTGTACTTGTCCGCCTTGGACATGAGCTCAACCAGCGTGGCCGGCTCAGAGCACAGGAGCTTGTGCTTGAGGTGGGTGCCGTCATGATAGCCTTCGATGAAGTACTGTACGACCTGCACCTCATGCACTTCCTCTTAGGAATTGCGGAGCTCGGTCCATCGGGTGAGGTTATCGCGGAGGGCTTCGTCCGACCCCTGAACGCACATGGCTAGTTCGCGGGGACGGCCGGGTCGCTTGTAGGTGTCGGTGAAGTTGCGGACGAATGCCTCCTCGATGTCCGTCCAGGTGTTGATGCTAATAACTGCCAGGCTGTTTAGCCAGGTGCGAGACAAACCGATCAACATGAGGGGGGCATAGTGGAGGGCCACACGCTTGTTCCCCCTAGCGATGCCGACCGTGGTGGTGTAGTCGATCAGTCAGTCCTCAGGCTTGGCCGCCCCCTTGTACTTCAGGTGTCCCACGGGAGCGTGAAGCTGGGCGGGAAAGGCTCGTTGCGGATTTGAGGGCCAAAACATGCCGGGCCGATCAAGCCCTCCTCCTCGAGGTGGTCCGACTGCGCGAACCAGTCGATGCGGAGATGGGCGTCGTTTTCGCTGTGGGGGACCCGCGGCCCGAGCCGGGCCGCCAGATCAGAACGGATGGCAGGCAGAATTGACCGTGTCGGCTCGTGCCGTAGAGGCGGCTTGTGCCCGCGGCTATGCCAGCTACCGCCAGCCGGCGCCTCGTTGCGGCGGTTTCCGTGAGCCGGGTTGTTGCTGCGCCGGCTATTCACAACCGGCTGCTCGTTCCCCGGCAGCTAGGAGCGTCGGAGGTTGCTTACCTCAGCTCGTCGGTCGGAGGCGTGAGGGGAGCAGGAGTACTGAGCCGGCTCACGTCCAGCAGTCCCAGTTGTCGGGACCTAGAGGCAATAATAAAATGGTTATTATTGTATTTCCTTGTTCATGATAATTGTCTATTGTTCATGCTATAATTGTGTTAACCGGAAACCGTAATGCATGTGTTAATACATATACCACAACTTGTCCCTAGTGAGCCTCTAGTTGGCTAGCTTGTTGATCAATAGATGGTCATGGTTTCATGACCATAGACATTGGATGTCGTTGATAACAGGATCACATCATTAGGAGAATGATTTGATGGACAAGACCCAAACCTAAGCATAGCACAAGATCGTGTAGTTCGTCTGCTAAAGCTTTTCCAATGTCAAGTATCGTTTCCTTAGACCATGAGATTGTGCAACTCCCGGATACTGTAGGAATGCTTTGGGTGTGCCAAACGTCACAACATAACTGGGTGGCTATAAAGGTGCATTACGGGTATCTCCAAAAGTGTCTGTTGGGTTGGCATGAATCGAGACTGGGATTTGTCACTCCATGTGACGTAGGGGTATCTCTAGGCCCACTCGGTAAGACATCATCATAATGAGCTCAAAGTGACTAAGGAGTTAGCCACAGGATGATGTGTTGCGGAACGAGTAAAGAGACTTGCCGGTAATGAGATTGAACAAGGCATAGGGATACCGACGATCGAATCTCGCGCAAGTATCATACCGGTAGACAAAGGGAATTGTATACGGGATTGATTGAATCCCCGACGGCGTGGTTCATCCGATGAGATCATCGTGGAGCATGTGGGAGCCAACATGGGTATCCAGATCCCGCTATTGGTTATTGACTGGAGACGTGTCTCGGTCATGTCTACGTGTCCCCCGAACCCGTAGGGTCCACACACTTAAGGTTCGATGACGCTATGGTTATAGGGAAATAGTGTACGTGGTTACCGAATGTAGTTCGGAGTCCCGGATGACATCCCGGACGTCACGAGGAGTTCCGGAATGGTTCGGAGGTAAAGAATGATACATAGGAAGTGAGGATTTGGCCATCGGAAGTGTTTCGGGAATTACGTGTAATGTACCGGTCCACCGGAAGGGTTCTCGGGGTCCACCAAGTGGGGCCACCAGCCCCAGAGGGCTGTGTGGGCGGAGATTGGAAGGGACCAGACCCAGAGTGGGCTGGTGCGCCCTCCACCCTGGCCCAAGGCACAGGAAGGTGGGAGGGAGGGGAAACCCTAGACCCAGATGGGCCTAAGGCCCATTAGGGCTGCGCCCTCCCCCTCTCCCTCTCTCTTGCCACCGGCCAGATGGCATCTAGGGCCGGCCACATCTCCTAGGGTGGGAACCCTAGGGCTGTTCCCTCCCTCCATCCTCCTCCTATATATAGTGTAGGGTTTTGGGGCTGCCAGACACACGAGTTCTCTCTCCCATGGCACAACCCTACTCCTCCCTCTCCTCGTCCTCCGTAGTGCTTAACGAAGCTCTGCCGGAGTACCACGCAGCTCCACCGTCACCATGTCGTCGTGCTGCTTGAGCTCTCCCTCAACCTCTCCTTCCTCCTTGTTGGATCAAGGCGTAGGAGACGTCACCAGGCTGCACGTGTGTTGAATGCGGAGGCGCTGTTGTTCGGCACTAATATCGGAGTCCACCGCGATCCGAATCGCTATGAGTACGACTCCACCAACCGCGTTCGTGTAACGCTTCCGCTTAGCGATCTTCAAAGGTATGAAGATGAAATCTCTTCCCACTAGTTGCTGGTTTCTCCATAGATAGATCTTGGTCAACACGTAGGATTTTTTTTGATTTACTACTACGTCTCCCAACAGTGGTATCAGAGCTAGGTCTATGCGTAGAATCTATGCAAGAGTACAACACAAAGTTGTTATGGGCATCGATCTTGTTAATTTGCTTACCACAACTAGTCTTATCTTGATTTGGCGGTATTGTGGGATTAAGCGTCCCGGACCAACTTTACACGTACGCTTATGTGAGACCGGTTCCACCGCCTGGCATGCACTTGTTGTTGGGGAACGTTGCATGGGAAACAAAAATTTTCCTACGCACACGCAAGATCTATCCGTGGTGATGAGCATCTACGAGAGGGAGAGTGGATCTACATACCTTTTTAGATCGCTAAGCGGGAAGCGTTAAGAAACGCGGTTGGTGTAGTCGAACGCCTTCACGATCCAAATCGCCGAGCGTCCCGCGATCGCATCACGATCCGTCCCGCGATCCAATCACGATCTGTCCTGCGAACTCATCACGATCCGTCCCGCGATCTCATCATGATCCGTCCCGCGAACTCATCACGATCCGCCCCGCGATCTCATCACGATCCGTCCCGTGATCTCGTCACGATCCGTCTCGCAATCTTCATCACAGTCCTTCCGATCTAGCGCCGAACGGACAGCACCTCCGCGTTCAGCACACGTATCACTTGATGACGATCTCTGCCATCTTGATCCAGCAAGAGGGAGCGGAGAGGTATAAGAGTTCTTCGGCAGCGTGACGGCGCTACGGCAATGGTGGTGGAGCTATTCTGGCAGGGCTTCGCCTAAGCACTACAGAAAAACCGATCTAGAGGAGAAACTATGCACTAGAGGAACGGGTAGCATGTGGCTGAAAATTCTGTGCCAAAACCCTAAAATCCTCTAGTATATATGGGAGGAGAGGAGGATGAGGCTTGGCTGCCAAAAATCCAGCCCTTGGGTCGGCCAAAGTGGGGAGGAGAGGAGGACTCCTCCTCCAATCCTAGTAGGACTAGGATTCCTCCTTTTTTTGGCTTTTCCCACCATTTTCCCTTTGGGCTTTTTCTCCCAGCTGCATGGGCCTTGTGTGGGTCTTCCACCAGCCCAAAGAAGAATGGTATTTACTCTCCCACAGCCCATGAGGCCTCTTGGGTCGAAATACCCCTCCCGGTGGTCTCCCGGTACACTACCGGCACTCCCGGTACATTACCGATTAGCCCGAAACTTTTTCGGGGAGCAAAATGGGACTTCCTATATATCAATCTTTACCTCCAGACCATTATGGAGCTCCTCGTGACGTCCGGGATCTCATCCGGGACTCCAAACAACCTTCAGTCACCACCATACATAACTCTATACTACCGAAACGTCACCAAACCTTAAGTGTGCAGACCCTGTGGGTTCGAGAACTATGTAGACATGACCGAGACACCTCTACAGTCAATAACCAATAGAGGGACCTGGACCATATTGGTTCCTACATATTCTACGAAGATCTTTATCGGTTGAACCTATATGTCAAGGATTTAGTTAATCCCATATGATATTCCCTTTGTTCTTCGGTATGTTACTTGCCCGAGATTCGATCGTCGGTATCTCCATACCTAGTTCAACCTCGTTACTGGAAAGTCTCTTTACTCGTTCCGTAATACAAGATCCCGTGACTAACACTTAGTCACATTGCTTGCAAGGCTTGTTGTGATGTTGTATTACCGAGTGGGCCCTGAGATACCTCTCCGTCACACGGAGTAACAAATCCTAGTCTTGATCCATGCCAACTCAACAGACACCCTCGGACATACCTGTAGAGTACCTTTATAGTCACCCAGTTACGTTGCGACGGTTGATACACACAAGGCACTCCTACGGTGTCAGTGAGATGCATGATCTCATGGTCATAGGAACATATACTTGACATGCAGAAATCAGCAGCAATATACTTGACATATACTTGGCATACTAGGGACATGGTTTTGTCTATGTATCCACACATGCATCTAAGTCTCCAATCAATACAATTATAGCATGGATAATAAACGATTATCATGAACAATGAAATATGATAATAGCTAATTTATTATTGCCTGTAGGGCATATTTCCAACGGTCTCCCACTTGCACTAGAGTCAATAATCTAGTCCACATCACCATGTGATTTGCATTATTATGAATCTAACACCCAATGAGTTCTGGGGCTCGATCATGCTTTGCATGTGAGTGAGGTCTTATAGTCAACGCGTCTACGACATTCAGATCCATGTGTACTTTGAAAATTTCTATGTCAAACCGTAAACACTGCTACCACACTCCACTTGGTACTATTCCAAATGGCTGCTCCACTATACGTATCCAGATTGCTACTACAAGTCATCCGGATTAGTGTTAAAGGTTGCATCGACGTGACTCTTTATGACGAACTCTTTATCACCTCCATAATCGAGAAACATCTCCTTAGTCTTTTAGTTACTAAGGATAATCTTGACTGTTGTCCAGTGCTCCATTCCTGGATCACTTTGAAACCTTCCGGCCATACTTATGGCAAGGCTGACATCAGGTCTTGTGCACAGCATTGCATACATGATAGAGCCTATGGATGAAGCATAGGGGATGACACTCATCTAATCTCTATCTTTTGCAGTCACTAGGCATTGAGTCGTACTCAACTTTATACCTTACAAATCAGGCGAGAACTCTTTCTCTGACTGATCCATTTTGAACCCTTTCAAAATCTTGTCAAGGTATGTACTCATTGAAAGTCTCATCAAGTATCTTGATCTATCTCTATAGATCTTGATGCTCAACAATTAGGTAGCTTTATCCAGGTCTTCCTTTGAAAAACTCTTTTCAAACAACCCTTTATGCTTTCCAGAAATTCTATATCATTTCCGATCAACAATATGTCAACCACATATGCTTATCAGAAACTCTATAGTGCTCCCACTCACTTTATTGTAAATACAAGTTTCTCGTAAACTTTGTATAGACTCAAAAACTTTAATCACCTCATCAAAGTGTATATTGCAACTTCGAGATGCTTGCTTCAGTTCATAGAAGGATCACTGAAGCTTGCACACCTTTTAGCATCCTTAGGACTGACAAAACCTTCTGGTTGTATCACATACAACCTTTCCTCAAGAAAGGAAACGATGTTTTGGCATCCATCTCCCAGATTTCATAATTGAAAAATGCAGCAACTGCTAACATAATTCTAATAGACTTTAGCATCGCTACGAGAGAAAGTCTCATCGCAGTCAACTCCTTGAACTTGCCGGAAACTTCTTTGCGACAAGTCGAGCTTTATAAATGGTGACATTCACCATCAGCGTCTGTCTTTATTTTAAAGATCCATTTGTACTCAACGACCTGCCATCCAACGAGCAAGTCTACCAAAGTCTATACTTGGTTTTCATATATGGATCCTTTCTCGGATTTCATTGCCTCTAACCATTTGTCGGAATCCGGGCCCATCATCGCTTCTCCACAACTCATAGATTCATTGTTGTCCAACAACATGACCTCCAAGAAAGGGTTGTCGTACCGCTCAGCAGCAGTACACATCCTTGTCGACCTACGAGGTTCGATAGTAACTTGATCCGAAGCTTCATGATCATCATCATTTACTTCCTCTTCAACTGACGTAGGTTCCATAGAAAATCTTTCTGCGCTGCGCTACTCTCTCGTTGAAACAAAGGTTCAACAACCTCATCAAGTTCTATCTTCCTCCCACTCAATTCTTTCGAGAGAAACTTTTTCTCGGGAAGGGACCCGTTTTAGCAAAAAACACTTTATGCTGGGATCTGAGATAGAAGGTTCACCCAACTATTCTTAGGGTATTCTATGAAGATGCATTTGTCCGCTTTGGGTTCGAGCTCATTAGGTGAAAACATTTTCAACACAAGCGTCGCAGCCCCAAACATCAAGAAATGACAGCTTAGGTTTCTATCAAACCATAATTCACACGGTGTCATCTCAACGGATTTATATGGTGCCCAATTTAAAGTGAATGTAGTTGTCTCTAATGCACAACCCAAAAATTATAGTAGCAAAACGATAAGAGACATCATAATTGCACCATATCCAATAGAGCATGACTATAACGTTCGGACATACCATCACACTATGGTGTTCCAGGTGGCGTGTGTTGTGAAACAACTTTCACATTGTCTAAAGTTGTATGTCAAACTCGTAACTCAGATATTCACCTCCACGATCATATCGCGGATATTTTTATCTTCTTGTCACGATGAT
Organism: Hordeum marinum; assembly: GCA_022496015.1. Classification (NCBI taxonomy): domain Eukaryota; kingdom Viridiplantae; phylum Streptophyta; class Magnoliopsida; order Poales; family Poaceae; genus Hordeum; species Hordeum marinum. The sequence goes on along the minus strand of CM039675.1, from coordinate 368,757,342 downwards.
CTTAAACTTCACTCTGAATTTGCTTGAACTTTTCAAACGATTCAGACTTGTGTTTCATTAATTAAACATACACTGTATCTACCCAAATCATCAGTGAAGGTAAGAAAATAATGATATGCACCGCATGCTACAAGACTCATTGGATTGCATACATCAACATGTATCATTTCCAATAAATCACTTGCCCGCTCCGTCAAACTAGAAAACGGGGTCCTTAGTCATCTTTCACCAAGGGGCATGGTTTGCATGTCTCAACCGATTCGAAATTGAAAGAGTCCAAAGATCCATCAGCATGGAGTTTCTTCATGCCTTTTGTACCAATATGACATTTAGCGGCAGTGCCACAAGTATGTGGTACTATCATTATTAACTTTGCATCTTTTGGCATCAATGTTATGAACATGTGTATTACTACGATCAAGATTCAACAAACCATTCTCACTGGGTGCATGACCATTGAAGGTATTATTCATGTAAACAGAATAATCGTTATTTTCTAACTTAAATGAATAACCGTGTTGCAATAAACACAATCTAATCACACTCATGCTCAACGCAAAACACCAAATAACACTTATTTAGGTTTGTTACTAAACCCGAAGGTAGAGAGAGCATGCGATGTCGATCACATCAACCTTGGAAACACTTCCAACACACATCGTCACCTCACCCTTAGCTAGTTCTCCGTTTATTCCGTCGCTTTTATTTTGAGTTACTAACATTTAGCAACCGAACCGGTATCCAATACCCAGGTGCTACTAGGAGTACTAGCAAGGTACACATCAATAACACGTATATCAAATATACTTCTGTTGACGTTGCGAGCCTTCTTATCTACCAATTATCTAGGTTTGTTCCGCTTCAGCGACCGCTCTCCTCATAATCTAAGCACTTAGCCTCGGGTTTGAGTTCAACTTTCGGTTTCTTCATTGGA